>JACGCM010000766.1:0-1200000 GCA_014058105.1 Kingdonia uniflora
AATAGATGATTTAGTTCTTCTGCAAAAAAATATAAATAAAATATGTGACTGTTTGTGCTTCATATATATGGTTGTCTTGTTAATTGCATGTGCAGTACCTTCTTGCATTTGAAATTCAGCTTAGAGGCAGAGCTTTAAGCCACCTGTTAGATTACCTTCCAAATTTTTCCGGCTTATTGCCCTGTGACTGGAATAAAGCCGTTGCTTGAGGGCAACCACGATGGTATCCAAGTTCTCTTTAACAGGATTTTTGAGGATATTGGTTACTAGGTGAAGTTAAGCTTTTATCTTCATGGTGTGACAGTAGAAAATCACTGTTTTTACTGTAAGTCGAAATCACAGTTGTATATTCTCAGTGGATTTAATAAATTAATGGAACCTACAGTTAAGAATGACACCAACATCTGGGAGGTGTTTATTTGAGATAGAGGGAAAAAGATATTAGTACTTTATCAATACATTATCGGGAAAAAAAGGCTGGCAACACGGCAAAAAAACTGCGAGTGTTGGAGCTTGATGGATATAAACAAAGCTTCTTTTTAACTTGAATAGGGGAAGCAAAGCCTAGATGTCTGATGAGCAATGCAAACTTGGTGGAAAACAGAAGGCAAATCACCTTCTCATCAAAAAGGTTGTTGAATCGAGTGCTTGGGTGGAATTAAAGAACTCAGTGGGAACGGCTGAGGAGATGGTTAGAAAGAATTTATGAGGTAATTATTTGGGTGTTAGAATAATTTCATCTTTAATAATATAAGTTATACGTTCTTACCAAGGTTATTGTTAGAGAGCTCCATCGGTGAAGAAACACCGCGGATAAAAACAATCCCTTATATGGATGACTTGGACATTTTAGTCGGAAAAGATTAATGGTGACAGGTGCAGGAAGTCTGGACAGGAAATGATGAAAACAAACAACCCGCAAGAAGGTAATAATAAAAAATAAAAAAAGAAATATTAGTACTACAACTACACTTTATAAGTTTGTTATAATCATGTTTTGAAGGCGATAATGGAAGAAGCGAGTGTCTGTTTATTCCACTATTTGACGAGGAGGAGAACCGAATCGGTTAATTCTTCAACAACTCCTGGTACCTCTGCTCCTTATACTAGGGTTTCGGCTCCTAAAAAGAATAGAATTCTGTTGACAGTTTGGATAGAGAGGGGAGTTATAGAAAAATTAGCGCTTGCAGGGACCAAACTTGCAGGAAACGTAGAACGACCTGATTTGGCTTTCTTGTGTTTGGAAAAAGAGGGTGAAAGAAAGCCCAACTTTGTCGAAGACGATCTAATAAAGACCAGATTTACATTGCACATGACGGTGTTGTCCGACAGGTTTTCTTGTTGGTCTCTAAGATTCAAGGGACTATTTGCAATATGAGATGAAAAATATCCATTTTTTTACATTGATTAAAACTATTGTATTAGGTTGACTAGATGTTGTACTATTTGTAGAAACGTTAAGAGCACGTGATTTCGGATCTATTCAAGTTAATCAATTTAGTTGTCTATTATGAAAGATTATAAATGAGGTGTTTTGGTTGTTTGTCTATTTCAATATGTGAAGGTTACATAGTATACATTTACTAATTTTGTAAAATAAGAGGAGAGGCCAAATTATTATTTTCAAATATCGGATTTGCCAAACACAAAATTTTAGAATACGTGTTTTATATTCGGCTGCCCAAACAAAAAAAAATAATCATGAGATATGTGATTTTTCAAAGTATCAGTATCTTAATAAACAAATTTGAGATATATTTTTATCAAATAGAGCCTTAGTCTGTATATTTGATGATGCAATTACAGCCTATAAAAGAAAGAGACAACTATCTCAGATTATAAGGACATCAGAAAATTCACTTACAGTCCACTCAGCAGACTCGCCTTGGTCGTTAACATATATTTAGCTACCAATATTGATAAAGACTATTCTCTTGCTCGTTGTGTTCCTAGAACGCAAAACAAGTGGTTTGCAATACTACCAGTTTTAAACTAAAAAATTAAGTTTGGGAAAAAAAGGAACAAAAAGGCATGATGAAATCAATATGTTGTGCTCAAATTAGGAGGGCCTGACTTATGTTAAGTTTCAATTCTGAAATGAGCCTGATATTTATTAATGGCTTCCAGACGTTTTTGGTGTACTCTTACGGCACCCAAATTTGTAGGCATCATATAAATGTCAAAAGTACTGATAGAAAGTTAATGGTGGAGAGGAACCAACATCATAGCAGGGGGAGAATTTGTTCAAACTGTTGCGCTTTTGAGATTATTGTATGGGCTCACAAATGTCAAGGTTTTCAAAAATCTACAATCCTACAGGATTGCAAGCAACTATTATCCTGCTAGGCTCATGTCTGTGCGACTGGCGCAAAACACTTCTTTATAGCGACGCTTGTTGCTGCTTATACCTTAAAACACCATCCTGACTGTTTATTTGTCGTCTTTTCTTCACAATTCAATTTCGTCGTCATAACCCAATTAACACGAGCGACTTGCAATACTCGGGGATAGTTCAACTCACCCCCCCCCCACAATGTATTGTTCTCGGATAGCTTCGATCTCGCCATCATGACCTCCTGCACTTTGTTCTTCAACACCATCCTTGAAAGGCAAGTAGGCCACTTTCAGAAATAAAGCAAATATGTAGTTGGATAACTGATTGATCCACCCCACTTAGAATTAATTTCCAAAGGATGTGGTGTCTCCGTGGGTTCTTTAAGGCATTGAGAAAAATGGTACAGATTGCGATGAACATTATTGAACGGGGCTGGTTGAGCTCGGTGCAGGGGTAAGTGGGGATTGAGCTTCACCATCCAAAACTGGCGGATGAATTACTTAATCATCGAAGACCATCGATGCTGGGTTTTCCGCATCTTAAATTTATTTCAAATGTATTTTTCTCCGTCGAAAATCACATCCGACTTAATGATTTTTCATGGTAGGATGAAGAGTTTATAGTTTTTGAAAACTATCACATAACAGAGGAAAAACAAACACTTTCTTACCTTTATAGGAGAGCTTTCTCCATTCTCTCAGGAATATGGGCATATGCTATATCTCAAAGATTCGAGTGCTACCAAATTTTGTTTTTTTGCTTTGCTCCATGCTACTCATCTGTGTTATGCTCCTCACAGCTATGGTAGGGACTCCTGTTAAGAATGTAAAAAAAAAGAGTGCTCCATTAAGACGTTTCTGGACAAACATCTCTTAGGAAGATTTGATGGGTGTGCAATTATATTTTTAGACCATATTCATAATAGACGGTTCGTCCTCTCAGCTACGCCGTTGCTTGTGGCCATGTCGATGTCGTAATTGTCTTTTGATTTCTAATTTCTCACAAAAAATTTGTGGAATTCGGGAAGCATTGTATTCTCCACCATGATCTGAGGGTAAAGAATCTTGATGGATCTCCCTACTTCTTTCTCAACATGAGAGGACTGGAATGACTTAAAACTTGTAAAAAAGTTTAGATTTTCTAGAAGAAAATTGACCCCATATTTTTGTGGCTTATAATCGTACTAAAGGTAATAAAATTATCCTCTTATTTCCATTAGATGCGATCAATTGGCCTAAATATATCTGGTATGGACTAGCTCTAGTGTCGATTTGCTCTTCATTCTTTCGTCCCAGGAAATGAATCCCGGGGTGTTTGCCAAAACACAACCTTCACATAAATTACGGAGTGCCACTCAATCTGAGAAATTCCCTTCACCATCTTCTCTAATGATAGAGCTGTATAGGCCCTTAAATTAAGTACCCATAGCGAAAATGAAATATCCAGCCTGGATCGTTTACCATACTTGAAACAAAGGAAGAGCGGCCAGGCGTGCGATTAGCGGAAACTTAAGTGTGGAGTCATAGTACTTGTGCAATAGCAAGCCCCTCTTCTGATCTTCAATCTGGCAGACTCCTATTCTTGATGATGATCACATATCCTATCTGGAAGTTGCCCACGCTGAGCAAATTACTCTTCAAGTTGGGACCATACAAAGATGAGAGAGTCTGATGAGTGTATCTTTGGGCCAAAGTTTGAATCACAGTTCCCCCGAACAGTACTTGTAAAATATCTCCATTACTTACCAGGTACTAAAGAATATCCATTTTGTGAATATAGATTTTTCACATGCACATATAGTGACTTGCTCCAGTGTCCACAGTACCAATGTTTTTGACCAATTTTTTTTTTTCCGCTTTGAGAGTCTTTTGGTTTTGCAACCAAAAGAAGAGAACTCATTTTTTTTCTCCAAAAATTGGAGTTTCGCCTTCTTTCATAAAAAAAATAAGAACGACATCAGAACGGAAAGTGTACCATATACACCTTAACCTTTGATATTTGACGTATCAAACGGCGTGCTTTTGGGTCCACTATGTTGAAGTCGCTTTCTCTATCTCTTCCACGATAATTTATTTGAATCGATTATCACGGTACCTAATCTCGAAAATGATCTTCAATATGAGGTTTACTTAATCAACTGTTACAATCTAGATCTCATGCCACACCCAACCCAGCCATAATCTACCTCATGGTCCATGCTAGTTTTTTTAAATCACAGTATATGCTCACTTGAGTAATCTAATTATGTTCTCTACCTGCTCCCATATGAAATTTTCGCATTCCATAATGATAACCCCAAAGCAAGAAATATCCTATGCATACATATAATTAGTAAAAAAGAAAACAATAGAGATCTTCGTTAATCTTTTACTTGTGGTTAGTATAATCTGCGTTAATAGCAGCACCATCAGTTATTTCTCAGAAGGTTCCGAAGGGCCACTGGTGCCACTGCTAGGTGTAGGCCCGACAACACCAGGTTGTTTGCTATAGAGGATTGTTTTAGCTCCATTACTTCCTGGATGATGGCAGGCATAACATCCTTCATTGTATGAGTCGATCAGAGGAAATTGCATATTTGAGTTCCCTGAGTTTCAACTCAACCTTCTCTTTAATGTCGGCATGAACCTTGTCTCCTAGCTTCTTCGGCTGCTTTCAGTCATGTAAACCACATACTCACCGAGGATCTTGTGTCTACAACATCCCTCTTCTCCTAGTCCTCCTTATCACACCTTTCTGCTTCCTAAACCGTTCTCTCCATCTTTGGGGGTCGTTTTTAAATGCCTTTCTCCCATGTCTCCGATGACCAATACAAATGGATGACCAGAAGGTGAAAGCGATCTTAGATTGGCCAGCACCAACTAAAGTGGTGAAGTTGTGGCCTTTCTTAGCTTAGCTAACTATTATCGCAAGTTTATCCATGGGTATTCAGAAGGTGGCAGTTTTTAACCAATTTATTGAAGAAAGATCAACTGGTTGGAATTGGACAATGGCATGTAATGATGCCTTCAATAAATTAAAGAATGCAGTCTCAAGTGAACGGTATTGCGGCACCTCAGTTTGATCTTTCGTTTGAAGTACATACCGATGCATCAGATAGAGCTATCGGGGGTGTTCTTATTCAAGAAGGTAATCCAGTGGCGTTTGAAAGTAGGAAGTTAAATGGAGCGGAGACGAGGTACTCCACCCAGAGAAGGAGATGACCGCGGTGGTGTATGCTCTTCGGACTTGGCGTCATTATCTGTTGGGAACAAAATTTATAGTTCGAACAGATAATGTAGCTATAACCTTTTCCGACGCAAAAGAAGTTAACTTCGAAGCAAGCTCGATGGCAAGAGTTTCTTGCGGAGTTCGATATGACATTGGAGCACAAACCTAGCCGTCTTAATCAGGTTCCGGATGCTCTAAGTAGGAAGGTAGTGAGGAGATGGTGGCTGCCTTAACTACCATTAAAACTGATTTTCTTCCCAAGGTAAGGAGAGAGAAGGGTAAGGATCCTATATGCTTGCGACTGCTTGAGCAAATCTGGGAGGGTATTACTCGCCATTTTTGGGTAGAAGATGGCGTTCTTTATGCAAAAGGGGGGCGCGTATATGTCCTAGTACGGGCGGATTTGACGGGAACTTTGAAAGAGAGGAACACTCCTATGGGCAGATCATCCAGGCCAAGAGAGACGTATGCTTTGTGTCAAGAAGCTACTTCTGGCCTAAAATGGAGGAAGAAGTGGAACTATATGTGAAGATTGTTTTGTATGCCAACAAGACAAGACCGAGAGGAAGATGGTCGCAGGGATGTTGGAGCCATTGCCTATTCCAAGCTAGCGTGGAAGAATCTTTCCATGGATTTTATATTAGGTTTGACTTAAGGTGCTAGGATTTTCATCGATCATGGTGGTAGTAGACCGGTTCTCAAAGTATGCTACTTTCATTCCAGAACCTCTAGTTGCAATGTGGATATTGCGGCAGAGTTGTTCTTCAAGAATGTGTTAAATTGTGGGAATACCGGAGGATTGTTAGTGATCGAGACACCCGCTTCACGGGAAGGTTTTGGATTGCAAAAGTTTGGATTAATGGGTTCCAGTTAAAATTCTCTACAGCAAATCATCCTCAAACTGACGGGAAAACTGAAAGGGGGATACTTTGCTTGAAGAGTACCTTTGACATTATGTTACCGCGAGTCAATAGAATTGGGTAGAGTTGCTAAATTCGGTGCAATTTGTTATAATCCCATCGTAGTTTGAGTACGGGGATGAGTCCTTTGAGTTGGCTACGGGTCAACACCATTTGAAGTGAAGGAGTGTGTGGGAAAGGTAGCATATAGGCTGATTCTTCCAGATCGCTTGAAGGTTCATCCCACGTTTGATGTTAGTTTCTGGAAACCATACCATGCTGATTTGGTAGATGTCACTAGACGGGAACAACGACAAGCTCCCCCGACTATTCGAAAAGAGTTTGAGAAGAGCGTGGACAAAATTCTGAAACACAAGAATCTTGGTCAAAGCAAGAAGAATCGGAGGACGTGTTCTTAGTTAAATGGAAGGGTTTATCGGACAGCGAGGCTTCTAGGGAAAAGGCTGTGAATCTATGGCAATTCGAGAAGGAGGTACGTGAGTATTTGGAGAAGGCACCGATGAGGACATCGGGTTCTTCTGGTGGGGGTGGTTTGTTAGCCCCTTGAGTTTGCGGCACGGGTGTGTGCTATTTGATGCGGATATTAAATAGCTAACACTCAACGAGTAGGCCTTGTTTAAAAGGCTTGGTCAGGACAAGGCAGGAGTTGTTATCATCTTAGTGTTGGTTATTTGTTGATCTAATATAGATATCTTGAAGCGATCACAGAGTGTTCAAAGCGAAGAAATTTTGGGTTTGGGATTGACCCCGTGACAATTTTGGTATCAGAGCGTTCATTCCGATGGTCAGAGGAAACGTTAATGCAAAGGTTGATGCTTTGCAGGGTCGTGTCGCTGTATTGGAGTCGTTGGTGTCAGGAACTCCTGAAGGTGGTAATCAGTCCAATGGGGAGACTAGTAGCTCATCAAATACTTGGACGTTGGTGGGGAGAATTGAAGCAATTGAGAAATTGTTCCAGGAACATTTGTTGGAGATTCACCCGTTTCAGTCCTTGCGAAGGATGTGGAAGTGATGTCGATTGCATTCAAGGAAGATCTCCATAACGTGAGGGATGAGTTGATTATTCTAAAGAAGGTGGTGGTGCAGGCTGGTCCCGTTGGCGATTCATTAAGGAAACCTAAAGTTCCTGAACTGAAGGCGTTTGAAGGCTCATGAAATGCCAAGGAGTTGGAGAATTTCTTGTGGGATATGGAATAATATTTCAAGGCTGTTCATACCCCTGAAACTGAGATGGTCATGTTGACGAGTATGTATCTCTCCGGTGATGCGAAACTTTGGTGGAGAGGTCGCTCAGACGATGATGCATCGAGAGGGTTAGCAAGGATTGAGACGTGGGAGACGCTGAAGAAAGAACTAAAGGAGCAGTTCCTCCCTAGTAATGTTGCATGGATGGCGCGCGAGGAACTTAGAAAACTAAATCAAAATTGCGCCGAATCTAGCAACTCCACCCAATTCTTTTGACTCGCAGTAACATAATGTCGAAGGTACTCTTCAAGCAAAACATTCACCCTCTCGGTTTGCCCGTCAGTTTGTGGATGATTTGCTGTAGAGAATTTTAACTTGGAACCCATTAATCCAAACTATGCAGTCCAAAACCTTCCCGTGAAGCGGGTGTCTCGATCACAAACGATATCCTCCGGTACAACCCATGTATAAATAGAGAGAGAAATCTAACCTTTAAAATGAAGAATTGCAGTTCTTATTTGTAAATCAAGACTTGGAGAAGTGAAGCTTGTAGAAGTGAAGGAAGAGAGAGACCTGCGAGAAAGAGAGATGAGAGAGTATGATGGTTTTTAAAATAATAGATATTTGTTTTTGGAGATCTCGAAAAAATTGAGCGGGGTCCTCGGATATTTAAATTGGCAGTTACTGACTTAGTTTAGGATATCGACTAAGTTATTATCCTAAACCAAACACCCATTTTGTAAAGAATATCTAGGAACAAACGGGCCCTAAGGCTTGAGCATGTATAATTGGAGATTTGGGCTTACATGTTGATTGTTTTGTATTCTTAGAACAGCCCGTGTTTTATTGTTAGATATAGGAGGTTGATTTAGGTGTGACGTGTTAAACGCATACCATTGGGCTCTTGGCCCAGTGGTGGTAGTACCTCTCCACCTAGTGAGAGGTCGTGGGTTGGAAACTCAGGTTGCGGATCCCTATAAAAATCAGCTCAATATAAAAAAAAAGTGTTAAACGCATAAACCCTACATTACCAACAGCAATACAAAAAGAAATTAGGTAAACCCCTGTAATACAATTTAAGTAAAACTTATTCCACAATCTTATTGTATAAATTCATTTGCAAGATGATATCTAATACTTTTAGTTACAATGCTAAGTACTAGATTCAAGAAATGGGTAATCAACATAACCAACAATAGGATCAGAGATGTAGAAAGTGTCTCGGTTATACTTGTTTAAAGGAGCATTGAGCTCGAATCGCCTCGGTAAATCAGGGTTTGCTAAGAACCAGCGGCCATATGCAACAAGATCCGCATGTTTATTCACCAGAGCTTTGTTACCCTCTTCTCTGTCATAGCCTCCTGCAGCCATAAAAGTCCCTTTGAAAGCGTCTTTCATAGGTTGAAGACTGTCGGGCGTTTCACATTTCTCACCGAGCTTTTTCATCCTTGGCTCGATCATGTGGCAATAGAGAATTCCGTATTTGTTTAGAGACTCAACCATATAAAGGCCAAGAGCTTTTGGGTTTGAGTCTCCTGACTCCATGTAATTTGCAAACGGAGAGAGTCTGAACCCTACTCTATCAGTTCTAACCTCGTTAACAACAGCTTCTACTACTTCTAGAGCGAAGCGGCAGCGATTTTCAAGGCTCCCACCATACTTGTCTGTTCGGTCGTTGACTTGATCTTTCATGAATTGGTCGATGAGGTAACCATGAGCTCCGTGGATTTCGACTCCATCAAAACCTGCATATGAAAGTTGAAAAAAAAACTATTTATAATTGGAGCCAAACGCTTGGAGCCAACTAAGCAATAAATTAAAAAAAATAAAAAATTATGGGAAAAACGCCACCAAAATATGTTGTTGATGTGTTGAACCAAGTTCCAAGGAACTAAGTTACGACAGAGATCTAAAGTATGATGGAGAAATTACCAGCATCAATAGCATTCCTTGCAGCAATTTTGAAATCTTTGACAACTTCAGAAATTTCTTCTGTTCTTAACTTCCGTGGAGGTGTAAACTGGTCTTCATCAATACCATTGGCACTGATTTGAGGCGTCAACGGCTGGTCTGTAGAGGAAACTGGAACTTGCCCATTGGGCTGGAAACCTGAAAAATAGAATATCGTTTAAATCTTATATAACGCTTGAAAATACAGGAAACTGAACCATAATAATAAGATTATGAAACATACCCGAATTAGAAACTCGGCCGACATGCCAAATCTGGCAAAAGAAGATACCACCCTTGGCATGAACAGCGTCCACAATGGGTTTCCAGGCCTCTACTTGCTCTTTTGTCCAAATACCCGGTGTATCTGAATACCTACAATGAAGAAAGCAAAATAAAATAGAAAAGGCTAGTAAGAGAAATTGCAAAAATTTCCGAAGTTGAACAACTGAATAATACCCTTGTGCGGTGTCAGAAACTCCAGCGGCTTCGGTTATGAGGAGCCCCCCTTGGGTAGTTCTTTGAGAGTAATATAAGATGGCATGTGGTTGTGGAACATTGTTGTACGATCGTTGTCGAGTCAGTGGTGCAAAAACTACTCTGAAAAATACCCAAATAAAAGATCATCAGTTTGCTGCAAAATAACAATATGCTTCTAGCAGAATACACAGTCCACACCATTTTGATAAAACATATGAATAAAACTATGGTATCGATCTTTATGAGAATGAAATAGCACCAATCTGTTATCTCATTGCTGTGGAGAATATTCTTATGTGGTGAAACTTATAGGAATACCTCCACCTACAATGACTGTCAAAGAGTATTCACATCTTCGCATCAGAGATGTTAAGTTTACGACTCTGTCAAGTTCCATACAAAGCTCTTGTTTTCTTGGTCTCCAGTCTAATCAAGGGTCAGATAATCGCTCTGCTCACTCAGGTGAACCATTTTTTGCTCTACATTCAAAAGTTAAGGTGAACCATTTGAGTCCTCTATATCCTATCATAATTAACACTTTAGTGGTTTGCGATTCAGGCATCAAAAGTTTGCGATTTAGTAGCATCAAAAGTTTTTTTGGAAATCTTACCAAAGATAATTCAATATCATAAAGTAAAGAAACATGTATTCTGATGCATGTTAGAATAAGAAACATGTATTCTGAAAATAAACATGTATTCTCAGTTTATTAAAATAAGAGAAAAGATGCATGTTAGATTGATCATAAATCTATTAAGAAAAACTGAAACTCTAACCTGTGGGAAAGATTGAATCTTCCCATCTTGTATGGAGTTAAAAGAGGGACTTTAGAAGCCACCATTTTCTCTGAAGCTCTCTCTGTCTCTCTTTCGGAAACTCCCTATGAGTATTTATTTTCTCTGAAGCTCTCTCTGTCTCTCTTTCTGAAACTCTATGAGTATTTATAGGACATGATGGGGTAGTTGGAATTCAATAAATTAGCACTTTTTGATCTAAAAATTAGTGTGTGATAATTGATGTAGAGCAAGGCAGCAAGTGATCCTGCAGACGTGGGTGCTTACATCGGACTTATTTTGTAGGTATCTTCTTTGACTGAAGGTATAGATCTCGACCAGGTTCGTTGGGTATGGCGGTTTGACAATCATTATAAATTTATAAACGATTATCAAGCAGCCCCTTAGTGATTTAGGTTATGAGATGTGAAACAAATTTTGGAGAAAAATGACGCCAGTATAGAAATACATCGCTGTTAGCAAGTAAATATTAATCGTTCTTGTTTTTGGGGGACCTATTAGGCTAGTGACGGCTAGAGGTTAAACTTCTTACACGGTGACAACGAGTGATCTCATGATGAATAGCAAGCATAATGTGAATATCGTATTGTTGCTGAAGCCGGTCACATTCATAGCGCCAAAAGCACCGAGGGCCTAATGCGACAAGAATAGTGTTAAGGACGATGGCAGGACAAAAATCTTTGGTACCGACAAGAATCTACATTTTTTTTTATTAATATGGAGGCTGCCATCAATCCCTATAAATACGCCTTTTGTGTATAAGTATAATCAGAAGAGCCAATGAAAAAGTTCTAACGCAACATTATTGCATTCAGTATTTTTATACCAGAAAATTGATACATAATAAGAATTTAATTTTCCCATCTTGTATGGAGTTAAAGAGGAACTTTAGAATCCACCATTTTCTATGAAGCTCTCTCTGTCTCCCTTTCTGAAACTCTCTATGATGGGGTAGTTGGAACTCAATAAATCAGTACCTTTTGATCTAAAAATTAGTAAGCGATCCTGCAAATGTGGGTGCTTACATCAGACTTATTTTGTAGTGCTTCTTTCAGCAAAGACCACATATCTTTAAGAAGGGACCGGCGGCATTTATATATCTTTGAGTTAATATAAGACGACAATGTGATCAAAATGGATGCAATATTTATGCATAAATATGCTTGGGAAAGAGTCCGGATCCTCTCCACCCTGATGGAGAGAATCAACCTCTACTCCTTCACTTAATATGTTGACAGGTGTTCTTTATTTATTTTAATTTTAACTACTTCTATCGTGAGTTAAGTATCTTGAAATATGACGCAAATAACCCTATGGTTATTTTATTCTTCTCTTCTCAAACAACATGGAAATCTCAAACTTGCAAATCGCATTTGCACTCATCTTCCGATTTTTTTTTGTTTCTCTTTGTAATTATGTGAAAACTTGAACCCTACCTCTTGATAAACTCGTACTAAAAATATCCTGGATTTTCTTGTTCAAGTATTACTTTCGCCGAGACCATCTCATGTGTCGTAAAACTGTTGCGGGGTTATCTAACTTGGGTGTTAAAAAAGGCGATGTGACCATGCTTCTCCTCTCTAACTGCCCCTGATTCGTCTTTGATCCAGGAGGATCTAGAGTATTTGAAGATTTGTCAAAGTCGTTCGAACGACGTTAAGTGTCCTATGGAATTTTGGCCCAGAGCCATATTTTCGTTCGAACGACCATGCAAGTTTCTAGGGTTTTAGACCAATTAGTCGTAAAGTAGTTTGAACGACTTCCTAGTTCGTTCGAACGACTCTGGCGGTGGTTTTATTTATGAGGCATGCTTTTGCCTCGAGATGCGCTTGATTTATAATTTTGAGTTCCCTCTATATAAAGGGAACTTGGGTTATTTTCTAAGTTAAGTTTTTTTATGTTAAATCAGAGAGAGTCCTGAGAGATGCCTAGGGTTTTGGAGTGATTCATTGTAATCTACTTCATTTGTTTTAAGCAATTAAAACTTTATTTTTTCCCAATTGGCGTTCTTCGTGTTTTCTCTACTAACTAAAAGCTTCTCAATCGTATTGTGGATTAAGTGGTATCAGTTTTCTAATTTCGATTCTCGGGGGGTTGATTGTGGTTTATGGTCTTTACACGTGACCGTCTCAAGCAAACGAAAGAGAAGCTAGTGAGTCCGTTGATGATTCATCACAAACCTAATTCAAAGAAGAAGAACGATTTGGAGATGGACGAGGCCAACGATCGACTTACGCTTTTGGAAACGACAATTTTCGATCAAACTTCTACTGTAGGGGAGTTAGTTGAACAATTGTGTCTCACGAACCTCGCGAAGGTTTTCGGTTGGGGAAGCGAGGAGGCCGCTCGAAGAAGAAAGGGGTTATGGAGGGAGATGGTGACAAGCATACTATGAAGATCGATAGTGATTCTAGTGATGCCGAATTCGACGAGGAGCGATCGGTTATTGGAAAGTCCACAAATCCTATGCGTAATCTTTGTATTCGTAAGTGACTAGTAACTGGGTCTGAACCCAGTGTCGCCCATCGACGAACATTTGGATATTCTGTACAGGTGCCAATCGCACAACCATGTATGAATGTGGGACCCTCAACGTCAGCCTGGTATTATGTACGTTATGATTTACATTTATCACTGGATATTTGGACCCACTGACGACGTATATGCTGCTGGGCAAAAAATTATCACTTTTATGAGACGATATTCTTAGCATTGGGGGGGGGGGGATATGGCAGTCAATGCTGAGGATGTTTCCAAGAGATCTTTGAAAACACCGTCGTTGTGAATGTACCTACAAGTTAGGTGATAATAAGGTTCAACGGATTATAAACCTCCAATAGATCGCAAATGATTTGCTAGACGAATTCATAGCCATTATTGAAGTACCGTAAGTGTATGTACCTACAAGTAATACACCTACACAGCAGAACGTTCTGGGGAAACTAATATCGTAGCAGAACGTTCCAAGGGAATTAGTACCACAACCGAATCTATGGCTCGCACTTAGTGCGAAGCACTGTTAGAACAAAGTATTCTGAGCCGGGGAGCTGTAGAATAAGAGACATATATGACTAATGGTGTAGTCGGTTTATCAAGGATGGAACCACCCATTTACATGGTATTCATATTCGTTGCTGTACTCGCCATCAAGGATGAGAATTCAGAACCACTTATTGTAAACGACTGTGTGTTGTTATACATTAACAAAAGTTGGTATCTGGAATCCAAGCGAAACTCAGCTTATGCATAATGTGAAATGATACCATTGAGCCTATCGGTTATAAATGGGAAAAGTACAAAAACACGATTAACTCAGAGAGATAATATGGTCAAAGCAAGACTAGTTGCCCAGGAAATCTTTAAGAGATCTGGCATCGATTGCAGTGTGACCTATTACCCGGTTATGGATGCTATAAAGTTTCAGTACTTATCAGTCTGTCAAGTTGTCGGGGACAAGCTAGACATGCATCTGATGTAAATACTGCGTATCTATATGGGAAACTAGATACGGATATATACATGAAGCTACATGGAAAAGTATAAGCTTCTAGAAGCAATTATGCCCGATACACGAGGTGTGTAAGTAATATAACTGGAAAAGTTATTGTTGACTTGAAGCAATGGGCCCATGTGACATAGTTGACTGAGTATTTGAAGGTCAAGGACTTTGTAAATATTTTTATTTGTCTATGCATTCTTATACATAAATTAGCTTTAGTATCATCATAACAGTGTACGTAAATATTTGGAAATCATTAGACCTCTAGGGGAGATTGCGAGAGCCGCCGAATACCTTGGGAAGGAATTCAAAATATAAGACCTTGGGAAATTAAGAGTGTCTCGATTTATAGATCGAACATCGTGATAGTGGCACTCGTACACCAAACAATATATATTGATAGAGTTATCTAATACTTCGATATGGATGCAGCACACGGTGCTAATTCGTTTATTGCGCGTCCAACACTTGGGTGTGGACAACGACATCTTTCACCAACTTAATGGGGGGAGAAACTCTTAGGGCCATGGTGCTAGCTAGGAGATGTTTTGCTATCGTTAGCTGGGTATACTAGACCCAATGACTCATTTCTAGTGAACTGTTTGGCTTGTCATAGTTCGGTTCCTACCCAAAGGCACTGGAATGGGATCAAGCACATTCTGAGATATCTCATCGGCACGAAAGACTGGGGTCTGTTCTATCTACAACTTGGCAAATGTGACATTATAGGATACGCCAATGCAGGATATTTGTCAGATCCACATAAAGGCCGGTCACAATCGGGTTATCTATTCTTGTATGGAGATACTGCGATTTCATGGAGATCAGTGGAGCAGACGATGGTTACTATATCCTCGAACCACGCAAAGATTCTTGCACTACATGAAGGCGGCTAATAATATTTCTGGTTGCGGTCTATGATCAGCCATATCAACGAAAGTTGCGATCTAAATTCTATCCAAGATAAACCGACGACACTTTATGAAGACTGTGCAGCTTGTATCGTTCAAGTCAAAGGCGGATTTATTCAAGATGACAAAACGAAGCATATTTTACCAAAATTTTTCCACATACAGGAGTTGCAAAAGACAAATGAGATCAACGTTGTTCAAGTCCATTCAGCAGACAACTTGGTTGATCTATTCACGAAGGCTCTTGCATATCCTACGTTCAAGAGATTAGTTCATGGAATCGGCATGCGCAGTTTACAAGATTTATTATCTTAAGGAGATAGATTTCCGGGAGATCGACGTCAGGGGGAGTAGTCCTAGCCTAACGTGAACACATGCGTGTTGTACTTTTTTTTCCTGATAGCGCAGTTTTTATCCTAGGAGGTTTTACTGGCTGGAGGTTTTGATGAGACAACATATACGCGTTCACAACCCATACAGGGCATATGATTGTACTCTTTCCCTGCACAGCATTTTGCCCAATGGGGTTTTACTAGGCAGAGGTTTTAATGAGGCAAGTCGTTCTAGTATAGAACACCCCAACGGGGAGTGTTAGGAGTTGGGTCCAAGCCCAAGTTAGGATCCCAACAGGGTTGGGGTGTCCTATACAGACTCCTAGCAAACCCATAGGCCCAATAGGGTTATGGGGAGAGTTGGAGAAGAATAGGGAATTTTTGTGGGTTGTCTGTACTGTGTACAGAGAACACGGTTATGATAATCAATAAATCTCTCTTTCTTTCTCTTTTGTTCATGCTTTAGTATTATTCTATTCTAGATTGATCATATCCCAACAACACTTAATTTATTTGTTTAGTGAGCAACAACAACTTAATAGAGATCAGACAAACTGATTAAGATATTCATCCACAGTAGTGTACTTCACGTCAGGATAAAGTTCCGAAGCTTCTACCCCAAAGGATGGTTCAATCTCAAAGTTAGTATGATCTCCCTTCACGAAAACAGAGTGCCCAATCGACAATATAACATTTACCGGAACCGGTGCCTCTGTAGAAACGAGAAAACCAAAATTAGCCTTTCGAAGCAAAGAATCATTCAAGTCATCGAGATTAACTAAGTGTTCTTAATTACCTTGGATGTTTTTCAGGACTTGCTCCTCTGGAACATAGACTTTCTCAAGGGTGTTCCCAATTTTCTTCTCCCACAATGACACTAAATCATTGAATGAGTAAATATTTGCCTGGGGCCTTATGTAGACGATCTTGTTCAGTGTTCTAGGATCATCTACGGCTTTGATGGTGTATGTGCCAACGTCGTCTTCCTTGTTATAAACAGCTGAAGACAATACAATCACAAAGCTAAAACAATCATTTGATAGATCTATAATGGGCTTGAGTAGAGGACGTGGGTGATTACGTACCCTTGGGAATTCCATCGCCTAAAATAACTACCTTATCTCTGGGAGGAGCTGTGGCACCTGCCTGTGACAGACTAGGGAGAAAATACCCAGCAAAGAAGTTGGAGGAGACATAAGTGTATGGTATCCCTTCTGCCTCCACGGCTCTGCGAATTCCAGCTTTTGTTGCAAATGCACTTTTTGCGGGCTCAACGGCGTGACTACGATCAACATCATTTCCAAATTCCGAAGGGAAGAATCTCTGGAATTATTGTATATGTTAACATGTTACAAGAAAATTGTCATGCATTATTGTTGTACCACGGTTTTACCTTAATGTTTCCAGCTTCTTTGATAGCTTCAATGATTTTCACCTGATCAGTTAATTGGCCATGACCCACAGCAGAGATTACAACATCAACCTGCTTAATCGCCTTCACCAAGCTTTCGTGATTGTAAAAGTCTGCTGATTAAAATAAAAAATGAGAAACAATTAGAGTTTATCTTGTATATACGTAAAGCAGAGTGACCCCCAAGTTCTTAAAACTCTCGACGAGTTTCCCCTTCACTGGATCAGAGGCTGTGTTTTCTCTAACCAAAGCGAATGTGGGATGATCCGACTTTGCGCTTGCTTCTACAATGAATTTACCAATGTATCCCGTCCCCCCAATGATCAAAATCTTACTCATCTTTGTAAATATAGCTTTGCACTTGAGAGAAATTGCTTCTTCCGGGGGAGAAGGTTTGTGGTCTAGTTCTTGGAGTTTTAGAAATGAGAGACCATGAAATTTATAGCAACAAAACTGTAGGTTTGTTGTTTGGAAATGTATGTGGCCATGATCAGATCTGGTTCATGTATTTGTCTAGGTTCAAAAGTAAATGGGAACATTAAGTTTCTATTTAGGTCATTATGACCAAAGCAATTTTGGCTTAAAGGCGCTAAAGGTCGTTTAACAAATGTTGTTCAAGAGTCACCTCTGGCCCTTATTTTAGCTACACAAGGCTGGGTTAATGCAGGATGCCTTGAAACATAATGAAGAAATAATGATGAGAAAAATAACATTCTCAAGTATTACTTGCCCAATGGTGGTTGTACCTCTCCACCTAGAGAGAGGTCGTGGGTTCGAAACCTCATGGGGTTGGAAACTCAGGGTTACGGATCCCTATATAACTTCCAAAAAAAAAAAAAAAAAAAAAAAAAGTTTTACTTGCCCCTAGAAAGTTTTTTTCTACAAGAAAATGGAACGGAGACTAGAAATCTTCGTAGATAGTCCTTTACCCAAAGAAAGAACCCCTAAAGATATGGTCCTATGATCTAATCATTCTATGAGCGACATACTCGAATAACCACTTAATACTTGTGGAATTAAGTGACGGTTTCATGAAAATACTAACTTGAAAGTGAATTACAGAATCTAACAAACACGATGGTCATGGAACACCCTTCCTCTTCCCCACCCGTAAGAGGTCCACCTGCAACAAGCTTGATCATATCCAAAACGTCTCTTCGGTATCTGTCAGCTACCAGACATCGACCTTTCATGGAACTCATCCAAGTTTGCCACTCAATAGAGTTCACCAGAAATATGCCAGGACTTGTAATAAATTGAATTAAAAGTAAATGTACAGAGATATATCATACATATAAAACCACGATCTGGACATCTCAACCAAAGTTCAATCTTAGTGCCGAAACTGGCAGCCCCACATTAGAGGGTTGAGCCCTACCCCAAGTGTTTTCCACAATTTCAGTGCTTGCAACTACTTGCAAAGGTACCAGAAAAATGTTTCTCTCGCTAATTGAGTTAAAATCAATTGCTTTACCTAGAAGGAAAAAACTGGATTGTACATTCCAATTTCAGTGGTCTAGACAACTATATCTTTATATCAAGCTTTTGTGGAAGGAAATGGAGTGTGACTTACGCTACTATGATGGAGGCCGATAATAATGGTCGGAAGGCATTTCAAAACCCATTAGAACCAACAATGTTATATAGACATTTCAAAACCCACCCAACTAAGTGAGGTACTTTAGGAGATGCTCTAAGTCAAGATACAAAAAGAAAAGGCCTCACACTTTCCAGATTGGCACAAGCGGTGGTGAATGGGTACCAAGCGCATAAATATATTCTTTTGTTCGAATCCAATGCTTAAGACAATGTAAGATAGGGTGTCAGATCAAAGTAGATATATAGTGCTATCTGTCTAGTAAGGAAGAGAGACTAATCAAGCTATCCTTCAATTTCACAATCAGATCATAAACATGTAAACAAACCTTGACAACATTTCTGCCGCATAAGTCATCACATATACCTGAGCTTTATACCAATAAAAGTGCACTTATGCTCTTCACGTAAACACGTAGAACAGGGTGGTCAACAACCCGTTTATATAAGGCCACTGGAACTCCTACCCCTTTTTAAATGTTGTTCTTCAACCTTGGCAATAGTAAATTTTCTTAACGGCCAGAGCAATTCAAAAACTGTCCAAGGTTTATCAGAATTTGTCACCTAACTCTGCGAAACCATAAAGAGTGTTTCCTTCTTCTTTCTTCCACATTTTATGCGAGACAAACTAACATAAGTAAGATCAAGAGTATTATAAGGACGATTCTTTGTTTGAAATTACTCAATAGCCTGTAAAAGATATCTCATGAATCATATCCAGAAATCAGTTAGGAAGTAATAATTATAGGCGCTAAAGCAAGAAATCTAATGAAATCACAATATTGGATACATTTCCTATATAGCAAATTCGAATAAGGTAGGAACTACAAAAATATCAAATCCTTGAATATATACAATATTCTCCATACAAGATCGTTCCCCGTCCTTCTTGAGCCAGGATATATTAAATTATCACTCAACAAAACCACGTTTTCTCATTAGATTCTAAGATATAATAGATTTAAATATGCTTAATATGACCAAAAAAATAAAAATAAAACTAATAAAGAATATCGTGTACATGACAATTTCAGTTGACATAGGGCTTTTAAAATTATGAAATCGAAAGAAAACCGTCACAAACATACACCGTATTTTACAATAAAAAACAGATATTTTTTCTTCTTCTATCAGTTGGGTGCTAGTAAACATGCGTTACTACATACAGGCAATACCTAACCTCATCTGCGGTAATGGTAGTACTTGAAGCTAAGCTAATTACCAAACTTAACGACCCCATCTTTCTTAATTATATATTCTGGAATTGGGGATTTATCCATGAGACGTAATATTTTCTGACCCTAGTACAGTCCCCAGAGGAGGAGGATCGCGGTCATAATGGACTTGGTTGAACCTATTCAACTTATACCCAGCGTAGAAATGAGTTAGATTAGGCTTTCTTACCCAATAACTGTAGTGAACCTCTGAATCAAGTAATTGTACCTCAGCTCCAGAATCCAAAACAAGATAGCCATCCTCTCTTCCTCCCATGGTCTTTTAATTCCATGTTTTTTCCTCTCCCAGAATTTCCATTTTCTGTCACCCGCACGTTGTCTTCTAATACCATAGTAGACTCGATAAATGTAATGTATAAAATAGGGTGCTCTGTTAAGGCCAAAATTCCCAACTAAGTCCCATTGCATAAATTACTTAACACCTAATATAGTTCAGAAACATTGCTTGATACAGTAGTTCACCCAGAGAGTAAGGAAAGAGAAATCTTTGCAATGTCATTAACTTATTACTAATAGTATTGGGGATTAAGAGACCATCTCATCTTACAAAAGGGCCTCTAAGTACTCGCTGATAGTAGTATATTCAAGGTAAGGGTAGATTTCCGTACCCTCCATGCCAGAGGATTTGATATCAAAGTACGTTTGATCTCCTTTTATGAAAGCAGAATATATGAAGACCATCTCCAGGTTGTTTGGGTATGGTGTCTCTGAAATATAAGAAGTATTGAATATTAAGAACATGGCATCAATATTCAAAAATAAGAACCATATTCTAAAAGTAAAATTAGAATCTGACACTTCTCTAGTAGCGGATTGTCTCAACAAAAATTTTACCCATAATTTGATGGATTATTGTTTGAAGAATTCATGATATGAATAAATTTTTGATAAAAGATAAATCAATGTTCTATAACCACTATGCAACTAAACTCTACAATACATTTAACGTCTGCAAGATTATTCTAGTGACACCCTCTTCTAACACGACAACATTGGGCGCCACATGCATGAATTCAGAGCCACACTCTAATCATTGAAAATCAACCTATTACGAAAATGTTTCAACATCTGCAAACCCACTACATGCAGATCATACTCCTCCAAAACAAATTTCAATCCAATATTTCTTTACAAGTTCTCCATGGTTCTCCAAATACTGTCTCTCTAAATTCCTCCACTCCAAATTTTCTATCTCTAGATTTTCCCATTCCAAATTTTCTCTAGAGATTTTCTGGAGTAAATTTTCTCGCTTGGAGGAAATTAATTGTGCTGAAAAAATAAATTCGGTAGGAATATCGTGGATTTTTTTTTTGAGAAAACGTGGCCTGAAATATGATTTGGAATCAACCTTTGCTTCAGATCTTTTGTAGAAGGACATTGGTTTCATCCATTAATGTGGAATCCCTTTGATTTGACTCACGAACCAAACACAAGAAAATTTGTTTCTGTAATTGATTTCCCTTTTCCTTCACTTCACGAACCAAACACAACTTTTATGACAATTATTCTGGACATTCTGGTTTCATATTTGTAGAGAGACATGCAAGTATCTCATTGGAGTAACCAACAGAGGTTTGCATGAAGCAGAGGTTCTGGGATTTAACCACCACCAATGCAGGCCACCCACAAGGAATTATCCTGACTTAAATGGTACGTGCAGCCTATGGGATTTATAATGGGCAGTGAGGTAGTTACTGGAACAGTGGTGGCAAATCATAAACCTTGTGAACCTCTAGTCCCCCACTCAATAATAAGAAAATAAAAACAGAATCTTCCAGAAGCAAGTTAATGATCATCAAGGTTATGTTAAATACGACATACCATGAATGCTCCTCAAAAGCTCCTCTTCGGTTATATAGGTCTTCTCAAGTTTCTTTCTAATCTTCATCTCCCAAATATCGACCAGCTCATTCATAGAGTAGACATTCCCTGGAGGCCTCAGATACAAGACCTTGTTTAAAGTCCTTGGATCATCCACAGTACTAATGGTGAAGCTGGCTACATCCCTTTCCTTCACAAAAACAGCTGCCAATTCAAGAAATACAACAGATTACTAAATACTAATCTGAAAAACGATGATCTGGATCAATACTGAATAAGCATAATACCTTTAGTATTTCCGTCCCCGAAAATGCAAACTTTATCTCTTGGAGGGATCTTCTGGCCTGGCTGAACAAGTGATGGAAGTAAATAGCTTGTGAAGAAATTGCAAGATATGTTGGTATGAGGAATGCTTTTAGCTTCTATAAAACGTCGAATTTCAGCTTTCCTTGAGTAGAAGTCATAATCAAGGCTGGTTATCTGAACTTTATCGGGATCTGATCCAAACTCTGATGGAATAAACCTCTGTAAGGAATCATATTTCAAGATTGCTTCGCTACACAAACAGAATAAGTTAGACCCAACTTGAAGTTTCTTCTTTTTCCCACTTTATCAACAAAATAGTGTGATGTAGCACAGATTTGGTCTCATGATCTCGTCATGGAACATTTACGTTGGTTAGGTCAGTCATTGTTACGCTACTTTATACGGATGAGAAACAATTATGATTTCTCAATTCTCTTTCTTTGGGGTCGTCTTTCATATAGAAGACTTGAAGAAAATCACGATAAAACTAAGTACATTGACGATCTTTTTAACCCTTAAGCTAAGTTCATGTAGTCGCTTGTTGTGCCTTATTCCGCACACACAACAAGCCTAACTAAAATGGTGCAATAACGTTCAAGACTCCAAGAATGAATGTCATTTTAGCTCACAATATTTAACATAATTTACCGCCAAATGTACTATTTTTGTATTTGGCCACTAGAGAATTGAAAGTTTCTATTCCAGGTTTTACCAGATGTCTCATTTCTCCCTTCCTTCCAGTCACTCTCTTTAGACAACTGGGCGGTTTTTATTGCAACACAAATCTCATGCCCTTGTGAAATGGAATAAGCTTTGTTTTTCCCCTTGAAATCCACGACAACCACATTCAATACTGGTAAGTGGAAAAAAAAACACCAATGATTTTTATTCTGCACTATTTCTTTATGTTTTTGCCTCATCCAATACTTTTATTCAGGGGTTCAGTATTCAATATGGGTTATTCTATCTTCACTACCCATTTTACCAGAAACATTACCTAGAGGCTAGAGAAGTCCTCCATTGGGTATATAACCAAAAATAGAAAAGACTTTAAGCATAACAAAAATCTCTCCTCTCTCATGGGTTTCTCTCCCTCTCTCTGGCGATTTTTTCCTCTCTTTCTATCTCTCTCTCCATGATTTTCCTCTTCCTCGAAATTGTTATTAAAACTTCGGAGAAGTACTATGCCCCCGCTTGATATTTTCGTCGTCATCATCGTCATCGTATCTCTTTTATCATCTTTATTTCTCTTTCTTTCTCTAGCCATATCTCAACTCAAATTTTAAAAATTATGACAACAGCACTTATAATCAAAATTAAATTTGAGAAAGAAAGATTAAGTCAATTGGGTATGCGATTACGAGAAATTTTGTTAAAATTCATGTTTGGATGTGGTTTTGAGAAGAAATTTACGAAAAATAATTTTTGGGGTTTTCCCCCATCAACGTTTGTACCCTACCATTTTACCGACGCTAGGAACCTATCGCTTTGTATGTTATAGAAACACAAGGCCAGCAACTTTAAATATTACCATCAACGCTAGGACCCTAGTGTTTTGTATGTTATAGAAACGCAATGCCAACAACTTTTAATATTATCCATCAATACTAGGACCCTAGCGTAAGAAACTCTAATGTTTTTTGTTTTTGTTTTTCATGAATGTTAGGTCTTTTAGCGTTAATAACTTAAAAAAAAAAATTTTTATTCGAAATGTTCAGGGTAGTAAGATAAGCAAAAATAATTTTTTGTTGGGGTGCTCATCTTTAAAAAGAGGATGACTACTAAGCGTAGTGAGCTCTAGCAAAACAACGTGGTGAATTTAGAACCACCCATTCATTAGTCAATATTCAGCACTTTTAAGTTAAGAAAAACAAGTGTTTAGGTAGTGTAGTAGCATATTTCCCAACATCGACATACTGAAGCCATTATAGAAATTCTCGAAGATATCTTATCATAGCATCAAAAGCATAATGGCAGCAAACAGTTAATCTCGATCAAAACATGTACAGTTCAAGCACAGTTCTCGACCTCATACTTCAGCGATCAAGACTAAGTTCTCGACCTTGAAACTAGTCGTTGTACTCAGTCAAAGAGCCGTTGAAGATTCTCAATGTTCGCCCACATCATTCGGAATAGGAAACTGTCTTTCAAAATTTGTAAACCCTGCCTGTATCTCTATAAATACAGGCAGGGTATGAGAAACAAGAAACATGGGAGATCCCCCGAATCACCACTCTATTTTTCTTACCTCTTTACACTCACAAACTAGTAATAACTAGCAACCTACTTGATTTTTGCTCCAAAAACCCTCACCGAGGTCGTGGTTTTTTTCAGTTTCTCTGAGTTTCCACGTAAAATCTTGTGCGTTTGTTAAGTTATTCTTCTCTTCTTTACTAAAAGTATTGGCCAAGATCATCCCACCGGAAAATCCGCCATTACAATTGGCGTCGTCTGTGCATCAAACACCCTCTCTATCTCCTCACCAAAAGCCTCTAGTAAAAGAATGACAGGAATGAACCTCCGAAGCACCTCAAACACGCTGAGGAACCAAGAAGTTGTTCTTACACCAAAAGTTGCCGATCTACATAAAGCTGTGGCCGAACTTTGAAAACAAATGGAGTTAGATCGAGCCCAGCGTTTTAAGGATCAATAGAATCATGAATGGGATATCCAAGTCGAAAGAGACGAGAGGAGAAAAGCTCTGGATCAACAAAGCAGGACTTACCAGAAGTAAATGGACAATTTGCGCAGAGCACGAACATCCCATCATCGAGCATAAAGCGAACACCGTTTCAGAGCAACTCGATGAAACAGCCAACCAAGGGGAGATCAAGTTCGTGACCAAGTCCGTACATCTCGATCTAGGTAATGAAACCCCGATAGAGCCTCTCGCCAATTTTGGGCTCACAGTCTCCTCCTCATCGACCATTGGAAGCCGACGCACTCGCCATCAGTCTCCACAATCGCGACGACCAATCAGAGAGCATTTGGGACCTGAGGGCCAAGGGAATTTTAACCCCCAAGTCGCAGTCGTACCAGCTCCTCAGCCACATTACGTTACATTGGATGATCTCAACACCATAATCCAAGCTATCAACGCAGAGGTACCAGGCTGAATATCTGTACTTGATAGGATCGAGACCAATCCAATCTCTATTCACCTCGAGACCATGCATATTCCAGAAAAATTTCATATGCCAAAATTTATCCAGTATGCAGGCCTCACGGATCCTCTCACTCACATCCGACACTTCAAAGCTGCAGTCGGGTTATACTCTAAACTCGACCACATGCTCTGTAGACTTTTCAACATGAGCCTCAAAGAAGAGCCCCTCCGGTGGTTTCACACTCTTCCCAAAGGTTCGATAACAACCTTCCAGCAGCTTCAACGTCTCTTCGAGTCCAACTATGCTCATGCCAAAGAGCGTGAGATCACTGTAGACTCATTATTCTTCTTCGAACAAGGAGCGAAGGAAACGTTGGCGAGCTTTTACAAGAAATTTTTGCAAAAGACTCGCAAAATTGGGAACTCAGACCCCAAAATTGTAGTACCAGCATTCACCTCGGCATTTCACATCAACTCCAAGGTTTGAGAAAAATTAACCCTTCATAAACCTCGGACGGTCACGAAAAATGATCGATGTAGTTAACAACTACATAGAATTAGAACGGTCCAAGAAAGACAAGATGATAAGTTCTGCGGTCATTCACACCATGGAAACATCTTCATCCCAGCCTCGCAAACAAACACGGGAACTCAAAAACCTCGTGGTCGAAATAATGATAATAACAAAAAACAAGATGGAAAGCCCGACAGACAAGTCCCGACTTTGCCACCGATGGCAACAAACCTCTCCGCTATCCTAACAGAGATACAGGGAGATAAGCTATATCGAGAATCACAGCCGATCCCTAACATCCCTGGAAAACCAATGTGTTAGTACCACAACGTGCACAGCCACGAAACCAACCACTGCTACTCTCTAATCTGCATATCCAACCACATTGTACTGGCTGGAAGACTCCAACATTATGTGATTGATCTTTAGAAATTCGCCGACGACAAAGAAAAAAGAAAGATACCGATCAAACAAAGGGACAAGGTGAAGCTCGACATCTCTATATGATCGAGATAGAAAAAATCAAGAAAAGGTAGCAAGATGATAGAATCACCTCTTGCTACAAAATGACTATAGTAGACAAATCAGCCAAACTTCTCCCCAGTTTCAGCAAGTCAACACGCCCATTCCCGATAACCTTCGAATATTGCAACACTAGCCATGTCAAGTACCCTCATGACGCCCCATTGGTCATCATGCTGAAAGTAGGACATGACTATCTGCACACCCTCCTAGTCAACACAGAAAGTGTGATAGACGTTCTGTTCCACAGAGCCATAGAAGTTCTTGGACTTCGAGATTCAGTGAAAGCATCGACCACAACCATCACAGGATTCAATGGTTCCAAGGAATCAGCTACAGGAGAGATCAGACTAGCAGTACAAGTAGGTCCCGAGATAATATTCGCTAAATTCCTGGTCATCGACGCAGAATCAAAATACTTGGGCATCTTAGGTCGAAGCTGGTTGTACTCCATTAAAGCAGTTCCCTCGACTTATCATCTCACCCTCCGCTTCCCCACAGATCATGGAGTTTACAAAATCATAGGTAGCAAAGCAGTTGCCCGCACGTGTGAAAACACCACGAGGAACTCCCACGCAGCTAAACTTCTTAAAGCATAGCAACTACAGATGGAACTGACACCTACATTCGAGCAGCATGATACTGAAGTTGTCGACTCAATTGAGCTCGATGGTCCTGGACGCAATACATTTATCGGTTCCCAGCTGTCACCTACCGAAAATGAAATAATGATCCAAGTACTGAAGAAAAACGTCGACATCTTCGCATGGTCATTCCAAGAAATGCCCAGAATTGACCCTTCAGTTGCTTGCCACAAACTCAACCTCCTTCTAGATAGTAAGGCCATTGTGCAGAAACGTCGTAATCTTGCTCCGCGACTTCGTGAAGCTGTAAACGAAGAAATCGACAAACCCCTGCATGTCGGGTTTATTCGATAAGCGAAGTATCCAAAATGGATCTCTGACATCGTGGCGGTCCCTAAGAAGAATGGGAAAATTAGAGTCTGTGTCAATTTCACAGAACCCAACATGTTCACACCAAAGGACAATTTCCCACTTCCATTGATCCCTCAACTGCTCGATTCTGTCGCAGTGCATGAGCTTATATCCATGATGGACGCTGCATCTGGTTATAATCTAGTCCTTTTTGCTGAATAAGACCAAGAAAAAACTACCTTCATCACAGAAAGAGGCCTATATTGCTATACAGTTATGCCATTTGGACTGAAGAATGCTGGAGCTACTTACCAACGGCTCGTAACCAGAATATTCAAAGATCATTTGGGCAAAATCATGGAGGTTTACATCGAGGACATGATCTACAAAAGCCTGAAGCGAGAAGATCATTGTCATAACCTCCAAACAATCTTCAACATCCTTCGTACTTACCAGATGAAGCTCAACCCAGAAAAATGCCAATTCGGAGTTGTATCCGACAAATTCTTGGGCCACTTGGTCAGTAAAAGAGGCATCAAGATCGATCCAGCACAAATTTAAGCTCTCATGGCAATGCCATCTCCTCAAACAAAGAAAGATGTCCAGAAGTTTACTGGCAAAATTACCGCCCTTCACCGATTCATCTTCAAATCCTCAGACAGATGCAAACTTCTGTACCTTCTCCTTCGTGGAAATCCCACTCCTCATCATAAAAGGCAGCCAAACGACATCATTTGAACCATAAATTGCGAACTGGCTTTCCAGGATCTCAAAAGATACATGGGGCGCTCCCCAATCTTGAGCACTCCAGTCGATGGTGAAACACTCACTATGTACCTCTCTACAGCAGATAAATCTATTAGCTCTGTCCTGATTCGAGAAGATATGGGAAGAGAAAAGCCAATCTATTTCATCAGCAAAACTCTCACACCAGTAGAACGAAGATACACAACGACAAAAAAGCAGTTTATTGCATTGGTATATAGTTCTCAAAAGCTCCGGCCATATTTCCAAGCTCATCCAATCAAAGTTATAACAAAGTACCCTCTCAAGCTTGTATTATCAAAGAAGGAAAAATCAAAAAGAGTTCAACAATGGTCTGTATTCCTTGGGGAGTATGACATCTCTTTCGAGCCTCAAATATCTTGCAAAGGGTAAGCAGTTGCAGATTTCTAGGCAGACTTTCCAGTCGAAGACCCCGAATGGGAAGAACTTGAAGACATACTTGCAGATGACTCAATTGCCGAACCAGACGCATGGTCCTGAAGCACAGGATGGAGACTGTTTACATACGGGTCCGCAGGACAACGAGGATCAAGAATTGGCATCGTCCGCGTGACATCTTCCAACCCTCGCATCGAGAAGGCCATTAAACTGAAATTCTACGCCACAAACAATGAGACGAAGTATGAAGCATTCCTTCATGGACTCGATCTCGCTTTAACACTTGGGGCAAAAAATATAGCAGTATACGTCGACTCCTTACTTGTCGCCAACCACTATAACAAAACGTTCAAAACTTCAGGGAAGATGGTTGATTATGCCACCTTAGTCGAAGAAAAAATACTCAAGTTCACAACAGCATCGATCTCTTACCTCCCTCGAGCAGAAAACAGACATGCAAACTCTTTAGCATATGTAGCAGCCATGCTCGAAGATAGTGAAAAAAAAGAAGCTAGATATTGAGGCTATTAAGCACTCCAGTCTTGATATCACCCATACAATGCAAATCACAGTTGCAAAGATGAAGATGAAGATGATTGGAGAAAGCCCTTCTTTGCCTATCTCAATTCCAACATTCTCCCAAGCAACAAAGAAGAAGCCAGATCACTTTTGGCCAAATGTCCTCGATTCAAAATCCAGAATGGCGAACTATATCGTAAAATAGGAGGAGGACCCCTTATCGAATGTATCTCACAGAAGCAAATGCAAATCAGGATCAAAGAGTTACATGAAGGTATCTGCGCTGCACACATATCAGGAAGATCATTGGTACAACGAGCGTTCACACAAAGATTATACTGGCCAAGGATGAGGCAAGACTGCAAAGATTATGTTCGTCAATGCTACAAATGTCAAATCCACGTTCGAGACATCAAAAGCCCAACCCTCGACTTACATGTTAGCAATGTCCTCTGGCCATTCAAGAGATGGGGAATAGACATCATTGGTTATTTTCATCCAGCATTGGGAAATAGGAAATTCGTCCTAGTCGCCACAGACTATTTCACCTAATGGGTCGAAGCAGTAGCCCTTAGCCACACCGACGAAAATGCAGTATTCAAATTTCTCTGGGAGAACATCATCACGAAGTTTGGTTATCCAGAAATGATACGCTCAGATAACGGTAGACAGTTCATCAGTGGGAAAGTCCTAAACTTCCTCCACAAATACAAGATCTAACTGTTTACTTCGACACCTAACTACCCTCAAGGAAACAGCCAGGCCGAAGCAATCAATAAAAGTATCAAGTTCGGATTACGAAAGCACCTCGACGACAAGAAAGAAAGATGGGCTGACAAAATACTCAATGTTCTTTGGGCTTACAGAACAACACCTCGAACATCTATCGGTTGCACTCCATTCATGATAGCATTCGGCACCGAAGCGGTAATCCCCTATGACCTCGACCTTCCCAGTGGTCGAAAGAAACTCACAGATGAAGAAAACGAGTTGGGATTACTATGCAATATCAACTGGATAGAAGAAACACGTGATCAAGCCATCGCAAACTTAGGGCGATACCATGACACGCTACGAAAAGCATACAACAAGAAAGTCCGCAAAAGAAAATTCAACATAGGCGATCTTGTCCTACGTCGAGTACAGGATCATACTCGACCAAAAAGCTCCAACAAACTTTCTGAAAATTGGGAAGGACCGTATATTGTCAGTGACAAAAACAAGAGTGAAACTTGCTGGCTCATGACAGAGGATGAAGTTCAGCTCGAATATCCCTGGAATACAATGCAGCTCAAAATGTTTTACAGATAGAGACTATATATTCCATCGACAAATCAAATAAAGTTCATCTTTACTATCATCTTTACAGAACGTCTTTTCAGACAACGCTTACTTATCTTTACAATTTGCATAATCATGATCTATAATTTATAAGTATAAATCTCAACTAGCACAACATCCATCAACAAGTTCTTTCCAATTACAGGAAAAGCAACTTGCAATCTTTACTTATAGACCAAAACATATCATGTTTTGCTCTCATCAAACCCAGGTATCCCATTGAGGAAAACCTGGCACATCAGTTCATCTTGATGTATACTATAAATGTATACATCTGAACTCTATCAAGACAAATGATTTCCAATTACAGGAATAACATCATTTGCTATCTTTACTTCTTGAACGAAACATGTCTTGTTTTGCTCTCATCAAACCCAGGTACCCCATCGAGGAATATACCTGGTATATCAATTCATCTTGATTTATACTATCAAACATATATATCTGAAGAAATGATATCCACTTCAATTACATATCATTTGTAATGATCACATATTCTCAATCAGCAATACTAAGTATTTAATCTTTTCAAAGAAGATAATTTACTAAATTACTTCGACATAAATATTAAGCAGTTAACATAATTGTCTCGGCCCCACTGGCCATTTTTACAACTTTTTAAATTTATCTCAAATTTTCTCTCTCCTAAGTTACTCTACAGGAGGATCAGGAGAACGTTCACCATCGTCAACAGTAACGTCATTCAGATCGTTCAGTACATCATCGACATTAACACCTTCTAAAATCGTTAATACAGAATCCTTCGACTCCTCCTCTGCATCCTCCACGTAAGGTGTCCCCACCGTCGACTCATCCTCTAATTCGATGAAGGGCAACATATTATCCTTCACAATCCCCTTATAGTATTATTTCTTTACCATCGAATCATCGAGCTCCTTCGGGTAATTTTGTTCAATTAGCACGCACTTTTCATACAGATCCTTCTCGACCTTGGCAATAGCATTCCTCTTGTCCTCTTTCATTGCAGCTTTCTCGGCCTCAAATTTTTGATGCAGCCTCAAGATTTCTTCGTCTTTATCCTTTTTCACCTCGGCTACAACTTTTTCCTTAGCCTCGGCCACAGCTTTGTCCTTCGCCTTCTCAGCATCTGCCTTATAGCAATTCAACCTCGACTCCATCTTCTCCTTCTTTTTGATCACTTTTTCTTTCACCTTCGTCAGCTCACTCTCAATCGATTAATAACCTTTCAACAGATTGGCCAATGAGCTCGAACTGGCAATGAGAGGCGTCGCCTCATCGATAACTCCCAAAATCTGTATCAATGACATATTATCAATATTTGAATGAGGAACCAATTGCTTCAATATCGATAGTACAGATAAAATTTTCACCTTTGACAAACTTGCTTTCCCCTCGCTGAAGAATGATACCAAACTTCTCAGACTCACCTTGGCATCCCCCATCTTATCTTCCATCAATGCTGCTCCAACGGCGCAAGCATCCAAATTCACATTCACCTCCACAACAGACTGCTTCACGAACTTAGTTCCAGGCTCCTCCAAATCCTTCTTCCCTACCCCAGCTTCCTTCCTCGAAGAGGTACTTGTCGGGCCCAACGGTGGTCGACCCTCAATGGCGCTTCTAGTCACCACCTTCGAACCTTCAGGCACACAAGATCTTCTCGATGGCCTCTTCGGATCCTTCGGCTCATCACCTTCCTCAGCAGGGGCAAACCTCTTCTTCGTCCCCTTCTTCATAGACCGCTTCAGCATAACATCTATTCCACTCGTACCCTCGGTGGTATATCCAGACAAAAAAGGATTGTCCAATGGCAAAGCTGCCTCGACTTCCCTCTTGTTTTTTGCAGACATCATCCCGTCAATGGTAGACACTTCTGCTCCTTTACTTCGAAATCTTTTGACACCTGCCTCCTTGAACAAAGTATTCAGATTATCTTGATCCCCAGCTAAAGAGTCGATCCGACCCAAACAATCCTTCCTTCTATTGTACAACTGCTCCTTCACCTTCGAGCTCCTATCGATCTCCTTCAAAGTTGCACAAAAATAATAAAATGTTAGTAAACCACACTGCAATAATATATATATACAACAATTGGATAACAGTTTACCTAACCACAAACCTAGATGGAATGCCTTCCTTTTCAAAGGCTCCCCAGGATTGCTCTTATCAAACTCATAGTTCCCTGATAGCAAGAGCCTTTCATCACCATACTGCCCTCCAGTGGACACCATGTCATAAAAGAGGTTTCTCTTTTGAAACCTCGCCAGATAACGATATCTCTGCTTCGCAGGGTTGATTTTCAAAAATTAGTACACATAGATGTCATCTACTGTAATCAACTCCTCCCCTCTTGCTTGTAGTCGATGGTTTATGGCATCACAGACTCGGAACAAATCATACACATTCGGATTAAACTGCCTAGGAGCTACATCAAAGAAGTTCATCAACTTCTTCTGATCAGCTTGAAGAGACAATTTTAACCCCTTCCTAATCTTCTCTCGATGCACAAGAATCCCATCAAGAGGGATCCTCTGTGCAGTCGTCTCATACTCGAACTCCTCTAGCCTGATGTCATCGGGAATTCCATATGTTTTCTTAAACCCGAGAACCTCCCTCGTCTCAGGCTTATCACCATAACATTCGTTTTCATCTTCCTCAGCAACACCTTCACCATCACCCTCACCTTCTCGACCACTACCTTGTGGCGAATGATCGATATCAGTCTTCGAATCATCACTATCTGATACCTCGACCTGTAAGGGTGGCACCATAGATTCTTCGACATTACCGGAACCCCCCACCCTATACTCACCTCCCAGCCTCTGGACACATGTGGTAACATCCACAGCCAGAGGCGTAACATCTTCTGGATTATCCATTATTGCTTTACCAGCTTTGTCAATTGTTTCAGCCATTTTTATGAATCTGAAACCAGATTTTAGTTTTTAACAAATTCTTTTAACGTATATATATATATATATTCACATAAATTTCAATATTTATAAGTTCATGCATTAGCTATTTCATAATCCAATAATTGTCGAGCAAGTCTCCAACACAATAGCATTTTTGTGATATTTTTATGATCACTCTGTTGTCGAGATTCTCCAACAACCAGTCATTATCATTATGGGGTTTGATAATCCCCAATAATCGATAAGCTAAATCATTTTTATTCTCGAACAAATACTTAACAAATTTCCCCGTTTTGTGCGTATTTGCAGGGACACTTTTCGAAGAATCTGCTCAGAAAGATATTTCCCACCAAAATCAATCGAGTCAGAAAATCTTTTCAAATTTTCACACCCCTTGCCGCAATTCCCGGTAGCATCACCCATCCTCTGGCATCCTATTGCCGAACTTCTAGAAAAAAAAACCATGCAGTGGCACCATCACTTCCTGTCACCCCCACGGTCGCGCCGTAACGGCAGCGACAACAACAACTCAGTCTCTCTCCACCACCAAGCCCTTGATCATGCTCTCTACTCTGGTACTTCACCAAAATACACTCACAACAATGATTACCCCATCACAACACCCCAAGCATCAACAACTCGACTAAATTCACGAAAATGCCCAAATTCACATTTTCTCAATTACTCTAAATACACTAACATTTGATTCAATTCCTTCAAACCCTTTATCCTACTTATCAATATCTACAATGGGTATTGATTACAAATCAAAAATACTACAAAATGGAAGAGCATCTACTTACCAAAAAGACGCGCTGCTTTGGTATCCCTTGCCTTAGCTTGTTTGGCCCTCTCTATCAAAATACTGATCTCCTATCTTCCAATCGTTGCCAACGCTTCCAACTCCAAACGGACAGCACTCAGAGAGGAAGAAAAAAATTTCAATTTTTTTGGAATGTAAACAGTCACCTGCCACAGACCTATTTATAGACCAAGGGCGACTGTTCATAGCACCGCGTCGAGACCGTTCGACAACTCGAGCATAATGTCTTTTTCTAACCTTCTCGAAGTCCTCCATACTTTTCCTTTTGTAAGCAAGTAACCCAAGATATTGTTTCTGCAAACTTTCAATGTTTCTATGCAACTCTTGTGGAACATCAATCCTCGATAACGTGAACCTAATCTTCATCAAAAGACATCGAATATCTATTTCCTTATACTTAATCACATCACCTACAGGGCTGCACCTAGCCATCTCAAATTTTGTTTATACTTAAACGTTTACAACCTACATCTTATAATCACTCCATACCATATACTTGGGACATATTTAAAGTATAATACTTTAACATTCGGGATATCTCAACATCGAATACACCAAATTTAAATTGACAATAAAAGTAATGGAAGATAGCAAACAATTTTTATTGATTTGACATATCAACACAGCTTCTGGGAGCTCGAGAAGTTCCATAACTTCGAGAAGATCAGGAAACTTCAAAAGAAGTCTTTTTACCACAGTCTGGCATTAACTCAAAGAACAGCCGCAGGCTTTTATCTGATGAAAGGGCCACGTTCTTCAAGAAACTGAATGAATCTCAAGTCACCGATTTTTGAAGTCGGAAGATGCCTTCGGACAACAACATGATACTCGCTTGATGCCTGCCTTGAGGACTAACTTCCTGAGCAGAACAACCACTTTTGGTCCATCTTCAGGCCCATGAATTCCAACAGCAACTTCACCACATATAAAATCAATACAACTTCCATCAACCAAAACTACCTTCCACCCATATACATCCATGGTTATCACCTCTGACACACCGGTATCTTCTAAGTTCAGATCAATCATACCTTTTTCTGCCCTCCTTGACGCCGAGTGACCCCTCTCAAAAAATTTCCAAACCATATAATAACCAGTTACTCGTCGGCCTATTTATAGATCAGCATTTATTGACCTCGGGAACAAATGCGGCCAGATACTTTGAACCTCGGTAATGACATCTGCACGGTCGACAATAGTCGGCATCTTTCTCAAAGCTTCGACATTTCTTCTCGACACAACCACAAGTACTTCTGTCGAGAATGGGGCGATTATAGTAGCATATTTCCCAACATAGACATACTGAAGCCATTATAGAAATTCTCAAAGATATCTTATCACAACATCAAAAGCATAATGGCAGCAGACGGTTAATCTCGATCAAAATATGTACAGTTCAAGCACAGGTCTCGACCTTATACTTCAGCGATCAAGGCTAAGTTCTCGACCTTGGAACTAGTCGTTGCACTCAGTCAAAGAGCCGTTGAAGATTCGCAATGTTTGCCCACATCCTTCGGAATAGGAAACTGCCTTTCAAAATTTGTAAACCCTGCCTGTATCTCTATAAATACAGGCAGGGTATGAGAGACAAAAAACAAGGGAGATCCCCCGAATCACCACTCTATCTTTCTTACCTCTTTACACTCACAAACTAGTAATAACTAGCAACCTACTTGATTTTTGCTCCAAAAACCCTCACCAAGGTCGTGGTTTTTCTCAGTTTCTTTGAGTTTTCACGTAAAACCTTGTGTATTTGTTAAGTTATTCTTCTCTTCTTTACTAAAAGTATTGGCCAGGATCATCCCACCGGAAAATCCGCCATTATAGGTAGTAAACCCCAAAATGTCTATCTTCTAGCCAAGTTTGTGTGAAGATTCAATTATCATGAACCCTAACTTTATCACTCAATTTTCTAAAGCCAAGTACTTTAGAAATACTACCTTTTAATTGTGTGAAAAGAAAATTAGTGATTCCTTATTCGGGAAAAACATCCTTAAAACAAGAGATAATTAAATCATAACTCGTTTGTAAATTAGGGGATGGGCAAAGTATTCATATTTGGGAGGATTCCTGGATCTCTCACATTGCCTTCTCTGCAAATCAGTAGACCGACCAACTAGGAAGGATTGCATAATATCTTGGGTACATCAGATTTTGAATCTTATTACTAGGCAATAGAACTTGGTTATCCTTGAACAATATTTGCATGCCCTTTGAAGTTGAAGCAATTCTTGCCATTATAGCCCCACAATACTATCCCCCTCATAACATGAAGATAAATTTTGACTTTGGCCCCCAGTACAAACTGAAATTAGCTTTTAGATCCCGACTTCGTCACATATTTCTTTTTGGACCCTAAATTGCCTTTACGTGCAAGTCAACTTGGGTTGACCCCAAATAGAATTTCATAAAGAAAATCACTTAAACGGGGTAATTGAAAACCAAAAAATAATGGAAGAAAATCAAATTGTCGAAGAATCCAGTTCAACACGGGAGAACGAAGCACATTGATGTGCGTTATCCACTGCAAGAGCGAAGATCAAGTTGCAAATATTTTACCAAAGCCCTCAAGTTAGACGGGTTTGATAAACTTCGGAAGCTACTCAGAGTTTGTTCGTTTAAGGGAGGGAGCTATAAGGAAAACTCAGCATAGCGTTTACTTCCTAAACTAGTATTACCACTTCTAGTTTAAGGGAGGGTGTTAGAATGTGTGAAACACATTGGTATGTGTAACAATAAAATCAAGCTACCATAGGAACAATAGTCTACCATAGGAATAGTAGTCATAGTTGGTAGCAAAGTGAGGTAATGTTTATATTTCGACTTTACAAGCCAAGTTGGATTTGTGTTCTAATGCCTATATAAGACTTGTCATATGTTGTAATCAAATCATCTCATCCCAAGTTTGATCAATAACATTTCTTCTTTAGAGTTTAAAATTTTGTTTTCAACAGTATCATCACTCATGGTTTCAGCTCTCTATTTTCACCTATCACACTCTCTCATATCATGGGTATTTTAATCCATGAGTAATACTCTCATAAACTAAAGAAACATGTATTCCGATTCTCATTTTATTAAAAGAAGAGAAAAAAAATGCATGTTAGATTGATCATAAATCTATAAAAATAAAAAAACCACATATCCGATTCTGACATCATGGGTATATTTTAATCCATGAGTAATACTTATTTTGTAGTGATTCTTTCCACAAAGGCCACATATTTACTTTGAATGAAGGTATTGATCTCGTCCAGGTTCGTTAAATTTGATGTTGTGTGTATTTCTTTGATTGTACTTGTTTGTGACTAACCCAAATTAACTTAGAGTTTGTGGCTTCCGCGGTTGCGACTCAACATTTAGAATTCTGTTTTCAGTATCATCATTCATGGTTTCAGCTCTCGATTTTCACCTCTCACACTCTCAGATCATGGGTATTTTAATCCATGAGTAATACTCATAAATTAAAGAAACATGTATTCTTATTCTCAGTTTATTAAAATAAGAGAAAAAAGATGCATGTTAGATTGATCATAAATTTATAATAATAATAAAAACCACATCCGATTCTCACATCATGGGTATTTTAATCCTTAAGTAATACTTATTTTGTAGTGGTTCTTTCTTTCCGCAAAGACCACATATCTTTCTTTGGCATCGATCTCGTCCAGGTTCATTGGGTATAGCCGTTTGACAATCATTACACAAGATAAGTCATTATAAATTTATAAACGATTTTGCAAGAAATGCTTTGAAGAGAAGCACCTAGTAGATAATCTTTATCAGCACCAGAAACCTACCATATTTGATGTTCTATACTTGCAATAAAACACACTGCTCGTCCATCCTTGTAATAAAATACAATTTTTTGCTGTAACATAGATTTGAAGAGAGAGGGAGAGAACTCAATACAACAATGGCCGATCTAAAGTGTGAGAGAGAGAGCGAGACTGCAAACCCTGATTGGTAGAGGTGATTTTGATGAAATTTTTTTTATTAGGTTAATTTTTTTTAAGCCGTAGTCTATCCCGACAAACAAACGACAAAGATGATGAGTTTTCTAATTTCGAAAAACAGATGTTATCTACTTCTCCAAATAAGTGCTTATTGCATTCTCATTCTCAATGATTGATTTGTAAAATCTTGCCAAACTTCAACCACATAATCATTACCAAACAACCTAATGATCCTCTTAAACACTTTTAAGAATGCATTATCAAATTTCAACCACATAATCAAAATTGATAATGTTATCAAACAACCCCTTGGTGATTTATGTTATGAGATGTGAAATAACTTCGGAGAAAAATGAGGCCAAGATAGAAATACGTCGCTGTTAGCAAATAAGAATTAATCGTTCTCGTTTTTTGGGGGACCTATTAGGCTAGTGACGACTAGAGGTTAGCTGCCACATAACCAAACTTCTTACATGGTGACAACGAGTGATCTCATGATGAATAGTAAGCATAAAATGAATATGTGTTGTAGCTGAAGCCGGTCACATACATAGCGCCAAAAACACCGAGTGCCTAATGCGACCAGAATAGTGTTAAGGACAATGGCAGGACAAAAAACTTTGATATCAACAAGAATCTACATTTTTGATTAATATGGAGGCTGCCATGGAGTCCTTATGTCACGGCCCGGTTTGGGTCTGTCTCTACAGGGCCCGGAACACAACAGAATAGGCAGTGTGGTGTACATGCACGTGCGGCCGGCATGCACAAGCCATCTCTACTGGCGCGGCGGCGTCAGTAGAATAGAGCCACAGATACTAGAGTGACATCCAGAGGGTAGCTCCTAGGAGGTAGCATACTCTCAACAAGGTGCGGACACACTTTGTCCTACCGCCAATAAACCATCGTGGTAGCCCACCAAGGCGTGGGAACTCTGATTGGCCCTACCGCCAACTAAACCATCGAGGTCCACTGTAAAGGCGTTATGTGTGAACTTAGAAAACCCATGAGACATCTATCTGTATGACATCGTTCTGCTCTACCAACTTCATGGTACCCTATCATCTAACCTACAAAGCGATAGATGACATCTGCACCTAACTCAGCTGCAGGAATGATGATCGCTACTCCGGCATCACCAATGTCTCTCAACTACAGAGGACTCCAATCTGCCTCACTCTTCAAGGAGGGCTTAACACTAGCATCTATACTTGCCAATCTTCGGTGGTAATGACCCATGCTGGAACTTGCGTACAACTGTGTCACAACATACAACTCTTCCCACACTCAATAAGCTCGACGTCCACGTCGAGAACAAAGCTGTGACATATAACTGACTGACTGCTGAAGCGTTTCTCCATATTTTCCCGTACTCAAACCTGAGTAACTTGGGAAACTTGGGAACAAGATACTGTTACTGCACCCGTCGCCCAGAGCTCGTTGGCTTGCCACTTCCAACTGCTATCACACTCACAAAGATCAACCTTCTTACTGTTACAATCATCTTTAAACTGAAGCGTAGCCATTCTCTGTCTCTGAACTACCTTCTACAAATGCAGCCAACTCTTACCGATCATTCATATGTGATCTTCTAAAAATACTCCATCAATGCAAAGAGGTGCGGGAACTCTGACCCTACCGCTAACTACCATGTGATAAGGAATTGGGAAAACCATCCAATTCCACTCAAGATCTTTCATCTTAGAGCATTCTTTCATCTGAGATCATGTCTGAGGTAACCCGCACAACTGACTGTAGCTCAACTCTATTCTGCGACAGCCACATAACTTACTGCTATTTGGAAATGTGAGTCTTCACCAATCTGTAAGCTTGAAACAATCCAGGACCATCTTGTGAAACCACATAAACCAACTCGGCTAGAACACTCACACGCCGATAAACCTAAAACTCAACTACGGAGCCAGAGAACAAGCATCACTCAGCTTTCTTACCTCCTTAGAGTGAGTAAAGCAGTGTCCCGCGCTACTTGGGACCAGCTGCGGATAAGCGACAATCCAACTTGGTCACAACTGTTATCTCTGCTGAGGGGTATCATCCTTGATCACAACTGTTATTTCTCTTCACAGTGTATGGGTGGATCGAATGCAAATAACGACCTGCTAGATCGCCCTACTACTATTCTTCATAGAGGATCTGCTATACTAACCAGCCTTCTTGAGATAACTAACGATATAGGCCACCGCGTCCAACTCAAATATTAGTCATTCCTCTTAGCGTCATTATCCAAAGCACACTTAACTTGAGCAATCTCGCGCTCAAATATGGAGCTTTCGTTTTCCTTCCAATATCAACTGACATGTAGGCAACCCGCTCTACAAGCATTCACAATGGTGTTTGGATCATCTGTAATGAGCAGCTTCGGCTCTGAAGATAACAACTATCAAGTAGGTATCCCGTATTACCAACTCGGGAACCATCGCTCTGATCTTCTCTAACAAGATCTGATAAGTTGGGTCAACTCTGACCGGCTCTGATAGACGTAGGCATAACCCATCTACGCTCTGACAAGCTTAAACCAAACTAGTATAGCTCTGACACCATCTGTCACAGCCCAGCTCGGGTTTGTTTCTACAGTGCCCGGAACACAACGAAATATGAGGTCCTGCGGCGTACATGCACGTACGGCCGACATGCACAAGCCATCTTCACTGGCGCGACGACGCCAGTGGAATAGAGCCACGAATGCTAGAGCGACATCCGTATAATCTTGGATACTCGTGAGGGGTCGTCGAATATGTATTCGGTATAGGCATCAATGCTAAATGTTCCCTCAATAATCCCTACAGCGTAATCTCCCGTGATTGGGCACGAGGTACAGAAAACACACCTGTCATGAAGCGGATCAAGATAGCTCAATATGCCGAGTTCTAGATATATGATCTATATATCAAGGGGCGACTAGCCTGGAGTAGTTACATAGTCTATCTATAAGGGGCGATGCGTCTCGATTGGCTCATGGGGCATAGCGACGGCATAGCAGTGCCTTATACAAGCCCTAACTAGAAAAGTGGCCCGCATTGCGAGGCAATGTCTCCTGGCCTCCTCTAGGCCAAGGAGAACTCATGACCATCTCTTGTGGATAGCCCATGAGCCGGGGTCCAAGATGACCATGTAGCGACCCGGATTTTATAGGTGTTATTAGAGTAAATTTTGTGTATCAAATAGTGGGGATTTTTTTTTGTGTTAAGTAGCACCCTGTAGTACTTAATCCTAGCTCATTTTCTCCAAACCCATTCAAACAACCACCACCGTATTTCTCCCTAACCCTTCTCCAACTCCTCCTCCTTCTCCTCCTTTTTCTTTGATTTGCTACTTCATCTCCTCCTTAGAATCAGCCGTCCGATCAAAACTCACACTCCCTCTAAAACCTTTTCCAATCTCTCTTTCTCTCTCTAGAATCTCATCGGAGAACAACATTACGCCGGTTGGATTCCGACCCTATAACCTCTCTTTTGTCCTTTCAATCTTAAACCCATCTTGATTTAATCTAATTATGGTGAATTTAAAGATGTTGTGGCAAGGTTGATGATTGAAGTAAGATGCAGTAAATCCCTCTCCGTCCATTTACCCGAGGCAAGTACTCTTATCCCTTCTCATATGCTTTGATTAGAGAATGGATTCACACCTGCAGAGATTATTTCTTTTGGTTTACTTGATTCCATGTTCATGTAATTTATCTTGTTTAGTTACTGATGCTCCAGTTCGTATTGTTCTTGTCATTGATTAATCAGTTCATGTTAAGTATCTTTTAGCACATATGCTTAGGGATTATATCTTGAACCATGAAACCTAATGTGTGATTTCAGATCTGAACCTCAGCCTTGTTAGTACTAAATTTCATTAGAACAATTACTAGCCTAATTCAATTATACTTTGTGAGCAAATATGCCCTGATCCGCGATTGTTTTTGGAGTCATGTTTAAGAAATAACCTATGTTTTACTATTATAGTTTAATTTTCTGGTTGTACATATGACTTGGGGTTCTTAAGAGTTTCATTGTGTATAAAGCTAGTATTCATTATCGTGTTTCCTTATGGTTCTATATCCACCATCAGTATGCAAGTTGGACCTAACTAGTATATTAGAGAACTATTGTATTAGTAGAAGGACTAGATAACCTTGATTATGAATAGACTAAGCCAATCTTAGATTACCATATGATGATGTCTCAGTGATTGAGGTTGGAATTGAATACAGAACTAATATGGAGTTGTTAACTAGAGGCATTAGTTCTTCCGATTAGATCTGATTTTATTGATATAGACTTGGAAGATGTGTTACATATATTGGATGAATTACCGTACTATAATCTGGATTATCATAAGAGCATACATATGGAGTATTTCATTTGGCTGGTGTAATAACTACTTGTCCGAGCGCCATTAAATACGATGTAGTAAGGATATACATTATGTAAGTAATAGATCATACGCTGAGCGATGTTGTATTTTTCTCATGTTAGTATACAAAAGCGAAGGGTATATCTAAGGTATATAAGAATATTTAATTGACCAGGAGTTGTGATGTGTGTGCATGAGCTTGTAATAAAGGTTTAGTATGATATAGGCTGGAATTCGAGAATTATGTATTTAAATGAATTCGAGGAGTATCTTTTTATAAGTAGATCTTTTTAGTTGGTTGGTATAGCATTAACTTCTTATATCAGTTTGGTTTATGGAGATGAAGATTCTTTAGTATGCTTAGACATCTACTAGCTGAGTTTTAGATAGTACTTTTGAGACTTGGAAATAGTGGATTCCTATACTATTTATGAGGTTGATCTATATGATGGTTGTATGAGTGTGGTTCAATAATCATCGCAAGATATTGTGCTGGTGATAAGAACTTTGTACTAAATGGATTTTCCATGATTCAGTAGTACGCGACTTAGATTCGCTTTGATGCTTAGAATTTCTTTTTGATATAGTCACACTATTGGGCATGTTACGACAGATAACATTGGATGTTGGAGATTTACTTCATTTGATAGAGTCCCCACTTGTTATTAAAGTGAGGGTAGATAGATCATCTGGTCGTAAGAGCGGTAGGTCTTTAGATTTAGTCCCAAATGCTGATTAGGCAGGGGCAGACAGATCATTTGATTCTTATAGGATTCAAGCTTCTTCCTTTCCATTCTGTTAGGATAACTTCGAGTTAATGTACACAGTAGGGCTATGCTGTTACGGTCCTTGGGTTCGAGTCCCTAAACCAAATATGAGGTAACTGTTTATCAGTTTTCCCGGGTTGCAAGTCCCAAAATTCTTTCTCGGTTACTTCTCGGCTGCATGTTTCGCGAGCATCCCGTGGGCAGATCCCTAAAAGTTGAAAATAAAACAGGCTTTAGACCTGTAGGTTGAAATTCCTTGAACACCCTGATCAGGTGCATTACCCGCTAATTCCTGGTTCACTAAAAAGGAACCCGCCAATCCCTGGCTCGCCAATAAGGGATACGCATCTGTTGAGGACAGAAGGGTGCGAGAATGTGGTCCCACTGAATTAAACGTGACCCTGTGTACGTGACTTCCAAATTATTTTTCCTCATTAACCGTACTTCTTAGGTTGTAGTAGTTAGATCTAAGTTTAGGCTATCGTTGATATCTTGGTAGGATATTAGTTTTACTTAGACTGCCTCCTTAGAACTTGTAGCTTGGTTGATATTCTCCTATATTTCCGTTAGAATCTTCATGTCTCTTTTCTATGTTTATTTTGGTCTATCATGTCTTATGACCTTGGATATTTGTACTTGCTGGGCGTTGCTTGCTGACGCTTTGCGCATATATACTTTTTCAGGCGAATAGTTGCAGTAGCGATGATAGTGAGTTGGAGCAAGCTGGACTTGCCAGTTTTAGAGTTTTAGTTACCATTGGTAATCATTTCTATCTCTTTTTAGATTATTATTCCGCTGCGTAGTTTCATAGTGTTGTAGATGTATTTACGATTTGTTTAAATTGTAGTACGTCTTTTGGTGGCTCATCTTTAGGATGCCCGACGTTACACCTTAGAATTCGTCTTCTTAATAGTTTATTAAGAAGCCAATTTTGGGGGCGTGACAGACCAAGCCTTAAAGCTTACTTTGTCATGGGGAGGTTTGGACCAATGTTCCTCCTTAATATAGCTACTAAGGAAATAGCTAGTTTCCAAAAGGAAACATCAAAACATGAGAGGAAACGTACTAGCACTTCTCGCCCCCTTAACCAATTCCGTTTTCAACGAAACTTGGCGTGCAGCTATATTAGGGTATAGAGAACATATATCCAAGGTCAGAACTCAAAACGCTAGGTAGATTTGTCGGGCGTTCGGTACGGCGTCACACCTTATGCTTACTATCTTTAGATTTTATGGGAGGTTGTTATGCACAAGCTCAACATTTGGTTTGGCCTCTGCAACTGGCATAGCAGACGAGTTATTTAGACAAATTGCTTGCAAACATAGCAGAAGTGGAACAACTGAAATTTACCCTTGAGCAGTGTCAGAAACTCCTGTGGCTTAAGTTATCAGGAAGCCTTCTTCAGTGGTTCGTTTGGGAGTAATATAAGATAACATGCGGTTGTGGAACATTGTTGAAGGATCTCTGTCGAGTTAATGGTGCCAAAACTACTCTGAAAATTACCAAAAGAAAAAAGAAATCAGCACTCAAGTCTGAACCAAATGTATGTTACTTTGTAGCAAAAGAGCAAGACTGTAAAAACTGTATCTAGCATAAAAACATGCTTCTAGCAAAGAACATAGTTTGACACCGTTTTCAATAAATTATAAAAATCAAAAACATGAGTATAAATCGATATGAGAATAATAATTTGACACTTTCCCATCATAAACTGAAGATACCCAACAATTAAAACCAAGTATTTTGATTCTCAGTTTATGAAGGAAGACTGATTGAAAAAAGGCGAAAAAGGATGCATAGTTTAACCATAACTCTGTTTAATGCAGAATACTGCATAAAACTGAAGCTCTCACCTGTGGGAAAGATTGGGTCTTCCCATCTCGTAAGAGGGACTTCAACATCCTCCATTTTTCTCTCTTTTCTCTGTGTATGTATGTTTATATTATAAACACCTTGAGAATTTTATATAAGAAATGATCAAATTGAGAAGAATCAGTAATCACACTAATATATTCTTTGATATGATATATAAGGCAAGTGACCCTGGGCACTAGCGTTAATAAACAAGGACAGCTTTTGGTCTCAGTTTCTTTAGTACAATATATTCAGTATTTTTATTCGGGAAAGTCGATACATAATAAGAATGGAACAACCATATGATCCTCTCTTCCCTTAACACTTAGCTAGCATTATTCCAGAAACGAGTAATCAACGTAACCGATATCAGGATCCGAAGTGTAGAAAGTGTTTCTGTCATACTTGTTAAGAGGAGCATTATGCTCAAATCTCTTTGGCAAATCGGGGTTTGCTAGAAACTATCTAACATAAGAAATAAGATCCGCATGATTATCAGACACAACTTTGATGCCATCCTCTCTACGGTAACCACCTGCAGCAATGAAACTCCCCTTGAAAGCATTTCTCATCGGTTGAAGGCTAGGGAGAGTTTCATATTTCTCAATGACCATCTTCATCCTTGGCTCAACCATATGACAATAACAAATCCCGAATTTATTTAGAGCTTTAACCATGTAAAGGCCGAGAGCTACTGGGTTTGAGTCACCTGCCTCCATAAAATCTGTAAAGGGAGAGAGTTTGATCCCTACTCTATCAGTTCCAACCTCGTTAACAACAGCTTCTAATATTTCTAGACCAAAGCGGCAACGATTTTCAAGACTGCCTCCGTAGTCGTCTGTTCTATCATTCACATGATCTTTCATAAATTGTTCGATAAGGTATCCATTAGCTTCGTGGATCTCAACTCCATCAAAACCTGCATATAAATGAAGAAAACTCATTAGAAAATCCCTGCACTAGATAACAAAATAACTCATCAGTGAATATTACCAACTTCAATAGCGTTCCTTGCAGCAAGTTGGAAATCTGGGACAATTTGAGAAATTTCATCTTTTCTTAACTACCGCGGAGGTGTGAACTCTTTTACATCAATTCTACTGGAACGACGTATAGGCTTCGGTGGCGTATCAGTGGAAGAAATTGGAGTTTGCCCGTTCGTCTGAAAACCTGAAATTCAACATCGCAAGATTTAATGTACTAAAAGCGCCAAAAAAAAATTCAAAATCAATAAAAATATTATTAGAAACGTTACCTGAATTGGAGACGCGACCGACATGCCAAATCTGGCGAAAGAAGATACCACCCTTGGCATGAACAACATAAGCAATGGGTTTCCACGCCTAATCCATAATACGATGAAGAAGCTCTAGTTAACTGAAAGATACGAAGAACACCAAAATTGGGAAAAATAAAGCTTCAATTGCTTAAAAAAACGAAGTAGATTGCAATGAATCACTCCAAAACCCTAGGCTTCTCTCAGAACTCTTTTCAGATCTAACATAAGAAAAAAAAAAAAGATAACCTAAGTTCCCAGAGGGAACTCGAAACTCAAAATTTCAAAATAGAACGCATCTCGGGGCAAATCAACGCTGAGAATCAAAAACACTGCCAAAGTCGTTCGAACGACCTTACGACTAATTGGTCTAAAACCCTAGAAACTTGTCTGGTCGTTCGAACGAAATATGGCTCTGGGCCAAAATTCCAGTGGCATGAAAATAACTCGTTCAAACAAAAATATAAGTCGTTCGAACGAAAAATGGCTCTAGGCCAAAATTCCAGTGGGATAGAATTTGGTCATCGTGCAACTCTCAACCTCGTTCGAACGAATTTAGATAAAATTGGTCTTCGACTCAAAATGTCTCCAAATCCTCATGGATCATGGCTCCCCCCCTTTAGGAGCCTTGGGCTCCTGCTCAAGCAGGAACTGGAGAGGTGGGAATGTGGCGCTGCCCAATACCCTTCTGTACCACTTCGAGTTACTAGGTAGCTGACCCTTCTTCCCAACCCGGAACAACTCAATACCACCACATGTCTTGCCTGGCAGCAACTTTCGGCGAAACACACTATGCCCCTTAGGATCATCAAATCCTGCAATATATCCTGATGTAACAAAATGTTGTATCTGCATAGAAACCAACATAGCGGAAAAAGTTGGTAATGGGGGTCGAGATAATCTATCAGCCAATTTGTTGTCCACTCCCTTCTTATACTGTATAATCAAGGGAAATTGTTGGAGATACGACATCCCCTTCATCTAGCGAGCTTGTTGTAGCTTGGACTGTGTGGTAAAAAATTGGAACGGTTTGTGATCAATATGTACCACAACATCCTCTTGCAACTTCCCCAAGTCGGTTTGTTGCTTAAAAAATGTTGTCATTGGAGACAACACTTTAGCCGACGTACCCTCCTGAACCGGTCGCACCAATAACACAAACTTGCCGCTCACATTAACCAACCGCTTCACCTGAGTCGCCGTTACCAAATTTGACGTAGTAACATACTCCTTACAAGCATTGATATGAACTCATTTCCCTCCTTCACAAGACGATACTTGCGAGCTCTACGGTAATGAATCGCATCTCGGTCCCAAAGATAAAGGCTACTCAAGATGACCTGACACACATCCAAAGGAACCACCTCACACGTCACCTCGACAATAAATTTATCAGAAATTGTAAACTTGAAAGTGCACTGCTTCGTGATCATCACATCCACATCTTTCTGAGTCTACCCCAAACCATGCGGCTTAGGATGAGCTATAGTCGTCAAACCCATCATCTTCACCAACGTCTCAGAAATTAAAATTTTCTGACTACCCAGATCTATAATGGCATTGACTAAACTCTGTTTTACCTGAATACTGACATGAAAAAGCTTTTCCCGACTCTCGTCCTCAACAACCAAAGTTCGTTGAAACATAAGTGTAAGCTTAAGATTCGGTTTATCTACAAACGGGGAGTCAACAACCTCTGTGGCTAGTACATATCTCTCTTTCTTGCTCTTCTCCTCCTTCGGCCTAAGCTCTGGGTGAAGTTTCCAACAATAATCGGAAATATGCCCACTCGTCTTACAGTGATTGCAATGATACTCCTTGGACGAAGACCCCTCTTCTTTGGGCTCTCTCTTATGCTCGTTTTTCTAACTAGACATGTACCCCGACTTGATCTTGCCGTCTTTTTTGTCACTCTTCAAGTACTTGTCTTCACGGTAACGTCCTCGATATTGGCCACAGTAAGGAGTTTCAACTCTCTCCGAATAGACTCCGACAAACCCCCCTGTGTACTTCATGAACACCTCATACTCGTCCACATCAATGTCCAAAACCAAAGCTTGGTTATGAAATACCATAATGTACTCATATATGGATTGTTCAAACTGTTGGTGCAAATTGTGCCATAAAAACCATCTCTCTTACTCATACCTAATCGGATAAAACTGCTTACGTACTAATACCTTGAATTCTTTCCAACCCAAGCTTCCAAAATCGTGGAGTTTCTGATAAGATTTCCACTATGTGAGTACATGACTGGCGAATTTCAACGTAGCAAAACATATTTGCTAAGCATTAGAGTATTCGTAAACTGAAAAATAAGTTTATAACCTATCTAACCAGTTATCCAATATCTCGGCATCGATCGAACAGTCGAATACCAGAATTTTAATCTTAAAATTGATACGAAGATTACGTATAGGATTCAATGACTTACCAATACCCGATCGCTCCTTGTCGGATTTGGCATCACTAGAAACACTATCGATCTCCGCAAAATCGTTGTCTCCATCCACTTCCATAACCCTTTTCCTCCTCGAGCGGCCTCGTCATGTCGCTGAAACGGAAGCCTTCGCGAGGTTCGTGAGACGCAACTGTTCTACCAACTTGTTGTATGTACTGGAGTGTAGCATGGGTCTTTATTCTATAGCTTAGTTGGATATACAGTTTATATGAGTAGCTATGTGTAGCTGCATGGGTCTCTTTACTTAGATAGATCATTGTATCTTGTATAATATGGGGTCTTATACCCAATGCAAGTGATATAGAAATTCTTACCTTGATCATAGTTAACATTACAGTCTTCAAATTTCAAGGTTAAATTGACACTCGATGTTAGACGCAATGGAGGCCCAAACAGCCAATTCTATCTCCTTTGATATTGGAAGTTGCTGAAAAACAATGGTAACCCCTGTGATGGTGATGTTCTAACGGATGTGACTCGATACAGCGAAATGATTATAAACCCAAACATCACCAGTTGGTGCCAGCCAAATAACTTTGTTTCTTACCCACCTTATCATCGAAGTCTAACTGGAGAGAAGATATACAGAAACAATACGTCTCGGTTTCCATATTCAGCTTATCATCTCTATTGCAGCCCGGGGAATGGTAGATATTTGGAAAAATCATTTGACATTTGTGACCCATACAGTAACCCTCAAGCGCAAGAGTTAGTACAGATTCTACCCCATCCTGACTGGGCAGTGCAAGGTTATCCTGCAAGGAAATATGTGTTAACCCCACAGACGAGTCTGCTGAGTGGACTGTAAGTAAATCCCTTGTAATACAATTTAAATAAAACTTATTCCACAATCTTATTGTATAAATTCATTTCACAAGATGATATCTAATACTTTTAGTCGGAATCCTTAGTACTAGATTCAAGAAATGGGTAATCAACATAACCAACAATAGGATCAGAGATGTAGAAAGTGTCTCGGTTATACTTGTTTAAAGGAGCATTGAGCTCGAATCGCCTCGGTAAATCAGGGTTCGCTAAGAACCAGCGGCCATATGCAACAAGATCTGCATGTTTATCCACCAGAGCTTTGTTACCCTCTTCTCTGTCATAGCCTCCTGCAGCCATAAAAGTCCCTTTGAAAGCGTCTTTCATAGGTTGAAGACTGTAGGGCGTTTCACATTTCTCACCGACCTTTTTCATCCTCGGCTCGACCATGTGGCAATAGAGAATTCCGTATTTGTTTAGAGACTCAACCATATAAAGGCCAAGAGCTTTTGGGTTTGAGTCTCCTGACTCCATGTAATTTGCAAACGGAGAGAGTCTGATCCCTACTCTATCAGCTCCAACCTCGTTAACAACAGCTTCTACTACTTCTAGAGCGAAGCGGCAGCGATTTTCAAGGCTCCCACCATACTCGTCTGTTCGGTCGTTGACTTGATCTTTCATGAATTGGTCGATCAGGTAGCCATGAGCTCCGTGGATTTCGACTCCATCAAAACCTGCATATGAAAGTTAAGAAAAAAAACTATTTATAACTGGAGCCAAACGCTTGGAGCCAACTAAGCAATAAATTAAAAAAAAATCAGGGGTTTTATCATGATAAATTCATATCTATCGGAAAAATGCCACCAAAATATGTTGTTGAACCACAAAGTACCAAGGAACTAAGTTACGACAGAGGTCTAAAGTATGATGAAGAAATTACCAGCTTCAATAGCATTCCTTGCAGCAATTTTGAAATCTTTGACAACTTCAGAAATTTCATCTGTTCTTAACCGCCGTGGAGGTGTAAACTGTGCTACATCAATACCATTGGCACGGATTTGAGGCGTCAACGGCTGGTCTGTAGAGGATACTGGAACTTGCCCATTGGGCTGGAAACCTGAATAATAGAATATCGTTTAGATCTTATATAACGCTTGAAATTACAGGAAACTGAACCATAATAAGATTATGAAGCATACCCGAATTAGAAACTCGGCCGACATGCCAAATCTGGCAAAAGAAGATACCACCCTTGTCATGAACAGCGTCCACAATGGGTTTCCAGGCCTCTACTTGCTCGTTTGTCCAAATACCAGGTGTATCTGGATATCTACAATTAAAAAAAAGAAAAAAAAAGAAAATGTTATTAAGAGAAATTGCAATAATTGCTGAAGATGAGCAACCCAATAATACCCTTGAGCGGTGTCAGAAACTCCTGTGGCTTCGGCTATGAGGAGCCCCCCTTGGGTAGTTCTTTGAGAGTAATATAAGATAGCATGTGGTTGTGGAACATTGTTATACGATCGTTGTCGAGTCAGTGGTGCCAAAACTACTCTGAAAAATACCCAAATAAAAGATCATTAGTTTGCAACAAAAGAGCAAAGTAACAAGATGCTTCTAGCAGTACACAGGTTCCCTGGATTAGACTGGATATCAAGAAAACAAGAACTTTGTATGGAACTTGACAGAGTCGTAAACTTAACATCATTGATGTTTTGCGCAAAGCAACTCTGCTCACTCAGGTTCCCAAGCCAGAACCATGTTTTGCGCAAAATGCAAAAGTTAAGGTGAACCATTTCAGTCCTCTATTTCCTATCATAATTAACACTTTTCTGTTTTGCAATTCAGGGAATTCTAAGATTGGTAGCCAATTAATTCTGGGCGATATTTTGCAGAACATGAAGAAATGAGAAAGGAAAATAAATCTGTATTTTTTTTCCGGAAATCTTACCAAAGATAATTCAATATCATGAGTAATACTCATAAACTAAAGAAACATGTAATCTTATTCTCAGTTTATTAAAATAAGAGAAAAAGATGCATGTTAGATTGATCATAAATCTATTAATAAAAACTGAAACTCTAACCTGTGGGAAAGATTGAATCTTCCCATCTTGTATGGAGTTAAAAGAGGAACTTTAGAATCCACCATTTTCTCTGGAGCTCACTCTATCTTCCTTTCTGAAACTCTCTATGAGTATTTATAGGGCAGGGTAGGGTAGTTGGAATTCAATAAATCGGCACTTTTTGATCCTGCAGCAAGTGATATAGAGTAAGATAGCAAGTGATCCTGCAGACGTGGGTGCTTACATCAGACTTTTTATTAGGACCACATCCTACTCCAATAAGCAGGGAAACTTCCCACTTTTCTTTTCTGCAATGCTAAGTATTTTGTGAGCCCGGATTTGCCAACCCTATCTAAGGGAGGGTTGGCACAACCCTCTCTTTCGCTATAGATTTGACGAAAGTTTGTAAAAGCCATATTTCCTATATGTTCTTTAAAACTCTATATTCACCATATTTCCTATATGTTCTCTACTTTCTCTTTCCTTTTGTCTTTTCTTCTCTGCCTCTCTTTTTAAAATTTTCATTTTGGCAAAAGTGATTGGATTAAAATGACTACCACGTTGCTTATAGTTCTTCCGATTTATGCATAGTTAAATTTATTATGTGAATCAAGAACTATCAACGTGTTCTTACTACGAGAAATGAGAATACATTTAACATATGTACGCTAACTAAGCGCGTTGGTTTTTCTCTTCTCATTTAATTATCCCATGAAGCTTTCACCTCTTAGAAATCAATTCACTCTTGGTATAAATTAAGATGTTCAAATTACGCAAAATGTACACTAACTATAAATATTTCCTAATTTCTTTACCATTATTGCAATGTATTTTATGGTTTAGTTTCTTGAGACGAAGAGGAAAGAGACCCCTGAGAGATGAGGAAAGAGAAATTTAAAAAAAGGAAAGTCTTTCACTTAACACCGACAAATCCATAGCCAATGAGAGAGAGGGTTGTGCCAACCCTCCCTTGGGGGGGGGGCGCAAATCCGGACTCGTATTTTGTAGTGGTTCTTTATGCAAAGACCACTTATCTTCATTGACTTATCTTTGAATGAAGGTATCGATATCGTCCAGGTTCGTTGGGTTCAATTTAGAAAATAGAACACCCTTTTGTGATTTAGGTTATGAAATGTGAAAAATGAGGCCAACATAGAAATCCGTCGCTGTTAGCAAGTAAGTATTAATCGTTCTCCTTTTCGGGGGACGTATTAGGCTAGTGACCGCTAGAGGTTACGTGACACATAACCAAACTTCTTACACGGTGACAACGAGTGGTCGCATGATGAATAGCAAGCATAATATGAATATCGTATTGTAGCTGAAGTCGGTCACATTCATAGCGCCAAAAGCACCGAGCGCCTAATGCGACAGGAATAGTGTTAAGCACAATGGTAGGACAAAAATCTTTGGTACCGACAAGAAATCTACGAGGCTGCCATGAAGTCCTTATGGCTACTATCTCTAGATTTTCTACGAGGTCATAACAACCTCTACATTTGGCTTGGCCTCTGAAACTCGCATAGCAGACGCAGCGGCACTAGATTTTTTAAGGCCTTGTGCGAAAAATAAAATTGGGCATGTTTTACTTAAATTTACTTTTGTTTAGGGATTTTTTTTTTTGTAGTACTTAGGTTTTTGGGTATTTCTAGATAATTGGGTTTGGTTTTGTGACTTTTCTCACTCTTAAGTTGAATTTGAACTGGGTTAGCTTAATGTAATTTTATATATATTTTTGTTTGGGCTATTGGCATTTTTTATTTTTCTTTGGCCCTTTATTCCTTTCGGACTCTGTGCCGTCCCACATGTCACACACCCACATGGCCGGCCTCACCGGACACTTATTAGACAAATTGCTTGCAAACATAGCAAAAATTGAACAACTGAAATTTATGCTTGAGCAGTGTCAGAACTCTTGTGGCTTCAGTTATCAGGAAACCTCCTTCAGTGACTCAGTCGTTCGCTTGAGAGTACTATAAGATAGCATGCGGTTGTGGAACATTGTTGAAGGATAGTTGTCGTCCAGTAAATAGTGCCAAAACTACTCTGAAAATTACGAAAAAAAGAAAAAGAAATTGACACTCAAGTTTAAGCCAAGTGTATGTTACTTTGTAGCAAAAGAGCATACTGTAAAAACTGTATCTAGCATAAAAACTTGCTTCTATCAAAGAACATGGTTGACACCATCCCATCATAAAAATGAAGAACATGAGTATATATCGATATGATAATAATAACTATCCCATCATAAACTGAAGATACCCAACAATTAAAACCAAGTATTCTGATTCTCAGTTTATGAAGAAAGACTGATTGAGAAAAGGCGAAGAAGGATGCATAGTTAAACCATAACTCTGTTTAACGCAGAATACTGCACAAAACTGAAGCTCTCACCTGTGGGAAAGATTGGATCTTCCTATCTTGTAAGAGGGACTTCAACATCCTTCATTTTACTCTTTTCTCTCTGCAGATGTTTATATTATAAACATCTTGAGAATTTTATATAAGAAATGATCAAATTGAGAAGAATCAGTAATCACACTAATATACTCTTTGATATGATATAAGGCAAGTGACCCTGGGCACTAGCGTTAATAAGCAAGGACAGCTTTTGGTCTCAGTTTGTTTTGTACAATATAAGTAATGCCTTTCTTGTATAAGTATAATCAGAAGAGGCAATGAAAAAGTTCTAACGCAACATTATTGCATTCAGTATTTTTATACAAGAAAATCGATACATAATAAGAATAGAACAACCATATGATCCTCTTTTCTTTTAACACTTAGCTAGCATTATTCCAGAAACGGGTAATCAACGTAACCGATAACAGGATCCGAAGTGTAGAAGGTGTTTCTGTCATACTTGTTAAGAGGAGCATTAAGCTCAAATCTCTTTGGCAAATCCGGGTTTGCTAGAAACCATCTACCATAAGCAATAAGATCTGCATGATTGTTAGACGTAGCTTTGATGCCATCCTCTCTACCGTAACCTCCTGCAGCAATGAAATTCCCCTTGAAAGCATTTCTCATCGGTTGAAGGCTATGGGGCGTTTCACATTTTTCAAGGACCATCTTCTTCCTTGGCTCAATCATATGACAATACAAAATTCCGAATTTATTTAGAGCTTTAGCCATGTAAATGCCGAGAGCTACCGGGTTTGAGTCAACTGCCTCCATGAAATCTGTAAAGGGAGAGAGTCTGATCCCTACTCTATCAGCTCCAACCTCATTAGCAACAGCTTCTACTATTTCTAGACCGAAGCGGCAACGATTTTCAAGACTGCCTCCGTAGTCGTCTGTTCTATCATTCACTTGATCTTTCAAAAATTGTTCGATAAGGTATCCATTAGCTCCGTGGATCTCAACTCCATCGAAACCTGCACATAAATGAAGAGAACTCGTTAGAAAATTCCTGCACTAGATAACAAAATAACTCATTCGTGAAAATTACCAGCTTCAATAGCGTTCCTTGCAGCAAGTACGAAATCTTGGACAATTTGAGAAATTTCATCCCTTCTTAACCGCCGAGGAGGTGTGAACTCTGCTATATCAACACCATTGAAACAAAGTACAGGCTTCAGTGGCTTATCAGTGGAAGAAATTGGAGCTTGCCCGTTCGGCTGAAAACCTGAAATTCAACATCGTAAGACTTATATACTAAAAACGCCAAAAAATATCAAAATCAACGAAAAAATTATTAGAAACGTTACTTGAATTGGAGACGCGACCGACATGCCCAATCTGGCAAAAGAAGATACCACCTTTGGCATGAACAGCATCAACAATGGGTTTCCACGCCTCTATTTGTTCTTTAGTCCAAATACCTGGTGTATATTGGTATCTATAAAGGTAGAACGAAACATTAAGAACATAGATAGATTTTATAAAAATTAAATCGAAAACTGAAGCAAACTATATAAAGTTTTACCCTTGAGCAGTGTCAGAAACTCCGGTGGTTTCGGTTATGAGTAGTCCTCCTTTTGTTGTTCGCTGAGAGTAGTATAAGACTGCATGTGGTTGTGGAACATTGTTGTAAGATCGTTGTCGAGTCAGTGGTGCCAAAACAACTCTAGAAAATACAAAATACACAATTTCAAGTCCTACTCCTAATAACAGAAATGTAGATATGCAGCAGGTTATATTATGTCTGATAGAAAGGGGCATCTATCTTTAAGAAGGGACGGGCGGCACTTGTATTTCTTTAAGTTAATATAAGAAGAAAATGTGATCAACAAATGGATGCAATATTTCTGCATAAATATACTTTGGAAACGTTCCGGATTGGGTTAATTACATACCTGTGGGAAAGATTGAATTTTCCTAACTTGTATGGAGTTGAAAGAGAGACTTTAGTATCATCACTCATGGTTTCAGCTCTCTGTTTTCACCTCTCACACTCTCTCACATCATGGGTATGTAATTAAAATAAACTTAATAGACTTTAGTATCATCCATGAGTAATACTCATAAACTAAAGAAACATGTATTTGATCATAAATCTATTAATAAAAACTGAAACTCTAACCTGTGGGAAAGATTGAATTTTCCTAACTTGTATGGAGTTAAAAGAGGGATTTTAGAAGCCACCATTTTCTCTGAAGCTCTCTCTGTTTCTCTTTCTAAAACTCAGAGTATTTATTTTCTCTGAAGCTCTCTCTGTCTCTCTTTCTGAAACTCTATGATTATTTATAGGGCAGGGCAGGACATGATGGGGTTGTTGGAATTCAATAAATTAGCACTTTTTGATCTAAAAATTAGTATTTGTGATAATTGATATAGAGCAAGACAGCAAGTGACCCTGCAAACGTGGGTGCTTACATCAGACTTCTTATTAGGACAACACCCTCCCACTTTACTTTTCTACAATGCCAAGTATTCTGCAGTGATTCTTTCTAATTCTCAGTTTATTAAAATAAGAAAAACTTGGGTGCTTACATCAGACTTATTTTGTAGTGGTTCTTTCCGCAAAGACCAGATATCTTTAGGAAGGGACCGGCGGCATTTATATATCTTTAAGTTAATATAAGAAGACAATGTGATCAAAATGGATGCAATATTTATACTTTGGAAATGTTTGTGATCAGAAACGTTTTATTTATTTATTTATTTATTTATTGATAAACCATATATTACTTAAACAATGGGCACTACACCCGAGGGGGAGAGCCACACCAAGTCATACAAAAGTTGTCATCCATGGGCCTAGTGGCAATTGCATGGGCAATTGAGTTCGCACTACGCGGAGCATATTTAATATAAATATCGACAAAATTACAGAAAAGAGCCGGCAGTCCTGTAGGATTGCTTTGGTCGTTCAAGACACAACTGCATATCCATTCCCACAAAATGAGCTTATTGCTTCAGGATAAGTTTCAATGATCACCCGTTGTACACCTCGCTCTCTGGCCTAGAGAATGCCGCCTAGCACTGCTAAGGCTTCGCCCTCTTCAATCGTCGCAAATCTGCAGGTAGGAGCTCGGGCTGCACCAAAATCATTAAGATTATCTCAGATGACTAAACCAATACCATTGAATAATTTATCTTTACAGAAGGAGGCATTAACGTTATTTTTTTCCCAGCCAATGAGCGGGATACTCCAAGGGACCTTGATAAAAGACTGTTCAAAATGAGTAGTCGGTGTATTAAAGTTAATTTTATTGATAGTAGAAGAAATACATAAAGGGTTTTGTATTTTGTTTTGAAAAATAAGTTCACATCGCGCCTTCCAAATCATCTAGGAAAGGGAAACGGGCACAAGGGTCCTGAGAGCGCGTTCTACAGGCCAGTTCGACGGCGGGGAGATCCACAGGGTAATCCACTCCTTAATGGAGAGATGGGAAAAATGATGGAGCAAGCCTTCGAAAGATATGCCGAACTAAACTGCCCGCGTGAAGGGACAGTCAAGGAGGATATGGTGCAAGATTTCCGAGGGGGGGGCTCACATAAGGGGCAAGATGAATCTAAAAGGGCCAAACGTTATACAATCTTGGCTCTACACGAAACTTTATCTTGGAAACACTTCCATGCGAACAACTACGCCCTGGGGGTGGCTTTATTATGCTACAGTTTAAGCAGGAGGTGTGAGGGCCAATCCAGATCCTCCATTAGGGATCCTGTCATGAGTGCACGATAAGATAATTTAATAGAAAATTTCTCATCTTTGGAAGGACCCCATTTAAGTTTATTAGGACCACCCAACCAGGGGAGGAAAATACGGAATATAAGGTCGACCGAGTCATCATCACACCATTGTTGGAGTTTCTCGATACGCCAAGACTGGAAGGGGTCAATAAAGTGATTTACCAATTGGGGGCCCATATCTGCCTGGATGCCTGCCCGAGGGGTTGGCTTCCTCCCAACGGCCGAGGGAAGCCAAAAGTCATGTTAGAAATTGATAAGGGTCCTAGAGCGAACTTGCCAACAGGAATTGGCCTGGATCGTACTGATCGCGGATTGGACACTCAGGGAAGTATTTAGCTTTCAGGACCTGACTCTACAACTTATTTAGATTCTGATGAAGATGCCAGACAAGTTTAGACAAGTGGGCTTTGTTCGTGGCCCCCGCCTCACGAATATCGAGGCCCCCCTCCCGTTTAGGCCGACAAACTTCCTTATATTTCTTCAGGTACAAAGATTTCCCCTTATCCTTCCGTTTACCCCACCAAAAGTCACGTTGGAGGTCTTTAATGCTCTTACACGTAGATTGTGGGAGGGAAAAATAGGACATCTGATACACAGGGATCACCGAGGTGACAGATTTAATAAGGACGGTTCAACCAGTTTGGGGCAGGAGCTTACCCCGCCAGGACTGCAACCGATTAGAGATAGTCTCTTCAATACGTTGAAACATCTGAGCTTTGGAGCGGTTAAAAAACATATTAGTCCCAAGATACCGCTCATCAGGCTGTATGACCTTGACTTTAAGGAGGTGCGCAATGAGGCAACCGAGTCTATGGGGAATGTTCTTACCAAGGAAAATGCCAGATTTGGCCAAATTGAGTTGTTGTCCAGTCGCTGTGCAGAAATTGTCGAGAATAGTTTTTATCTCATAAGCTTCTGCAAGGTCGACGCGGCAGAAAAGGAGGCAGTTGTCAGCAAATAACAGATTGGAAACGGGGGGTACTCTCCGAGATTCTTTTATAGCATGAATCTGATGGGCCAACTCCTTCACCCGCAGTACTCACGAGAGACCTTCCATCAGAATAATAAAGATGAAGGGGGATAGAGGGTCCCCCTACCGGAGGCCTCTGATTGAGGTAAGAAAACTATGGGAAAATCCATTGAGGATGACAGAATAGCGAACCGTATAAATACACTGTTCAATCCAGTGACACCATCAATCATCAAAGCCAAGTGTTGCCATGGTTTAGAGCAGCGTACTCCATTTAATACGGTCGTAGGCTTTAGACATATCCAGTTTAATTCCCATCAGGCTAGAATGACCTTTCTTCCACTTTATTGTATGAATAAGTTTGTGTGCTACTAACACATTATCATAGTTTTGACGCCTACTGACAAGCGCCCCCTGAAACGTGGAAATAAGTCTATTAAGAAGAGGCTTAAGACAGGTAGAAATGATCTTATAAGTCACATTTCATAAGCTAATGGGACGAAAATCACTGGGATGTGCCTTAGAAGTATTTTTCGGGATCATCACCATATATGTAGCATTGATTGTGTTTGGGCATGAATCCCGAGACGAAGAAATTAGTGATCAAATTGCAAATATCTGGGCCCACAACGTCCCAAGATTTCTAGAAAAAATTGCAGGGAACCCGTCCGGACTAGGAGCTTTATGAGGGCCAATATTGTTAATGGCCGCCCGAATCTCCTCTGAAGTCACCTCCGCCAGCAAAGCTTAGTTGTCCTCCAACGTAATATACAGGCTAAAATTTGCAAGGAATTCTGGGATGCCAGTCGGGTCAGAAGCTTCGTAATTACGAGCCATGTCCCTCAAGAAGATCTGTCCGATCTCCGTAGCCTCCGAACTCTAGACGCCATTCTTATTTTTAAGCCAATCAATGAAATTCTTCTTCCGCTGAGAAAGGGTTTGCATATGGAAGAACTTGGTATTCTGATCCCTTTTCGACAGCCACTGAACATGAGATTTTTGGCGCCAGAACATCTCTTCCCTAAATTGAAGCTCTTCCATAGCCCCTGAGAGTTCCAACTCCCTCTGAGAATTTGCCTCACATTGAGGAAAAGCCTGGATGATATTAATTTCATCTTTGAGCGCTAAAATTTTACTAGGGACGTGTCCAAAAATTTTTTGTTCCAAATCCTAAGGCCCACTTTAGTATTTAAAAGTTTGCCCTTAACTATTTGGGCTGGGGAACACCTTTCTGACATTTGCCAGAGATTCTGGATCAATTGGGGAAATTAAGGTTTTCTAATCCACATGGTCTGGAAGAGAAAACATTTACCGAGGGTTGTAAATTGTGGAGTTGTATCAGGGCATAATGGAGTATGGTCTGAACCCAGGGCTGATAAATGAAAAATCTTAGCCGTAGGAAAGATAAACATTCAATCCGTATTGGCAAGACTCCAATCCAGTCTTTCCCTGATATTAGCCCACCCACGCCGTTTATTATTCCATGTGAAGGGGTTACCATAAAATCCAAGATCAATGAGTCCCACTTGTTCTATAACCTCCTTGGCATAAGCAATTTTGGCTGCTATAAAGGGTTTCCCCCCCATTTTATCCGCACGGTCAAAAACAGTGTTAAAGTCCCCCATGATCATCCACGGACCAGTATACTCATTGGCCGTGGCTTCCACAATTCTCCAACTCTTATTTTTATCCCGCTGATAAGGACTACCATAAAAGAAAGATGTCATCCAAGGTATTTTAGAAGGATCAGATTTCACTAAAATATTAATCATATATTTATTACAGAAGACCACTTAAATGTCAATATTTCCCTTCCACATGACACAAATACTGCCGGTGTGTCCATGAATGCCCGACGCCGAAACATCAACCCAGTGACGGTAGTTAAGATTACATTCCAAAACCTGTATCTCTACAACGGATCATTTGAATTCTGCTAAAAAGATAATATTAAACAAATATTTTGATTCCACACTGGACTTGGAAACTGTGGGTTGTTTCTTGGCACACCAAAAAATTAAATTAGAACCTAAGAATACACAGTAACCAGTGGTAAACTGTCAACTATCTGGGCAACCCCCCCCCCCCCCAATCAGCATCTGAGAAGGCAAGAAGACAAATCGGACTTGATGAGCAGCGAAAAGAATGACCGTGACCAATGGACCCTTTTAAGTAACGAAGAATACGCTTAACGACAACCAGATGTAGTTCACAAGGGTGACTCATAAACTGAGTATCATGATTGACAGTAAAGGAAATGTCTGGTCGCATAAGAGTAAGATATTATAGGTCCCTTACCAAGTGATGATACTCCGAAGGATTAGATAAAAAGGCTCCATCAAAGGCAGACATATGTGTACGAGCAGCGATAGGCGTAGTACATGGCTTATAATTAATTATGTTGGTGCGGCAAAGTAAATCCAAGGTATATCTAGTTTCCGAAAGATACAAATGACCAGGACGAATCACCACTTCAACGCCCAAAAAATAATGCAAAGGACCAAGATCCTTAATTTCAAACTCCCGGGCTAATGGTCGCATAAAGGAAGAAATTAAAGGGGTTGAGTTGCCCGTTGAAATGATATCGCCAACATATAACAAGAGAACCATCACTATAGAAGTGTTATGAAACACAAACATAGAGGAGTCTGCTCGACTCTGAAGAAAACCATATGCAATGAGAAACGAACTAAACTTCTGGAGCCATGCTCTGGGTGCTTGCTTGAGGCCATAAAGATCTTTATGTAACTTGCATATATGGTGAGGATGACGTGGATCAACAAAACTAGGAGGTTGAACCATGTATACTTCTTTTGAAATTGAGCCATGAAGAAAGGCATTTTTAGCATCTAGTTGACGAAGAGACCAACCATAATTAATAGCAATACTGAGAACGGTTCAGATCGTCGTAGGTTTAACCACTAGACTAAAAGTCTCATCATAATCGAGACCATATTGTTGATAAAACCCTTTAGCAACTAATCGGGCTTTATAGTGCTCAATGCGACCATTAGAGTGGCGTTTAATCTTAAAAACCCACTTGCAACCAACAAGATTATTAAAGAAGGAAGGCAGAACCAATGACCAAGTTCTATTCTTTAATAGGGTATTAAATTCATCATTCATCGCCGACGCCACTCAGGAGAGCGAGCTGCATTACTGTAACAAGTGGGTTCAGTATCAGTAATATAAAGGAGAGATGCATAGGCCTGCGGTAAGGGATATCTAGTAGAGATCATACTCTGAAAAACCTTTGATTTTTTGGTACCATCTTGAAGTCTTGTTACTATATGATGACGAGTACTAGTTGCTTCCACAGAGGTGGAAGGAACTGATGTGGGGTTAAAACCAAAGAAACTGCTGGAGTTGGTATGGGTAATGAAGGAGATGCATGAGTAGTAGTTGTAACTGATGTCAAAGGTGATGGCAGTAAGGGAGATGTGTTCGGTGATTGTAAGGCAATAAACTATTTGGTAACATTGTAGAGAATGGTTGTGTAGAGAGAACTGGAATAAACGTTGTATCTTTTTCAGCAAGCTTAGACGGTGATAGTGCATTAGGCGGCGAGCTGACATATGGGAATCTAGATTCGTCAAAGCGAATATTTCTTGAAATAGAAATTCTTCCGGTTTATGAATCAAGACATCGATACCCCTTGTGGCGAGTGTTGTACCCTACAAAGACACATTCAGTAGAATGAGCTTGTAATTTGTGAGTGGTGTAATCACCAAGAAAAGGATAGTAAGCATACCCAAAGGAGCGAAGTGCATTGTAGTTTGGCTGCGAACCAAACAAAATCTCAAAAGGTGATGACCAACGTAAAATCGACGTTGGTAAGCGATTAATGAGATAAGCGGCCGTAGAAAAGGCTTCAACCCACAAATTGAAAGGTGCATGTGCAACAATAAGTAATGTACGACCCATTTCTGAAATATGGCGGTGTTTTCGCTCAGAAATACCATTCTGTTGGGGCGTGTGAGGACATGAAAGTCGATGGTGAATCCCTTTTTGTGCACACAAGGTATGAAAAGATTTATTATCAAATTCGCCACCCCCGTCACTTTGAAATTTTTTAATTGATATAGAAAACTGGTTTTCAACAAACGCAAGAAAGGAATTAAAATGGCCAAAAACTTTTGACTTCTTACGCATTGGAAATATCCATGTGTAACGACTATGATCATTTGTAAACAATATCTAATAGCGGAAACCAGAAACTGAAGCAATGGGTGGCATCCATACATCAGAGTGAATTAAAGAAAATGGTGCAGTCGCACGAGATTCATTAATAGAAAAAGGAAGTCTCGTAGACTTTCCTAACACACATTGCTTACAAAAACCAATAGTATGAGAAAGAGTAAAAGAAGATCTTAGACTTTTATTGAAGGCTAAAATTTGCATAATTTTAAATGATGGATGCCCCAACCGGTGATGCCAAAGTGGAGCAGGAGCACAATGGCGCGATAAAGCGGGCTGAATAGAGTAAAGTCCACGCTCACATGGCCCCTGAAAAAGTATCGATCCAGTACGTAAATCACGAATAATAAATCCCCATGGAAGAAAAAGAAAGCTAACAAAATTATCACGGGTAAATTGAACAACGGATAATAAATTTTTAGTCATGGAAGGAACATGAAGTACGTTAGAAAGACGAAAACAAGAAGGACCAGAGTAAAGGGAAAGGTTACCAGAGTGCATAATAGGGAGAGATTCACCGTTGCTTAAAACAACTTGATCATTACCATGGTAATCAGATCTCTAAGTCATGTGGCGATCATCCCCCGTCATATGGTTGGTCATACCTGTGTCTGGATACCAGTTTGGATCTACGGGTTAGGATAACTATAACCCAACAAAAGTAGTCGCGAGATCATTATCAAACTGATTGGAGCAGAAAGAAGGATGTTGTCCAAGGATGCTTTGTTGCGTACCACGATTGTTGTCAGAATTATAACTGTGTTGTCCACGGATGCCTTGAGAAGTATAACCACCACAATTATTGTCATAGTTATAACTACCACGACCATAATTAGTGCGACCTCGATTGTTTCGTCCAAAACCACCACGAGGGTAGCCACCATGGTAACTGTCATAAATATAAGTTCTCTGATCTAAATAAAAATTAGAGTATCCTCCACGATTAGTACGACCACCACGGCCTCCACGAGAATTAAAATTTTGGCCTCCGCGTGTATTGGAAAGAAATGCAGTTGGTGTAGTGAGTTCAGGAGTAGAATGGGGTGTAATTTGAGATTCAAAAGAAAGAAGGCGAGATCGAAGATCTAAAAATTTGGGCAAAGGCGGAAAGTTGAAAATAGTAGTGACGAGCATAGTATAGTCTGGTCCGAGTCCACGGAGAATCGAAGTAACGAGATCATTGTTTGAAACAGGTTCATTAATGGCCGCTAATGAATCGGATAAAGATTTGGCGGTTTGTAGATAATCGGATAGAGGTTTGGAATCTTTAGAAAAAGATAACGGTTGAAAGCAGAGATGAGTGGCAATTACAAGAGATTGTTGGGAAAAATTTTCTTTAACACATTCCCAAATCGTGCGGGAATTACTCAGACCAACAACTTAAGATAAAATAGTGGGAGAAAGCGTAACATTAATGAAACTAATGAGCATTTGATGAGTTCTATACCAAGTCGTGTATTTCAGATTGGTGATTTCAGATTTTCCATCAGCAGAGAGAATGGTTTCTGATGGGCATATTTCAGATCCATCGATAAATCTCCAAAAAATTTGACCAATAAGAAACGGCTTGATTTGCGATTGCCAAAGAAGATAATTTGTGTCGGTGAGTTTGATTAAAACAAGGTATGAGATGTTTGGGATGTTGAAAGAAGAGGGAGAAGAAATCACAGTTGCAATGTTGGAAGATGAAGAGTTTAGTATTGAAGACATGATGGAGACTAAGAAGAGAGAAAAAATAAAGAAAAAAGAGAGAGAAGAATATTGGGATCGAACTCGTTGGAGTCTTTGTGGCTCAATTACCATGAACAAACTCTTTCTTTCTTCAATTTTAATACATTATTCTTCTCTCTTGAGGAGTTTATATATACATTGCAGGGTAGCTGGAGCATCAGCTGTTACAAAGTAAGTTAAGAATCTAAAGAGTTCCAGTAGACATTACAAGGCAGTTGGTACATCAACTGTTACAAAATAAATTAAGAATCTAAAGAGTTCCAGTACTCCTAATAAATATCTCCTTGCGAAGATCAAATAAGCTCACGAAGATGTCGAATTGTTGTCGGTCGACCCAAACCCTGACAATTCCATGCTATAAGTATCATAATGGCCCAGGTGGTCTAAGCGGAGCCACCCAAACCCTAACATTACGACCAAACAAACGATATTTGTGCCGAATATGCAAAATAAAGAGAGAAAAGGGGTTTCGCACCTGAGAGTGAGAGGGACTACGGATGCTGGCCTGGTGAGACTAGGATGGTATAAACATCTCTGCTACTCGCATTTCATCCCGCATATGCTGGCGGATCACCTGCGACAAAGTCTGAGGATAGCAAGGAGATGGAGTATAAGGCTGCCGGGACTGATTCGGCTCTTGAGAACCTGGACCTCTGGTAGATGAACTCATGGCCCATTTTGGGATAACCACATTTTTCAAGGCCTGGGACAACGCCGGTATAGTCTGTATCTCCCCCGAACTACTAAGGATATTTAATAGAGGTTCCCCCTAGAAACATTCACCAGATCTCCCCCCTGTGATGGGTGCCCCCCACCCCCAAAATTATTAAATCCCCAGAATTGGGTGCCCTCCCTTCGTCCTTGTTGTCCTGATGAGTCAACAATGACCTGAACAATCAAGAGCTTTTCCTCAACAATCAAGTGACCCATCTGACCCTCATCGACCAGGCAGGTCTAAAGTATATCTACCCTCCTCCCCCGCCCACCGCGAGGCCTGTCCATTACCCGTAAAGGACAAATCCAAGTCTGGAAGGTCCTCAGAGTCTACCAAATCCTCACCCCCCGGGTCCCCGCCCAAGCAGGGTGACCCTCCTGAAATCTGTCCTGATCGGCCAAGACCAAATTAGTCTTCGGAGCTGTGGTTCGCATCCGCCCCATCCCAACTGGACGTTTCCCTTTATCCCTCCGCCTTGTCAAGTTCAGGTCGGAGAGAGGGAGGAATAAAGACGGCCGTTCCTGGCCCCCAACCTCCGCCTACGAATAAGGCCGTGACCGCAAAGAAGCATGTACAGTATCTTTCCTGCCCATATTTTGGTCCTGTATCCTCGTGTCCACTGGGGGCTGATTCAACCCCGCTTCCCCTGGACTATCCTCCCCAAGGATCACGGTACACACCGTCACTCTATACCCCATCTTAAAACATAGGCTGCGAAAATTAACCGAGACATCTTCATATTTAGTCTCAATCAGAATCGGCCCATTTTCAAACTTAGCCCAGACCGCCGACAAAAAAACCCCGTAAATGTCCATCACCACCCTGGCACGGTATCCATTCTTTGTCACTTGCCGATTGTCCACATTGTATTCGGTAACTAATACCTAGTAGAGACTTTGCCCAAATTCATAAAGGAATTCTGGTGTCCCGACGAAAGGATCAGTAATCTTAAACTTAACCCAGAAGGGAACATACTTGAAGATCAGGGGTTCAATCGGAGTCCATGCCTCATACGGTAATTGAATAATCGTATGACCATAAGGATTCTAGGGCTGATTAAGCAAGACATAGTTTTGGTCATACACAGTTTGGAACTTAAAGAGAAAAAAGGTCTCACCCGCCATTCAAAAACTTGCAAATTCTTCAACACCTCCATGTTGCAGAAACTCTTCAGGGCAGACACAATTTTTGAGAAGCCCCGTCTCGTGTCAAACGATATTGTACCTATCAGTGCATATCGCCACCGGGATTCCTCCGTACTAATCCTTTTCGAAGTTAGGCAAGCCACATCGGCTCCCCAGGGTTTTATCACCGTCATACGTTCCATACTGCTTACAAACTCCTGTGTGACTAAGGAAGAGGACATCCTAACACAATTAACAAAAATGCCCACTGCCAACAACACCAGACTTGAAACCTCTCACCCCATTAACCACCATATAAGAAAGAAAACCCCCTCCCACACCCACAAACACCAACACTATCTACCCATACCACTGAAACAAAACTAAAAACAAACTCCGCCCCTCAAGAGCCCCACACCCCACAAACCCCATACCCCACAAAACCCCTTATTTTCTAAGCTTAAGAACAAACGAACCAAATTGGTGTGCTCTCTCGTTGCCACACGAAACCAAATACCCACCCAGAGGACCGAAGAATATTAACCACTAAAAAACACCGAGGAGGAACTATGGGATGAGCAGGCGAGGGATATACCCAAGAAGTATGAAGAGAACCCCAAGCAAGCAGAATCTGAGGCAGAGCAAATAACAACGTATGCAAGCGAAAATAAGAACTGTCAGGAGAAAACTACAACTCACCCTGATCAAGAACAAGAAGACCTTACCGTCTACTATTTACCATAATTACAAGTAGTTGGAATAGTATAGGATACGTGGCCGCGCATAACTCTCGACAGACCCCAAGAAAGAGATAGAGCGATTAGAAGAGAACGTCAAAGTACTATGAGTCAGCTGTAAACTAGGCCCAATACAAAGGGGTAGACTTGGCTCATCACTACGAATAGCCCTCGGGCTAGGACAAAAAACATACCCCCTCAAGTCCTCCAAACCAGAAACTCAGCCCAGCCCAATCCCATACCCAAACCCATCAGGCATTATAACTTTTTTTGGATGAAATTGCCCTACAAACCCTCGTTGTTCTTCTCCAGCCCACCCGTAGTAGTAGTAGTAGTAGTCGAATACCGGCCATCAGGAACCGGCCATAATCCGCACATACCCTCACCTAATAAAATTCAAATAAAAGCACAAACAACATCACAAGGGGAAAAAATTAGAACTAAACAAACCATGAAAAAGTAAACCCAATGAACAGGGGATGACCTATAACCCAATCCCACCAAACACAAACCATCCATGGCCGATCAGCGATGGAGTCTCCAAACTTAATTCGTCGAAGCAGAAATACTCTCGCTCTATAAGAGAAAACGCGCACTCGAGAAAGGGGTGGTTAAGAGTTTTACACTCAATATTGGAGTGAAGAGGGGAAGCGGATGCTGGTGTTATGAAGAGGTCAATCAACCAAAATCCCAGGCTCTCACTTGCTACAGACCGGACCTTCTCTTTCTAGAAGTCTCTTGCTATAGATTAGAAATGTTTCTGACCATTGGGTTAGTTAATTATGCTTTCTTCTCATACCTGTGGGAAAGGTTGAAATTTCCTAACTTGTATGGAGTTGAAAGAGAGACTTTAGTATCTGTTAGAATGTGTGAAGCACATTGGTATGTGTAACAGTAAAGTCAAGCTACCATAGGAACAATAGTCTACCATAGGAATAATAGTCATAGTAGGTACCATAGTGAGGTAATGTTTGTATTTCAGCTTTACAAGACAAGTTGAATTTGTGCTCTAATGCCTATATAAGGCTTGCTATATGTTGTAATCAAATCAATTCATCCCAAGTTTGATCAATAACATTTCTTTTTTAGAGTTTAGAATTCAATTTTCAATATCTGGTATCAGAGCGAACACGGTCTCTGGCTCGATAGCTCGAAGGCGATGACATAAAGAAAACTAAAACCTTTTCTAGTATTCCGTCGAGATATCATTCATTTGGTCGAGGTTATTGATTTCGTCTATTTTTTCATAAAAAATGACGGAGAGTTATGTTCAAGTAGCTATTAATCCTAAATTCGATGGTCACTACGACCATTAAAGTTTAATTATGGAGAACTTCTTGAGGTCCAAGGAGTATTGACACCTCATTGAAGTTGGTGTTTTTAACTATTCGAAAGAAATGACGACTGCTTAAATATCAAAGCTTGCAGAATTACGATTAAAAGACTTTAAAGTCAAAAATTATTTATTTCAAGCTATTAATCGTAACATCTTGGAGATGATCCTATGCAAGGAGACATCTAAAGATATTTGGGATACAATGAAGAAGAAATATCAGGGAACCACTAAAATGAAGTGGGCTCATCTACATGCACTTTGTGTAGATTTTGAGACTCTTCGTATGCAACTGACAGAGTCTGTTTCAGAGCATTTCTCCAGATCCATTGCGATTTCCAACGAGATGAGAACAAATGGAGAAAAGATGGAGGACATTACGATAATCGAGAATATTCTTTGATCAATGACATCAAAATTTGATTACGTAGTATGTTCGATCGAGGATTCAAAAGATCTTAATCAACTCTCGATGGATGAACTAATGAGTTCATTGATGATTTACGAGCAACGAATCAACTGTTATTCAATCTGCATGAACAAACAATACCTCCTAAGGAGATGATCGAGTCTAGTGTATACACACTTTTTCCTTAAGAAAAATTCGCCCCTGCCACAGTGCTTTATAGGAATATAGGCTCATGTCTCCCCGGATACAACAATCAGTCATAGAGAGAAGAAAACACTTCTATCTCTCTGCAAAATGAAATTTGATTGTGTTTGTTTTCTCTCTTGAAAGTGACTCAAGAAAACTCTGAAAAAATGATGATAATAAATGAAAACGAAATTGGGTTATATAAAGTATAGGTGACTCTTCACCATGGGTCACACCTCAAGTCTGTGCCTCTTCACCAAGAGTTACACCATAAGGTACGTCTGTTGGAGACAACCCAACTCATGCCTCAAACCCAAAAAAAGTGACTAAGTGTTCCACGTAATCCCCATGTGCCCATGGCCCAAGGCCCAATTATAAAATTATAGTAATAAGCGAGTTCCTAGATCGAGCAAGCCCATGGGGAGCCCATGCACCCAAGCTAGTTTACACACATGGATCGCACATACGCGTGCGACCCACCAACTCTACACACATCACAACAAGTTAAGTGTTAGACTTACTTATATAGTAGAGTTGAGCTTCCCTCATATCCAATGTGGGACTAAACACTTAGTTCTACAATTCAAACAAAAAAAAACCAAAGTAACTTTTGTATTTTTCAACAATCCCCTACATTTAAATGGTAACAGACAAACTAAATTTTTTTAGAGAAAATCAGGGAATGGTCCTGTATCGAGCGAGGTGTGTTGTGGACTTGAACATTCCCTAGTGAATAGCAATTGGATTTACACTGATTAATGAACATATATCTTGAACTGTCAGCTTTAGTGTAAACCAAGACAATAGTCTTCACACAGTACTTTTCCAAATACAATTGGCTCTCACAGTTGTGTTCAATTCAGCCCTGAACAAACCCTGAATTCATGAGTGCTCTTAGCAAATTTTACCTTATGAAATTCTCATGGAAGCGGCCCCACCTCATACTCACATAGGTGATTGCTTGTTAGGAGTACCCTGTCGTACCCCACTTGTAAATACAAGGCATATGAATCATTAAAAGTTCAGAGAACTTACCCTAAAAATTACTACAGGTTGTACTGCTCACCTCATGGAATTGGCAGGAGTTAAGATCTCCTTAGTGCTCATGTTAAGAAACTCACAACTAGTTTTCCTATTGAACCTAGATCATGGGATCTCCAATCAGCTAGGTTAGGTTTCCGCTAAGATTAACTCGTAATTAAAGGCTTTAAGCCCATTCCCCTCGATGTGAAAAATACTTGCATTTTTGCCAACCCTTTTGTAAATGGATCTGCTAGGTTGTCACTTGATTTCACAAAGTCAATGGATATAACTCTACTTGCAATTAATTTCTTGACAGTATTATGTCTACAACGTATATGTCATGACTTACCGTTATAGACATTATGCTTTGCCCTTGCAATAGCTGCATGATTATCACAATATATACATAAGGTAGGTACTAGCTTTGGCCACATAGAAATATCCTCTAAAAACTATCGAAGCCACTCAGCTTCATCTCCTGCTAAATATAGAGCAACAAACTTTGATTTCATAGTCGATCAATCTATGCATGTTTGTTTTGAGGATTTCCATGAGACAGCTGCACCACCAAGTATAAACACATATTCACTTATGGAGTATGACTCGTTAGAATCTGATATCCAGTTTGCATCACTGTATCCCTCAATGGCAGCTGGATATCTTGTGTAGTACAACCCATAATCTATTGTATGCTTTAAATATTGTAAAACCCTAATAAACGCTTCCCAGTGGCTTGGTCTAGGGTTTATAGTATGCTGACTCAGTTTGCTAACCGCATAAACAATATCTGGTCTTGTGCAGTTTATAATATACATTAGACTGCCTATTATGCGTGCATACTCTATTTTAGAAATAGGTTCACCTATGTGTTTAATCAATTGACACATATTGTCGTATGGTGTCTAAACACCACGGTAGTCAAATTTATTAAACGTCTTAAGTACATTCTCTATATAATGTGATTGAGACAATACAAGTCCCTGTGGTATTCTGTTAATCTTTATACCAAGAATATCATCTGCAACACCTAAGTCCTTCATATCAAAGTTCTTGGACAACATTTTCTTTGTTGACATAATGACATTGATACTAGTTCCCATGATAAGCATATCGTCTGTATAAGGATACACAATTACATGTTCACCATTAATGCTTTTAATATAGACACATCTATCACATTCATTGATTTTGAAGCCATCCTTCATCATGACTCCATCAATTTTGTCATACCATTGTAAAGGTGCCTGCTTCAATCCATAAAGAGATTTAACCAACTGGTACACTTTATTTTCTTGGCCTCTGACAATGAACCCCTCAGGTTGGTTCATATATATTTCTTCATTTAATTCACCATTCAAGAATATTATTTTTACATCCATTTAAGGTATTTCAAGATTATGCACTGCTGCAATAACTAACAACATACGAATGGAAGTTATTCTTGTCACTGGGGAATCTATATCAAAATAGTCTAAACCTTCTTTTTGCATATAACCTTTGGTAACAAGTCCGGCTTTGTACTTTTCAATTGAACCATCATGTCTTAATTTTCGTTTGAAAATCCACTTGCAACCTATAGGTTTGTTGCCAGGTAGAAGATCTTCCAATTCCCAAGTATGGTTATGTATTATAAAGTCTATCTCATTCTGCACAACCTCTTTCCAACTAGAAGCTTCAGGTATAGCCATTGCTTCCTTGAAGTTTTGAGGTTCATTTTCTAACATAAATGCTGCAAAATCTTTGCCAAAAGACTTAATTTAAGTCATTTCCCACATCTTGGTTCTGCATTAAAATCAGAACTTCTAGGAGTGATACGTTGATCACTACTAGAAGCAACATCAGTGGTTCATTTAAGAGGATTCACATTATCATTTTTTTTATATGAAAATATATTTTCAAAAAATATAGCATCTCGTGATTCAATGATGGTATTCTCATGCACATAATTTATTTCAGATTTGTATACGAAAAATCTATATGCACTACTGTTATTGGCATTGCCAATAAAAATACAGTCAATAGTTTTAAGTCCTAACTTAGATCTTTTTTGCAATGGTACTTGTACCTTTGCAAGATACCCCCGCACTTTTATAAACTTATAGAAAGGCTTTCTACCTTTTCCGAGTTCATAAGGAGTCCTATATATCAATCTTCTTGTGAGGTAACTTATTGAGAATATAATTCGCAGAAAGTAACTCTTCCCCCCACAAGTTTTGCGACAAACCAGAACTAATAAGCATAACATTAAGCATATTTTTTAACGTTCTATTTTTCCTTCAGCAACTCCATTTTTCTGAGGAGTGTAAGGTGCAGTAGTTTGGTGTATAATACCAAACTTAGCATAAAGTTCTCCAAATGGAATAAAGTCGCACTCCCCACCCATATCACTTCTAAGAACTTTTATCTTTTTGTTGAGTTGAGTCTCAACCTTATTTTTGAAAATAACAAACATTTCCAGTGCTTCATCTTTGCTTCTAAGTAAGTACACATGACTGTATCTTGTACAGTCATCTATGAAAGTAATAAAGTACTTCTTTCTGCGAATCAAATCTAGTGGTTCAGTTTTTCGTTATTCAATAGAATGGAAATGTTGTTTTGTAAATTTTGCTTCAACACATACTTTACATTTTGTTTTGAAATCAAGATTGAATTTAGGCAGCAATCCTAAATGGACTAATTTACACAGTGAACCATAATTTACATGTCCTAATCGTTGATGCCAAACATTAAATGACTCAAGCAAGTAACTAGAATTCTCATTCTTATTGATAATTAAAACGGGTTTACATAAGACTGCTAGTTTGAACAGTCCATCACACTCATAACCCTTTCCTATGAATACACCATTCTTAGTCATGATATATTTGTTTGACTCAAACACTAACTTAAAACCATTCTTGATCAGTAGTGCTCTGGAAACAAGGTTCTTACGGATATCGGGCACATGCAGCACTTCATTCAAAGTAACTTCCTTTTCATATGTAAATTTTAAAACTACTTTCCCTTTTCCTTCGACCCTTGACATTGAAACGTTGCCCATAAACACTTTCTCTTCATGTTCAGTCTTATTGTAGATAGTAAGTAAACTCCTATCATAGCATATATGGCGTGTGGACCCTGTATCCATAAACCATCTTCTGGAATTGCTTGCCAGGCTGATTTCAGAGATTACCGCACATAGGTTCTCCATCTCACCAATGTTTTCTTGAATGCCTTTATCTTTTTCTGGTCTGCTTTTACGCTTGCGGCATTCCATTGACTTGTGTCCTAGTTTGCCACAAACATAACAACTCTCTGTAAACTTTCTAAAGTCTTTGCCCTTAGGATACAATTTTTTTTCCCATTTTTCCCTTTCTTCCCATTTTTCTTATGGGGTTTAGGGTTTCCCTCGACCATGTTAGCCTTGGCATCGTAAGAATGAACAACATCCTTCTTATCATTGGATTTTTTATCTTCTTCGATCCTTAGCCTTACGATCAGTTCCTTCAACTTTATTTCCTTCCTCTTATGCTTCAGATAACTTTTGAAGTCTTTCCAGGAGGAAGGTAACTTCTCAATTATCGCAGTAACTTGGAACGATTCACTTAACTTCATACCTTCTGCATGAATATTATGCATGATAATCTGTAGTTCCTGTACTTGATTGATTACAGTCTTGGAATCTACCATTTTATTATCCAGGTATATGTCGACTACAATTTTTTTTCAGTCTAGCATCTTCCTTATTATACTTATAGTCTAAGGATTCCCACAGTTCCTTTGCGGACTCTATTGGACTATACACATTGTACAATGTGTTGTTCAACCCATTCAGGATATAGTTCCAACACAGAAAGTCAGAAGGAATCTACGCCTTCACTGCTACAACGGTTGTTGGGTCAGTTTCTTCCTCCTTTAACTCTGGCATACCCTCATTGAGGAATTTTGCCAAGTTCAGAGTCGTGAGAAAGAATAATATCTTTTGTTGCCAACGCTTGAATTCAGTGCCATCAAACTTCTTGGGCTTCAGCTTCAGAACTTGTAGGTTGTTCTTTTCACCCTCATTCTCTGCGAGATTCACCATGTTTACAGTCTTTGATCACACAGACAAGTAATTTATCCTAAGATTGTTATTCAATCTGCATGAACAGACAACACCTCTTAAGGAGATGATCGAGTCTAGTGTATACGCACTATCTCCTTAAAACAGATTTGCTCCTGCCACAATGTTTTGCAGGAATGTAGGCCCCTGTCTCCCAGGATACAACGATCAGCTGCAGAGAGAAGAAAACACTTTTATCTCTTTGCCAAACAAACTTTGATTGCGTCTATTTTTTCTCTTGAAAATAACTCAAGAAAACTTTGAAAAACTGATGATAATAAATGAAAATGAAGTTGAGTTATATAGAGTATAGGCAACTCTTCGCCAAGGGTCAATCATCAAGTCAGTGCCTCTTTACCAAGAGTCAATCCTTTAGATGTGTCTGTTGGAGACACCCAACTCACACCTCAAACCCAAAAAAAACCATTAAGTGTTTCAAGGAATCCCCATAAGCCCATGCCCCAAGGCCCAATAATAGACTTATAATAATAAGTGGGTTCTTAGGTCGAGCAAGTCCATGGGTAGCCCATGCACCCAAGCTAGTTTTACACATGGGTCGCACATACGCGTGTGACCCACCAGCTCACACACACATCATAACAAGTTAAGTGTTAGACTTACTTATATAGTAGAGTTGAGCTTCCCTCATATTCAATGTGGGATTAAACACTTAGTTCTACCATTCAAACCAAAAAGAAAACCAAAGCATCCTTTGTATTTTCCAACATCAATAAACATGTAGCAGTGGAGGAAGTGCTACAATCTCAGCTCTCAATCAGCAATCAAACGACAAAGGAAAAAGATACAAGTCGAGAAAGAGGTAACCGCGATAATCAATTTATAAATTATCATAGAAGAGATAGAGGAAGTGACAATCAACATAGTGGAGGCCAAAAGTAAAAGTCGTTTAATAAGTTAAATATCAAATGTTACAAGTGTAACATGTATAGTCACTTTGGTTCTGAATGTCGTTCTCATTTTTATAAGGATAGAGGCGAAGAATCTAATTTTCATAAAAAGAATATGAAGTTTATCTTCTTTTGGTTTGCAAAACCAAAGAAGAATCTCAAACCAAATTTGTTTTCGTCAAAACATATGATACTTGGACACAGGTGCAAGTAACCATATGTGCGATAAAAAATTCATATTTCACAAAATAGATGATTCTTTTTTGCACCTCGGTAAAGTTTGGATATAGTTCTATAATTCCTGTTATGGGGAAATGCGATATCAAAATTCGGGCCAAAGATAACACTCATTAGACTATCTCAAGTATTTTCTATGTCCCAAACTTGAATAGTAATTTGCTCAGTGCGGGGCAACTTCAAGAGAAGGGATATGTGATCATTATCAAGAATGGAGTCTACCAGATTGAACATCCGAAGAGGGGCTTTCTAATTGCACAGGTATATATGACTCCAAACCGAATATTTCCGCTAAGCTTCACGCATGCTGCTCTTCCTTGTTTTTCAAGTATGGTGAAAGATCAAGGCTGGATATGGCATCTTCACTATGGGCACTTGAACATCAAAGGCCTAAAGCTCCTTCATCAGAAGAATATGGTGACAAAAATTCCTCATATCCACAAGTATGTGAAGGTTGTGTTGTTGGCAAACAACACCGGGATTCATTTCCAAAGGGGAAAGCATGGAGAGCCAAATCGATATTGGAGCTGGTCCATATCGATATATGTGGGACGAATGATCCACGATTCAATAAAAATAAGAGGTATTTTATTACCTTTATTGACGATTGCTTATATGTGGACGACTTGCTATACACTGGCAACGATCGTACGATGTTCAAGAACTTAAAGCGATCAATGATGGCAGAGTTTGAGATGTCAGATCTCGGAATGATGCACTATTTTTTGGGCATAGATGTAGTTCAGTCTAATGTGGGTATTTTCATATCATAAAGAAAATATGTTCAAGAGATTTTGGAATGGTTCCAAATGAAGGATTACAATCCGGTGCGTACGCTAGTTGAAGTTGGATTGAAGCTAATAAAGGATCCTGAAGGGGAGAAGGTTGACAACATATTATATAAGCAGCTCGTGGGAAGTCTCATGTACTTAACCGCAACCAGGCCAGATATTCAGCATGCAGTAAGCCTCATTAGTCGATACATGGAGAATCCAACAGAGTTGCATCTAAATGCCGCAAAGAGGATTCTGCGATACTTGAAAGGTATGTCTGGGTTGGGAATATTTTACAAGAAAGGAGAGGTTATTGTTTTAATAAGCTATACTGATAGCGATTATGGTGGAGATCCCGATGACATGAAGAGCACCTCTAGGTATGTTTTTATGTTAGGATCGGGAGCGATTTCATGGTCATCAAAGATATAATCGATTATTTCTTTATCTACCACGAAAGCAGAGTATATCGCTACTGCGTCTTGTACATGTCAAGCAATATGGTTAAGAAGAATGTTAGGTGAAGTAGGGTTTCATCAAGATAGGAAAACTCCTATTTATTACGACAATAGTTTGACAATCAAATTGTCGAAGAATCCAGTTCAACATGGGAGAACGAAGCACATTGATGTGCGTTACCATTTCTTGCAAAATTTAGTGAAAGATGGGACAATTGATCTTATCCACTACAGGAGTGAAGATTAAGTTGCAGACATTTTTACCAAAGCCCTCAAGTTAGACGCGTTTGAGAAACTTCGGAAGCTACTCGGAGTTTGTTCGTTTAAGGGAGGGAGCTACAAAGAAAACTCAGCATAACGTTTACTTCCTAAACTAGTATTAACATATCTTGTTTATGGGAGGGTATTAGAATGTGTGAAACACATTGGTATGTATAGCAATAAAGTCAAGCTACCATAGGAATAATAGTCATAGTAGGTAGCATAGTGAAGTAATGCTTGCATTTCGACTTTACAAGCCAGGTTGGATTTGTGCTTTAATGCCTATATAAGGCTTGCCATATGTTGTAATCAAATCATCTCATCCCAAGTTTGATCAATAACATTTCTTTTTTAGAGTTTAGTGTGGGGTTGCCTATTGCCTTAGTCTTTCGAACGACCTTTTTACAACCCCTTGAAATTTTGGCCCAGGAGCCCAAGTCGTTTGAACGACCAATGTTGAACCCCCTGAAATTTTGGTCCAGACGCAATTTTCGTTCGAATGACTCCCTATTTCGTTCGAACGAAATCTGGGAACTCTATTTTTTTTTATGGTTTTCGAACCTCTTGATTGGCTCGAGATTTGAGCGATTATAAAGAGTTTTCCCTATTATATAAATGGGAACTTGTTCTTTGAGAACCATCATTTTGAAAATCTTTTGGTGAGAACATTTGGGGAGGATTTCTTGAGTGAGAAATCCTAATTGGGTTTGAGTGATTGTAATTGAGATTTTGAATAAACTCTCTCTCTCTCGCACGGTGGACGTATGGAATTTGCCAAACCACCTTAAACTTGATGTTGTGTATATTTCTTTGATTGTGCTTGTTTGTGACTAACCCAAATTGACTCAGAGTTTGTGGCTTCCGCGGTTGCGACTCAACATTTAGAATTCTGTTTTCAGTATCATCACTCATGGTTTCAGCTCTCAGTTTTCACCTCTCACACTCTCACATCATGGGTAATTTTAATCCATGAGAAATACTCATAAACTAAAGAAACATGTATTCCGATTCTTAGTTTATTAGAATAAGAGAAAAAAGATGCATGTTAAATTGATCATAAATCTATAATAATAATAAAAAACCAAATATCCGATTATCAGATCTTGGTATTTTAATCCATAATTAATACTTATTTTGTAGTGGTTCTTTCTGCAAAGACCACATATCTTTCTTTGGCATCAATATCGTCCAGGTTCATTGGGTATAGCCGTTTGACAACCATTACACAAGATAAGTCATTATAAATTTATAAACGATTTTGCAAGAATTGCTTTGAAGAGAAGCACCTAGTAGATAATCTTTCAAAAATTTACTTGGGAAAAAGGCCCATAAAATCAATGCCCCAAACATCAAAGGGTTCAATAACTAAAATAGAGTATAAAGGCATCATATTTCATCGAGAAAGGGGTCCCATTTTTTGGCATCTCTCGCACGCTTTGCAAAATATATGCGCATTTTGAAATAAAGTAAGCCAAAAGAAGCTGTACTGCAATTTTTTTACCGCGGTCTTCTTAGAGGTAAAGTGACCTTCACATGCTTGGGTGTGGAAAAATGATAAAATGTTGGTATACTCAGACTGGGGAACACATCTCCTAAGGATTTGGTCAGTATAATACTTAAACAAATATGGATCATCACAAAAGAAGTACTTCACTTAACTAAAGAAGTGATCTTTTTCAGGTTTACTCCAATGATCGGGAATGGTATATGTGGCTAAGTAATTAGCAATGCCTGCAAACCAAGGTAACTCAGGAACTAAATTCACAACCATAAGCTGTTCATCTGGGAAGGATTCCCTAATCGGTAAGGACTCATCAACAAACTCAATCACTATATGGGAAAGATGGTCGGCTACTACATTGTCAGACCCCTTTTATCTTAAATCTCAAGGTTAAATTCCTACAAAGGTAATAATACCCACCGGATTAGTCGTGCCTTAACATCTTTCTATGACAAAATATGTCGAAGCGCGGCATGATCCATTTAAACAATCACTTAAGATCCTATAAGACAATATCTAAATTTTTTTAGTGCATAAACAATGGCCAGGAGTTCATTCTCGGTGGTCGTGTAATTCAATTGAGCATTATTTAACGTTTTACTAGCGTAGTGGATGACATGGGGACGTTTATCAATCTGATGTCCTAAAATAATGCCTGTAGATTAATCAGAGGCATCACACATTAACTCGAATGGTTCACTCCAGATAGGTGGTCTAATAATGGGTGATGTTGTGAGCTGGGTCTTGAGCTTATCAAAAGCTACAAGACAAGGTGCATCAAACTCATGGGCCATATCTTTGGCCAAAGGTCTGCTTAAAGGATGAATAATCTTACTAAAATCTTGGATAAAATGATGGTAGAAACCTGTATGTCCTAGAAAGGAACGGACGTCCTTGACATTTCGTGGTGGGGGGAAGTTAGAAATAACATCTATTTTAACCTGGTCAACTTCTATTCCTTTCTCAGATATGATATGCCCCAGAACTATCCCCCTTTTCACCATAAAGTAACATTTTTCCCAGTTTAAAATAAGGTTCTTTTCTTAGCATCTGAGTAATACTAGAAAAATATGATGAAGGCTCTGGTCAAATGAATTGTCAAATAATAAGAAGTCATTTATGAAAACTTTAAGAAATCGCTCTACCATGTCAAAAAAAATGCTTAACATGCAACGCTAAAACGTCGCAGGAACATTACATAAACCAAAAGGCATGCGACGGTAGGCGAATGTGCCGAAAGGACATGTAAAAGTTATTTTTTCTTGGTCCTCCGGTGTGATGGGTATTTGGTTGTACCCAGATTAGCCATCTAAGAAACAATAAAATTTGTGCCCAACAAGTCGTTCGAGCATCTGATCAATGAAGAGTAAGGGGATGTGATCTTTTCTAGTGACTGAATTAAGCTTCTTATAGTCTATGCAGACTCTCTATCCAGTGGTCCTTCTAGTGGGTATGAAGTCGCTATTCTAGTTCTTTACAACGATGATTCCCAACTTTTTCGGGACAACATGTATCGGGCTAACCTAAGGACTATCTAAAATGGGATAGATGATCCCAGCATCAAGGAGCTTTAAAATCTATTTTGGAACTATTTCGGCCATTGTCGGGTTCAATCTCTGTTGTCCTTCCCTGAACTTTTTGGTATTTTCTTCCAATTTGATTTTATGCATGCAAACCGAGGGACTAATTCCTTTAATGTCCTTTATACTCTAGCCAATAGCTTTCGTATTTCCCTTAAGAACGCAAATCAACTTCACTTCCTGAAGGGGTTCTAGGTCAGCGGCAATAATGACGGGCATAGTTTTGTATGGACCTAGAAAAACATACTTAAGGTTAAAGGGAAGAGGTTTAAGCTCGATCTTTGAGGAGGTTACTTAAGCCTCCGTAATGGGTTTCTTAACATCTAAGATTTCATGCTCACCTTCAAACTCTAAAATTTTGAAAGTTGAATCAAATAAGGCTTTCACCTCATAGATATATGGATCGTCCTCACAATCTCCATCAAAATGGACCAAGAATCCCCCTAAAGGATCCGAGGTACTTGACCTCTCAAAAGTGTTACTCACAAGACTCTAGATCATATTATATTCGAGTGGTTTAAAATTATAAAGGGAACGCGACGCATTAAAGATATTTAATTCTACTGTCATGTTCTCGAAGGTTAACTTCATAATTCTATTGCGGCAATTGATTACTGTATTAGTTGTTGCCAAAAAGGGGCAACCAAGAATCACAAGGATCTCGTCCGTTTGCCATTGGCTCAGTATCTAATACAACAAAGTCTACTGGATAAACAAACTGCTAAATCTGGATCAACACATCTTCAACTACACCCCTAGGAATCCTAATAGATCGGTTCGCTAGTTGGAAGGTCCTATTTGTGGGCTTAAGTACTCCGATATCCAATTGCTCATAGACAGAGTAAGGAATAAGGTTCACGGCGACACCTAAATCAAGTTGAGCTTTTCCAATCTTACGGGTCCGAATCGAACATGAAATTATAGGGTATCCCGGATCCTTGTACTTGGGAAGGGATTTAGGTAAAAGGAGAGAACTAACATGTGCATCTAAAAGAATAGACGTATCACTCTCGTGAACATGAAAAGCCTTTTTTGGGATATGTATGCGCCGCTTTAAAGTGCAAAGATTTTTGAGGAATTTTGCATAATTAGGAATATACCTTATGGCCATAAGAATAGGAATGCTAATCACACATTGCTTAAAAATCCCTAAAATCTCCTCATAGGCATTGCCTTTCTTAGCCAGAGTTAACCGCTGAGGAAAAAGAGCCAACGGCTGAACATGCGTTATCGTAGTTTTTTCCTCACTCACAGGTTATTCTATGAGTTTACTTTGAATTTCCTTCTCAGGTTCCTTAGGCATTTTTACAAGATTATCCACTATCATACCAGTCCTAAGAGAAATGATGACGTTGACTCCATAGCGATTAGAAGATCTAAAATGTTTAGTATTATTCCCTTTAGGATTAGCTTGAGTTTGACTAGGGAAAGTTCATTTATCTCTCGTATTTATCTTTGTATCTATTTGACCAATTTGACCATCAAGTTTGGTAATAGGCGAATGGGTTACTTGCATAAATGCCTTAAGAGTATCTTCTAAGGACTTGGTTGGAGTAGGCAGATTCCTATTGTGTAGAAGAACATAAAGCATATTAAGGGGAGCTTGGTATGACAGATTTTGTTTCTACGAGGAACTAGACTGGTGATGGTTTAGTTGGTTGTGCGGTTAATAAGAGGCGCTACCAGAAGAACCTCTTTGGTAATTTCTACTTCCTCGAGAATTGGAGTTGTTAAAATTATTATTCCGTCCACCATTGAAAGGTTGGCTATTGGGAAGTTGATACATGGTATTGGTTTGGTCTTTCCTACCCTCTTTTAAATTAAGCACGTCAGGGCAATCTTGGACCAGATGGTCCAAAATTTCACAAACCACACAAAGTGGCATCGCTAGATAGTTAACAGAAGAAGTGGTAGGGTGTTGCTCCCTTTTCCCAATCTCTAAGTTCTCAATTTTATTAAGAATGGTTCTAAGAGTGGCAAACTCTGAATTAGAGTCCACTTGGTGCATATTTACACTGTGACAAGGTCTTTCCTCTCTCATAGTTTTCCATTAGTAGGTCTTATCAGCTACATCATTTAAAAATTTCCAAACTTCGATGTCAGTTTTCTTATCAAATGTACCCGCGCACATAGATTGATCACGAACTCTAGTGTCATAATCTAGACCTTCATAGAGAGTTTAAACTATATCAATCAATTGAATCTCGTGATGTAGGCATCCTTTCTCTAAATCCCTAAACCTTTGTAAGTAGTCATATAATGACTCTCCTTGATTTTGCGTGAAGCTATAGATACTCTGTCGTATCTTAGCAGTTCTATGGTTAGGAAAATATTTTTTCAAAAACTCCTTAACGAGTTGTTCAAACATGTTTACAGAGTTCTCCTCAAGAGTGTACAACCAATCGTGTGCGTTTCCCATACAAGAAAATGGAAACACACGTAATTTGAGAGAATCCTCTGTAATTCGTTCAAAGTTTAAAATAAGGATATGATCCCTAAAGTCCCTAAGATGGTTATACAGATTTTCAGTGGGACTACCATGAAATTTGGGGAGCATAGACAAGAATCCCAGTTTTAACTCAAAGTTTTTTACATTTCTAGGAATCACAATACATGAAGGTTTACTCATAAGTGTAGGATGCATTCGATTGTGGAGAGTGATTCTTTCCACAACAGTAGGTTTGGGACCATTAATCCCATCAGTCCCATTCATATTGATTCCAACAGCATTCTTAGTCAGAGTTTGGGTGTTACCCCAATTAAACATTCAACTCAATCAATAGATGCGAACACACTAAAAGACCTAAGAATTATGCAAGCACTCAAGAACGTTTTATTGGTATCTTTTTTAAGTCAAGTTGTGAACCCGGTCGTAGGGTTCAATTCTTCTACTCCTGACAGTAGATCGGTTCGTACTTGAGCTATTTTTACTCACTTTGGCGATAACTCACGTGCTGTCTAGCCACCTAGATGCACCTGTGCTGGAAGGCAGGGCGAACCGCTTAGAGTCACCTATCCACACTAGCTATACCAGGGAACGTACGTCCTCTAACAAACGTAGCCACTTATCAGATCTTCCTATTGAGCGTGTTGCTCCAGGTCTGAGCGAAGCCTTTTAGTTAACTATATTTTTTTATGGCTTCTTAGCTGAAAATCAAGTGGTCGGGACTGTCAATACCAAAAATATTAAAAACTGGGTGATGAACTCTCAGGGTCTTAATGCGTGGGCACGCACGACTGATGAAATCCCATTTTGGTTCACCCATATCTAGACGTTACAAAAATTAAACATTTAATCAATCAAACAATAGTTGAACAACAATGTACCGCGACAGGGAGGGTGCGGTAAAAAATGATTACCTATGTGACGACCTTTTTAGGGGCACGTTTGGTTACCCTGGTGAGACCGTTGGGATGGCCTACTCAGGATTGTTGGTGAAGTACGCGTTAAAATGATTTTTAGCCTCAGTGGGGGTTCCAAAGTTGTACTTCCATAAGAGTACAATTTCCTCACTTTATAGAACATCACTCATTGTTGACTTTAATCAACTTGTTGATCTCAATGTTGAATTTATCTCATTGACGAGGCGAGAGTCGTCACTAATTCCGTTTGACCGTCGTGGCATTGATGTTGATGGCCAAATTATGACATGCCTTGGATGGATCGACCCCGGGTATCTCGTCGAAAGTCCATGCAAAGATGTCTCGATTCATTCGTAAGAAGTGAATAAGAGTATCCTTATCGTGTTGGACCAGCTTGGTACCAATAAAATTACCTTGGCTAGGTCCATCAATGTTGATGTATTCTGTAGGTTCTTCTGTGAAAGGCTGATCATCGATATGATCAGCTTTCTGCAATTGCTATGCAGCGTATGTGTCCGATGTATCTAAAATGGCAGAGACGGTATTTTTGCAAACTCTAGGAAGCTTTTGACTATTTTTAATTTCATAGATGCCATCATTGTGTTTGAAGCGAAGTACTTGATGATAAGTAGAAGCAATTGCTTTCATGTTGTGAATCCAGCAGCGGCCCATAATCCTGAGATAACGAGATTTGGTATTAATGATGTTGAATATGACGTCGATTGTGGCTGGTCTAGCGGTGATAGGTAAGATGATCTTGCCTACCTGCTCTTCTTTGGAACCATTAAATCCACTGATATCGGTATCGCTTGGAATGACTTGATCGGCCAACTCTATCTGGTCGATCGTGCTCTAAAAAAGAATCTCAATACCACTTCCAATATCGATCATCATTGTATGCATGACAAACTTCTTCATCTTGAGCAATATTACTAATACATCATGATGTGAAAATTTTACATGACTGATGTCATAATCTTCAAAGGAAATCCTAAGCCGGCGATTGCTCAACTCAGGAAGAAGCTTAACATCTTTATCTTAAGGCGCGAAATCACAACATTCTGATAATCTCCTATGCTTAAATCTGCAAGAGTTGTTGATTTGATGAATCTCGATCATGTTGTTGTGGTACATATGGTACAAATGTTTCTCCTCAGCTTGATCGTTGACTTGGACTACGTCGATCTGCGTCTTGTTGCTTCCATTCTTGTATGATTCCAGATCGACAATATATTCGTGCATCCTTCCATCTTTAAAAATAGTTTCCAACAACCTTTGTAAAGTATTACAGTTGTCAGTAGCATGATGATTTACCTTGTGATACATGTAGTATTAGCGGCCTTCGATTGGTTCTAATGTCTGAGATAAACGGTACAGGATATCCTTTAATATAATTAGAAAAATTACAGTGATTCTAACATTTATCTTGGGGAGGACCAGTTTGGGTAATGTACTACCTTTTCGAGGTTTGCCAATATTGACCTTGGAACGCTTTTGATCACCATGATCCCTCTTCTGTTTATTATTTCGTTATGTAGTTGGACCTTTAATGGTTAGGACAGATTTAGTAGATTTATGACTTTCAGACATCATTATTTCCAGGTCGACATACCCATTGACTTTGGTGATCATATTCTCAAAGGTCGCTGGTTTGTTTTAGAAGAGATGCTCTTTGGCCATGCAGTCAAGCTGGAGCGCATTGGTAAAAGCAGTGACAACTATTTTCTGATCAAGATTATCTACTTTACGCTCGAGCTCCAAAAATTTCTTTACAAAGGCCTCGAGCTTCTCCCCTTGTGACTATTTAAGACTAATAAGATAATATAAATTCTCCTCCTTATCTTTGTTGTGAGCATACATCCTGATGAAATTCTTTATAGTTGATTAAATGTGAGGATGAAATCTTAAGGGAGAGAATGGAACCACCAGAGCGGCTCTCTCTGTAAACTTGTTGTGAACAGACGGCAGATAATGTGGTTAAGATTGAAGTACAATCCCAATGAATCACAGAATTGTTAAATGTACTCTTTTGGATCGGTGTCCTTGTATTTACGTATCTTCGAAGTATGGAAACATTTCGGTACTTCAATATCGAATAACTCTTTGGTAATCGGACTTCCCTGTAACTTGGTAAGATCATCTTTATTGCCTAGAGTTTGAGCTTCAATTAACTCCTTGATTCGTTGATCTATATGCTCTTGTGTGATGTATTGACGTGTGGCCTGAGTGGTTTGGCGAGGTGGATGAGGATTATGAGTGTCGGTGCCCCCACTCAAGTGATCAAGTGCAAAAATCTGAGGTTGAAGTCGTAGTTATTTCTTTTGGCGTTTAGAAGATCGGAGACCTCTACTGATATCAGACTAAACTTTACCACCCAAATGAATGGAAGGTTGAGGTTCGTGATGCATATTTTTGGAAGTGGCTTTGCTGGTGGCTCCTCGAGGTCCTAACCTTTCTCGTACAAAAATTTGGGAGTGCTTCGGAACTTGATCACGATCTCTGATTTGAGGAGCCTGTTAAGTATCCTGCAAACTTGTAATACAATTTGTATAGTTTTCATCTGGTCTGCATGTTGCTTGAACGATGTCAAACGAGCTTGTCGCTCGGCTTCAAGCTCCATCTCGCGGAGCTCTCGGTCAAGAGTTAACTGACGTTCGAGCTCATTGCGTTTCTCTGTTTCAGTGTGGAGATTCACCCGTAGTTTTGTAAGCTGTTCCAGCTCAACTGAAAGATCGAGCTGGATTCCTGTTGTTGGTCGCCTGGAAGTGACCATAATTGAAGATTGATAGTAGAATGAATGTATGCCTTAGGATATCGTGGAAATATCTTCTTTTCCACAGATGGTGCCAAATATAATGACCTAATTCCGTAGGTCAAAATGGCTCAGAATTAACTCTTACACACCTATGACAAAATTAATGTTAAGCAAGAAATGATACAGGTAATTTAGTCTGGAAAATCTTTGAATAGGTAAAAAACCACGACCTCGACTTGAGGGTTTTAGTAATAGTAACTTTTATTGTTTGAGGCTGAGATCTTATTACAAGTGATCTATAGAACTAGAAATGTTTGATCTTGTAACTAAGAAGTTTAGTGGTGTTCAGAATCTAGAAATTCCTGTGTTAGATACTAGAAAATCTGGTTTTTCTTAGTCTCTGTCTTTTCTGGAACTTTTTCTTTATATAGACCTTACCCGCAGCTCGTTATCGTGCTGAAGCATGTTCTCCGAATAATGAGGTAAGTGGTGGTTGACTGTGTAACTGTTGAGTTCGTGGGAGACAAGTGTCTTTGACTTGTTCATATTCTTCTGTTGTGCCCGTTCCACGTTCTTTATCAGTTCGTGGTCTAGGTGGCAATGGTGACTGTTATATGTCACGTGTGAAATGCGTGAGTCTGATATGGAGGTAGTTCGAATTGGGTTAGGTCGAGGGATAGGTCCCTATAGTAATTCTTCATTTTCTATGTTCCCCTAGTGAATCATTAGGCATATGTTTATAGGTAACAAGAGAAGATATCAAGTGAAAACATTATTTGGATGCTAGTTTGTGTTCTTAATAGGACCTGTACAATGGTTATGGATTTTCTGCAATATCCTTTCAGTAAGGCGATTATGCGAGAACCAAATCATCTATTAATTATTTTTTTATTTCTTTGTAGTCTCACTTATCGTCAAGAATGCACATACGTTACTACCCACCGTGGTTAATACATTTTCTTATCCCTGGTACTTTAACACCACTATGATATGCTTCTATTATAGTTTTACCAATCCCAATATTTGCATTTTATATAGTGCTTATAATTTCCGTTGTTCTTAACTTATCAGATTCTCTGGATAGTGGAAGCAAATGCGAGGTGCATCACAAGGTCAATAAATCAGACAATAGCTTAAGCGCGGGTGAAAACTTTCCTATTGCTGACTTCAAATCATACACCAACCCTGATTTGTACGCAATGGAGATGGAACTCTATCTTGCTTCCCTTTGCGAGGTACATGATTCATCTGCGGACCCATGTCAGTTCTGGATGATTATGCTTAAGAACGGGAACTTCGATACAAACACTTCACTTTGTCCTGAAAATGGCAAAATAGTTAGTCCAATAATCACTGACAGAAAGTTTCCATGTTTTGGTGAAGGATGTATGAATCAACCGCTAGTGTTTCATAATCACTCTAAAGTGGTCTCTTCAGGTGATCAAATGGCGTCCATAAGTGGGTCTTTTTATGGAACTTGTGATCTCGATGCCGACCTAAGCAAGTGCATAGGAAATAACTTTTACTTTTCAGTTTCATGGGAGAAGAATACGATCACGGGAAGCTGGACTATTTCTCATATATTGAAAACATCTTCAAAATATCCATGGCTTATGTTGTATCTTCGTGCTGATGCAACAAAAGGATTCAATGGTGGTTATCATTATGAAGGTCATGGCATCATAAGAAAGGTATACTCCCTTGTAGAAAGCAGTTTCTCTTACCTCCCTCTCTAGTTTCCAGCTTTCAGGATTTCTTTTGGGGATATCTTGGAATATCGGGTTTTATTCCAGATATTTACATATATGTTTGTAAATAACATATACTGTACAATCACTATTTGCATAAAGATTATTATCTTTGTGATGTTTACAATACTACAACGTTATACCATAGATAGATCGAGTCGTAAACCCTAATTTTACATTTATAAGTATATTGCAATTTTATCATCTCTATTGCAGCCCGGGGAATGGTAGATATTTGGAAAATCCATTTGACATTTGTGACCCATACAGTAATCCTCAAGCGCAAGAGTTAGTATAGATTCTACCCCATCCTGAGTGGGAAGTGCATGGTTATCCTGCAAGGAAAGGAGATAGGTGGATTGGTGATTCCAGGACTTGGGAGCTTGATGCTGGTTCCCTATGAAATTTCTAGATGCTTGAGACTAATCAATTTCGATTGTTTTAGGTCTAAATTGTCAGGTCCTAATTCTTTTGAATTAATGGCCTAAGATAAACTTAAATCAAGTTAATCCAATTATCTAATGTCAGACAAATAGTTAGAAATTAAAGAAGCATGCAACGATATTTAACTCTGTCGGAAAATCTTTCTCAAGAGAAAAACTCACAGGTCACTGTCGAATCCCCGACAATTAAACAATCCATTATATGAAAAAGAACTACAAAAATTTAATCACTTACAGACTCGATAAGTACCTCTCATGGTCATCTCTCTTCCGAGTAATCTTCTTGCAATCAATCCCGCGTTCTCGCAACGCCTTGCTTCAATCTCTCGTCGAAGCTCCAAGTCTTGAATCGCTCAAGTTCTTTAATTCATGGCTAGGGTTTCTTAATCAATAGATTGATTCAAGATTATAGTGATTTGATTCTCTCTTGGATCGCTCAAAGAAGATCTCTCTTCACTCTCAAAAGTAAGCCCTTAAAAATATAGGTTTTCAAGAAGTGAATTTGAAAAAAAGGTAAGTATGTCTTAAATAACGAAACAGAAATCACGGGCTTTATTCGAATAGAGACAATCCTATTCGAAAAGGATCAAGCTGGAAATCACACTGAAGTGAGTTATTCAAATATAAATGAATCCTATTCGAATAGAAGACATTTTTCCAAGCTTTGAAATCACGTTGAGGTAAGTTATTCGAATAGACCAAAATCCTATTTGAATAGAAGAAATTTTTCCAAGCTTGAAATCACGCTGAGGTAAGTTATTCGAATAGACAAAAATTCTATTCGAATAGAAGAAATTTTTCCATCTCTATTCGAATAGAAAATAGTCTATTCGAATAGAAGCTCTGTTTTCTAAAGGAAGATATTCTTACTAGTTTTTCATACTCTGTAAAAGGCATAGGCTTGACTTTTTAGAACAAAGAGTTAGAAACCCACTTACCAGTTCAGAGTCAGTCTGTCCAGCTGTAGTCGCTCCTCGTGCACTCACTGACGCCGGATAACCACGAGAAAATGCTGACGCCTACTCTAGATACTAAATGAAGCAAACTCCAAAAATGGATGTTTCACCCTCTCCAGCCGATAATACTTCTATCAGGTACTTTTGACGATTTATATGATGCTACAAATTTGAGTAGCACCAAGAAACTCTGGAGCCATTATAAATTCGATCTCATTCAGGGAATTGAAACTAAACATAAATTCAGGCCCTACTATTATGAACCCCCACATATTGATTTCATCATGCATGTCTTCGTTCCTTTTCAAACTAATTTGCTAAACTGGTTATGTAATGCATAACCCATTGTTTACAGAAATATATGTTAACCCCACAGGCGAGTCGGCTGAGTGGACTGTAAGTAAATTCCTTGTAATACAATTTAAGTAAAACTTATTCCACAATCTTATTGCATAAATTCATTTCACAAGATGATATCTAATACTTTTAGTCGGAATCCTAAGTACTAGATTCAAGAAATGGGTAATCAACATAACCAACAATAGGATCAGAGGTGTAGAAAGTGTCTCGGTTGTACTTGTTTAAAGGAGCATTGAACTCGAATCGCCTCGGTAAATCAGGGTTCGCTAAAAACCAACGGCCATATGCAACAAGATCTGCATGTTTATCCACCAGAGCTTTGTTACCCTCTTCTCTGTCATAGCCTCCTGCAGCCATAAAAGTCCCTTTGAAAGCGTCTTTCATAGGTTGAAGACTGTAGGGCGTTTCACATTTCTCATCGACCTTCTTCATCCTCGGTTCGACTATGTGGCAATAGAGAATTCCGTATTTGTTTAGAGACTCAACCATATAAAGGCCAAGAGCTTTTGGGTTTGAGTCTCCTGACTCCATGTAATTTGCAAACGGAGAGAGTCTGATCCCTACTCTATCAGCTCCAACCTCATTAACAACAGCTTCTACTACTTCTAGAGCGAAGCGGCAGCGATTTTCAAGGCTCCCACCATAATCGTCTGTTCGGTCGTTGACTTGATCTTTCATGAATTGGTCGATCAGGTAGCCATGAGCTCCGTGGATTTCGACTCCATCAAAGCCTGCATATGAAAGTTTTAAAAAAAACTATTTATAACTGGAGCCAAACGCTTGGAGCCAACTAAGCAATAAATTAAAAAAAATCAGGGGTTTTATCATGATAAATTCATATCTATGGGAAAAACGCCACCAAAATATGTTGTTGAACCACAAAGTACCAAGGAACTAAGTTATGACAGAGGTCTAAAGTATGATGAAGAAATTACCAGCTTCAATAGCATTCCTTGCAGCAATTTTGAAATCTTTGACAACTTCAGAAATTTCATCTGTTCTTAACCGCCGTGGAGGTGTAAACTGTGCTACATCAATACCATTGGCACTGATTTGAGGCGTCAACGGCTGGTCTGTAGAGGAAACTGGAACTTGCCCATTGGGCTGGAAACCTGAATAATAGAATATCGTTTAGATCTTATATAATGCTTGAAAGTACAGGAAACTGAACCATAATAAGATTATGAAACATACCCGAATTAGAAACTCGGCCGGCATGCCAAATCTGGCAAAAGAAGATACCACCCTTGGCATGAACAGCGTCCACAATGGGTTTCCAGGCCTCTACTTGCTCGTTTGTCCAAATACCAGGTATATCTGGATACCTAAAATTAAAAAAGCAAAATAAAATAGAAAATGTTATTAAGAGAAATTGCAATAATTGCTGAAGATGAACAACCGAATAATACCCTTGACCGGCGGTGTTAGAAACCCCTGTGGCTTCGGCTATGAGAAGCCCCCCTTGGGTAGTTCTCTGAGAGTAATATAAGATAGCATGTGGTTGTGGAACATTGTTGTACGATCGTTGTCGAGTCAGTGGTGCCAAAACTACTCTGAAAAATACCCAAATAAAAAATCATCAGTTTGCAACAAAAGAGGAAAGTAACAATATGCTTCTAGCAGAATACATAGGTTCCCTGGATTAGATTGGATACCAAGAAAAAAAGAGCTTTGCATGGAACTTGACAGAGTCGTAAACTTAACATCTTTGATGTTTTGCACAAAGTAACTCTGCTCACTCAGGTTCACAAGCCAGTACCATGTTTTGCGCAACATGCAAAAGTTAAGGTGAACCATTTGAGTCCTTTATATCCTATCATAATTAACACTTTTCTGTTTTGCGATTCAGTGAATTTTAAGATTGGTAGCCAGTTAATTCTGCGCGATACTTTGCAGAACATGAAGAAATGAGAAAGGAAAATAAGTCTGTTATATTATGTATGATAGAAAGGGGCTTCTATCTTTAAGAAGGGACCGCAGCACTAGTATATCTTTAAGTTAATATTAGAAGACAATGTGATCAACAAATGGATGCAATATTTCTGCATAAATATGCTTTGGAAACGTTTCCGGATTGGGTTAATTACGCTTTCTTCTCATACCTGTGGGAAAGATTGAATTTTCCTAACTTGTATGGAGTTGAAAGAGGGACTTTAGTATCATCACTCATGGTTTCAGCTCTATGTTTTCCCTCTCACACCATGGGTATTTTGATCCAGGAGTAATACTCATAAAGTAAAGAAACATGTATTCTGATTCTCAGTTTATTAAAATAAGAGAAAAAATATGCATGTTAGATTGATCATAAATCTATTAAGAAAAACTGAAACTCTAACCTGTGGGAAAGATTGAATCTTCCCATCTTGTATGGAGTTAAAAGAGAAACTTTCGAATCCACCATTTTCTCTGCAGCTCTCTCTCTCTCTCTCTTTTTCTGAAACTCTCTATTAATATTTATAGGGCAGGGCAGGGAAAAATGGGCTAGTTGGAATTCAATAAATCAGCACTTTTTATCCAAAAATAAGTATGCGTGATAATTGATATAGAGATCACGTGGGTGCTTACATCAAACTTTTTATTAGGACCACACCTCACACTTTTCTTTTCTACAATGCTAAGTATTTTGTAGTGGTTCTTTGGAGGTATCGATCTCCAAAAAACACCCTTTTATGAAGGTATCGATCTCATTAACCTATCTTCATTAACTTATCTTCGAAGGTATCGATCTCATTAACCTATCTTCATTAACCTATCTTTAGAGGTATCGATCTCGTCCAGGTTCGTTGGGTTCGATTTAGAAAATAGAACACCCTTTTATGTTCTACCTTTGACCAAATTTCTTATTTATATGTTACTATGTCTCATCGTTTATGGTTAGGTATCACCTGCAGTTCCCAGGAGTTCGTCTGGTTTTTGGCGCCAAAAGCGATCCCAAGTCATCGAACAGGTTCTTCTTTTTACTCAACTGCAAAAACTGTCATAATTATTGTCACAAACCGTCTGTGTGACTGCTGCTTACTAAGTGTTTGATTAAAGACTGGTACTCTACACATTGGGCATGGAGGAAATGATGGTACTCGTAACACCTGTAAATGGTATTCTACTCTACTCAAAGCATGGAACAAACGATGGCAAATCGTCTGCGCGGCTACTGCCAACCAAACTATGTCATTTATTTAGTTAAACTCTAGCATTGTTTCAGACAACTATGTCATTTGGTAACAGCTAGTTATCATATTCAATAAAAAATTTCCCATTCGTTCACCCTACTTTGTCATTTGTTTAATATAACTTTGTCATTCTTTCAGAAAAATATCAACTGCTTGAATATTACAGTAGGATTCTAGGCTGTGGGCTCCACCGGTAAGGCCATGGGTTCCACTAGTACGAATGTCACTTCTTAAATAATAATAAAAAATGCTTAAATCATTTTAAAATATATATTATCACGCCACGTGTCCAAATTTAATTCCTCGATGTACACGTGTCATTACTATTTTGAGAGGTATAAGGCAGACCCTGTTACCATTTCATGCATTTATTGTCATTTGTTAATGTCAATTTGTCACGCTTTTAAACATAAGTTATATTGAATCATGCAGACTCTGTCACCATCAGTTATATTATTTGGCATTTGGTTATTGTTGTTTAGGGTTAGGCAACACGTGCGATTCACACGAGTTTGTCTGGCTTTTGGCATCAAAAACCATCCCCATTCCTCAAACAATTTCATCTTACACGACCACTGCAAAGATCGCAAAAATTGTCCCGTTTCTACAAATCGTGTGTGTGATTGACAACCGTAAAAACCGTCCCGGTCGCACAAATCGTTTTCTCTAAAATTGTTGTAATTTTACCCATCGCGTGTGTGTGTGTGATTTCAGTGTTATATCAGTGGTAAATCATATGTGTAACTACTGCCTACCAGGTGTTTGATTAAAGTCTATTTTTTCTTTTTCTTCTACAATGAAGTCTAATAAAGAAGTGAATGAACATGTTGACGAGGAGAACCAAACACAGGAGGGTGGAGCCAAGAAGGGCACCTCTAATGCTAAAAATTGCACATCTCGGTGTACAGGTGTAGGACTTAGCAAAATATTTGCAGTTCTGCATGAAGAGGAGAAGGGTGTTCTTCGTACTACCTGTTTTGCACAATTACTGTTGATTGATCCAATAGCGACGATGTCGATATTGGTTATGAAAATATTTGATCATCATCTTGGTGATATGAAGTTCCAATTTGGGGGACGATAATTCAGATGAAACCCATTCATGTTTGCCTGATTTTGGGGCTACGTGTTTCTCCTATTGCAAATGAGTTCTTATTTGTTGATCCTGAGCATATGAAAATTTTCAAAATGAGGTGATTCCCCAGAAGAAAAATACATATGGGTTGAAGGAAATTGATGATGCTTTAAAACAGGCAAAATTAGAAAGACATCATGGTAAGGTTTTAATTTGTCATTTGTTTTGTCTGTTTTATCATCGTTCTTCATTGTATTTGTCAGCCCAAAAATTTATGTATTGTATTTGTAATTTTTGGGTCATTATTTGCTGAGGCTCTTATCATTATATTGTGTATTATTTGGCATTTTTTACTCATTCTTATTTTTAGCTGTATGTGATTTTGTTTTCCAGACGATGTTCTTCGATTATATTTGTTAAAAATTATACTATCCTTTCTCATCCCAAATAAGAGGAAAAACGTTGGGGTGAATATGTTAATCTGGTAGATGATCTACAATAGTTCAGCAGATTCCCCTGGGGTGAGCAAGACTATAATATCTTGTAGAGTCAAATAGTGGAGTTTGTCGATTATCGATCCGCCGGAGAAAAAATTGGATAAAGTTTTATCACTACACGGATGTACCTGGGTGTTGATATGGACTTTCCTTTCTATTCTTAGCCTTAAGTTTCCAAGAATTTAGGAATCCATACATTTGTTCCCTGAGTTACAGGGATGGAGGATGACATCCTTTAAGCGTCACCAAATTTTGACATTTAAAAAGTTTTTTGCTAACCCCAAATTGCTGATAATAGCTATGAAGTCGTCTGAGATTGACATGCAGCAAGAACTTGTACAAGAGGTCATGGTAATCTTCCATTCTTTGTATGATTTTGATTTATTTTATTGCTTCCTTGTCATTTAATTTAGGTTTCGTATCATTTTATTTGCTTAGTTTGGCATTTTTTATCCACTTCTTGTCATTTGTTTGATTTTTCTCTGTTATTGTTAAGTTTGATATTATCATTGTTAGACTTTTTTCTGTCATTTCTAAGTTGCCCTTTGTTATCGTTATCTGTTTGAATATTTCAGAAAAATCACATCGAAGCACCGGTAATTGGCGTTGTGCCTGCAATCGAATCACCTGCAGTCGATGCACCTATAGTCAGTGCGCCTACAATAGGTAGCAGTTCTTTTGCCACTGAGATCGGAGCTGTAGTGGTTAGTGTATGCTCCCAGTTGGAGGAGCATGGTAAAATATTGCTGAAGTTGGATGATCATGGCAAAATGTTGCATAACCATAGTAAAATGTCGGAACAAATTTCGATGTCTACAGTTAAAGATAGTACTCTACCACTTGGAGATACTCCACTCCTTGGGTATTACCAGTTCCCTACTCCTGAAAAAATCATGAAACATAAGTGAGAAGGAGGTAATGAGAAAGAAGATGGGAAAAGGAAGAAGACAGAGCCGAGAACCTGGCAAAGAGACCTCTAACAAAAAAATCAAAAGATTGAAGAGAAGAAAAAAGGTAAGGGAGAAAGGCAGAAGAAGACGAATGCCAACAAGAAGAACAAGAAGGCAGAAGAAGCTGATGTGCCCATGAAGAAAAAAGGCACGAAGATAGAAGATCTCACTGATGAACGATTAGATCATCTCCCACTGATCCAATTAAAAACCTTAATCCTCAAGATTCTCAAGAAGGGCTTGGATAATAGAGTGCCAAGGAAGAGACGGGCAAAGTTCTTAGAACTTGAGAATATTTAATCAACTGTAGAAAATTTGCTTCAGCAAGTTGCGCCTGGAGATGGATTAGAGTTGGTAAAAGATTTAATGGTAGATGATGATGTTAAAGTTGGGAGGGAAGTAAATTTGAAAGCGATATCGTTTGAATATGGTGGTGATCTTCCAGAAGTATCATCCGTTTGCTACTTCTTATCATTTATATGATTTTATTTGGCATTTGTCTTTCAAAATATTGGCATTTACTTTATGATCTTTATCATTTGTTCAGATATCTGTCATTTGTTCAGGATTTTTTCGTATTTGTTCGGTTGTCTTTGTTATTATCTTTTTCATAACTTTAATTTGTTCTGAAGTCTTTATTCGTTTCATTTGTTGTATATGAAGTGGAAGAAGGGTGAGAAATATGGTGAGGAGAAAGCTGAAGATGATAAAGAACAACCTCAAGTTGCTGATGAAGAAGAAGTTCAAGAGGTAGTTATCTAACATTTTTTTGAGCTATCTATCATATTTGCTGCTACCCTTTCATTTATTTATTTAATTTTACCATTAAATAGTATGCATGTATATCCTATTTTATAGATGGAGGATTCAGAACAAGAAATTGTAGTGGTGTATTATGATAGAAAAAAAATGTAGTGGAAGAAGCCAATGAGGTATTTAACTAATATTTGTTTGTATTGAGCTATCCATAATATTAACATCACCTATCTATACCATTCTTAAAAAATAATTTCTTTACTATTTGGTGTTCAGACTATGGTAGTAAAAATTGAAATAGTATTCTTCGACCAGGAGGAAGTTGTTGGTGAAGCTTATCAGATAACTTATCATTTGTTTGTAGATCACTTCTTATTTTCTTCTTTTATTTTACCATATCTTATAACACTTTTATCATTTATAGTATGTTTATTTACAGGCTAGTACAGACCAAACAACTGTTGTATCTGTCGAGGAACATACTATAGAGGTAGTAAAAACTAAAATGAAGCTAGTTAGGTAACTTATTTGTTCTTTACTGGTAACATCTCATTTTCTTCTTTTATTTTACTATATCTTGTATCACTCTTATCATTTATAGTTTGTTTATTTACAGGCTAGTGCAGACCAAACAACTACTGTATCTGTCAAGGAACAGACTATGGAGGTTGCAAAAACTAAAGATGAAGCTAGTCAGGTAACTTAGCATTTCTTTGCTGGTAACTTTTCATTTTCTTCTTTTTATTTTCCCTTATCTTGTATCACTCTTATCATTTGTAGTCTGTTAATTTACAAATTAAAAAGGGTAAAGAGGAGGTGGTTGAAGGCAAGGATGATGATGATGGAAATTCACAGAAAAAACTAGACCCTGTGCAAGAAATAAAAGAAATGGTTGTCGACCAAACCAATGTATAAAGTACTTTTAAACCAAACAACTGGTTTATTACTCATTCTCATGTAATATGCACATTTATATTTTATTTTCTTATTTCGACATATCTGTTCTAGCTTGTTTTAATGGAGTCAGAAGCAAATGTCACCTTGAAGAAGAGGCATACACTAATTGACACAGAAAATAATGAAAGAGCCTTCAAAATGGCTTATCAAATGAACCAATTGCATGCTCACCTTGACGGGTTTTTTTCGGGAGTGTTATTAGAATCTTTTATTCAAATACCCATCTCCCGGGATGAGAAAAACTAGGTGGACCAAGTCTGGCCACTAAAGAAAAATGAATTATCTCCTGAAGCTAAGAAGGATAATATGAGTACCTATAGGAGGATAGGTGAAGAAATTGTTTGCCTTAACGTTCTCTACACCTTATATCCAAAGCAATGGTTAGACAATGAGGTATTTATATTATTTATTTCTTTTTCTTTGTCATTTGTACAAGAGTTTCTAACATTTGTTTTCAAATTGTCTGTCCTTTATTCCTTTGCACTTTATCATTTGTTTTGACGTTGTTGTCACTTGTAGTTATGAACTTTATCATTGCTAGTATATAATTTGTCATTTTCTTTTCCTGTTCAGGTCATTGATGTGTACATTAAAGCCCTAATTCAATATTTTGATACACAACATCGTGCCCGCAAAGTTAAAGAAAAGATTGTGCTGGCGGATGTCTTTTCCTATTAATATATTGGCAGGGCTTTCAATTTTTGGACTAGTATTATGTCCTCTCCAGCAGGTGTGGAATTGAGGAATAAATCAATTTGGGAACAAATTACATCTATGCAATAATATCTTATAGTTTTTAATTGCTTCAATCGAGGAGATTTGAAAGTGGTGAATTTGAAATTAATATTCATTCCCTGAAATCTCAATGGCAACCACAGGGTCCTTTGTACTGCGTCCTTTAAGGGAAGAAAAATTTGCATCTACGATTTACTGGTGGATTCAAAAATTGCAAATACACAGAAGATGAAGAAGTTATCTCCTGGACACCAGCGTATTGAAGATCAGTTATCAAAGATCCTCCACAAAATGTTGATATGGACAGATTTTGCCGATTGTAGTAGTCCACCTACTAGTTCATAGGTAAAAAATTATGGTCTAAACTCCAAATGGACAACTCATTTTGGGAAATATCTAATACAGCCAAATGGTTATGAATGTGGGGTCTATATGCTTGTCTTTATGGACAATATCTTAAGGCAAATGCAATTTCCAGATCTGATAGACGGTAATGAATGTCGTTACACAATTGCTTATGACATATTGAGGCTGGGAGTTGAGCCGTAGGAGATTTTAAAAAACTTTGATCTGTATTTTGTTATAATGTATAATTTTAGTAATTTTGTAAAGTTATAAAGAGTTAATATCACTCATTTATATGATATTTCTCATTTGTTATATCTTCTTTGTCATTCGTATATGACATATTTGTTAGAATGGAGTCAAAATCTAGTCTGTATAGTTAAGTTATTATCAATTTGTCATTTCTTATGTATGATTTGTCATTCGCTTAATATGATTTAGCATTTATTATCATAGATTTGTCATTTCTTATGTATGATTTGTGATTCGTTTCATATGATTTAACATTTGTTATCATAGATTTGTCATTTGTTATATATTATTTGGCATTTATTATCTAAAATTTATCATTTGATATCTACGATTTATCATTTGTTATATATTAGTTGTCATTCGTCGTCTATGACTTGTCATTCGTTATATATAATTTATCATTTGTTATCTACAAAAAATTGATCTATTTGTTTTGTAAATAGACAACATTTGATGTAAGTCAATGGTCTATTTGGTTAATTGATATAATAATTTGTTATTGTTTGTTAGTAGACAAATCTATGATTTGTCATTTGTTAACTATGTTTTGTTATTTATTATCTATGATTTGTCATTTGTTAACTATCAATGGTCAATTTGGTTATTTAATATAATGAATTATGTTTGTTTGTTAGTAGACAACATTTGCACTTAAAAAAATGATTATTCATTTGTTAACTATGATTTGTTATTTGTTACCATGATTTGTCATTTGTTAACTATCAATAGTCTATTTGGTTATTTGATATAATGAATTGTGTTTGTTTGTTAGTAGACAATATTTGTACTTAAAAAAATGATTATTCATTTGTTAACTATGGTTTGTTATTTGTTAGCAATAATATGTCATTTGTTAACTATCAATGGTCTATTTGGTTATTTGATATAATAAATTGTGTTTGTTTGTAAGTAGACAACATTTGTTCTGAAAAACACGATTATTTATTTGTTATACAGGATTTGTCATTTGTTAGTTATAACTTGTAATTTGTTATATGAGATTTGTCATTTGCTATATGTGATTTGTTATTTGTTAGATATGATCATTTTTTTTATTATATATGATTTGTGAAGGTTTAATTGATCTATTTGTTTTGTAGATAAACAACATTTGATGTAAGTCACTCGTCTATTTGGCTATTTGATATAATAAATTTTGTTTGTTTGTAAGTAGACAACATTTGTTCTAAAAAATACGATTATTCATTTGTTATACAGGATTTATCATTTGTTAGTTATGACTTGTCATTTGCTATATGATATTTTATCATTTCTTATGTATGATTTCTCATTTGTTATAGTTATCATCCAATTATGAAATTTTTGTGTGAAATCATTTGATATATATGGTTTGTCATTCGTTATGTATGATTTTTCATTTGTTATATATGATTTGCCATTTGTAATATAAGATTTGTCACTTTTTATATGAGATTTGTCATCATCTTCATCTTCAGCATGCTAAGATTATATTTCTTTAGTTCAAAATTAAAATACTCATTGGGCACACAAAAAAAAAAAAATTCATTAGCTCGAATATATTGTTATAGATCACAATTTACATTACATCAATTTACATCAGTTTACGTACTCGGAGGTGGTGGTGGTGGTCGGCCTCCCCTACCGCCGCCACCATCTCCTCCTCCGTAATCCCCAGCACTACCACCATCTCTTTCTCAAATTTTACTCAGGTAACAACAAGACATCATCGGATGTATACCAGCCGCTTCATCCGCCTATGTAACAACATACTCTGCCAAAAGAAGCAGACCAATTCTCTTACCATGCTCCGACGTCACCATATAGTAAAACTGGAATATTTAATAATAATCGTCATCCGCCTCTTCCACCTCTTCATACGTCATCCCATGGAAGGTAGAATGCACTGGAATGGGAGTAGGAAGTTCAAGGGACAGGGTCCCAGAGTATCGAAGCCGCAGCTCTTGCATCTTGGCAAGAACTCTAGCCTCGTACGCTTGACGTCTGGTGGTCACTATCTTCTTCATAGAATAGTTACAGAGGAAATAGTTGTACAAGATTAAAATAAGGAAGTGTGGCAATATTTATACCATATCACTGCAAACTATAACAGTATTTAATACTGAGTTCCAAATCCCAATTTAATAATGAATTCAAATACAACAATATTTAATGTTGACTAAACCCATTGGAAATGATCCCCGGGTGCTGAATGTATTATCATTTAATAAAATATATCTCATCTATCAATTCTCCTTCTGTCATTTGTTTTTCCGTGTTTGTCATTTACCATCTTATGTCATGGTAAGATAATGTTGTCATTTACTATAAACCATTTAACATTTCCCATTAAACATTTATCATTAGATTTCTTTACGAAGCTTCAATCAACTGTCGGAGACATTGGCAATAGGATGGTTGCCAGTCTTACAACCATAAATTTGAATCTTGAGAGCATTGTTGATATAGTTAAATCGCTAGATTTGCATATTTTCTGTAATGTCATTGTTCAGTGGAATTAGTAGTTCGATTATCATTATTTATCATTTATATTAAAGATTTAAACATTTGTTCTTTAAGAGTTTAACATTCTAAAAAACAAAATTAATGTCACTAAAGATAAGAAATATTATACTTCACTCCTACATATTTCTTTACTTGTTAAGATCTAGAGATTTTAACTTGGACAAAAAATCTTGCAGCATCTCCGTTCTGACCTCGGAGATCCTTAGTTGAGTGTAAGATTCAATTGTAATAGTATCGAGGATCGGATTGCTCCCTTGACCAGAATTTGTGATGTCTTCCACCATTGACGATTGTGGATCTTTAGAATCATCGAGCGTAGAGGATTCTCAAAACCAAATTTTGAACTGACAATGGTATTGTGGGCAATGGTAGAATCTCCTACCGGGTGGTTTAGTGACTCTGTAAATGAGAACACAATCGTGCTTTTTCACCTCATCTACCCACGCTCATAAACCATACCCACCAATTTTGCGAGCGCATTGACAGAACCAGCGGTTAGGGTTGAGGCTTGTACGTGAGAGAGGAAGATCACAATTTTTGTTGCACCAGGAAATTGAGGAATGCATCATTGGTAGGGAAGTATGTAATGCTTGAGAACTTGATGAGCGCATAATTATGACATTTTTAATATACCCGAAAATATATTTTGGTCATCCATTATATTTAATTTTGGGTACTTATGTACGTTTGTTTGATTGCAGCTATTGGAGATGGATATTTGAAACCAAGCTCTTAAAGTCAAGTAAAAGTGTCTCCAACAGTTCATAGCACAAAAAGTCAAAAAACACAATATATTTTGTCTCAAGATTGAAGAAATATATACACAAATATTCTTGGAGAATAAGATCAAACAATATATTGCATCCAAGATCCTTGAAGATATTTTATATTGAAGATATAGGCAAGAGTTTCCATGAAGAAAGATTTTTACATCACTTAAGAGAATTATATGCAAGAATCTTAGGAGATTGGTTGCAAAATTTGAAGATATTATTGTAAAAATATTCTTTACAATTTAATGTATAGTTTCTAAATTTGAGTTCCTTCTCCTATAAAAGGAACCTTCTCCCCATTTTAATGGGGCATCTCATATTAAAGCAAGTTTAGAAGAAATAAAGTCTTAGTTTTATTTAATTGTCTCATCTCTCTTTTATTTTCTTTTGTAAATAATTAGTTGTTAATACGATGAAGTCCGAGATGAGCGGCTAATCTCCTAGCTATGGCTAGGATGAGGCCTCTTCTTGGATGAGCAATAGTTGATATTAATTAGGTTCTAATTAGTTTTCTCTTAGTACTTTATGATTGATAAGTTAGTATATCATATCGAAGGCTTGACCATAACTTCGGTTTGGTATACGATAACTTTGGATACAAATATGTGCTACTAACCATAGACTTGATTTGGAGATCTAAACAAGAGGAAACACTAGAGAGCTCATTTAAGCCTAGCCATGGTTGAATTAAAAATTCTCTAAGACACTCTTCACCATCACTTAAAAGCATAACCACTAAATGCTTGACCATAGATTTAGTGGTTTATTTTATATCATCGTATGTGTCTTAATACGAACATATGATGGGTGGAGATATTAGAATCTAGTTGTATATTGATTAATGCTTTAAAAGGTAGAGGCCAAGTTCGAACCTTAGCTCTCTCTCATTAAGTTGTATAATTAGTTTTTATTTCTTCTTCTAAGATTTATCTCTTATAAAATCATAATTCGGCCTAAAAAATTATTTGTTTTCCCCAACCTCCTTGTGGATTCGATCCCACTCATCCGTACTACAATTTGACAAACGTACTTTGAGCGAGTATTTTACTAAATGCCCTAAAAACCTCTTATCAAATGGTGCCGTTTCCGGGGAGGCATCGTTGAAAACTATTCTTTCTAATACTAAATTTTCTTTGTTAAATTTTTTTGTTAATTCTTTCTAATACCGTGCCAATGATTTCTAAATTTTTTGTTTATAATATTTGTTGAAAAGTATAGTGGGCCGGTAATAACATATAGTGTTTCTATTATTATCATTTCTCTTTATGTTTCATTAGTTTTATTTAAAAAAAAAAATTTGTTTGGAGTTTTTGGCGCTACAGTAGCTGTGAAATATATTCCTGAATGTTTCACCATTTTTGATCATCTATACTTCATAGTTAGGAAATACATTTGCTATGAAAGTTTCAGATAATTCAAAACCCTTTCCAAATTGTTATAGATTATATTTTTCTGTTTAGTCATTTGTGAGTTACAACCTTTTGAAAAAAACTGTAAAAAAATAGTCTCCGTAAAGGACGCCTCTGTTCATTCATCACTTGTTTTGAGCATTAGGAAAGCTAAATTCTAGAAAACTTATTTTTTGAATATTTTTCCTTTCTGAAATAAATTGATATTATTTATTGCTCTCTCTCAGCCGAGCTTAAAGATATGCGCATTTGAAAATCAAGACATCATAGACTACAATAAACTTGGAAATTGAATTAATATTATTGTCGCAAGTTCACTAATCTTTTTTATCTTGTTTTGTAGGATAGTCACAAAGTTGGAAACAAGACGATCAATACTCAAAGCTAAAAGCATCATCAAATCCATCCTTTTTGTGCCCCCTAAGTGAAGGGGCACTTTCTTCTTTCGCCCCCTAAGTGAAGGGGTGGCCACAGCTTCACCGGGAAACACTTCTTGTAGGTTGGTACCTCTCTAAACTTGACATCTATAAGGGGTTCATATCCGCTCTGCCTTGGCACTGGGAACATAAAGTCATGTGGACTGTGCAAATACACGCTGCTCTAATAAAATATTTGTTGTGGTTGGATTGACCTATTGGCATGTTTAAATTTCTTTTCATTCTAACATTAGTAAAGGTAAAAACTGTTAGAGACTTGCGAGATTTTATCACCCAAAAAACTCTCTAACAAGTGGGACCACCCATTAGGGATACGAAGAAATTTGTATCACACAAAAATTGAACGTCCTAGACCTGAAAATAACTGATAATAAAAAAGAGTAGCAAGATTCTTGCGGGATTTTATCACCTAGCGGATAGGTGTACCGAACTGGGGTATAAACACAGGTTCGTAGGATACGGCCCCTGCCTAGCACCGTAAAATATTAGTTATAGGTTTGCAACGTCGCCGTTCTGAGTGCTGACATACGATAAGGCGACTCGCTCAGGCGTGAGGACTGAACATCTACTCTAAGCTGATACTTGCACAGTGACGCAGGGGAGTGTAAGAACCAAAGCCTTTGACCATCCTACCCTTTTGTAAACATAGAAGAATATATAGGAGACCTAATTATTTCTTCTAAAAAAATGTTAAAGTGCTAGAGTTTTAGGCTTGATAGATTTTTTTTATTGGGTGTTAATTTATTTACAAAATCTCATGCATGCAAGAACATTGGAATTCATACGGCTCACATTTTGGCATCCCACAATATCCTCAAAATCATTTTTAATCATGGGATCACTAAAATTCTCAATAAGTGGAACCTTTCTAACCTCATTCCTATATGCAGTCTCAGCAATCCTTTTAGTCATCCAAGTAGTTCCCACCCACTCCACTCAAACCATCTTTGGAAGACACCCTTTCTCTCTTCATGCAATAATCAATGGAAAGTCAAAAACAAGCGTTACAATTTAAGCAACAAATGATACAATCCCAACAACAAATATTGGTGAATCAAACTTCTACGACCCAATCAATCTCTAGATTAGAGACTCAGATAAGTCAGTTGTCAACCACGTAGAGTGAAATAGAGTACGAAAAACTTCTTAGCAATGAAGAAGAATAATCTAAAGTTAAAACCCCTTGTGATTCAAAAAAAGATGAATTTAAGCGTAATCATGGAATGTTTTTCCCGTGGGGTGAATGGATACCATATTATGAGGCAGATTTAGGAGATGAGCATTTTAAGGTTGACGATCCTATGTCACAAGAAGATCTTAAAGAAGCGGCTAACATGTTCAATAAAATTATTTCTCAATCACCTCCTAATTCTGCCATCAACATTTAACTACCGATGTCATTATCTATCCATTCACCGATAGATCCCCACCAATTCACAAATTATATCATGACAGAAAGTGAGTATTTTTCCAAATTCTTAGACGATATCTCAGATGATGAGGATGATGTCAAATTTCCTAAAAGTGTGAATTCAACATCGATCCTTGAGAAAATACGAGCTCTATCTTTATTCCAACCAGTGTCACCTTCTTCATCTCTATTTCTTGAATCCATACCTCTATCGCCTGAGCCTAATGGGGGTAGCATGACCATAAACAATTTTGAGGACTTCAAAATAGATAACTCTTGTTGCATTTTTGTTGATGAATGTTTAAATTATTTCGAGGACTCGAATGATCCTGAGATTCGTGACATGGTACAATCATTAACATCTAAAAACGTATTTCAACTTGGTCATGTCCCTAAGTCAATGAATATCCACGTCAATGGTCAGGATGAGTCCCTTGAGATAAGTATTAATTTTAGGCACATAAATTTTAAATGTTTGTTAGAGTCAATTGTTCCCCGATCCCCACATCCACAAATATGTTATATAGTTTTTCTCCTATTACAAGAAAATATCATTTTGGAAAATTATAATTTTGAGGATGCCTCACTGACTTGCTTTGTCATAACCACCTATCACATTTTTTAGAATATCAATGATAATATAGGTGTTTTGAAAATTTTCAAAGAAAATATTTTTCCAGAAAAATCGAGTTTTGAATCTAGTACATTTTCGGGGACAAATACTTGTATACCAATTTTATTATTTACTGCAACACGTAGTAATCATATGATTGTATTAAAAATTTTAAAGGAAAATATGTTCCTTGGGTATGTGTTTGCTTTATCTATGAGATTCTTGATTTGTCTAAAATTTTCAACTTGGAATCATCAAATAATAGGCAAAGTTTTAAGAAAAAATCTTTTTCATAGAGAATTTTTTGTGTTCTGTTCGAACAGAGCAAAAGTTTATTTTAACATAGCAAGAGCCTAGTCTATTCGAACAGTCCAAAAGTCTATTCAAATAGAATAGGTTATGCCTAGTCTATTCAAACATATCAAAAGTCTATTCGAACATACTAAAAGTTTATTCGAAGCAAACATGTTCTTCCTAATTTATTCGAACATACTAAAAGTTTATTCAAATAGAAACCTATTTTCATCAAAAAAGCATAAATTTTTTTGAACTTTTGTAAAAAATCTAACGGGCTAGAGTCTTTGAGCGAAGATGAACAAAACCAACGTACATGTTCAATGTCAGTCCAGCTGTAGTTGTTTCACGTACACTCTTTGACGATGAATAACCACGAGATAGTGCTAACACCTATTCTAAACACGAAATGAAACCAATACCAAATATGAATGTTTCAATCTCCCCCTTTGGTTTATTTCATGACAAAACTACGACTATAAGAAAGAAAAAAATACAACTCGATGGACTGACACAATCACTAAACCTCCATGCTCGTAACCACTCTTTCATCAGAATTAAGACAGAAGCATCAAGTAACAGATATTGGATGAACTTCTCGACCAAAACCACTTATGCTTTTAGTTGAGAGGGGGCGATTATAAAGGCATGTTCCGAATCTTGAGCTCAAGCCCTAGCTTCGACCAACATACATTTACTCAACCTCGTCAACATACGATAACAATGTATATTTATGGTATATTATGAGGCAGTTACAATGAAGAATCAGACCGTTATACAGCCATTATGAAGACTCGTCAAAACTATGTTGTAACGTTCATCATTAAAGGAGATAACGGTCATAATATAAGACCTATAAATAGGACCAAGGAATAACAGATTAGGCATAGGTTTTTCTATCTAGAGAGTCTAGACAAAACTATTTGGCACCGTCTGCGGGAGCGACAAGATTTGCCATAAGTATTAAGTCTAACGGTTATTAATCAATTTCACGATGAGAAATCTCAGTCAAATAAGCTCGAAAGTCGACCACATTATCAAGCTCTTCGCCAACATTCTATTCAAGCTTATTATCAAGCTCATATCCAATAAGGTGCTCGAGGTCGAGGTATTCGAGTCTGTTACAAATTTGTTTTCAAGAAGAATGCTCGAGCATAGAACTCAAGTTCATCATTAGATGGAAGCTTATTGCCAACTCTTTATCAAGCTCGATGCTCAGGCACATAACTTAAAGTTCATCGTCAGGTCAGTAATTGGTTCATCTAATTTGACATAAAATTTATTACTAGCTTCCTCCAAGTATTGGATTCAATCAATTGACTTAAATTATACTTGGGGGTGAGCAACGACCAACATATTATAGGTCAACAATTGTTCGTCCAATTTGACCAGCACAACACATTACATATAGCAAAAAAAACGATACTGCTTATTGTTTATTTTGTTATCTTTTTAAGAAAGATAATAATGACCAAGGCAGGGATGAATCCTTCACATCAAAAGGATTTGATAGCTGGAATAAGAAGGAAAGATTGCAAATTCATGCGGGAGGGGTTAACAGTGCTCATAACTGGGCATATCAAAAATGTGAGAACTTATTAAACCCGGAAAAAAATATTCATACTCGAATCGTGAAGTAGACTGATGAAAATGTAGATGATTACCGGATGCGTCTCACTGCATCAGTCCATACAATCCGGTTTCTTCTAAAGCAGGGATTATCTTTCCGTGGTCATGATGAGTTAGAAGGATCAAACAATAAAGGGAACTTTTTGGAACTTCTACAATATACTGCTGATCATAACGAAACTATTGCAAAATCAGTTCTGAAGAACGCACCTGAAAATGATAAGCTAGTTTCATCGATATTCAAAAGGATATTGTGAAAGTCATTGCAGATGTGACAACAAAATCTATCCTTAAAGACCTCAGAGGTAAGCCATTTTTAATTTTAATTGATGAATCTCGAGATATTTCTATTAAAGAGCAGATGGTTGTCATCATACGTTATGTTGATGAGAGAGGATGGGTGATTGAAAGATTTTTAGGCATTGCTCATGTTAGTAAGACTACTTCGGCAACATTAAGGCGACGATTGATGAACTTTTTTCTAAGCATAATTTGAGTATATTAAAATTGCGGGGACAAGATTATGATGGACCAAGTAATATGCAAGGTGAATTAAGGGCCTCAAGACACTGATTTTAAATGAGAACAAATCAGCTTATTATGTACATTGTTTTGCTCATCAACTTTAGTTGGCACTTGTAGCTGTGGCAAAAAATCAGAGTCAAATAGCATCATTCTTTAACATGGTTACAAGTGCATTGAACATTGTCGGTGGTTCATGCAAATGTCAGGATATTCTTTATCACGAACAAGCAGTAAAAGTTATTGAAGAATTAGAAACAAATAAACGTCAAAGTGGTCGGGGTTTGAATCAGGAGATAAGTTTTAAATGCCCCGGAGATACCCGTTGGGGGTTACATTATGGCACTCTCGTGAGCTTGATTGATATGTTTTCATCCATAGTTAAAGAGCTTGATATTGTCGTAATTTATGGCTCAAACTCATATCAAAAGGGCGAAGCAGGTAGAATTTTTGAATCTATGCAATCTTTTGAGTTTGTCTTAATGCTCTTTCTTATGAAAAATATATTTACATTTACTAATGAGTTAACAAAGGCATTGCAACGAAAAGATCAGGATATCGTTAATGCAATGGATTTGGTTAAAGTTGCTAAGGAAAGATTGCAAAAGATGAGAGATAATGGATGAGATTCACTTTTAAAGGAAGTTACTGCTCATTGTAGCAAACATAAAATCCCAGCACCTATCATGAGTGATGATTTTGTACCTAAAGATCGATCACGGCGTTATGCCAACATAAGTACAAATGAACAATATTATCGCTCTGAATTGTTCAACAATTGCTTAGATCATCAACTTATGGAGTTAAATGATCGTTATAATGAAGTGGACACTGAACTGCATCTTTGTATGGCATGTTTGAACCCCGAAGATTCATTTTCTACTTTTGATAAGGAAAGATTAATTCGCCTTGCCGAGTTCTATGAAGCTGATTTTTCTCCAGTGGATATCAGATTTCTTTCAGATCAACTTGAAACCTATATTGATGATGTGCGTCCAAAGATTCAGTTTGCAGGTTTGAAAGGGATTGGCAATCTTGCTAAGGTGATGGTTACAACAAAAAAAGATAAAGTATTTCCCTTGGTTTATTCACTTATAACTTTGACATTACTTCTACCGGTTGCCACTGCTACTGTTGAGAAAGTTTTTTCAGCTATGCGTATTATAAAGAACTACATGCGAATAGGATGGGGGATGATTAGTTGAATGACTGTATGGTTGCATACATCGAGAAGGAAACACTCAAAGACATTACAGATGAAACGATCATGCAATATTTTCAAACTATGAAGACTCGTCGATTCAAGTTAAAAGGATTGAAAACTTGTTAAAGACATTGGGGGATTTTTTTTTTCTTCTTAAAAACTTCTATATTTATGGTTCAATCTGTTTTAGTTTTTATTTTTTGATCTTTCACTAGCTAATAAAACAATTTTTTTTAATCTAATTAAGATTTTTTGTTATTTGTTATATTAATGTTGTATTTATTATTTGTAAGCAAAATTTAATAAAGTTTAAAGTAGGCTTTGACCCCACTAGGAAAAGTTCCTAGCTTCGCCCTTGCCCTACAATCTAATTTTTTCGAATATTCTTATTCAATATTTAATGTGTTTTTTGTAGTTTAATAATATTTTTTTGTTAGATGGAGATGTGGCGATGTTACCATTGTATGAGTAAATGCTGGATATTTTGATTTGAGAATATTACGTTTAATTTTACATATAAAAAAAACGAAAGATTCACTATTTTCACAAATATTATCTGAAATTTTTGATTTTCCCAAATTGTTAATCCGAAAATTCCTAATTATTCGAAAAATTAAAATTTTCCGAATTCGAAATAATTTTCAAATTTCCAAAAAAAATTGTATCGAATCGGAACAGATTTTACAGTTTCATAAAATATCAAAAAAAAAATGACTGCCCCTATTTTCGATCCGATCCTATCCGAAAATAATCCTAAGTGGAGGTGTAAAGAAACTTTGGATTTGATTGAAAATGTTTGCTTTTTTGTCTAGAAATTTGAAGACTAAAAGATTTGGGGATTTGGATATAATCCCCATGTTCCAAAACCCATTTATGGTGAGATCATTTTTAGTAGGGATGAGCATAGGTCAGTAGGGGTCGGTTTTGGGCCTAAACCGAAGCCAAAATATTCAGTTTGCAAATTTTGAAACCGAAACCAAGCTATGGTTAAACTGAACTTAGCCGAACCAAAGGAAAGTCATGCAAAACTGAAAATTAAAATAGAAACCGAACCAAAAGCCAATAAAATTCAATTTGGGCTAAATGATCTAATTTGGTCCAATTCCCTGCTTAACGTTACTTCAAAAAAATCATTACTTCACATAAAGTATTACTTCAAATACATGACAATTCCAAAATATAACCAATTCAAAGAGAAAAGGAGAAAATAACCAATTTATATAACATGATACAATCATCAAAACATGAACAATTCAAAGGCCAGTAAGAGTAAAATAAAATCATAAACATAGCAAAGCCATCTGCCATACAACCGCACAGCAATACAACAATCCCTCCCCCTCTCATACTTCGTAACACAGCAAGGCCATCACCCAATTGTCCAGCCCAAGATCCAAACTGATGTCCTCCATAACACTGAGCATAAGGCAACCTATAAGGGTGATATTGATATCAAAGATTTATATGAATAAAGATAAACAATGTTCCATATGGTTTTTAATATCAAAGTCTTTTTGGGATTAGGTTAAATGATATTGTCTTCTAGAGTACTCATTCGAATACACTCTTTTTTATGGCAATTTGGTATGTTCCATAAGAAGGAAAAAACTTACTGAACTATCAATGATATTATAGGAAGAATCAATTTCCTCATGATAATATATGGAAAAATAATAGTAAGAAATGGAAAGACACAATAGCAATCAAAAAGAAAGTGAAGGTATGAACACTTGCTCTCTGACTAGAGATGATTCTCCCGAGAACATAAGCGGGAAATCAGGCCTTTCAAATCTGTAATGATGAAATAAGTTAATGTCAGTTACATGGTCAATGGTGCATGTAGACTGTAGAAATCAAAACTAATGGTTAACGAAACCGTCACAAAAAGAAAACCTAGGGAAGCTTGTCATAGATTCAGAAAGATCACAGACATAAACACCAATGAAGAAGTTCTGTAATGAAATTATCTTCTTTGAAGTTTCTTCTAATTTCAACAAGTTTCTTCTAATTCTAGGGTGAATCAAATTCCAGAAGTACTCTTTATCAGTTGGATCTCCTATAATAGCTTACATTAATACTGTAGCAGACCAATAAAATGAAATATGATTAATTGAGATTCAAACAGATTAAGTATTTGGGTGCCGCAATATCAACAGTTATCAGTAATTCTATTAATAGTCTCATGAAGTCTACAATGTGTTGGGCAGTTATCAGTAATTTTTGTATGGTAATTTTTCAATGTAATGTTCTAATGATTTGATGTGGTTAGTTGATTTACCTTATAAGCGGCTTCTGCTGAGCTGCAGATGTCGAAGAAGGGAATCCACTAGAGACTGGGGCTATAAGTTCGGTAGGCTTCACAAAGAACAATAATAAGGAATGTTATAAGTGATTTTGTTTCAACTCAAACACTCAAAAGTTATAATATACGCCAAATATCCATTCCAAGTAACAAATTAATGATGATACAAGTAAAAAGAGAAGCGTTGATGCATTGTAAAGCGGTAGCGATAGAGAGTGAGGTAACTAATGATATATATCTTTAAAAAAACAAGGATAAGCCGTACTTCAAACTACGATCCCAAAAGTTCAATGCCTGTATTGATACATGGGAGCCAATGTGCATAATTGGCATGTTCAAATTGCTTCAAAGAACATGCATAATAAAAGTTGACATAGATAAATTTAGCATAGCTCATGCTTAATAGCAGTTATCAGTAATTTCATTCCCCTTTTTATGAAGATCAAAGCTACTTACTGTTAGAAGGAGACGCTTTAAGATATTTCGGGAACAGTTTATCAACAGTTAACAGTTATCAGTAATTCTATCAAGTTTGTAAAGCCATAGCTGCCCTTAATGAGAACCATCAGATTGCCATACAAAAATCAGCTGCCCCAAAATGATTAGCCTCTATGAAAAATTGAGATTCGCAGCCGCTCCAACTAAGCCTACACCAAGCTTCAAAATTTATTTACCCATAACAAAAACACATTCTAGTCAAAAATTAATCCATCTTTTTGACCAGTTGTGCAATAGCTTAGCTAGTATGATAATACTTTTGGATACACCTGTAATCTTTTTCCTCGTGCTGGGAAACAAAAGGTGAGTTGCTAAGTTTAAGATTAACTATGAATTGCCTTTGAAACAACGAATTCTAGGTTTACCAAGGAAGTGAAACAAACACAAGTGGACTGTTAAATAAACTGTTCTTTCCATGTATCATCTGAGTTCCTTAAGTAACAGTCACAATAGTAGAATAGTTGTCAAAAGAAAATAGAATCTTCTAGTATGATTTATTTTTGTTAGATAAGATGGGATTAAATATTTCATTCACCATATATATAATGTAAACTGATCACATAAGCATTTGATGGACTGCCTAAATTCATATAAATGCTCCAAACCAGATTTGATGAACTGCCAAAATTCACATAAGCATTTGATCACATAAGCTATCCAAAAAGTATATGGTCCTTAAGATAAACTGTAAAATAATGGTATCTTATGGTTAAAACTTAAGCATGAGTCTAAAGCCCGGAATGTCAAGGTTAAGTCCTTTTGGTGGGATGACTTCATTCCTCCACAAAAGATGGATGCAAATTTGACCCCCCGAGTAACTCTAAATATCAATAACAAGAAAATATTAGAAACAAAGAGTTAACTAAGAAAATAAATTAAATTAATATAAGTATCTCATTACCTTTACATCACGTGCAACATGAGAAAGGATTCGATACCTTGAGGAATTAGCTCTCCACCACTCTAATATATCAAAATGTCCAATCTTTGGTTGTTCACACACCTCCGCCAAGTACCGTTCAACTTCCGACTTATTCACCAAATTGTCTTCTTCCTCCAAGTGTTTTTGAAAATCATCAGCCAAAGACATATCATCATCATCAGAATAACAATGATCACTGCTCAACCCTTGTGATTATTCCCCCATATTTTGAAGTTATGATGAGGAAGAATGGTTCACTAAATGCCAATCGTGAAGACAAATGAGTGCATTCTTTACTCTTGACACTAGATGATCCACTTTAGATTATTCAAATTCGAATCTTGAGCTTAAGCAAAACCATACATATTTCATCTTGAATCGAGGATCGATTCAACATACAATAACAAATTGATTTTCTCGACATTCCAATACTTATCAAACTTCTCTTACATGCGCTACGCCATCAACAATAAGCCAGCATCTTCACTTCTCTTATATGAAAGTAGTTTAGTTTGAATAGTGGCAAGCTCTTGAAAGAAAGTATTAGAAGTAATATATAATGATCCTGAAAACTTCAATGTTGCATTGTAAAAAATTTTAAGAAACTTCACAAGCCTTCTAGCATACCAATCTATTTGAGTCGGAGGTCCCAATTTTTTTTTCCCACTTTCCCCCTCCCTAAAGTATATACAATATGAAGACTCTCTATTATGTAATCTCTCAAAGAATAAATTAAATTTTTCTGCTGCCTCCAACGCCAAGTATGTTGAGTTCCACCGAGTTTGAACATCTAAGCATACTAAACTCTTATCTTCTAATTTTGCATCTCTTACACATGTTTTAAAGTGTTCGAAACAATGTGGAGATGATCTCGCATACCTCACTGTACTTCTTATCCTTGAAATTGCATTAAATGACTCTTTCAAACCATCAGAAACAATTAAATTGAGGATATGTGCAGAATATCTCATATGCAAAAACTCATAATTCAAAACTGTGTTCTTCCAACTTTTGGTATTTCATCGCAAATAATCAATAACAGTACTGCTAGGACTAGCATTATCGAGAGTAATACTAAAAATACTATCTACACCTCAGTCAATCAAACACTTTTTAACTACTCTCCCAATGGTTTCGCCCTTATGGTTGGAAACTTGACAAAAATTTATGATCTTTTTTAACAGTTTTAATTCACTATCAACCCAATACGCAGTGAGAGACATATAATACAAGTTTTGAATAGATGTCCACATGTCCGTTATAAGACATATTATTTGATCCTTTAGAATTGTCTTTAATTTTTGCTTCTCGTCCATGTACAACTTGAGACAGTCTCTAATTATAGTGAAACGAGATGGGACGGGAAATCTTGGAATGGCAACCTTACAGAAATGTCTAAAATCTAATCCTTCGACAAACTTAAATGATAATTCGTCCATGATAATCATTTTTGCCAAAACGAGTCTACACGCCTCTACGCTCCAAGTAACTCCCCCTATCTCATTTTGCCCATCTTCTTTTGTATTATAAGATAGTGTTTGTTATAAGATAGTGTTTGTTGACTTTGAGCAGTACTTCCATATTTTCCATACAGATACTTTTTACAGATATTGTTTAGGTGTTCTGGCATAGAACTTGTTCCATTACCTTTGCGTTCACATTTAAAACCAGTTTTGCAGTAATTGCATTCTACCTTGATAGGAACTTTTCTAGTACCCTCTACGATCGTAAAGTGGCCCCACATGATAGAGGTAGATTTACTCTTCGTACCTGATTCTTTTTCTTTAGAGCCTTTGGGTGATAATGGAACATTAGAATTGAGATTTGTGTCTTGCGATTCAACTGGAGTGTTTTGCTCCCCTTGTTGCACAACCATTTCATTTATCTACAAACAAAAGTAATAAGAGAATAATAATATCAATTACTAAAGAGTAAATCATAAAGAAAGTACAATAAGTATGTAAACGACAGTAACCAAACATCAGCGATTATAGAAAATAAGTTTTAGAATATACCTGTAAATCTTATATTTGATAGAGAATAGGCGTTTCATCCCCACTACGTTGTCTTATTTGTACAAAAGATTCTTCGGAAGAGAGGTCTCTAATCATATGAAAAGAATAAACAATTTATATATGGGAAAACAAACCCAATTCAACAAGCCCAAATCAGCAAATCGACCTTCCAGAGCAGAAATTAAGATGTCCCAAAAAACCAGAAATTAAGTTTGAGGGTTTTCTATCAATGTTTTCTATATACCATAAAACCATAAATTTTCCATTAAGAATTAGAATGTTATCCTCCATTAAGTAGCTGAGATGGTGACATATCAATGTTTTCTATATACCAGAAATTTTCCGAATATTAATCGAATCACCAAACCCAAATCAAAATCCAAATCACCAAACCTAAGAGTAAATTAACAAACCCTTATACCCAATTCAACAAACCCAAAATAAATAAAGAGAGAGAGAAAAAAAAAAAAAAAAGAGATAGAGAGATTCATACTTTAGTAAAAACTTTTCCATCATAGGAGTCGAAACTCAGAAAAGAGTTGATGATGATGATGATGAAGAAGCCTTGTATGCTTCAGTGCTTCACAATGGATTGAAACTCTCAATACCCATGTCTGCAAATCAAAACAAAAGATCCTTAAACATGAATTTGAAGAGGAACTGAGGAGGTATAGGATTACTGGGATTTGAATCTTTTGATTCTTACCTTGTATTTGTAATGAGGAAAGGAGCTGACTGACCAGCCGACTAGGAGAGGAGGAGGTAATGAGGAGAGAACCAGCCGACCAGGAGAGGATGAGGTAATGAGGAGATGAGTTGGGTGAGGAGGTAATGAGGTATATTAGGTTTTTTTGTTTGTTAATAACTAATAATCGGCTCGGTTTGGTTTTGGTTCGATTTTTCTATAGTTGAACCGAAACCGAACCGAAACTGATCGATTTTCAGATTTTAAAACCAAGCCGAACCGAAACTTCTGCAAACCAAATCAAACTGAAAAAATTGTTCGGTTTCGGTTCGGTTCGTTCGGTTTCATGCTCACCCCTCATTTTCGGTACTAAAACCTACAAAAGATTCTTCCTTTGTTGTTTCATATCTCATTAGCAATTGTGTTCTCTCACCATTTCTGCTTCTAAAAAACTCACCTTCAAAACCACTACTAAACCTGATTCTAACCTCGATTTCTTCCAAGACCATGGCTTCACCAAACCCCAGATCTCAAAACTCATCGCTTGTCCAATAAAGATCAAACCCTAGAACCCAAACTTGAATTTCTTTAACAAATAAGTTTTTCAAGCCCCCAAGCTGCTAAATACATATATTCACTAATAGCTTAAAAGCCCAAATCATCCCATTTTTAGATTGTCTCAAAACTTTTCTTATTACTCTTGAAAATGTTGCCGTTATCACCAGAAGGTAATTGTGCCTAAAGTTGAAGTTTTGCGGGATATTGGTGTGCCCGAATCCAGCATATCTAAGTTGATGATTATATTCCCTAGTAGCAAGAACCAATTTAAGGAGATAGTCTGAGAAGTTGGCGAACTGGGAAGCTGTTTATTGAAGCCATTACTGTAAAATTAGCATTGAGCAAAGCTATTCGGGAAGCGAATATGGAAATATAGGAGGTTCAGGAATTATCCCAAATTTATATATATTTCAGAGAAGAAGCTTAGGAGTGGGTTGTATCTCTTCATTAACAAACTCGATTTGGAGCCTTTCATATCAAGTTTGTTAATGAAGAAATACAACCCACTCGTAAGCTTCTTCTCCGAAATATATATAAATTTGGGATAATTCCTGAGCAGTTGGAGCCTTCACATATAGCATGGAGAAGAGGATTATTCCAAGGTGGACGGTTCTTCAAGGTTTACTCTCCAAGGGCTTCCTGATCAAGAACAAACTCAATATTGGTAGCTCCTTTAATGTATCTGATTCAAGCTTCGTCAAACTGTGTTTGATCAAGTATGAGAAAGAAGCGCCTGAACTATTGAATGCGTATCAAAGTAAGCTTTAAGATTTCGAAGATCAATTATGTACAATTTTATTAGATGAAACTTACTGTCTTCAGTTGGATTAAGTACTCTTATTTACGTTTGCAAGCTTTTTCTTTTATTTAATTCTCATGAAATAAGTTGATATTTTTCGTAAACTACTAGCTTCTTTATTGTAAATACCCCTTGCTCTGATAATTAGGATTACATACATTTTGTTAAAATCTGAATTTGTTTGCCAAACGATAATCAACTTGTTTTGAAAATCCCATTTTTTTTCATCAAAAGAAGATGCAGAAACACCGGGCTCTTTCAAATTCATACCCAGATAGTACTAAATGGTTTCACCCAAAAGAATTTCCTCGTCGCCAAACTATTATCATTCGATGTTATATTCGGTAACGTCCAATATGTAAATCGGGATTTCGAGCAAATTGAAAACCCGAGCACCATTGCTTGGAACCAAATGATTAGAGGGTATGCTAAGAGCGAGACCTCGGAGCGGTCAGTACAGCTTTATAATGAAATGGTATGCGCAGAAGCCGAACATGACGCTTTTACGTATTCATTTGTACTCAATGCATGTGTGAAAGTGTGGTTTTTGAGAGAGGGGGAACAGTTGCATGGGAGAGTGTTGTCGATGGGGTTATGTGTGAATGAGTTTGTGGAAACAAATTTGGTTAATATGTACGCGATGGCTGGAGGGGATACTGGAGTTATAAAGGCGAGGAAGGTGTTTGATACGATAACTCAACGAAACGTTGTTACCTGGAATTCAATGCTGGCAATGTATTTGAGGCTTGGTTGTGTAGACGAGGCGCGGGAAACTTTTGATGTTATGCCAGAGAGGAATGAGGTGTCGTGGACGACTATGATCGCTGGTTGTGTGCATAGTGGAAAGTCTAGGCAAGCATTGGCATTATATCACCAAATGTGAAGAGCGCGTGCTGCAGTGGACGAGGTAACAATGGTAGCAACGCTATCCGCGTGCGCTGAATTGAGGGACTTGGAAACAGGGAGATGGATACATTCCTATGTTGACAAGACTTTCGGTTCTACAAACCAACTAAAACTTGTTTCTCTAAACAATGCAATCATCTATATGTATGCTAGTTCGGGAGTAATTGAAGAAGCTTATAGAGTGTTTAAAAAGATGAAGCGGAGGAGCATTGTCTCGTGGACTACAGTTATCACGGGTTTAGCAAAGCAAGGGCGTGGGAGTGAAGCACTTGATGTTTTTCGTTCTATGCTAAGTGTGGGTGAGGGGGAAAGAGTACTACCCGATGAAGTAACTTTCTTGGGGTGCTTTGTGCTTGTAGTCACACAGGAATGGTTAATGAGGGCCGTCATTATTTCAAGTACATGACTCAAGCGTATGGTATTGAGCCGAGAATCGAATATTATGGGTGGTGTTTTGTTGACCTGTTGAGCCGTGCAGGTTTAGAAGACGAAGCATATGAGCTTATTGGTACAATGTCCTTAAAACCTAGCGAGGCGGTGTGGGGTCCTTTGCTTGGTGGCTGCAGGATTCATAGGAACATAAAGCTTGCAAGCTATGTGGGTGATAACCTGATATCCGAGCTCAAACCAAATGAAGCTGCTATGGGGTATTTCACGTTGTTGTCAAATGCTTATGCGTCTGCTGATAGGTGGGTGGATGTTGCGAGTGTTAGACAAAAGATGGTTGAGATGGGTGTGAAGAAACCTCCAGGCCATAGTCAGATTCAAGTGAATGGTGTCATCCATTACTTTGTAGCAGGAGACTGGACGCATATGCTATCCATGAGGTGGTTGGCGAGATTACAACGCAGATTATCCTGGAATTGCAGTTTGGGTAGGCATCACCGCATCAGAAAGAAGGTTTAGACCTCTGATTAGAGTAGCATTTCTTTTAGAACTAGGAATACCGAATACCAATTAAACAAGGGATAATGATGGTGCATTGTGCAAGGCATTAAACAGCTGCAGATTGGTAGTGACTCGAAGTTGATAGTATACTACATTCAAATTCCTGATGTTCCTCTAGCGTAAGAAGCTCATTGGGATTTTTGAAGAATTTTTCTTCATTAACAAACTCGATTTAGAGCCTTCATATCTCGTTAAGTACGCATCCTTGCTCACATGTAGCATGGAGAAGAGGATAATTCCAAGGTGGACGGTTCTTCATGGTTTACTCTTCAAGGGCCTCCTGATCAAGAACAAAGTCAATATTGGTAGCTCTTTAAAGGTATCTGATTCAAGCTTCATCAAACTGTATTTTGATAAAATATGAGAAAGAAGCACCTGAACTATTGAATGCGTATAAAAAGGTAAGCTTTCAGATTTCTTGAGGCGATCTGAGATCAATTATGTACAATACATTAGATGAAGCTCTAACATAGGTATTTTCTAAACTTGCTGTCTTCAGTTACAATATGTACTCTATTCTCGTGACATAAGTTGATCTGTAGTGAGGTTGCTTAGGTTTGACAGCCTTTAACTCTGTTTAAATGTTTCTACATATTGCCTAGAGCTTACATTGCAACTTTTCATAAATGGGAACACTTGGTAGGATTGTCACCTCAATCTGCTAGCCTCTTTATTGTAAATCCCCCTGCTCCATCATTAGGATTATGCACCTTAAAAAAAACTGAATCTGATTGTTATATGAAAATGGTTAAGTTTCGAAATCCCTTTTTCCGCATCAAAAGAAGATGCAAGAACACATACCTCACATCACAAGGAGTTATGCATTGCTGTTGTGTATCCATTTGTTATTTCTACCCAAAGGCAGAGATCCCATCTATGCATGAATTTCTCAAAAAAACAATTTTCCACGCAACCATAACCCAAGCAAAGGCCAGAGTAGAATTAACCTTCTAAATAATCAGAGATAAACCTGTGTAAAAAATTGAATATAAGTGTGTTGTCATGTCACAAATGTATGAGTAGATTCTAAGTTATCCTCATTAAGTGAGGAAAATTGAATTTTTGTTCAGGGTAAATGTTAATATTCGGAAGCAAACCTGTTTAACTGAATGTTAATCGAAGCTAATTGATTTTTTATTATTATATATTTTGTGTTGGAAGCTACTTGATATGGGAATTGAACCTCGGAACTATTGAATTTCTAAGCACTGACTATCAACTGAGCATAGAGGGCTTGGTATAGAAAATGAGTATCTCTTGAAACAAACAGGTATAAGCGAGCTATGGAAGGATCTATTACTCTCTGTATCACCTATATAAGGAAGACCTTCTGCAATTTGCTTCTTTCAATTTGTTATTCTGTAGATGGTCTACATTATTACATTATTACAGCTATGGAAGGATCTATTACTCTCTTTATCATAAAAAGGAGACAGTTGAGTTGAATGCCGTTGGCGCTGAATCTACATTATTACTCTATAAACCATATATACCAGGTCAGATTTTTCTTCTGATGTGAATTTCTTTGCTAACCTTGAATTGAAGGCAGCAGAAAAAATGGCACTTTGACGCCTATGTAGCAAAAAAATCATACCAGCCTAGGCTATTTTGTGGTTCTCTTCATGATGATGAACACGTAATATCCAAGTTTCTGAATATTAGAATTCTCAGGCAGACTTCCAAAGATTTTCCAAAAACATAAAATAAAAAAATAATGGATGAAAGATTTCAAATTTTAAGCATAAGTAGACATTATAAATCATTTTTATTTTATTTTTGTGCTTAAAAACTAAATCAATCTTTTCAGCTTAAGAGAAGCTCTTGAAGAAAGTCCCCATACATGAAAACCTTGATCAACTTATACAAAGGCACATACTTCAAGTTGGTTCTTTCAGAGCTTGTACAAAGAAGATTGCAGTGGCTTACACAGACCATGATATATCTACCACAAAAAGTTGAGTACATTGTGTGAATCATGGTTATTCAGATAATTATATATCAGCTGAACTAAAAAGTGTCTGGCTTGCATTTTCTGTGGATGAGTTTCTACCCTTGATTTTGTGTAATATGCTAATGCATTTGAAACCTTTACAGGGGATAGATTTTGAAGACGAATTTTAACCACCACCATTGGATTTGATCAATTGTGTCGTCTGACCCCTTGGAGAACAAATTTTATTTTAAATCTTAATCATTTCTTCTAGAGTTACGTATTTCTTGATCAAACAACTAAGTTACATCTTTCTTGATCAAACAACTAAAAATCCCGGTTGAGAGACGGTTGCATGTCATGGGTCTCCCAACATAGTGGAACTGAGACTCTTCAATTGTTCAAACAAACTGAGGGAGGGAAGCTCCAAATTCTTCAACTCATCAAATTAAAGTTGCAGGTCATCTCATATTTTTGTTCCAGATAACCAAATTTTGGATTTGATTGAAAATGTTTGCTTTTCTATCTAGAAATTTACAAACAACTAAAAATCTCGGTAGAGTGACGTTCTTTACCTTACCACAAAGAAGGTTGCGCTAGCTACTACGGCGACCAAACCTGAACTTGTTATACCCCTACTAATGAGAATGCTCAAGCAATTGAAAAATGGACCGAACAAGACTTCCTTTGCAAGAATTATATCCTGAATGCATTGGCTCATGATCTATATGATTATTATGTTGTAATGGAATCGGCCAAGAATATTTGGGATGCAATTCAAAAGAAATATGACACCGAGGAGGCTGGGTCGAAGAAGTATGTGGTTAGCCGCTACCTTAAATTTCAGATGGGCGATGGCCAATCTGTCTCACGAATTATAGAAGTTAACTCATGAGATTGTGTCCGATGAGCAATTCCAGGTGGTTGCCCTCATAGACAGAAAAACTCCCGCTTGGAAAATTTAAGAATACTCTCAGGCACAAATCGAAGGAGTTCTCTATGGAAAGTCTAATTGTCCGACTAAAGATTAAAGAGGAAGTGAAACAGAGAAAAAAACTTCCTTTTTTATTTGGAGTTCTCTAAATTTTAAGTTTCAGAGCTTTATAGAAGTGGGGTTTCGATTTGGTGCAAAACCCAGAGTAAATGAGGTTTGATTTAATGTTTTTTTTGGGGGGTTTAAAGCTTGAAGAAACAGAATCAAGTTACTGTTTTTGATTGATTTGACAAGTGGGTGTTGTTGGGGTTTTGTTAATGGAGGTTTCGTGAAGTGGGGTTTGAGTGATTTAGCTTGAAATGGGTGGTGTGATCTCACAGTCTAGAGTTGAGAAGAGTGAAGCTTTGAGTTTATGCAGAGAGAGGAAGATATTTATGAAGCAAGCAATTGATGCAAGTTATGCTTTATCAGCTGCTCATCTCTCTAACATACAATCTTTGAGAAACATTGGGATTGCTTAGCTGGTCACAGATAGAGTCTCACCTTACTGAGTACCTAGGCTACAAGGCGTGAGGAGGGGTAAGTTAGGTGAGTTAACCTACGAGCAACTCGGCCTGGTTAATGATTTACAGTGTAAGATCTATAAAGAGGAAGAGAAGGTGTCTAATAAGATGGCAAGCATGCAGGAAGACATTGCAGATGATTCAGTGTAATAAGGTGTCTAATAAGAAGGTGTCTAATGATTTACAGTGTAATTATCCAGTCTCACGAATTATAGAAGTTAACTCATGAGATTGTGTCCGATGAGCAATTCCAGGTGGTTGCCCTCATAGACAGAAAAACTCCCGCTTGGAAAATTTAAGAATATTCTCAGACACAAATCGAAGGAGTTCTCTATGGAAAGTCTAATTGTCCAACTAAAGATTAAAGAGGAAGCTCGGAAACAGGATATTAAGGAAGAAATTCTAATTGTCTCGAACAATATGAATAAGGGAAAGATTGTTCTCAAGCCGAATAAGAAAGACATGAAATCAAGGGGGACATGAGAAAATTTTCTCAATAAACTTTTTGTCGCCTTTGTGATCCAATATTGAACATGTTTTGAAAAGCTTTGAAGTTTGCATTTTTTGAAGATTAAAGAAAAAGATTGGTTCAAACAAAACCCATGAATATTGTAGGGGAATTCCCTGAAAGAAGTTATACATTGGATCCCGTTAGACATGGGACGAGCCTTGCTTGATACTGGAAACATAGAAGAAAGTTCTCTTCATGGGTTGGAGGTTAATGAATTTTTGTGTTGCTTCAGTTTTATTATTCTCTCAAATTGTAAATTAAGAATGATAAATTAAATCTCAGTAAGGGGGTTGTTTTTATGTAGATTGATACAAGTAAAGGTAAAGGGAATTCATCAATAGTTCAGTTGTCACAAGAGCCTAAAGTCTCCAATTTGACAAAGAAAAAATGAAAATTTAGAGAAAGTTGAGACTCGGGAATTAACCGAATTAAGTTGAAAAAATAACAAAAAAGAAAGAAAGAAAGTTCAATAAAAAGTATGATTATACTGTCAATGGGTTAAAAGGACAATATTCAAAAACTAAGGCTGAGAAAATTAAGTTGGTACAACAAAATTTTGAACGTGGAATTAAATTCATCCCTAGTACAAAATCAGTTCGAGACACAGCTGTTGATGTTTTAGAAGAAAATCAACTTTCGGTGTCATAGATGTTATCTTCAAGCCAGCCCCGACCATTGGGGTGTGCGATGGCACAGGGCAAAAAAATCATATCCCAAAGAACACATTTTTTTTGCCTATAACCCAAAGAAAAAATTAAAATTAAAATAATTAAAACCTAACCCAATTAAAATTTGACCACAAAACCAAACCCATTATTCAACTTACAAGTTAGAAGGCCCACAAAGTCACAAACCAAATACCCAACTTCTCTAATCTTTTATATTCCAACTCTCTCTCTGAACACTCAGAGCACCCACAGCAGCTAGGTGAAGGATAACGTGGAGGGTGGATTCCCATCCTTTACCCTTTTCTTAACATTTTCACCTCCCAGCAGCTAGGTCGAAAATCCACGTGGCGTTGCATTTTCCACATTGAGGGTGGATTCTCCACCTCCTAGGTGGATTTTTGGTGGATTGATACCGCGCAGTTTTGAACTGCGTTGGGTAATGGACGCTCCAGATGGAGACACGTGGCCAGATCTTATATTTTTAATTATGCCACGCAGTTTAGAACTACGTTGGGTAATGGACGCTCCAGATGGAGACACGTGGCCAGATCTTATATTTTTTATTATACCGGGCAGTTCAGAACTGCGTTGGGTAAAATTTACCTTGATTTTGGGCTCAACTGTTGTGGGTGGATTGGGGTGGATTTGTTTTTGGGGAAAATCTAGCCACCTAGTGCTGTGGATGCTTTGAGGCTCTTAAGATTTTAAGATGGATATGTTATGTTTAGCACTGCAATTTTTTTATATATCTATCATAAGAATCATCATAACAAAAAATATTTAAATATAAAGATTTATACCTTTAGATTGTTGTTTAGAGCATCCACAACAGTTGGGTAGATGGATTCGCCTAAAAGCAGGGTGAATCCAATCCACCCCACAACAATTTTGAATCCACCCAAGGTGAATTTCCAAAACGCAGTTTAGAACCGCGTGTAAAAACGGACGTTCCAGATGAGTCCACGTGTTCTAATCTTAGTGGTGAATAGTGTCGCACAGTTCTGAAGTGCGCGCAATAGAAGCCACTTACAACTTGACACGTGGCTACGCGCAGTTCTGAAGTGAGAGTAATGAGAGTCATTAGATAAATGACACGTGCTATAATCTTAGTGGTGAATAGTGTAAGCGCTGTTCTGAATCGCGCGCAATGGCCAAATGTACTTCAGAACTACGCGGCGTGAATTCACCCCAAATCCACCCACAGGGTGGAAAATCCACCCTTGGATGAATTTTACTCTTGCCACGTCAGGTATTCACCTAGCTGCTGGGAGACGAATTGGGTGGAAAAGAGGGTGGATTTCAAAATCCACCTGCCACGTCAGGGTGTACCTAACTGTTGTGGGTGCTCTTATTACATTTCTTAACACTATGGTTACTAAAACTGATGTTGATGGGCTAGTTGTGTTTCCTTTTTAGCCTTTGAAAGGTGCGGAGCTAGAATTGGAGCCAAAAAATTCTCCACTCTCCCTAGACAAAGCTCCGAGATCCACCCCTGTATGTAGCACACGACTTTCCAATAGGCTGGTAGTAAAACATGCATTATCCCTCTTATTTAACAAGTAGCAACCATGAGAGTAAACTCCTTCACCAATCTTCTTCCCCGACATTCGATCCTAAAAGACGACATCGGCAGGAGAGAAAGTAACATTATAATTCAAGGAGTTTACTTTTTCCAACAAAAAGCAGTTGAACTGGAAACGAAGGAACAAGTAATGCATCCGAACTAGGACAACTAGGAAAAATATTTATTTGACCATTAGCGACAGAGACATCATGTTTTCAAGATATATATGTAAAATTGTACAAGGATTTCAGATTATTGGCCATGTTGTCTGTGGCTCCAGAATCTATAAGCCATGTATTAATGTTAGGTGCATGAGTCAAATAAGCTTGTAGATTACCTAAAGCATGAGTGTATGAAAAGCGATCGGTGTCTCGAGGAGCGGACTTACTAAGTTGTTGACGCAAACAATTCAAGTGATTAATTGAGATTGATGCATTAGCTACAAATACTAGAGAAGAAATATTTCATTAAGCTTCATCTCCCAGATTACATTGAGACTCTGTGTGTAAAGCAATTATATAGAAGAGAAGAGTCCTATTTTTAGTAACTATATAAAATAGTATGAGAATATTATTATCCTGTATACTAGGAAACAAATCAAATCTTCTATAAATATCTCTTTTCTAAATATATTTTTTCTTACATCAACATTACTGAATGTGAACTAATTCTTTCAATACTAGACTATCACTCCAGAATTTGATGCAATCCGCATTATGTTTTTCATTGATATGTACAGTAGTTAAAGAGGGGGCTTTAGCAGTGTAACTCCCACTACTATAGGTGGTTACTCATTTTTTTTTTGCAGTATCTCGACTTTTGAGTTACAAACCTAAATAATTATCAGTATGTATTCAAGATAACAATAGTCAGGTCTTTCATGGTAGACCGTATCAAATCGGGCATTGCAATATATGTTAGGGTTGTCGCTCTTCAGGGATGCATAGATCAAATCATGGTTCTTATTATCAAATCTAGTAAATAAAAATTATAAAGAAAACTTATTGATAAAAACACTTACATTGATTGATTTCCATAGATTTTCCAAGATATATTATAAAATAATACAATTTTCTCTGAAGAATACCAAAGTTGAAAGATAACTAGAACAAATCTATCTTAATCCCCTGACAAAGTCCTCCTAGCTCTTCCTATCAAGTAGAGCTCTCCCAATCGAACATAAAATTATAGGGTATCCCGGATCCTTGTACTTGGGAAGGGATTTACGCAAAAGGATAAAACTAACATGTGTTTCTAAAAGAATAGATGTATCACTCTTGTGAACATGAAAAACCTTTTTCGGGACATGTATGCGCCGCTTTAAAGTGTAAAGATCTTTGCAGAATTTTGCGTAATTAAGAATATGCCTTATGGCTTTAAGAATAGAAATGTTAATCACACAATGCTTAAAAATCCATAAAATCTCCTCATAGGTATTTCCCTTTTTAGCCAGTGTTAACCGCTAAGGAAAAGGATCCAGCGGCTGAACATGTTTTATCGCAATTTCTTCCTCACTCACATGTTCTTCTATGAGTTTACTTAAATTTCCTTCTCGGGTTCCTTAGGCATTTTTACCAGAATATCTACTTTCGTACCACTCCTTAGAGAAATGATGACGTTGACTCTATCATGATTGGAAGATCTAGGACGTTCAGTATTCCTTTTAGGATTAGCTTCAGTTTGACTAGGGAAAGTTCATTTATCTCCCGTGTTTATCTCTGTTGCCATTTGACCCTCAAGTTTGGTAATATACAACTGGGTTACTTGCATAAACGCCTTAAGAATATCTTTTAAGGACGTGGTTGGAGTAGGCAGATTCCTATTGTGTAGAGGAATATAAGGCACATTAAGAAGAACTTGGTATGACGGATATTGTTGCCACGAGGAACTAAACTGGTGATGGTTTACTTGGCTGTGTATTTGATAAGGGGTGCTACCAGAAGAACCTCCTTGGTAATTTTACTTCCCCGAGAATTGGAGTTGTTAGAATCATTATTCCATCCACCATTGAAAGGTTAGCTATTTGGACGTTGATACATAACATTGGCCTGGTCTTTCATACCCTCTCTTAAACTAAGCATGTTAGGGAAATCTTGGACCAGATGGTCCGAACTCTCACAAACCACATAAAATGGCATAGTCACATGGTTAATAGAAGAAGTGGTAGGGGGTTTCTCCCTTTTCCTGATCTCTAAGTTCTCAATTTTATTAAGAATGGTTCTAAGAGTGGTAGACTCTGAATTATAGTCCACTTGGTACATATTTGCGCTGTGACAATGTCTTTTCTCTCTTATTGTTTACCATTGATAGGTCTTATCCACTACATCATTTAAAAATTTCCAAGCTTCGGTGTCAATTTTCTCATCGAATGTACCTGCGCACATAGACTAAACACGAGCTCTAGTATCATAATCTAGACCTTCATAGAGAGTTTGAACTATAATAATGAATTGAATCCCGTAATATAGGCATCCTTGTTCTAAATCCCTAAACCATTGTAGGTAGTCATCTAATGACTATTCTCGGTTTTGTGTAAAACTATAGATACTCTGTCGTATCTTAGCAGTTCTATGGTTAGGGAAATATTTTTTCAAAAACTCTTTAACGAGTTATTCAAATGTATTTACAAATTTCTCCTTAAGAATGTACAACCAATCGCGTGCGTTTTCGATAAGAAAAAAATGAAACACACATAATTTTAGAGAATCATCTGTAATACGTTCGAAGTTTAAAATAAGCATATGATCCCTAAAGTCCCTAAGATGGTTATACAGATTTTTAGTGGGACTACCATAAATTTGGGGAGCATAGACAAGAATCCCAGTTTTAACTCAAAGTTTCCTACATTTCTAGGAATCACAATACACGAAGGTTTACTCACAACTGTAGGATGCATTGAATTGTGAAGAGTAATTTTCTCTACAGTAGCAGCAGCAGCAGGTTCAGGATCATTCCTAGCAATAGCAGGTTTAAGACCATTAATCCCATCAGTCCCGCTCATATTGATTCTAGTAGCGTTCTTAGTCCGAGTTTGGGTGTTACCCCAATTAAACATACAACTCAATCAATAGATGCGAACACACTAAAAGACTTAAGAATAATGTAAGCACTCAAGAACATTTTACTGGTCTCTTTTTTAAGTCAAGTTATGAACCCGATCTCAGGGTTCAATGCTCCTACTCCTGACAGTAGATCGGTTTATACTTGAGTTATTTTTACTCGCTTTGGCGATAGCTCGCGTACTGTCTAGTCACCTAGATGCACCTGTACTAGAAAGTGGGGCGAACTGCTTAGAGTCACCTATCCACACTAGCTATGCCAGGGAACGTACGTCCTTAAGCAAACATAACCACTTATCAGGTTTTCCAATTGAGCGTGTTGCTCCAGGTTTGAGCGAAGCATTTTGATTAAGTATGTTTTTTATGGCTTATTAACTAAAAACTTTTTAAAGTGGTCGGGACTGTCGATACCGAAAAGATTAAAAACTGGGTGATGAACTCCCAGGGTCTTAATGTGTGGGTACGCACGGGTGATGAAATCCTGTTTTGGTTCACCCTTATCTAAGCGTTGTTAAAAAAATTAAACATTTAATCAATCAAACAATAGTTGAACAACAATATACCGCGACAGGGAGGGTGCAGTGTAAAGATGATTACCTATAGGGCAACCTTTTTAGGAGCACGTTTGGTTACACTGGTAAAACTGTTGGGAAGGCCCACTTAGGATCGTTAGTGAAGTATGCGTTGAAACAATTTTTGGCCTGAGTGGTGGTTCTGAAGCTGTACTTGCAGCAGAGTACAATTTCCTCACTTTACAGAGTGTCACTCATTAATCTTTACATAAACATTTTCTCAATCCTTACAATACTAAAAATACATAAAAATTTAAACAACTAGAAATCTTCTTCGCTTTGTCGTTTTACTTTAATCAACCATGTCCATCTCTTTCAATAAACTTGAAAAACAGTACTTATGTATGCTTGTGTCCGTGAATGAAGTATGCAGCAGAAATGCTACCTAACTGTCTAGATCGAGCAATAGATACCATCGTTCCCACAAGAAGAATACCTAGGTAGAACTTTTGAACAACAGTTGTTGAATCAAACTTGTTCTTAGCAAAAACAAGCTCTATAATACTTGGTGGATATAAACAAAGTTATACAAAAGAAACCGTATAGCGACGAAGATGACGATAACAACCCCTGATCAAATACCAAAACAACACAACATTCTAACTTTAACTCACAGTTTCAATAAAATAAATCAAAAGCAGAAACCCAAAAATAAGGTAAAATCCCTAATAAACTACTGTAGCAGAAACAATGATAAATTAATTAAAAATAGAAACTCAAAAACAAAGTAAACTACTGTAGCAGAGTAAACAAAGTAAGAACTTAGAGATTGTGATACGATTTACCCCAATGAAGAGAACCCACTATTCTCCAAGAGCAATACAGCCCAGTCACCTGTAATAAATTACACACTACCAAGCTTCAAATATCAACAGTAATTTTGAAGGCAATTTAACAACTGAACCCAATTCAATCAACAGTTAAACCATAAAAAGTGACTGCTACTGACACTGATGGTGATGGTCATCAGAATTTCTATTTAAGATCGTAAGTCCAGCTTCACCAGCTAACACTGCTGTGGGAGGGAAGACTTCTCTTCAGCCAAAACGAATACCAGTTTCTGACAGAGACATTGAGTAAGGTTTGTTGGGTGGCAGCTTCTGATCACCTATTTCACGGCAATTGAGACAGAGTAACTTCAATCACATACCAATCACAAACATTCAATTATAAAACTTTAATCAGAAATCTTCTTCTTTTCCAAAACAAACACCAAATAATCCGAGAAGAAATCACTACCACTATAGTACAATCATCAGCTCTTCACACAGTAAGCCTCAAAACATGAATTCAAACACACCCACAATTACTAAATTCGTCAAACAACTCAGTAAGCCAAGATCGTTGAGAAGAGAAATTCTGAAATGAATCGAGAAATTAAAGCCCTAAACACCAAGACATGTCAAATTGGAAATAGATGTCACGATATATATGTAATCAGAGTAAATTAGAATATTAAAAGCAAAGATTCGAGAGAGTACTCCAACAATGGAGGAAACAGGGGGTAGAATAGGAGACCAAAATAGAGGAAATTGAACACAAATCAGAGCAAATCAGAAGCGTAAATCCCCCCAAATTAGAGCTTAAGACCCCCAAATTAGAGAGAAGTTTTAGTAAGAGAGATAACCGGTATTTTGAGAGAGTTCAGAGGATTTGAGAGATAGGGAGAGTTGGTTTTTTGGGAGATTTGCTGAGCATTTTGTTGAGAGTTTTGATAGAGAGAAAGAGATGGAGAATTTTGTGGGAGATGGCTGCGATTTGAGAATGGGTGTGGATGTTAGTGTTTTTTGAGATTTAGGGATAGATAAGTCTATTTTTGAACTTGGAAACTTTACTCCTTGCAACAACTTTAAAGCTTCAACTATTACTCGCCTCACGTTACTCCAATCTACACATAAGACATAAAGCAAATACCTTAGGCGGAGCAAAATAGAAAAAAAAAATCATTAATAAAAACAATGAAAAACTTTGGAACAATAATTTAATAACAGAAACACGATTTTAAAATTGATGGCATCCCTGGCAATTGTACCATTTGATAGACCATATCAAATCGGGTGTTGTAATATAGGTTAGGGTTGTCGTTCTTCAGGGATGCATAAATCAAATTATGGTTCTTATTATCAAATCTAGTAAATAAAAATTTAAAAGAAAACTTATTAATAAAAACACTTACATTGATTGATTTCCATAGATTTCCCTAGATATTCTATAAAATAATACAATTTCTCTGAAGAATGCCAATAATCCTACGGTGGTTCTCTAGAGATGAAAGATAACTAGAACAATTCTATCTTTATCAGCTAACAAAGTCCTCCTAACTCTCAACAACTCTTGGTTTTGTAGAGATATTTTAGCAAAGCTTGACTACTAAGTCTTCCAGCAGCTCTTGGTACTAAGTCATCTCCAGTAGTAGCCTTTAACTTGAAAGAATTGGGCTTACTTTAATTAGGCCCAGTAAAACATGAAATAAGGTTCAAGATCATGTAATTTGAAGGACAAAAATAAGCATTTTTCATACATATCATTCCACCTTTGTGTTTTCTCTTGAATTAGGGCAAGTGGAATTTTTGTTTCCTTTACTCTGATATGTAATCACTTTAGTGTCTTACGAGTTATATATTTTTTGCTTGTTATGGATCGTATTAATGTGTCAACCACGTTCAACTTTGTTGCTTACCATAATTTTGGGATAAATATTATTTAGACTAATTGTAATGGCCTAATTTCGTAGCTCGAAATGGCCTAAAATTAACTCTTATACCAAATGTACCTGTGACAAAACTAATGTAAATCAAAAAATGATACAGGTGATTTAGCATGGAAAACCTTTGAATAAGTAAATAACCACGACCTCGAGTTGAGAGTTTTAGTAAATGTAACTTCTATTGCTTGAGGCTGATATCTTATTACAAGTGATCTCTAAAACTAGAAATGCTTGATCTTGTAACTAAGAAGTTTTGTGGTGTTTAGAATCTAGAAATTCCTGCGTTAGATACTAGAAAATTTAGTTTTTCTTGGTCTCTGACTCTTCTTGAACTTTTTCTTTATATAAACCTTACCCGCAGTTCATTATCATACTGAAGCACGTTCTCTGAATAATGAGGCAAGTTGTGGTTGACTGTGTCTTTGATTTGTTCATATTCTTCTACCTTACTTTTCAGTTTCATGGGAGAAGAATACGATCACGGGAAGCTGGACTATTTCTCATATATTGAAAACATCTTCAAAATATCCATGGCTTATGTTGTATCTTCGTGCTGATGCAACAAAAGGATTCAATGGTGGTTATCATTATGAAGGTCGTGGCATCATAAGAAAGATGTACTCCCTTGTAGAAAGCAGTTTCTCTTACCTCCCTCTCTAGTTTCCAGCTTTAGGGATTTCTTTTGGGGATATCTTGGAATATTGGGTTTTATTCCGGATATTTACATATATTTTTGCAAACAACATATACTGTACAATCGCAATTTACATAAAGATTATTATCTTTGTGATGTTTACTATACTACAACGTTATACCATAGATAGATCGAGTCGTAAACCCTAATTTTACATGTATAAGTATATTGCAATTTTATCATCTCTATTGGAGCCCGGGGAATGGTAGATATTTGGAAAAACCATTTGACATTTGTGACCCATACAGTAATCATCATGAGTGGGCAGTGCATGGTTATCCTGAAAGGAAAGGAGATAAGTGGATTGGTGATTCCAGGACTTGGGAGCTTGATGCAGATTCCCTCTCCAGCCAATAATACTTCTATCAGGTACTTTTGATGATTTATATGATGCTACAAATTTGGGTGCCAGTGAGTAGCACCAAGAAAACTCGGGAGCCATTATAAATATAGAGCTCATTCAAGGAATTAAAACTTAACATAAATTCAGCCCTACTATTATTGAACCACCGCATATTGATTTTGATGTGAATCGTATCTCATGATCGTTTCTCACATGTCAACGGACTATTTATATTTATGTTCTTTTGATCTAGAGATGCGTAGTAGGTTTTAGGGAGTTCCTAATTAACCAACCCTAGAATATTCATAATTAGGATTAGAGGTGGTAAACGGGTCGGGTCATAACAGGTTCGTGGGTCAAATAGGCAAACCCAAACCCGACCTATTTAACTAAACGGGTCAGATATGCAAACCCAAACCCGACCTTGATTTTAACGGGTCAACCCGACCCGACCTGTTTAACTAAACGGGTCGAGTTTGGGTCGACCTGTTTAACTAAAACATTTCAAACAAAACAGATTTTGTTGTTTACAGTTTACACTGATGTATATTCAGTGATACATTACTTATGCATCAAAATTCAGACATCAATGCATCACAACAGACAGTTCATACAACAAACAGTTCATACTCATAACAACAGTCATCACAAACAGCAGTCATACTAACAGTTCATCACAAACAGCACTACAACAGTCATCAATACAGTGATACACTAATACTGCAATACACTACAGCAGTCATCAATACAGTGATACACTAATACAGTACTACAGCAGTCACTAATACAAAATTACAAATTACATTTACAGCATTCAGTGCACAAACAGATTCTTCAAAACAGATAACAGTGAATCAGTGATACTTATGCATCATAAACAGTTTAAAATAGTTGAAAGAGTTCGGCAGTTCAGCAGTTGGGCAGATCATAAACATTTCAAAACAGTTTAAAGAGTTCAGCAGTTCAGTTCAGTTCAGCAGTTGAGCACTTCAGCAGTTCAGTTCAGCAGTTAAGCATTTTAGCAGTCCATAAATTAAAATAGTAGTTCGACAATAAAACCTGTTGCTTAACTGTTGAAGTGCACTTCAGCAGATCTGCAAGTACTTAATTCACAAAGCTGCATATATTGATGAAGTATTTCGATGTTTTAGCTGGTCGTGTTTAGTCATTATAACATTGAGAGACAATCCAATAGGCATTAGTTTCAGGGACGTACTAGGCGATGATGAACAGAGATGTCGCAATGAATCTACCCTTGCACTTGACCTGTTAGATTGTTGATTGCCCTGTTTTATCCTAGGAAGCGATGTCAGAACAGGTGTTGTAACATAATGCACATAGTAGTTAAATAACTCCCAAATACCAACACTACAAAATCTTCACTTTCCATATTTTCTCCTCCCTCTTTAATAAGATCACAGACTCAAGAACTCATACAAAATAAAAATGGCGGAGAACTCATCACCAAAATTAATCCAAATTTACTCTTCAAATTCTCTCGATTAAATCCTCATTACAACCAAACCCTAACCCTAATAATCTATCTTCTCCTTTCAACAACAACAACATCTCTGCATCTCCATCAATGGAGTCAATCCCTGAAATCTCATCTCCTCATCAACTCCCATTAACTACTCAAAACACTAATTCATCCCAATCTCCCCAACAACAACCGTTGAATTCGAATTCGACCATTGGAATTGATTATCATTTGCAGAAACAGAGTCAATTCCAAAAATTGCAGTTACAACAACAGAAGAATTTCTAGATTCAGGAAAGTTTGTAGAGATCACCATCGATGCCGAGGTTGAATGAGCTTCAACAGTATCAACAGTAGCAGCAGCAACAAAAACAAAAACAACAACAACAACAATTTGCTCAATCCATATAAGATGCAAAAGAAATGGATATGAATTGACAGTAGAAAAAAAACAAGAATTGGTAAAAACACAATCACAAATTTTGGCCCAGACGCAAAGTTTCGTTGGAACGGCCCCCTATTCGTTCAAACGAAATCTCGTAACTTGGCTGTTTTGATGGTTTTCGAACCTCTTGTTTACCTCGAGATTTGAGGGATTATAATAGGTTTTCCCTAGTATATAAAGGGAAACCTAAGTTATTTGTGAGCAACCCTTTTGACAATCCTTTGGTGAGAACATTTGGGGAATTTCTTGAGTGAGAAATCCAGAATTGGGCTTGAGTGATTATAATTGGGACATTGAATAAACTCTATCTCTCTCTTGAAAAGTGGACGTAGGCAATTTGCTGAACCACTATAATCATGATGTTGTGTATTTCTTTGTTTGTGTTTGTTCATTGCAAACCCAAATCGACTTGGAGTTTGTGGCTTTCGGGCTTGCGGCTCAACAATTGGTATCAGAGCGAGGTCGATTCCTCGATTGTGCGCGATTTTGAGGTAACTTAAGGTTTCTCAATTTTAATTTGGTTTTGATTTGGTTAGTTTATGAAAATTGGGGGTAATATGGGAGACGATGTTAAATCGAGTTCTTCGGCCCCAAAAAGAAATATAACGGTGATGTTCAATAATGTAAATGTTGAAGTTGAGAAATTCAACGGCACCAATAACTTCGGCATGTGGCCATGCGAGGTTATTGGTGTGCTAAGTCAATTAGACTTAGAAGAGGCATTGGAGGACAAGCCGGATGAGGTAGAGGAGAGTATTTGGAAGAAGATGAACAAAATGGCTTGTGCTTAAATTCGCTCGTGTTTGACTCGAGACATTAAATACCTTCTAATTAATGAAACCTTGGTAAAAGAAATTTGGAGGATTCTAGAGAAGTATTTGGTGAAGAGCATCCAAAATTGACTCCATTTGAAGAGAAAGCTTTATCGCTTTAAAATGAGATAATAAATTAGTATGTCGGAGCACTTGAACGATTTTACCAAGTTATTAGCCGACTTGGCGAATCTAGAGGAAAAGGTTGGCAATGAAGATAAAACATTATTGTTCTTGAACTCATTTCCCGAAGAGTACGAGCATTTCGTTACGACGATAACGTATGGGAAGAGTTCGTTGCAATACTTGGATGTGACTGCGGCGGTTGTAAACCAAGAGTACCGAAGAAAGGAAAAACGTGAGTCCGAGGAGTCGACATCCGAGGTATTGATGGTTCGAAGAAGATCTTCAGACAAAAGGAAGACGAGTGGTAATGACCTTTGATCGAAGTCGAAAGGTTGCTGTTTAAATAGTAACAAATTGAGTAAGGACCAATGCGCATTTTGCAAGGAAACGGGTCATTGGAAAGTTGATTGTCCCGCGCTTAAGATGAAAAAAGCAGGAAAATTGGGCTCTTCTGTAAATTTGGCTCAGGACACGGAAATGGAAGGTAATGATTCGGATTACTCTTTTACTATAACTTCTAGTGCATGTGTTAGTGATACAAAAAAATGGATTTTAAATTCGGGTTCTACTTATCATAGTTGTCCCGAAATGGGTTTGTTTTCTAGTTTGAAGAAGCTAGAATGTGGAATGGTGTTGATGGGAGACGATGGTCATTGCCGCATCTTGGGGATAGGTACCATTCGACTAAAATTGTGCAATGGGTTAGTTAAAGAAATTGAGGAGGTTCGGTATATCCTGACGATGAGGAAGAACATTATCTCGACGGGTTTACTTGAAGCGAAAGGCTACAAGGTTGTGTCTGAGAATGGGGTAAAGAGGGTTTTTAAAGGAGCCATGGTTGTATTGAAGGGCCACAAAAGAAGTAACAATTTGTACTATTTAGATGGTACAGTTGTTCTTGGTGAGGTTATTACCGTGGGAAGGGAGGAGACTGCTTCCATAGATACCACTCGGCTATGGTACATGCGTTTGGCGCATGCTGGGGAAAAGTCCTTAAGAGTTCTCGCGAACCAGGGGCTATTGGGAGTTGCCAAGGTGTGCAAATTGAAATTTGGTAAACACAGTAGTCTGGGAAAGCAGACAAGGGTAGAGTTTGGCACAGCTATCCACAGTACTCGTGGAACCCTTAATGAGGTTCACTCAGATGTTAGGGGACCCTCCAAGAATGCATCGCTAGGGGGAAGCATTATTTTGTATCTTTTGTAGATGACTTTTCTAGGCGGGTATGAGTATATACCATGAGGAGAAAGGATGAAGTCCTAAAAATTTTTATGACGTGGAAGAGGTTGATTGAGACTCAGATTGGTAAAAAGATCAAGGAATTCCGTTCGGATAATGGTAGAGAGTACACTAGTGATCCATTCTTACAAGTATGCCAGGATGAGGGGATAGTTCGACACTTCATGGTTAGAGAGACACCGCAACAAAAATGGGGTAGCCGAGTGCATGAACCATACTTTGCTAGAGAAGGTGCGGTGTATGTTATCCAATTCTGGGTTGGGCAAGGTGTTTTGGGCTGAGGCTTTGGTATATGGATGCTATCTCGTTAATAGGTTGCCATCAGCTACAATTGATGGTAAGACACCAATGGAAGCTTGGTCGGGAGAACCTGCTGCAGATTATTATACTCTTCGTATATTTGGGTGTTTGGCATACTATCATGTTAAGGATGGTAAGTTGGATTCACGAGCAAGGAAGGCCATTTTTCTGGGTAAGAAGAAGTGTGTGAAATGCTACAAGTTGTGGGATACGAGAGACCGAAAGATTATTCTGAGCAGAGATGTCACTTTTGATGAGGCTTCTATGATGAAGTCACATGGCTCTGAGCACACAGAGCAAACAACCAACGGGGTATTACAGCGGATGGAGATTGGTGCGTCTTCACATTGGCCAGAGAGTTCCGTACTTAGAGGGGGGTCATCTGTTGGTGTGACAACGGGTGATGAACCATTAATACATGTTCTAAATGATGAAGACACGGTTGAAGATGAAGCATTTGGTAGTACATATGAAGAGATTCCGGTGGCGGAGTCAATTACAACTTGTAAACCAAAGAGGAATAGGGGTAAGCCAGAATAGCTTACAAAAGACATGGTACTTTCAAAGGCGAAGGCCATGGTAGCATATGCACTACCGATTGTTAAAGGTGTTCCTTCCACGGCTAAACATTGGGAGGGAGCAAGGATGGAAGAGATGTATTCTCCTCGCAAGAGGGCGATTGGTGGTAAATGGGTCTACAAAAGAAAGCAAGGATCTCGAAATGGTATTTTGCTTCAAGGCAAGACTAGTGGTAAAACACTTCTCCAGTTGGATCCTATTGGCCTTGGTAGAGAATTTGAATTGGAATTGCAACATCTCGATGTTAAGACGGTGTTCTTATAAGGGAAGTTTAAGGAAGAGATCAATGTGACTCAGCCGAGTGGGTTTACTGTTGCTAGAAAGGATGATGTGTGTCAATTGAAGAAGAGATCGTTGTACGGTTTGAAGAGGCCTCCAAGACAACGGTACAAGCGGGCTCTTGATATAGAGATTCATAGAGATAGAGAGAAGGATCTCTTTCCTATAGATTTATTTAGCCCCTCACGGGGATGTGTGAACTAGGAGCGACTTGATCCGTGGAGGTACGTAGGCAACCATTGATTTGGTGCAGTCGAATTGGGTTCCTTGGGACATTTGATTGGCTTTGGTTCCTTGGGACACTTGGTTTGTATTTAGTCCTTTGGGACGCTTGGTTCGATTTGGTCCTTTGGGACTTTTGGTTTGATTGGTTCCTTGGGGGGCTTAGTTTGAATTTTGGTTCTTTGGGGCACTTGGTTTGTATTTGGTCATTTTTTAGGGACGCCTAGTTTTTAGCTGGTTTCCTTGGGCCGTTTGTATGTTTGGGTCTTTGGGGACACTTGATAGAGGAGAGTGTTTGTTTAAGTTCGTTTGGATGTTGGCGAAGTTCGGCTCAGATTTCGGTTTGTTTGTGTGGTTTGGGAAATCTTCACCGAGGTGGAGAATTGTGGAGATATTTATGTTTTTTGGTTTTGGGCCCATGTCGTTCGAACGACCCTTGAATCCGTTTGAATGACTCTTGTATCCCCTTAGAATTTTGGCCCAAGAGCCTAGGTCGTTCAAATGACCCTTGAATTTGTTCGAACGACTCTTGTATCTCCCTGAAATTTTGGCCCAGACGCAAAGTTTCGTTCGAACGAAATCTCGTAACTTGGTTGTTTTGATGGTTTTCGAACCTCTTGATTGCCTTGAGATTTGAGCGATTGTAATAGGTTTTCCCTAGTATATAAAGAGAAACTTAAGTCATTTGTGAGCAACCCTTTTGATAATCCTTTGGTGAGAACATTTGGGGGATTTTTTGAGTGAGAAATCCAAAATTGGGCTTGAGTGATTGTAATTGGTATATTGAATAAACTCTCTCTCTCTTGAAAAGTGAACGTAGGCAATTTGTCGAACCACTATAATCTTGGTGTTGTGTGTTTCTTTGTTTGTGTTTGTTCATTGCTAACCCAAATCGGTTTGGAGTTTGTGGCTTCCGGGCTTGCAGCTCAACACTTTTACCATCAAATCACCAGTTCACCACATACAAATAGAAGATGAATAGAAGAATAGATTTGAGAAGAATTAGATTTGAGAAACAAACCTAGTAAAATGAGATCAGCGAGGAGAAATCTCTCACGAACAACAACGAAACAACACCAAATCAGCTCGAATTAGCCCTAATCTGCAAGAACCAAACCTAATTAGCTCCAATCTGCAAGAATCTTTCATCAAAATGATAGAGAAACAATAAGGAGAAGAGATTTCTCACCGTTGGGAACAAAAATGAGAGAAAGAGACGAAGAAACACTTGAAAGTTGAACTTCTGATTTGAGTTTAGTACAATCTTTTATGATTTTACCACATACAAATCAGTGAATCACACGATTCATACCCCATGTGTTGTTGTTTCATGTTTGATTTGAGAAGAATTCAATTTTGAGGAGGAGAGAGCGAGAGGTTGCGGCAACCCGAACTGTTTAAGGTAAACCCTAACCCAACCTATTTAATAAATGGGTTAGACAGGTTCAGGTCAAATGATCTGCGACCCATTAAGGCCAAACCCAAACCCCCTTAAAACTGGGTTGGTCGGGTCGGGTTGGCGGGTTGTGACCCATTTTGCCAGCTCTAATTAGGGTTTCCACCGTTAATGATTTGAAGTTAGTTTAATTTAGGTTTCAGTTTAAACTTTTGTTTAGTTTTGATTTGAAGTTAAGTTTATGTTTATTTTGAGTTTTAGAGTTTAGAGAAAACCCTAATTTTAATTAGGTTTTGGTAATCTTCAAGTTTTCGCTTCCGCGATTTGATTTTACGTCAGATTTTATCATGCATGTCTTGTTCTTTTTCAAACTTATTAGTTAAACTGATTATGTTATGCAGAACCCATTGTTTTGCAGGATCCAGGAACAAAACCAGCAAAGAGAATATGGTCTTCGATCAATGTTGGTACAGTAATATATGTTAACCCCACACGCCAGTCTGGTGAGTGAACTGTAAGTGATTTTGATGTCCTTATTTCTGAAGATAGTAATGTCTCTTTTCTTTAGTAGGCATGTAAATTGATCATGTAAATACACAGAAACTAAGGCTTTAGCATGTATAATAGGAGATTTTGGTTTACATGTTGATTGTTTTGTATTCTTAGAATTGCCCGTGTTTTATTGTTAGATATAGGAGGTTGATTTAGGTGTGACATGTTAAACGCATAAACCCCACATTACCAACAGCTATACAAAAAGAAATTAGGTAAGCCCCTTGTAATACAATTTAAGTAAAACTTATTCCACAATCTTATTGTATAAATTCATTTCACAAGATGATATCTAATACTTTTAGTCGGAATCCTAAGTACTAGATTCAAGAAATGGGTAATCAACATAACCAACAATAGGATCAGAGGTGTAGAAAGTGTCTCGGTTGTACTTGTTTAAAGGAGCATTGAGCTCGAATCGCCTCGGTAAATCAGGGTTCGCTAAGAACCAGCGGCCATATGCAACAAGATCTGCATGTTTATCCACCAGAGCTTTGTTACCCTCTTCTCTGTCATAGCCTCCTGCAGCCATAAAAGTCCCTTTGAAAGCGTCTTTCATAGGTTGAAGACTGTAGGGCGTTTCACATTTCTCATCGACCTTTTTCATCCTCGGCTCGACCATATGGCAATAGAGAATTCCGTATTTGTTTAGAGACTTAACCATATAAAGGCCAAGAGCTTTTGGGTTTGAGTCTCCTGACTCCATGTAATTTGCAAACGGAGATAGTCTGATCCCTACTCTATCAGCTCCAACCTCGTTAACAACAGCTTCTACTACTTCTAGAGCGAAGCGGCAGCGATTTTCAAGGCTCCCACCATACTCGTCTGTTCGGTCGTTGACTTGATCTTTCATGAATTGGTCGATCAGGTGGCCATGAGCTCCGTGGATTTCAACTCCATCAAAACCTGCAAATGAAAGTTAAAAAAAAAAACTATTTATAACTGGAGCCAAACGCTTGGAGCCAACTAAGCAATAAATGGAAGAAAAAAAATCAGGGTATTTATCATGATAAATTCATATCTATGGGAAAACGCCACCAAAATATGTTGTTGAACCACAAAGTACCAAGGAACTAAGTTACGACAGAGGTCTAAAGTATGATGAAGAAATTACCAGCTTCAATAGCATTCCTTGCAGCAATTTTGAAATCTTTGACAACTTCAGAAATTTCATCTGTTCTTAACCGCCGTGGAGGTGTAAACTGGTTGTCATCAATACCATTGGCATGGATTTGAGGCGTCAACGGCTGGTCTGTAGAGGAAACTGGAACTTGCCCATTGGGCTGGAAACCTGAAAAATAGAATATCGTTTAGATCTTATATAACACTTGAAAATACAGAAAACTGAACCATAATAAGATTATGAAACATACCCGAATTAGAAACTCGGCCGGCATGCCAAATCTGGCAAAAGAAGATACCACCCTTGGCATGAACAGCTTCCACAATGGGTTTCCAGGCCTCTACCTGCTTGTTTGTCCAAATACCAGGTGTATCTGGATACCTACAATTAAGAAAGCAAAATAAAATAGAAAATGTTATTAAGAGAAATTGCAATAATTGCTGAAGATAAACAACCCAATAATATAATACCCTAGAGCGGTGTCAGAAACTCCGGTGGCTTCGGCTATGAGGAGCCCCCCTTGGGTAGTTCTCTGAGAGTAATATAAGATAGCATGTGGTTGTGGGACATTGTTGTACGATCGTGTTCGAGTCAGTGGTGCCAAAACTACTCTGAAAAATACCCAAATAAAAGATCATCAGTTTGCAACAAAAGAGCAAAGTAACAATATGCTTCTAGCAGAATACACAGTCCACACCATTTTGATAAAACATATGAATAAAACTTTGGTATCGATCCTTATGAGAATGAAATAGCACCAATCTGTTATCTCATTGCTGTGGAGAATATTCTTATGTGGCTCAACTTATAGGAATACCTCCACCTACAATGACTGTCAAAGAGTATTCAGATCTTCACATCAAAGATGCTAAGTTTGCGACTCTGTCAAGTTCCATACAAAGCTCTTGTTTTCTTGGTATCCTTTCTAATCCAGAGTCAGATAATCGCTCTGACTCTGGATTATATCCCAAGCCAGAACCATGTTTTGCGCAACATTCAAAAGTTAAGGTGAACCATTTGAGTCCTTTATATCCTATCATAATTAACACTTCAGTTTTGCAATTCAGGGAATTCTAAGATTGGTAGCCAATTAATTCTGCGCGATCCTTTTGCAGAACATGAAGAAATGATAGGATATAATTAAATATCATCAGTAATACTCATAAACTAAAGAAACATGTAATCTTATTCTCAGTTTATTAAAATAAGAGAAAAAGATGCATGTTAGATTGATCATAAATCTATTACAAAAAACTGAAACTCTAACCTGTGGGAAAGATTGAATCTTCCCATCTTGTATGGAGTTAAAAGAGGGACTTTAGAAGCCACCATTTTCTCTGAAGCTCTCTCTGTCTCTCTTTCGGAAACTCCCTATGAGTATTTATTTTCTCTGAAGCTCTCTCTGTCTCTCTTTCTGAAACTCTCTATGAGTATTTATAGGGCAGGGCATGATAGGGTAGTTGGAATTCAATAAATCAGCACTTTTTGATCTAAAAATTAGTATGTGTGAAAATTGATATAGAGCAAGACAGCAAGTGATCCTGCAGACGTGGGTGCTTACGTCGGACTTTTTATTAGGACCACATCCCACTCCAATATGCAGGGAAACTTCCCCACTTTTCTTTTCTACAATGCCAAGTATTTTGTGAGTTCGGATTTGCCAACCCTATCCAATAAGCAAGGAAACTTCCAAGATAGAAATGCGTCCCATATACAAACTTGGACCCGGTAGTTCCCTATTGTTGAAACGGTCAACTAATTTCAAGAGGCCTGAGTTGAAAAGAATAATCACATCATTCATCTTTTTCGTTACATCAACTTCCATTTGATCTAGGGTTATATCGGGCTAACTGATACATAATTCACCCAACTTTTCCAATCGAAGTAACCACCACCTTCCGTGTGAAATTTCTGACTATTTGAGATTAATCGATTTTGATTAATTTGGGTCAAAATTGAAAGTTCGATAATCCTTGAAACTAATTGTCTAATTCTAACCTAGCTCAAGTTGATATGATAATCTAGTGATAGCAATAAATGATCAAAAACACAAGAACAAATAATTTTAACCATGTGGGAAACCTTCCTCAGGAGAAAAACCCATAGGTCGCTAAATCTATTATATGCTCATTTTATCACTTCTTCTAAAATATTTTCGGGTTGTTTGTCTAAAACATTATCAATATTAATTTGCTCGATGCCATTTTTCTCTACTGCTATTTTATCCTTCCCTACATCATCTGATATTGTTGGTTGTTCATTTGCCAAATCATTTGAACTACTAGCATCACTATTTTTACTAACAATCATAAACTTAATCATTTCTCCCTTTCGAGACTCGGTTAACACATTCCTTCCTATCTTTTTGAATTTTGGTAATCAAAATCACATGAACGCTTAGACATTAATATTGTATCTCTACCAATCAATTATAAGAATTTTACCATAAGTACAACCGTGTGAAATAAGCTTTGTGGTGATTTTCCTTCACTAGAAATGTTGCGGGAAAATTGTCCAACTACTCCAAAGCCCCCAATGATCCCTAAACAAGAAATTTTTTATTGAAATTTACCTTTTACAAGATTAGAAAGAGAGAGACTAGAATAGATAGAGTGCACAAGTAGATTAGAGAAAATAGAGAACAAGTGGAAATTGGGAGAGTCGGGGATAAAGTTACAGTAGAGAGAGAGAGAGAGAGAGGCTTTAATATTTAATAGCTTTTTGCTGTGGCTCTGACCTTTTCAAATTATTATAGCCTTTTTATCTTCTTTTGGATTTATCAATCTTGATGAGCCATATTGCACCATATTTTTTTTGACAGTACAATAAGAAGGAACTTATCCATATTTGGGGGCTTCAGGCCGGCCTAAGTTGCCTTATAGTAAGGTCGGCCCTGAACGTCACCTTTGGTCACTACGACTACGGCAACAATAACCCGATATACAACAACAACGCCAATAACAACACACACAATGATAGCGATACCCACAATTTAAATGGCTCAGACGGTACCATCGCCTAGGACCACCACCAATGAATACCCTACAGAGAGAGCTAATACCCGTTGCAACACAGCAATATTTTAGCCCGAACTCGCCAAATCATCCCAACATTTTTTTGTCAACAGGAACAGGGTTTAATCCACAAAAAGATTATGTTCCGCAGAATCAACAACGACAATCGGGGTTTGGTTTTGTTAGAATGGATAGGGTGGAACACGAGTATTGGGGTGATAGTGGAGAACATAACCAGGGTTTTGTAGATCGATATGTACCGGTTCATGAAGGACAGTGGCATGGGTGGAGTGTCCTCACTAATAACTTTGTTACACGTACTTGTAGCGATGGTTTTCACAATGATTCTGGTATTGGGGGTCGACGTTCTCAAGATACTAATCAGGGAGAGCATATCGCTTCAACTGTTATTACTACAAACTAAATATCCCAGAGTTTGATGGGAAAGCTGATACAGATGGTTTCATAGAGTTTCTTAATAAAGTTGATCGGATATTAACGTACAAGTGATATGAAGATCCCAAATCCGTAATGCTTTTGGAGACAAAGTTAGCAGAGTATGCACTTAACTCGTGGAACAATATTCAAAAAATACGGTGGGATTCATGCCAAGAGTACATTCCAGATTGGGCTTTTATGCGGAGGGACTTATTTTATCGCTTTGTTTTACGGTCGTGCGAGGAAGACAACTTTCCTCGTTTACAGGGATTACGATAGAAACTAAAGACTGTTGACGAATATGCGAATAAATTTTATTTATTTTCTTCTCGGGTAGCTACAACGAGGACAGAGGCACAGAAAGTGAGTCACTTCAAATCTGAGTTCACTAGGAAGATTCAAGATGAGTTGACCATGGTCAACATTTATTCAGTAGTTAAAGCAGTAGAAATGTCAAAACACGCAGAGACTCAATTCAAGACAACATTTATAACTACAACTTCTATTCCAACAGCTCCTACGCCTACTAATACAATAGGGATGCGTCCTACAGGGAATAGTAGTGGGGTCCAGTATTTTAGGTGCGGCAATACTGGTTACATGAGGCGTGATTACCTTAACGCTAAAAAGTGCATTGTACTATTTATAAAGAAGTTTCATGGTCATATGGCGGACATAGTACAACAAATATAGGATGAGGAAGACGTGCAGATTGAGATAACAGATCCGAAGGAAAGCTATCCTTCACCCTAAATTCAAGGTCAAAATTTTCAAAATCGGGGAGAGTTGATAGGTTTCATGACCGTCAATCCCGTCTACTATGACTCACTTTCTATTTTATGTTATTATTTATGTTTTAATTAGAAGCCTAAGATTCCTAACTATATTAGGAACTCCTAAGATATAGGAGAATCTTTATAATTGGAGAGCTAGGTGGTATGGGATTTAGAAACTCTTTCTTTATAAAAGAGGGGGTTAGGGTCAGTGTTAGTGGTGGTGGTGTTAGTAGAGATTTAAGAGAGAATTATAAGTGATTGCTTAAGATAGATCAATAAAGAGATCAAGTTCTTCTATTTGTGATTTATAATTAGCATCCGCGTTGTTTGAATATATCAGGAATGCTCATGTAAACCTCTTCTTTTAAGTCGTCATGCAAGAAAGCAATTTTCACCTCCATCTGAAACAATTGCCACCCTTGATTAACCGCCAAGGACAAAAGAACTCGTAACGTGTTCATCTTTACAACTGGTGCAAATGTTTCTTTGTAATCTACACCATATGTTTTAGTAATTCCTTTAGCGACTAACCTCGCTTATTTTGTTCAATGGTTCTATCACTATTATACTTGATTTTGTAGATCTAGCAGCAACCAACCGTTTTCTTTCCTGGAGGTAACTTGACGATTTTCCAAGTTTTATTTTTATTAAGTGCTTGAAGCTCATCCTTCATAGCTTGTTTCCATATTGCCATTGAGTTTACTTCTCGAAAAGTATTTGGCTCAAAATCATTGGAAATAGCACTCAAGAAGCTAGAATATGACGGACTCACACTATCATATATCAAGTGAGCTTGTATTGGATAAGAGGTTGCCTTACAGGTTATGTAGTATTTTATTTTCTCCGGTGGGCAAGTCTCTCTATGTGACCGACGTAGGATAGCTGCAGGTGACGATGTTTCCCCTTGAGGCACATATTGTTAAGAATCGAGGTAGCTAATCTCTCTTCCATGACAAGAACGATACGCGGTATAAGCCATAACAGGAGAACAATCAAGCAAGAACACTAAAGAACACAACGATTTACCCAGAGGAGGGAAGTGAAAAACCCTTTCGAATAAAAAACTACTCCTTGCACGAGCAATTCACTAATCAAAGATCAAAGGTTACACACAATATCTCCAAGTTTCTCAAGCTTTAATGGAGTCTCTTAAATTCTAGGTCTCTAGAATTAAACTCACAATAAAAAAGATTAGGCTAACAAATAACCTAAGTCCTCTTTATACACTAGAAGACTAAATACAAGTAGAACGGATATCAAGGAAAACTCAACATCTCAGAAGAACTCCCAAAGGCAACCTAGCACAACTCGTTCAAACAATACACAAACTCATTCGAACGACTCAAGCGATTAAAGGTTCCAACCCTAGAAACATACATGTCGTTCGAACGAATTCTAATATCGTTCGAACAACTTCTTCGGTCTTCAAGTCCCAAATGCAAAATCAGACAACTCGTTCAAACGAGCTTCATTTTTGTTTGAACGACTTCGACCTACTTTGAGTTCAACTACTCGAGTCTCTAGGTAACTTAACCAGCTCGAACTTCAGGAAACTTAACCAACTTGAATCTTCAGGTAACTTAACCAACTCAAACTTCAGTTGATCATAACCAGATCGAATTTGAACATTGAAAATCTCATTTTCAATTCGTTTCACTCTGGCTTCAATCCTTAAACTGAAATAACTCGAACTAAAATGACCTCGAACATAATTTGAGTTCATGCCTTAATACATATTCTAATTAAGGTACATCTTCAAGAGCTTAAAGAGTAATTGGAGGTACAACTTCAGGATCTTAAAAAGTAATTAGAGGTACAACTTCAGGAGCTTGAGGAATTACTGGAGGTACAACATCAACTTCTCCATGATGTTGTGATTGAAATTCCATATGGGTCATCTTTATATTGGAGCTAATTATAAGACGAGGCACCTTATCGGATAAATACCCCCATGGCTCCCACAATCCTTTGACTCTTGAAAATAGGATTAGGCTTCGACAAAACGAACATAGCAAGAAATAAAAAGCTTTTGGAATTCAAGATCATAGCATTTGTACCCCTTTTGTGTAGAGGAATACCAAAAAAATACGCATCTTGTGGCACGAGCGTCAAGCTTATTACGATGAAGTGCTTGTCGGTACACATAACATACACAACCAAAATCCGCAAATGGGAGATATCCGACTTCTGATTTTTAAGAACTTCCAATGGGGACTTGAAGTCAAGGACGCGATGATAGGCATGAAAAATGCCTATTTTTGTCCTTCAATTTACATTATCTTGGACATTATTTTATGTTTTGATGGGCCTAATTGAAGTATATTTGACTATTACAGGTAATAAGACAATTGCAACCAAGCCCGGCCTGAAAGCCCAACTTTTACAAGCTAAAAGATGTTACTAGAGATGACCTAGTGAAGAAAAGGTATCAAGAGTTGCTGGACTTGGTAGTCAAGACCTGGCTACAATATTTCCACAAAATTAGAGTTGTTGAAAGTTGGGAGGAGACTTCGTTAGGGATAAAGATAGAGTTGTAGAGTTCATCTTTTTACTCTCTGGGGAACCACCGTAGCTTTAATTTTTGTATTCTTCCAGAGAGAATTATATTTTATTGGAGAATCTTGGGAAATCAATGTAAGTTCTTATTTATCAATTATAAATTCTTTTTTTACAATTTCTTTTTTACTTAATTTGATAATAGAATTATGATTTGATCTTTGCATCCCTGAAGAACGACAACCCTAACCTATATTGCAATACCCAATTTGATACGGTTTATCAAATAGCGTCGTTGCCGAGGATGTAATCGATTTTAAAATCGTGTTTCTGTTATTAAATTATTATTCCATTTGACGAGTTTTTGTTGTTTTTATTAGTGATTTTTCTCTGCTTTGCTCCTTGAGGTATTTGGTTTATATGTTGTGTGCAGGTTATACTAATGTCAGGCAAGTGATAATCAACATTAAAGTTGTTACAAGCAGTAAAGTACAACTCTAATGTCAGGCGAGTGATAATCAATAGTAAAGACCACGACTCTACTCTCTCACTCAAAATAGTCTCTCTCTAAATAATAACAATCCCATCTCTCTCTAGCACCGACTCTCTCTTTTTCATCTTAGAAAACCCCATTTTACATATTCTTTACCGAAACCCTAATTGGGATTCAATTTTATCATCAATCGACGTTTACGTTGGGTTTACAAAGATCTCACTAAAAACTCTCGGTTGCGTTTCTCTCTCAGCAATCGATAGTTTCTCTCTAAAATCAATGTTTCGTTTTGTTTGTTTCGATCTGATATTTCAACCTTGGTTTTCCTTCAAGCCCTCCATTGTTACTCGACCAAGTTTCTCTTCAAACCTTCTTTCATCTTTGTGCCCTAAATTTTGCAGGTGTTAAAGATTGGGGATTTCATGATTTAGGGATTCAAGGTTTTTGGCGACGATTTAAGTTATGTAATTGGGTTTTGGTGGTGCCTCTATCTTTATCTCTGTCTCGGTAAAGATTGGGGCTTTATTATTTTCAAGTTGGAATTGAGGTTTTCTTGTTTGCAGGTGAAGATTCTGAATTGGGTGTAATTAGGGATATCTAAATTGGCATTAATTATTACGCAATTGGATGGTTTTGTGATTAAAGGGTTTTGTGATTAAATGGTCTTCTGATTGAAGTTCTGTGATTGAAGTCTGTGATTCGGGGCTGTTAACGGTTTCTGCGAATGATAAAAATCTGGCGTGCCGTTGATTTGCTGTTAATTTGGGTTCAACTATTGATTTGCCTCCCAAATTACTGCTGAATCTTTGAAGCTTGGATCCGATAGTGCTTATGACAGGGGTAAATCGTATCACAATCTCTGGTTTTACTGTGTTAGTTTACTATGCTATAGTAATTGTTTAATCTGCTACAGTAGTTATTTACTCTGGGTTTTACTTTGTTAGTTTACTCTGCTGCAGTAGTTGTTTACTATGGGTTTTATTTTGTTTATGAGTTTCTGCTTTTAGATTAATTTTATTGAAATTGAGTTAAAGTTTGAATTGTGCTTTGGTATTTGATCAGGGTTTTTTTTTATCATAATCTTCTTAGCCCAACAGTTTCTTTTGTGTAACTATGTTCGTATTCACCAAGTATTATAAAGCTTGTTCTTGCGAAGAACAAGTCGGGCCAAACAACTGTTGTTTAAAAGCTCTACCTAGACAGTTGGACCAAGTATCTTTTGCTCGATCTAAATAGTTGGGTAGCATTTTTGCTACATACTTGGTTCACGAACACAGACATACATTAGTACTATTTTTCAAGTTATTGAAGGAGATGAACATGATTGATTAAAGCAAAGAGACAAAGCCAACATCAAAGAAAGCGACGAAGCCAAGAAGACTTCTAGTTGTTTAATTTTTATCTATTTTTGATATTATAAGGATTGAGAAACTATTTATGTAAAGTTTAATGAGTGACGTTCTTTAAGGTAAGGAAATTATACTCTACTGCAGATACAGCTTTGGAACCCCTACTCAGGCTAGAAATCATTTTAATGCGTACTTCGCTAGCGATCATGAATAGGCCTTCCCAACGATTTCACCAGGGTAACCAAACGTACCCCTAAAAAGGCCGCTTTGTAGGTAATCATCTTTTCACCACACCCTCCCTGTCAAGGTATATTGTTGTTCAATTATTGTTTGATTAATTACGTGTTTAATTTTTACAACAACGCCTAGATAAGGGTGAATCAAAATGGGATTTTATCACCCATGCGTACCCACGCATTAGGACCCTGGGAGTTCATCACCCAGTTTTTAATCTTTTCGGTATCGACAGTCCTGACCTCTTTAAAAGATTTTTAGATAAGAAGCCATAAAAAATATAGTTATTCAAAAGGCTTTGCTCGGACCTGGAGCAACACCCTCACTAAGAAAACCTTCCAAAGGGCTAAATATAATATATGGAATGTGGGGGATTTGAAGTTATCTCAAAAAGTGTATAAATATTTAGAGAATACGAGGTAAAGAAGAGTAAGAAAGAAAGAAAATATGGTGATGATTCGATCTGTGAGAGTTCATCAAGCTGTTGAGGGACAATTGGCAATAAAAATTATAGAAGTGTGAGAGAGGATATTTTATGTGTTAGATTATGATTCTGACTTACCTGAGTTTGAATTACAGTTCGAAGGCTTAGATTTAAGGGTAAGGGAATTTGAGATAGGGTGCCATTTTTACTTAGAGATTTTATGTGAAGTGATTTTGAAGCCTGCAGCTCGAAAAGATGCAGTGAGGCAAATTGTTGAGGAAGAGATTGAGGAGGAAGATGTGAGGATTGCTGGAAGTGAACTAATTAGTTGTGGTCTACCAAGACATCTGAGATGTTTTATGTGTAATTATATGTGAGGGAACGAATTAATTGAAGTCGAATAATTGTACTTGAAACATAGTTAGAATGAAGTTTTTAATCTGTTGTTTTTTACTATTATGAATAGAAAATTTGAATTTAAAATGTGTTAGCGTTGGAAATGATGTCAACAATTCTATATATAACAAAAGTAATAATAGAAAAGGCAGGTAGCTTTGATTTTTGTCTCTTCTGAATTAAAGGGAAAGTTTGATTGCGTGTGAGTATTAAGTCATCATGAGTGTAGGGAGGTCAGAGGGAGATTTAAGTAGGAGAGATGAGAATATATTAAAATATAAGACCAGGGGCAATGATGTGAAGGTATTTTCACCAAAAAGGTGCAAAACGTCAGACATTAATTATGGAAGGAACGCCTCGGTTCCAAAACTAAGGGCGGCTCATGCAAGGCCTAATAACTGTCAGTAGTTAGAGAGAGAAACTATAAATAATATGTCATCATCTTCATTCAAACGTTAATCATCTTCTAAAAATTTGAAGAACAGTGGGAGAGAAAAGTGGGTAGAGATTCACGTGAGAAACTAGATGAGAGTGATCAACAAGAAAGGCAAGGAAAAGTTATGGAGGCAGAGTCAAGATGGTAGTTGTACAACAGCATTACAAAAGAAATTTTTAGCACTGCTTCAGATTTGTATTCAGACGTTGAAGGTTAGTAAAATTATTTATGATTTTGTGAATGTGGGTTTGAAAAATTTTGTGGCTTTTCAATTTTTTAAAAATTACTATTTATAATCACCTTTAAAATTTGTCTGATATAGGTGTAAAAGATAGATATGTATATGATATACGTATATGTATGATAGATGTGTGTAAAAGATCATTATATAATACCTGGACCTCTATGTAGGTTGGGTGTGAGGATATCTGTGTAGAATCAAACCTCATCTTTAGACTTATAATTGAGATGAAGATGTCGACCTTTGGTCGTACTGTTGAGTCTGAACATGTAGAATCTGATAGGGAGGACGAAGTAGTACTTGTTCAATTTCTAGATTTCTCTGGTAAATTTGTATCGTACCCTCCAAACTCTGATGTGTTTAGAGAGTTCTGTAAATCCAAAGCTCATATAGGTAGAATATGGGGAAATGTTGTAGAACATGCTGGAAGGCAGTTCAGAGGTTGTACATTAGCATCTGGGGAAGAACATTTCTTTTTGTTGCCTGACATAGAAAATGAGAAATTAAATAGGGGAGTGGATGAGTCAATTTCCCAGAAATATTTTGATGGAAATGTCAAAGGCGACGACCTGGATAAAGGTTTTCTGTATTATTTGTCTCAGTTGGAGTATGGGTTGAGTGTGCCCCTTAGCAATCTTGCGAAAGGTATTATAAATATTATAGGGGCTTGTCCTACCTAACTGAATGGGAACATGTGGGAGGTGATCAGTATTTGTGAAAGTTTGAATAGGTTGTGGGAAGAGAATGAGATAGAAAGGGGAATATCTCCTGAAGATGTATTACAGTATTATGGTGTGAAAAATTATTTTGCAACAAGAGGTGCATACTTCTGTTCGAGCTCGTCTTGACCGTTATCTTCGATCTAAATTCAGTAGGTCAGATGTGGAATGATAATGAGATATGGGTGAAAGGTGATTGCCTTCAGAGAGAAGATGAAGAACTAATGGAACTTATGTATAGAACTGTGAAGCAAAGTAAGTAATAGTGTATAATATTGAACTGTACTAATTAAAGGTTATTTTATTGTCTGACAATATGTTGTGCTTGATGTATAGGGCCTCAGTTGAAGGTGACAAAGAATGAGTCCCTGCTAGATATTGTTGCTAGAAAAGGGAATGAACTCGAGATAGTTTTGAAGGAGCTCAGTATTAACAAAAATAAAAGAGCTAATTATAGGTCTGAGAAGGTACAAAAGTCTCAGGCAAAGAGACTAATGACGGGGGTTGGAGCTAGTAAGAAGAGAGAGGCTGATGGGGAGAAGCATCTATTTTTGTCGAAGGCTGGTGATCTGGATTTTGCGGATGTGACGAAAGCTACCACGTCGAGCAAGTTTTCTCTGAAATTCCCAAAGAAGAAAACTAGGAAGCATGCCTTGACTTTTGGAACTACGGGGAGTGATGAGGTCGAGGGAGACGAAAAAAAGATGAGGGTAGACCCTCCAGCTGAAGTGATTGGGGCGAAGGTCGTAGAGAGTCGACCTGTTGAGGAAGATGAGTTGCGAGCTGTGGAAGATAGGGTAGGGCTTGCAGCTCGCAAAGGTGCCAAGGAAATGAGTGCCTTTGTACAGTTGGAGCTAGGCAAAATGGTAAGTTTTGATGACTTATGTATTGTTAAGCTTTGTTTTTAGATTTGAGCTAAAAATATGTTTAATGTATTGTAGGTTGCTCGCTTGTTGAAGGGGATATGCCTCGGGATTGAGGAAGGAAAAGCTGAGCTCGAGAATGGGAAAATTGAGCTCGAGAAGAAGGTGGCTCGACTGAAGTCTACCTTGGTTCTGGAAGGGAAGCGATTGGATGTTGCGAAGGCTGCGTAGGAGGTGCTGATTATCGAGCTAACAGAGGAGGCGCAGAAGAACCTGGATGATACGGTAGCTTAGCACGATAGACTCAGGGGCCAACTTCTTTTAGTAAGGTACTCAAAGGCTGATGTAAAAGCCATTATAGAGGGTACCTACGTCGAAGAGGATGTCCCTGGGGTGGTAGGAGGGTTGGATGGGGTATCTCCCATAATTAAGCTAGATAACTAGGGGGAAGATAATGAGAAGGTAGAGTAAAGTTGTTATATTTTGGTTGTATGTTTTTGTTGGGTTTTGAAAACTATAATTGCATGGAATATTGTTTTGTGGATAAACTTCGGATAGGCTAAGAGATGTTTGTAAACATTGTTTGTAGGAACTTAAGAAAATGCGCTTCAGAATTCAGAAATTAGATAATGAGCTCGCTAAGGAGAAAAAAACCTCAGTGCCCCTGTTGACTTTGCAAGCGAAACTACAGGTTAGAGAAGAACAAGAAATATTTAACTTGTATAATGTACTATTGTAGAGCTACAAATTAAAATTTAGAAAAATAGAAATATATCTCAAATGTATTAGAAGCTTTAGGGGCAATGGTAATCAAATGTGTCCAGATAATACTATTGTGTTGTGAAAGTTAGAACATAGAAAATGTGTACCTTGAAATTGGATGTAGGTGTAACTATCATCGAACTGAAATTATACCTTGACCTTAAGTTTAGAAGCAATTCGACAACAATAGAATGTTAGAAAATAGAAATCTGTTATATTTTTTAATGTCATCTGTATTTTAAATTGATAGTAGTTGTAAAGTGTTGATGAATCAAACTCAGTATATTGTATCTGTGATGTAGGTCGAACTGGAGTCTGTTCGCTTGAGTGAACAAGAGACATTATAATATAACCAAGAGTATGCGGCATAGTTTGATAGGATGAGAGAGGCAACATAACTGTTGAAGATCTGACTTGAAAGATCGAGGAAAAAGATACCAAAATTAAAATGGCGCAAAAAGAGCCCGCAGAGCCGATGGAGCAAAGCTCAAAAGTTGGAATGATGCATTGATGGTGAAGAGTAAAGAGGCAGACATGGCTTGATACCGTATTGAGGCGTTAGATAAGATAGAGAAAGAGTTACGGGGTTTTGTGGTCAGTCTGAAGGGCCAAATGATTAAACAAACAAACGTGCAAAAGTAGGTTCGAGCTTATCTAGTGAGTTCTAAAAGCTAACTGAAGCGATTGAAGAGTGAAATAATTGAGAAGGATAGCAAGCTAGAGAGGGCTCGAGCTGACTTAGTCTGGGGCAGATTTGGCTACGACAAATTTACGTGTCAAAAGGCCGAGGCTGGAGAGCGGTTAAAGAAGAAAAAAGACGATGTTGGGCCTCTATTAAAAAAAGGGACGGGTTGACCTATCAGCTTGAATTAGATTGCTGGAGGTGGATGTAGCTCAAATTCATGCTCATGTGCAACAAGGAATTGAGCGTGTAAGGGCGAGCCAAGATAAGTTGACATGGCTCTTGGCAGAGAGCGAGAGTTAAAGGTGGGGATCAAAGGTAAGGATCAGTTGATAAGGAAGAAAGATGAATTGCTAAAGAAGTCTCATGCTGTATGTAAAGATAGGGAGCTAGAGGAACTTCGTGCTCAATTGGCTGAATTAAGGACGACAAGCCAGGGAGAGTCAAATAAAGCAGCGAAGAAGGCGAAGGAGCATAATATGATTATGTTACGCGTAAATAGACATAAAATGGACGGTATAAAAACTTGCAGGGGCGTTATCAGAGATTGAGAAAGCATTTTTCCCATGTAGTTCTGCCCCAACCTACTCGCTCGCAGATGCTAATGGTTGTTATTAACTATTTTGTAGATGATATGAGAAGACTTGAGTTTGAGAGGGATACCTTGCACGACTGTCTGTCGGGAGGAGGATGTATTTGTAAAGCCGATATAGATCGAGGAAGCTGTATGAATACCATGGAAATAGAGCTAAGTTCCCGACCTGCTGAATTGGTAGAGCAAGGCAGGATTACTGTAGCTACTCAAGCTTCATATTTTATGGCTGAACGTCCTCCTATTGTAGGGGAAAGCGTAGCTGACCTCCCATTAGCAGAGATAAACCCTTAGAAGTGGCTTGTAGATGTAACATGTAAAAGTATCTGTATTACAGATATATTGGAAGATGAAAGCTAGTTTTACCTTTATTTTAACTTATGTCTGTTAGAGATCTTTGATTAAAAACTAGTATTATCTTTGTTTTAATCGTAGATTATGTATAGATGGGTGATTGAAAGCTAGTTTTACCTTTGCTTTAATCTGTATAAATGTGTGATTGAAAGCTAGTTTACCTTTGCTTTAATTTGTATAGATGGATGATTGAAAGCTAGCTTTACCTTTGCTTTAATCACCCCCAGTGTTGATCGTGCATACTGAATGGAGATTAATGCTGGGGGTTGAAATCACTTTGATCGTGCAAGCTAGTTTGAAAGATATTTCAATATCATCAGTAATACTCATAAACTAAAGAAACATGTATCCTGATTCTCAGTTTATTAAAATAAGGGAAAAAGATGGATATTAGATTGATCATAATTCTATTAAGAAAAACTAAAACTCTAACCTGTAGGAAAGATTGAATCTTCCCATCTTGTATGGAGTTAACAGAGGAACTTTAAATTCTAACATTTTCTCTGAAGCTCTCTCTGTCTCTGATGTAACACATCCCTCATAGGATCGTCTACCCACCATATGGCCTATGTTCATGTAATGCTTTAGCTTAAGCTCTGTTGGAGAGGTCCAATATGGGTTATTAGCAGTTTCCCAATTTAAGTAGAAGTCTATTTTAATTAGAATTAGGGTTCCTAATTCTAACCCCCCTTGTGTTCTATAAAAGGGGAGGTCTAGGTTATTAGTCTCTTAGTTAGTTAATTCAGTTAAAGTAGTCTTGTTCAGAACAATGATCTAATTAATAAAATTAGGGCTCCTCACGAACCTAATTTATTTTATTAAAACTGGTATTTTTCTTGATTATTGGCTTCCGCGTAATCAGTTTACATCAAAGTGGTATCAGAGCAATCTTACAATCCTTCGATTCGACGAGATGAATGCAACACATGAGTTTTTTTAGAACTTATGAGCGCTCAATCCAAGTTGTTACAATCAATCTTACGAGTTTACAAAAATGGAGATAGGTCCGTTCAAAGCAATTTACACCACGCCGTCAAGGAGTTCTCCTACGTCCCTAGCGTTATGGATCGGTGCAAACCACGTAAGCACGTTATGGCCACAACGGTTCGAAATCCAAGTAAATTACTGGCATTATACGGATTAATTGATCCCCCCCACAAGGTCCAAATCGAGTGTTGAGAAAGGTGCGATCCCGGCTACAAAAGAGGAAGTCGAAGATTCAAAACAAATTGTGCCTGCCGTAGTGTTGTTGGTAAAAGAGAAGGGCTACACATGGATCCCATTTAACCCCCATGGGTCTGCTTCAAGACCACCTAGATCGAGTCAGACCCAAGTCCAAGCTGCTGGGCCCAAGCCTGCAGCAACTCTCCAACAAACCCATATTCCAAGCAGTTGTCAAGTCTAAATATAAAATAAAACTATTACTCATGTAACAAGCCCAAGTCATCATGAGCAAGAAGGCCCGCCGAATTTTCAACTTTCCAACAAACTCCGCCCAAAGCAGCTATACATAATAGAAAGCCTAGGGAAATCCCGAGATCCCAAAACAAGAGAAGGTCCTCCATTACCGAGTCGACCTCTCTCCAATGCGCAGATTATCGCACCCCGATCAACAACACCAACACAGCCGTCCATACCAACGGTACCACAGCAAGCCGAGCTTGGTGGCACTATAAAGTAAAGCACCAATTCTCATAACACAATCCTCACCCTACTTCTATGTGCTTCTATAAATAGGGCATTGAAGTTCGACCCGAGCAACCCAAATTCTTGGCCCCGTAACAATATTTTTCATACACGGTGCATTACCAATGGGAGACTCTGTGAAGTAATTCTTGATTGTGGGTCTACAGAGAATCTAGTGGCTAAAGAGATAGTAGAGAGACTTGAGTTGGAGATGTTCCCAAGTACCAATCCCTTTGATCTTACGTGTCTCTCTCTCCAGGATAAGGTAAACGTTCGGAAGACGAGTGCGTGTTAACATTCACGATAGACGATGCTTATGAGGATATTATCCACGCCTCTGTAGTCGATATGGATATTTATCATATCCTACTTGGAAGATCCTGGATGTTTGATAGGAAGGTCCATTATGATGGGGAGGCAAATACGGTTAGCTTCTAATGGGGGAATGGGAAAATCATCCTAGAACAGATGCCTCCACCGACCCTAATCGCAGCCATTCGACGGGAATGTGTCAACTTCATCGCAAATGCTCGATCTTATGGAAGGGCATACGCCCTTGTCATTACGTATTCCTCACCTCCTACACCTGTCCCTTCTTGTTTGCAGTCCATTATTGCAGAGCTCAGTGATGTTTGTGAAGAAAACACCGATAGTGTTTTACCTCCATTACGTGATATCCAACATGCTATTGATTTTGTTCTGGGATCCCCACTCCCAAATTTACCTCATTACCGAATGGCACCTGCAGAGCACGCAGAGTTACAAAAACAGGTTTTTGAGTTATGTACCAAGGGCGTGGTAAGAAAGAACATGTCGCCATGTGCCATACCCGTTCTTCTGACTCTAAAGAAGGATAGTAGCTGGTGGATGTGTGTTGATAGTAGAGTTATCAACAAAATTATGGTTAAGTACCATTTCCTAGTTTCGTGGTTAGAAGATATGATTGACAGCTTACACGGTGCCAAGGTATTTTCCAAACTTGATCTTTTCAGTGGGTACCACCATATTCGTATGCGACCAGGTGATGAATAAAAAACAGCATTCAAGACAAAAGATGGACAATTCGAGTGGATGGTCACGCCTTTCGGCCTTTCTAATGTATCGTCAACATTTATGAGGTTGATAACGGAGGCATTACGTAAGTACATCAACAAGTCTGTTGTAGTATACTTCGATGATATTCTGATCTACAGTAAGACCGAGGAAGAACACTTAGAGCATATCACCACTATTCTTGGAGTCCTCCGGGATAATAAACTATTTCTTCAGTTGAAAAAGTGTTCTTTTATGGTTGATTCTGTACAGTTTTGGGGATTTATGGTGTCAGCTGACGGTATACGAGTTGACGACAATAAGGTTCAGGCTATCAGGGATTGGCCAATTCCTACTTCGACATCACAGGTTTGGAGTTTTCATGGGTTGGCCACATTTTATAGGAGGTTTATTCAGGGTTTCAGCACGATCATGGCACCACTGACCGACCTGATGCGTAACGCTCCATTTGTCTGGGGGCCAGATGCAATGACAGTTTTTGTAATAATTAAGGATAGGCTGACGTCTGCTCCTGTTCTAGCGCTACCTAACTTTACACAGTTGTTTCCATGTACATACAGATGCGTGCAAAACTGGTATTGGAGCAGTTATTTCTCAAGGGGAGAAACCAGTTGCATATTTCGCTCTGAAGCTTTCGGGTCCACAGTTACGGTATTCCACTTATGATATTGAGTTGCTAGCAATAGTCTGCTCACTAACTCATTGGAGACACTATTTGGTACACAAAGAGTTGATTCTCAATACTGATCATGATGCTTTTTGACATATGCACAGTCAGCAGCGGGCTACTTCAGATAGATAGGCGAAGTGGTTTAACTTTCTTCAAGATTATACATTCAGAACTCAACATATCAAGGGAAAGGAGAATACGGTCGCAGATGATCTGAGTAGACGTAAAGAGGCTCTTGTTACTCTCTGCGCTTCAGTATTTGGGTTTGAGACACTACGTGATCTCTATGCTACAGATGAATTCTTCGGCCCTATTTTTGGCGATTATCTTGCACAAGAAGGTGTGAGGAGTGGTGAGTACACTATGCAGAATGGTTATTTATTCTATGAAACTACATTATGCATCCCTACGTCGTCCTTTCGTGATAGTGTCATAGCTGAGACACATAGTGAGGGACTTGGTGGTCATTTTGGGATGGCCAAGACAATGTCGTCTTTACGAGAGAGGAATTTTTGGCCTAGCATGCGGCGTGATGTCTACCAGTTCATTTAGCGGTGTTATACTTGTCAGATAGCTATGAAGACTAAGTAAAACACTGACCTCTACACACTTTTACCCATTCCTGAGGCACCATGGCAAGACGTTTCTATGGATTTTGTGACAGGGTTGCCAGTAACAGCAGAGGGTCTTGATTTAGTTTTTGTTGTCGTTGACAGGTTCTCCAAGATGGCACATTTCATTCCATGCTCTCGAACAAACGACGCTTATCATGTTGCTTCCTTGTATTTTTGAGAAATTGTTCGTCTACATGGTATCCCACAATCCATCACATCAGACAGAGACGTCAGGTTCACGGGGCATTTTTGGTGGTCACTATGGGGCTATTTTCATTATAAATTACAGTTCTCCACAACGTTTCATCCTCAGACAGATGGGCAGAATGAGGTTGTTAACAGAAGTTTGGGTAGCCTATTACGAGCAACGATTGGGGATAGTCCAGAGGATTGGGTGTTTGCCCTCACTCAGGAAAAATTCACTTTTAATAACTCTATTAATAGGTCTATGGGATTGTCTCCTTTCATGATTGTCCAGGGGTATTCGCCAGATACAGTTCTAGATTTGGCACCTATACCCCCGACAGTTTCAGTTTCTTCCTCTGCTACAGAGTTTGCTAGTTCGATATAATAAATCCATGAGAGTGTACGCACACGCTTAACAAAGACATATGCCTCATACAAGGTACTGGCCAATACACGTCGTCGGCAGATCAATTTTCAACCCGGTGATTTGGTTATGTTGTATATCGAGAAGGAACGTCATTCTGGGGTCGGTTCCAAATTAGCACTTCGACGAACGGGTCATTTCCATATTGTTCAGCGTATTGGGGAGAATGCTTATGAGGTTGACCTCCCACGACATATGCGACGTTCTCACTATGTTAATGTGAGTCTCCTTTCTCCTTTTGTTGGTAATCATGTGCCACCTATTACGTTGCCGATTCCTCTTCCGCAGCAACATGAATATGACCGTATTAACACTGTCCTAGAGCGGAGTTCAAATGAAATACCAAAGAGGGGTGTCTATCATATGTACAAGGTACATTAGATGGGCAAGCCCGATTCAGAGGACTCATGGATATCAGAAGCATATTTTCGACAGAGGGAACCTATCCTATTTTCCGATTACACCGACCGGTGGAATTTGAGGTCGAATTCTTCCACAGAGGGGGGGGGGGTGGTTTGATGTAGCACATCCCTCATAGGATTGTCTACCTACCATATGACCTATATTAATTTAATGTTTTAGCTTAAGCTCTGTTGAAGAGGTCCAATATGGGTTATTAGCAGTTTCCCAATTTAAGTAGAAGTCTATTTTAATTAGAATTAGGGTTCCTAATTCTAACCCCCCTTGTGTTCTATAAAAGGGGAGGTCTAAGTTATTAGTTTCTTAGTTAGTTAATTCAGTTAAAGTAGTCTTGTTCTGAACAAGGTTCTAATTAATAAAATTAGGGTTCCTCACGAACCTAACCTAATTCATTTTATTAAAACTGGTATTTTCTTGATTATTGGCTTCCGCATAATCAGTTAACATCAGTCTCTCTTTCTGAAACTCTTTATGAGTATTTATAGAGAAGGGCATGATGGGGTAGTTGGAATTCAATAAATCAACACTTTTTGATCTTAAAATTAGTGTGTGATAATTGATATAGAGCAAGACAGCAAGTGATCCTACAGACGTGGGTGCTTACATTAAACTTATTTTGTAGTGGTTCTTTCTGCAAAGGCCACATCTTCTTTGAATTTGGGTATGGTCATTTGACAACCATTACACAAGATAAGTCATTATAAATTTATAAAAGATTTTACAAGAAATTCTTTGAAGGGAAGCACCTAGTAGATAATCTTCATCAAACACCAGAAATTTTGAAAAAATTGCTTTATCCTATCATATTTGATGTTCTAAACTTGCAATAAAACACGGGAGAGGATTCACATACACTCTCCTTTGTGCTACACTCTCCCCACATTACACAACTTGATAGCTTGGACTCCCTATGTGGAGGACACAACAACTCACTCACTCACTCCAAAGTTCAAATTTACACAATAGCAATCGACATGATATCGTCGAACTTTGGGTATGCGACAATTTGACTGTGTCGATGAATGCGTCGATCGACAATCAAACACTAGAAAATTGTCTCATACCATAATACTTCGACAATAATTTGTCGATAACAATCACTTCGACAAATTGACCAGACAATAACATAGTTTAATTGTTGACATATCAGAAAATTGATAATAACGTACTAGGAAATCAACGATATAATGTCGACCAGTCTTTGTACAAAAATATTATGATTGTCAATCTATAGGGTTGTCGACAATATAACTCAGTAAAACCTGTTTATGTTATAAATTTATGGGGCTTATTTAATGGGTGTGTAATTTATTCCATGGGTGTTTTGGCCCGGATAATGATGGCTGCGATAATGAAGTAATTTTCCAAGTCTCTCCTTCTAATGAAGAGGTTGATGAAGTAGTAGTATGTATGGAAGGATTGGAAGCTGTAAAATGGGAAAGGAAAGCAGCCATAGAATTTAAATTGCAATACAGGTATTTAAAAAGTGAATATTGGTGTAGGAGCACGCCCCCGCTAGTGAGGAAGTTGGGGTAGTCTAACAAGCAAGCTCTTTCAACGACCCCAACCTCACCTAATCCAAGCAGCGAAGCGATAGGTCGGTCGACGAGCAAGCTCATCGGTCGTCCAACACTCGCAGTAAGGAGGGTCCGACAAAACCACTCTAAGTATCTCCAAACAACGGGCAATTATTAGCAACTGTAGAACGATAACGAGGAGCACCCAAACCCATGACCCTAAAGGGATTACTTAGGAATTTCCCAAGGTACGTGAGTAAGGACGCTCCTAGTTCAAATCCTCCCTATAAATAGGGAGGAAGGGATAAACCAAAGGGGTCTTCTTCTTCTTCCTTCTTTAAGCATTTTACTCTTCCTCAACTATCTTGAACGCAACTAGAGAGACAGAGAGGAGCCTGGAGATAGTTGAGCGGTGCCCTCATCCGGCTCAGTATCAAGCCCAATCCATCGAACGATTATTATTGTCTCCTAGGAAAACAAAGAGACTACAATTGGCACCGTCTGCGTTCCCCACCAAAGCATCTTCAGAGCAATGATGGTGGTTTCCACCCACAATCAGTCCCAAGAACAAGCCATGGCCAAGCTGAGAGCGGCGCTGACGCAGCTGCAGGAGCAGATGTCCACAAAAGAAGACCAAATACGATAGCTCCAACTCGCCAATGAAACTCTACGTGACACCCTCACCGCTAATACTCATCCGCTACAAAGCAGTCCGGTGGCCTCCGCGTCAGTAAGCGAGTCGACCCTGCACGAACTAGGTCATGGGGATGAAGCAAATATTAACCCTGCAGTTAGAACCTCGGTAACGCCAGTCCACCAGCCCCACGCATTGCCTCGAGGACCAGCTATGCCTCCGCACCCCACGATTCACCATGGCACGGGCCCACCGCAGCATTGACCAGCTTACCAGCTCAGCCATAACGACCCACACCCTCTCAATCTATATGCTCCACAGCTCCACGACCACTGAGTACCAACTTCCATTATGGATTATGGTACCCCTCTATGGCGACAATCGTGCAAAACATTTACAATGGCATCCCCTTTATAGTCCTGATTCCCCCATGGCCACGACTATCACCCCCAATACGACCGAAACCATATATACAATGAGAGGTTTTACGACCAAAACCCAGGTATGCCCTCGTCGGGACCGACCAAACCATATATACAATGTAAGAGTACATAATGTCGATGTCTTGTGGAATCGACAATATAATTATTTAAGAGTACATATTCTCGAGAAGTCACAAAGTTGACAATTATAAGTAACATAATTGTCAAGAAGTCATAAAGTCGATAATTTATTCTGTCGCTTACCGAAGTCATCGACAAAATGTAAGAGTACATAATGTCGATATCTTGTGGAATCGATAATATAATTATTTAAGAGTACATATTGCTTATTGATTGTGTACTCGACAATCTGTGTTTAACAATACATAATGTCGTCTGCTTGTGTAGTCGATAACATACAGTTAACTAATATATGTATTTTCTCCCAGGTCCTCCCAAACACCATACATTGGTTCTGCCTTTGGAACATCATACACAAGTTCCCTAAAAAAATTGGTCATATTTATTGAGATCTATCTACATTCAAAACTGATATAGATTCAATTATCCACAACATATATGATCCTGTAGAGTTCAATAGAAGGCGGAATGAGCATATAAAGAAACATAATCTTGATGACAATAATTGGAACTCCATTGTACACAAAATAATCTTGATGATAACACGTATTATCGCTAACATGAACTTTATTGTACACAAAATAATCTGTACTATAAGCAAAAGCTTGGGAATCACCAGAAGCTTCATCATCTGTACTAGAGTCTTCTGCAGACTCTCCATGGGAATTAGTTGAAGCTTCTTCATTTCCCTGGGGGGATTTCCACTTGTAGTAGGGATTTCCAAATCCTCATCTTCTTGAGGGGACACTTGCAGTCTTCCCTTGTTCTCCCCTACTTGAATTTATTTTATTTCTTTTGACAGGCACACATGTAGGTTTGTTATAATTTGGATGTGAGGGATCTTCTTGCTCTGAATCTAGTCTTTTCTTTAGGGAGGTTGTTGAGGGTATCTTCACTTTTACCTTTGGTGCCATCCTGCTTAAGAAACAAACAAAGATTAGCGACTTGCAGAATAGGCATTGAATGTTATTATCGAGTAGTACGAAATCAAAAATAAAGTAAAATAAATTTGTCGACACATCACTAATCGACAATAAAGCACTAGGAAAATATCGATACCATACCACTTCGACAAATAATTTGTCGATCACAAAAATATCGACATATTGATAACACAATAATATAGTTTAATTGTCGACATATCAGAAATCGACAATAACGTAATACAAAATTTATGAAACACCAATACATCAACAAAATATTGTCGAGTATAACAAAGACGACAATTTTCTAAACTAAAACATACAAAAAATGTCGATACAATCTCAAATCGACAAATATGCACACGTATATCCCCGCATTATGTGGTATATTTGTCGGTGTTGTGATTAAATCTTAAATTTGGGGGAAATTCCTCGAAAATTTAATCTCATAAACAAAAAAAAGACGTAATGGAATTTCGCGGGAAAATTTAAAAAGAAAAGATAATAGAATCCAAATGGGGAGATTACAGTTTGCATTGAATTACCTGGATTATGATTACAGTTCTCAGAACAATTGGTGATGGATCACCAGGAGAGAGAGAGAGTGAATGAGAGAGAGTAACTGAGAGAAGATTAATAACTTCCCTAGCATCTCTTCAAATGGCGATGATCGTCAAAGATGATGGTAGAGGGAGATCGGAAAAGAGGGAGAAAGTGAGTGACTGAGTGAGTGAAATTTAAACTTTGGAGTGAGTGAGTGAGTTGTTGTGTCCTTCACGTAGGCAGTCTAAGCTGTCAAGCTGTGTGGTGTGGGGAGAGTGTAACACATTTAGAGTGTATGTGAATCCTCTCCCATCAAACACATTACTGGTCCATCCTTGTAACAAAATACAATTTTTTGCTGTAACAACACCTTCAGAGTGAGAGATCGATGGAGATCTCCAACACAACAATGGCACATTTGAAGAGAGGGAGAGAACCCAACACAACAATGACGGATCTAAAGTGTGAGAGAGAGAGATCGCAAACCCTGATTTGTAAAGGTGATTTTGATGGATTTTTTTTAATTTTTAATTTTTTAAGCCGTAGTCAACCAACGACAAAGATGATGAATTTTCTAATTTTGATAAACAGATGCTATCTACTTCTCCAAAAAAGTGTTTATTGCATTCTCATTCTCGATTTGTAAAATCATTATCAAACTTCAACCACATAATCAAAAACGATAATCATTACCAAACAACCCTAATGATCCTCTTAAACCCTTTTAAGAATGCATATCAAATTTCAACCACATAATCAGAATCGATAATTTGTTACCAAACAACCCTTTAGTGATTTAGGTTATGAGATGTGAAATAATTTTGGAGAAAAATGACGCCAAGATAGAAATACATTGCTGTTAGCAAGTAAGTATTAATCGTTCACGTCTTTGGGAAACCTATTAGGCTAGTGACGGCTAGAGGTTAGGTTCCACATAACCAAACTTCTTACACGGTGACAACGATTTGTAGTGGTTCTTTATGCAAAAATCACTTATCTTATATATATATATTTAGGGCCCGGATCTGTGGACAACAATAATTGACAACTAAAATAACAATCTACTCAAAGCGTTGGATTTCTAGATGATCAACGGTGGATAAAGGGACTGATATGGATATGAGAGAATAAAATTGTTGCCACATCATCTACTTTGACCAACATAGTAGTCCTTCTCTCTCCTTCTATTGTTTTATTTTCTTACCATTTTCACCCTAGTACTTTCACCTCAATCTAGGGTTTGTCTGTTTCTTACTTTAAACGAGGAAAAACTCAAAATCCACCAATCAAAGAAATCATTGCTGCTGCTACCACCAAAGGAAGAAAAGGCATGTCTCTTTATCCAATTATATTAGTTCCCAAATGGTAGGAAAAAAAAATTCATCATCCATCTTCATTATGTGTTCCTAGGTACATGAATAATATAGATATCAATATTAAAATCGATTTTCCCCAACAACCCATCTTCATTATGTGTTCATTTGCCATAATTTTCTTACTAATTTATACACTTATTTCAATGTCAAAGAATTATGACTAACGATTCCGAAACCCCGGAACACCCTACCCTATTGGATCATACTGGATCATCTTCGATCCGGGTTGATCAAGATGAATTACAAGATTTCCATACTCCAAATAAAGATGCCCCAAAACAACAAACACCTTACAAAGGAATGTTTTTTGACTCGGTCGAAGAAGTTAAGAACTACTCCGAAGAATATGGTCGACAAAATGGTTTTTGGATTAGTACGCGTACTTCAAACAAGGGGCATTGGCAGTCTGGTGAGGTGACTAGTGCACAATTTGTTTGTTCTCATCAAGAAAATTTTGTTCCAAAGGCCGTGAAAGAAACGAGTGGAAAAGAAATGGTGATGAAAAGGGGCAGAACTCGTTCAACTGTTAAAGGTGGGTGCAAAGCTACTTTGCGGATTTTAAATGACAAATGGACTAATAAGTGGAAAGTGTTGATCTTTGACGATGATCACAACCATAAATTGGTTACCCCAATTAGAAGAATGAAAATGAAGTCAACCAGAAATATGCCGAAAGCAGCAAAAAATTTGGCATAAATATTTAGTATAGAAAATTTACCTGTTGGAAAAGTTCTTGCCATATTAAATGGAGATGATATAGGTTTCGATAAACGAGACTGTTGGAACCACTTGAGGAATGTCAGACGCAAAGAGTTAGACGGGGGAGATGCACAATCTGTACTTAATTTCTTCATAAAGAAGCAAATCGAGTTTCCACAATTTGTTTATGTAATACAATGTGATGCAGACGGGAGGGCAACAAATTTCTTTTGGATAGATTCGAGGTCACGAATGGTGTATCAACATTTTGGGGAAGTTGTCACATTTAACACAACGTATCGAACAAACAAGTATGATATGCCATTTGCACCATTCACTGGAGTGAGCCATCACTACCAGACCATACAATTTGCACTACAAGAAATTAGGCCTTTAACGTCATCACATTAACGTCATTTTTGTTAATCTGACGTAGTAAAAAGGATTATAACGTCATTTTAAACAAAAACGATGTGGATAGTAGCGTGCACCGTCACTTGTAAGAAATGTCACAAAGGAGGTCCTCCAACACGTCATTAATAAATGACATAAATTATTTTTGACATCAATTTCTAAAAACGATGTTGTTTCTAAACTAGAGCAAATAAAAGTTACGAGAGAGATACAATACATGAGTAAATAAACAATTGCAGAGATAGAGAGAGAGTCTGTGTGAGTAATGGAGTATGCAAATTTTTTGAAGCTCTCATCGTCGCTACAACTAGCTCAAGGAGGTCAAAAGTCCTTCAACCAGACCATGGATTCGTCTCTCCTCTATTGAGAGGTATAAATCTTCTTCTAATTCTTTCGTCTCTTCGAAACGAAATGGGGGTATTAAGGGAATATTTAAGCATATGGAAAAACCCTAATTGACTTCAAATCAGTAAGTTCTCCAATCCTAAATTCTTAATCGCTTCAATTATGTTATAGTTCAATTGATAAAGTACATGGTCGGGTTCTAATTGATTTCGATTTCTTATATTGAGTATATAATTTTCTTGAATTAGAACATGGATTGAGATTATGGGTTCTAATTAACCCACTTATGGTCTAATTATAGTTTAGTATTAGGGGTTAATGACAAGGGTTTGCTTCCATGGATTTATGTTAGTGGTTATTTAGTTTTTAGTTTAATAAGCTCAATCTCGATATTATTGTTTTAATGGACTGATATCAGATTTTTAATTTCATACCACTGTGTGATTTATGGAATGTAGAATTATTTAGAAGTTACACATGTTGAAGTCTACCGCCAATTGAATTAACGGTGTTTTTAGGTTTCTACGTGGAATAATTTTAAAAGATTATTTTTGGTGATGTTGGAAGGAGCAATAAATTTTTTGATTTATTAAGCCAATAATTGATACATGTGGTTCAGGCTTTTCATAGCTATTTCGTGTTCACCTCTGTAATATTATGTACTTGATACATGGATTAACTGAGGAACATGAAACATATTATAATGTTCGTTTGGTGCAAATGCTCTTTAGATGAGAAACATGATAGCTTTACCAATACTACTTAACGTGATTCTACCGGCTAATCTTGTACTTTTTGCTAACCCTAGACTTGAACTAATTCCTCACAAAACCAATTAGAGTAACTACTTAGAACTGTTTCCTGTGGTGAAATTTTGGGGGCGACCCGGTTAATTTCGCCCTCACGCCCTGGCTCGCACAAGACTAAATTAGCCCCTTCGCTAGTTATTTTTCCAAAATTGATTTATTGGTGCTAGCTATCTAATTTCATCTTAGAGTTATCTTAGGGCAATTCAATGTTGATGAATGTATCGAGATCACGCTCTGTTCACTAAATTTATTATTTCTATTTTTCCCTTTATTGTAGTGATGAAAACTTGAATAAAGACGGATACTTAATTTCCTTAATGGATGACCAAGGATAGGTCCCCATATCTAGTATTGCAAACTTCAATTGGGTATCTTTCTGTAGTTTGGCATTAAATTTTTTTACAATCACATATGTTCCGTTGCACTACTTATGGAAGCGCATACCACCACATTGAATTAGTATATCATTAGGATAATTCTTTTAATACTGTTGATTCTCTTTTGGTTTACTGTACTGATGTTGTACATTTGGTGGGCTGTAGGTTAAGAATATGACTTCAAATATACCCTTTCTTCTGGATACAATGTGTAGCTCAAGTACCGTGGAGGTGCGGGTTAGATATCTCTTATCATTCGGGGCTCATTTTTGCAGACTCTCAGTTTTTATATATGTATTATAATTATGTATTGTTTACATTATAATATTCCACTTACTTGCATTGGATCTTTTGGTAGGGTGACAAGGTACGAAGACGCGGTGACTGGTCAAATTGGCTTTCTTTTACTCGGCATTCATCATCAAATTCCCAGGGCCAGGTTCAGGTTGATGAGAATACAAGAAGCGTGTCTGGAGGGTTTGTATAATCTTAATCGGGTATAAATTATCTAGAGGTTGTTGTCGAGAGTAGTTCAAAGTGCAACAACTTGACAGGCAAAACATAGGCCAGTACGAAAAAAATAGAACACTCATTCAGGAGTTTTTATTCTAAGTCAAGTTCCGAAATTAAACCCTCGCAGAACTATCTTGTATGAAATCATATATGTTTTGACTGCCCTAATAGATAAATTATTACTGATGATTTTTTTCTTTTCTCATGCCGGTTGTTCTTGTATGTGATTTCCAGGATAGATATTGGGATAAGCGATGATGATGATGATAAAAATTGGTGCAAGAGATTCAAAGCCCAATTCAAATGAGCTTGCTTCTGCAATCAACGACGCCCTTTACTGTTACGAGCAGGTTGATGAGATCCCCATTGTTTCCATAATTATGGTTATCTTTCAATCGTGGTCCAGGTCATTTATTTGAAAGCTTTTAATTTATCAATTTTGGCAGGAATTAAGAGCTAGACAGTCTAATAATAAGAGATTGAATACTGCGTTAGGGTCGAGAGATGGAGATCCCAGATCTCCCACCCTCGCACATGGTTTTCCAAATCCAAAATCCAGTTCGAGTTCAGAGGAGCCTGGGCATGTGAATTCCCGGAAGAGGCAAGGTAAAGGCATAAATAACAAGATATTTCTTTGGGGAACATAAGAATATCTAATATTTGAATCATTTTCACTCGACTCATTCAATTTTTCAATTTATGTGAATTGATATTTGGCCTAATCATATTTAGATTTTCTTTTCTATTCTTGATGACTGCTATTGATTACGACTGCAGGTGTCAGCTGCCCCTTGTTCTTATTTTACTTCTATATAAAGAAAAGAAATGTCATAAAACAGAGAATAATTTTTTTTCGGCAGAACGGTGGCTTATTATTAAAACAACAAATACCATCGCATGAAGGTGGTGTAGAGTCATCAAAATTCTTCAAATCCGAGGAGTTAGAAATCGCTATCAACAAGTACGATGAGGAGCGGATTCTTGGAAGGGGGGGCTATGGTACAGTTTACAAAGGAATATTACCCGACGGAAAAATAGTTGCCATTAAAAAGTCTAAAGTAGTTTATGAGAGCCAAATTGAGCAATTTATCAATGAGATTGCGATTCTTACTCAGGTTAACCATTGAAATGTGGTGAAGCTATTCGGGTGTTGTTTAGAGATGGAAGTACCCCTATTAGTTAATGAATACGTCTCTAATTGAAGCCTTTTCGAACATATTCATAGCACAAGAGAAACAACTTCTATATCTTGGGAAGACCGTTTGAGGATTGCAACGGAAACTGCAGGTGCACTTGCATATTTACACTCTGCAGCTTCCACACCAATAATCCATAGAAACGTAAAGTCTGCAAATATATTGCTAGATGATAGCTTCACGGCCAAAGTAGCTGATTTTGGAGCATCGCGTCTGGTTCCTATAGATCGAACGCAAATAACGACGTTAGTCCGAGGAACATTAGGATATTTGGATCCGGAATACTTCCATACCAGTCAGCTCACACAGAAAAGTGATGTTTATAGTTTTGAAGTAGTTCTTGTAGAACTCTTAACATAGGAGAAGCCCCTTTCTTTTGAGAGATCCCAAGATGACAGAAATTTGGCTGCTTACTTCACAGTCTCATTGAAAAAAAGTCGCCTCTTTCAACTTGTCAAACCTCAAATCATTAACGAAGGAAAGTCAGAGCAAATTATTGCATATTCTGAACTTGAGAAGAGATGCCTTAATTTGAAGGGTGAAGAAAGGCCGACAATGAAAGAAGTTGCAATCAAGCTTGAAGGATTGAGAAAGTTTGAAAATCACCCGTGGGTCCTACACAGGAATGAGGAGAGTATCAGTTTACTATCTGAACCAGAAGAGATTTATTCGATAGAATTAAGCTCTTACACAGACACAGGTGATACTTCTGGAAAATATAGTATGGAGGTAATGTCAATGAAGGTTCCGCCCTGATGATTGTTACAGAATATAGGATGAAGCTGGCAATGGTATGTTTCAAGTTATGTGCTTAAAAATACACTTTGGTTTCAGAGTACTACTATCTAATATCTATACTCTGTCCAGTTTTATAAGTAATGAATTTGAAGTATTAGTATTAATCCAAGAAAACACCAAAAGTTCATAACAGAAATTGAAAACCTTTTTTATTGTGATTTAAAAGTTGAATTACTTGTTATTTTTATACAATATTAAGTTAGATTAGCCCTCGTGATCATCATTTTTCACGAGAGCATTGATTATCTTTTTAAGTAGTGAGCACATGTTTTTCAGAATACAATTTTCTTAAATGGGTGACAATGTCCATGCTCATTTACTTTCTAAGACATAGGACATATCCGTGATCTAATATGTTTTACTTGAAAGTTTCTCAGTGGCATTGGTTGTTGTTTGGGAAGCTGCAAGAAGGAAGCTTGGGATGCGCCATTTTGATGTGCATGTATCATTTTTTACTGTTTCGTTAGTAGTTTTACTTGTCTAGAAGTAGAATATATATATACATATCTTGGGGACGATTCTTGTAAGCAAAATCTGCGCCTAACACAACCGATCACTACCATAGTTTCCACATTCATCCTAATCTAATTTGGGGTTTGTAACTTTGACCTATCACAGATTACAACACAATAAAAACTAACATATACATATTGTAGTTACTTTCAAGCAAATACTCGAATAATAAATTGAAGGTATAAAACCCAACCTGAATGTATGATCGAGAGCCAACATGAATTAAAGGCCTTGTCAATGGAATCTCTTTGTCAAAATAAGCGAGCAACTCTTGCGACTTATCAAACGGTAGAAACCGAGGGAAATAGACGACTTCGCTTCCGTTTCCAAGATCTATTATAGTCTTCTCCTTTGCAGAAGTGTTTAGAGTAATGTTGGGGGCAGTTTTGACTTCCATACTAAAAGAGAAACAGAGAGCTGATAGGCGAAATAGAGGCCAGTACGAAAGAAACAGGGCACTCATTCAGGAGTTTTAATTCTGAGTCAAGTTCCGAAATTTAACCCTCGCCAGAACTATCTTGTATGAAAATCATTTTTGTTTTGACTGCCCTAATAGATAAATTATTACTGATGAATTTTTTCTTTTCTCGTGCCGGTTATTCTAGTATGTGATTTCCAGGATAGATATTGGGATAAGCGATGATGATGATAAAACTGGTACAAGAGATTCAAAGCCCAATTCAAATGAGCTTGCTTCTGCAATCAACGACGGCATTTACTCTTACGAGCAGGTTGATGAGATCCCCATTGTTTCCATAATTATGGTTATCTTTCAATCGTGGTTCAGGTCATTTCTTTGAAAGCTTCTAATTTATCAATGTCACATGTCTTATCATAATCAACAAAACCTTGTAGGCATAATGCCATATCTTGAGTCCCCTTTAGATACCTCGTATCCATTTCACAGCTCTTAAATGCTCCTTACCTGGATTACTCATATACCTACTAACAACTCCCACTGCTTGGGCAATATCTGGTCTCGTACAAATCATAGCGTACATTAGGCTACCAACCACGGATTGATAAGGAACCTTCTGCTTCTCATCGCGATCCTTCTGCGTCTTCGGACAACAATCCTTTAATAATTTGAAGTGACCTCCCAATGGTGTACTAACAACTTTAAACACCATCCATATTGAACCGCTTAAGTACTTTGCCGATGTACTCAGCTTGAGATGACTTCAATTCTCACCGCTTTCTGTCCCTTGTAATACGCATACCAAGAGCTTGTTTTGTTGTACCCAAATCCTTTATAAAAAAACTCTCGGGATAACTATTCCTTCAACTTGACAATTTCTCCCATGTTAGTACTTGCTACAAACGTATCATCTACATACAGAAGTAGAATAATATACGAGTTCCCCGTATTTTTGATAAAACAACAATGATCAGCATTACTCTTCGAGTAACCATTGTTAGACATGAATTGTTCAAACTTCAAATACCACTGTCATAACGCTTGTTTCAAACCATATAAGCTCTTCGTGAGCCTACACACAAGATCTTCTTTCCCTTTAACCGAATACCCTTCTGGCTGCTTCATATAAATTTCTTCATCAAGGTTACCATGAAGAAATGTTGTCTTGACATCAAGCTGCTTAAGATGCAAATCTTTAACTGGAACTATATTCATTACAACCCGAATAGTAGATATTTTCACAACAGGAGTAAAGATCTTACCAAAATCAACACATTATTTCTGCTAAAAGCCCTTCACCATAAGTTTAGCCTTAAATCTCCTTGAACCGTCAGATTCCTGTTTTAGTCTGTATACCCACTTGTTGTGCAATGCTCTCTTCCCTTTCGGTAACCGAACTAAATCCCAAGTTTGATTAGCTGATAATGATTGCATCTCATCATCCATAGCAATCTCCTACTTGTTATTGGCTTTCACATCTAAAGCCTTCTTGTAACTTTCCAGTTCACCACCATCCGTAAGTAATAAGTGATTTAGGGAGTTAACGCACCTAGCCAGAATTCTTGCAACTCTTAGCTCCTTTCGAAGTGCTATTGGAATATCTAGATTATTAGGTTCCTCGCCTTAATTCGGTGCATCGGACTCAACCATGACTTCTTCATCAACCTCTTGAGAGGGTTCATCATCATCAATATCGATACTTTCCGCTGCTTTACTTCTATTTCTTTCACTAGGTACTTTGAAGTCTTTATACAAGACTTCCTCATTGAATGTAACGTTATGGTTCCAGATAATTTTTTGATTCTTCGCATCCCAAAATCAGTACCCATGACCATCGCCACCGTATCAAATGAATATGCACTTCGTCGACTTTGCATCTAACTTTGTTCTTGTATCTGAATTATCAAACACATATGAGGTACAATCGAAAATACGTAAGTAATTTAGGTTTACCTCATTACTGATCCATACTTCTTCAGGAAGCCCAAAGTCCAAAGCCGTTGAAGGACCTCTGTTAATCAAGTACGCCGCCGTACTAACCGCATCTGCCCAAAAACATTTTGGAAATCCAGCGTTAAGTCTCATACTTGTCGTTTTTTCATTTATTGTTCGGTTCATGCATTATGCAACACCATTTTGTTGCGGTGTTTCGGGAATAGTCTTTTAACTCCTAATCACGTTTGATGCGCAAAAGTCTTCAAATTCGTCACTACAGTATTCACTCCCGTTATTCGACCTGAGATACTTCAGTTTCAAACCTGTTTTATTTTCAACTAGAACTCTCCACCTCTTGAATTTATCGAATACATCTAATTTGTTCTTCACGAAGTAGACCCACAATTTACGAGTAGCATCATCAATGAAAGTAGCGTAATGATGAGAACCACCAAGAGAAGATACCTTGGTTGGCCCCCAAAGATCTGTGTGTACAAGATCCAGCTTTCCAGGTTTCTTTGATCTTCTAGTTATTTTGAAACTTGCCTTCTTCTACTTTGTAAACTTGAGATCAACCTCAGCAAGACCCTCTAGATTTCCCTTTATTGCCATCATCTTTATCCCATTTTCACTCATGTGACCGAGCCATTTGTACCATGTCCTTGTATCAATCCCCAGAGTGGCCGCACAAATAGTAGAAATTATGTTTTGCGTTGTATACAATGTTCCTTGTCTCAAGCCTTGAGCTACTGCCATAGCTCCCTTTGTAACCTTCCAAAAAGTTGTACCAAATGTACTCACATATCCACCATCATCTGCCAATTTGCTAACCGATATAAGGTTACGTCCTAATTTGGGTACAAGACGTACATTCTGTAAAACCAACGTTGCCCCTGAAGGTAACATTAACCTAGCATTTCCCTTTCTAGTAATATTGCGTGCACTCTTATCTGTAAGAAAGATCGTACCGAAGTCGCCTTTAACAATATTGGTTAGGAAACCTACGTTTGCAGTAGCATGGAAAGAGGCACCCGAATCAACTATTTAAGATTCATTAACATCATCACATGACAGTAGTAGAGCCTCGTCAGAACTAACCACCTCAGTAAGGTTCATTATATCTTTCTTCTCATCATCTTTCTTTAAAGAAGAGTTACAATCTCGCCTGAAGTGACCCTTCTTTTCACAAGTCCAACACGCACCGGGCGGCTTAGACTTTTCTCTTAACTGTGATCGACCATTTCCAAATTTTGGTCATTTTCAGTAAGACCTCCCTCTTTCCTTGACTTTCAACACACTGCCATTTAAACTTGAAGAGGGTTAAGATATTTTACGCCTATTATTTTAACTTATAATCAAAGAAACTATAGTATTAAATTTGATGTCTTCCTTCCCAGATGAGTTGCTCACAGTTGTAATGAACCCTTCCCAGCTCTCAGGCATCTACCCTAAAAGAGCCAACGCTTTCACCTCCTCGGTAAAAGTGATTTTAACAGATTTTAGTTGAGCATAAATGGTATTAAGCTCACTGATATGACCTTGCGCACTACCATTAGCCTTCATCTTCAAAGTAAACAAGTGTCATAACTTTGGAGATCATGTGCAGAATCTGAAATGATAGCGCTAACCTAACGGTTCCAAGCGCCTTACGATCCAATCGCGCCTACTTATCAGTATTGTAATCTGCTGGCTTCATCTCAACTTTACCCAGTGGTAAATCAAGATAGTTCTAATAGAGGTAATCTTCTATCTATATCTTCAACACTCCAAAATTAGATCCATTAAACTTCGTGATCTTCAACTTCTCCGGATCGGTCATCGTTCTTCACCACAGAAGCTATATAGCACTTGCTCTGATACCAATTATTGAGAATCGAGTTAGCTAATCTTTCTTCTACGTCAAGAACGATACGTAAAATATGTTAATCAAGAGAACAATCAAACAAGAACAATAAAGAACACAAGAATTCCCAGAGGAGGGAAGTGGAAAACCCTTATGGATTAAAAACTACTCCCAGAACAATTCACTATGGTGATCAAACAGGTTACAACGATCTCACCAAGCTTCTCAAGATTTAATGGAGTCTCTCAAATTTTAGGTCTTTAGAATTAAACTCACAGAGAAAAGATAGCTTAAACAAATAAACTAAGTCCCATTTATATACTGGGAACTAAAACATAAGTAGAACGGATCTCGACGCAAACTCAACGTCCCAGAATAACATCCAAGGCAAACCTACGCATAGCTTGTTCGAACGACTTTAACGATAATTGTTCTTCAGCCCAAGATACATGTAGCTCGTTCGAACGGCATCCAAGCTCATTCGAATGAATTTGACGAACCAAGTTCCAAAACGCGAAAAAAGAGATCTCATTGGAACGCCCTCCAAGCTCGTTCGAACGACTTCGACAATTTTAGTCTTCAACAATTTTTTTCTTCACAGTTCGAGTTCACACCCAACAATAACTTGTTTGATGGATAATTCCTCCTTGGTTTCAAAATTAATAAGTTAAATGACCTTTAGCATATTCAGTTCCATTTTCACTTCGAACTATTTTTATTTTTGCACCAAATTGATTACAGACCTTACCCTGAAAATCCTTGAATATAGAAAATAGCTCAGTTTTAGATTTTAGCAAATACAACCAAGTAGTACGAGATCGATCATCAATGAATAATAAAAAATATTTATATCCATTATAAGAATCATCATAATAAAAAATATTTAAATATAAAGATTTATACCTTTAGATTGTTGTTTATTATATTTCATTACACAATGGTAACTAAAATTGATGTTGGTGGGGTAGTTGTGTTTCCTTTTTAGCCTTCGAAAGGTGCAGGGTTCAATTCCCTAGCAACATCTTATATTTTTTTAGTATTAAACTTAAATTTTAGGGGGATTTGGAGAAGAAAAAAAATCTCCGCTCCCCCTATACAAAGCTCCGAGATCCACCCATGTATGTAGCACACGACTTTCCAATAGGCTGGTAGTAAAACACGCAATATCCTTCTTATTTAACAAGTAGAAAACATGAGAGTAAACTCCTTCACCAATCTTCTTCCCCGACTTTCCATCCTGAAAGACGACATCGGTAGGAGAGAAAGTAGCATTACAATTCAAGGAGTTTACTTTTTCCAATGGAAAGAAGTTGAACTGGAAATGAAGGAACAAGTAATGCATCCGAACTAAGACAACCAGGGAAAATATTTATTTGACCACTTCCTAAGACTGGAACCGTGGTCCCAATAGCGACAGAGACATCATGTTTTCGAGATATATATGTAAAATTGTACAAGGATTTCAAATTACTGGCCATGTTGTCTATGGCTCCAGAATCTATAAGCCATGTATTAATGTTAGGAACATGAGTCAAATAAGCTTGTAGATTACCTGAAGCATGAGTGTATGAAAAGCGATCGGTGTCTGGAGAAGCAGACTTACTAAGTTGTTGAAGCAAACGATTCAAGTGATTAATTGAGATTGATGCATCAGCTACAACAACATGGTCCATTTTCTTCCAATTTTTTCAAAGTTTGGCTTGAGATGGAGATAGAGCTGGCAAAGTGACCCGCAACCCGCCAACCCGACCCGACCCAGCCCTGTTTTAAGAGGGCTTGAGTTTAGCCTTAATGGGTCACAAGTCATTTGACCCAAACCCGCCTAACCCATTTAATAAAAGGGTTGGGTTAGGGTTTACTCTAAACAGTTCGGGTTGACCCGTGACCCGTTTAAATTGAATTGGGCTAATTGTAAATAAATGATTTGTGTGCGTAATTTATGGTACCCTTTCAGTTTGATATATAACCTAGCCGAAAACATAACCTAGCTCTCACTTCTCAGCCTCTCACTCTCACTCCTCACCTCAGCCGACCGAAAACATAACCTAGCTTTTTCTTTCTCTTCTGTTCTCGCTCTCGATTTTAAAGGATTTCGAAGGATTTCGACCGAAAACATACTCTCTTCGTCTCTGAGTTTGATATATACTCTCTCTGAGTTTGACATATACTATTCTCAAAGGATTTCGAAGGAACCCATTACATATTATGTTCTCTCTGAATTTGATATATACTCTCTTCATCTCTCTGAGTTTGATATATAATCTCTCTGAGTTTGAGTTTGATATTTAGTGGTTTATACTCGAAGGATTTCGAAGGATTTTTGTTTGATATTATGGTTTAGTGATTTCGAAGGCTTATGAACTGTATTGCAGATTTTGGTTTAGTGATATTATGGTTTAGTTTGATAAGTTACCGAATGCTCTATGAACTGTATTGCTGAAACTGTTATATGTAATATTGTTGAACTGGAACTGTTATCTTTTGATCTGAAAGTTTGAAACTGAAACTAAATAATGTATTGTTGAACACTTGAACTGAAAGTCTGAAACTGTTATCTGTAATTCTGTATTGTTGTATCTGTATTCTATATAACTATATTGTTGAACTGAAAGTCTGAAACTGTTATCTGTATAGTCTGAAATTGAACTGTTATTCTGAATTATGAATTAAACTGTTATCTGAATTCTGAAGTGAATACTGATTACTGAATATTGATAATTTGATATCTAAATTGAATGTTGTATTTTTGTTATCTATATGTTGAATAGTTGAACTGTATACATATACAGGTCGACCCAAACCCGACCCAAACTTGACCCGTTAAGTTAAACATGTCGGGTCGGGTTGACCCGTTTACTTAAACAGGTCGGGTTTGGGTTTGCCTACTTGACCCACGAACTCGTTAAGACCCGACCTGTGTAACCCAAACCCGACCCGTTTGCCACCTCTAGATGGATATTCAAGTCCCAACACCGATCCTTGGTATGGCATGATTTACCACAATGATCGATAAAACTCACGTCCCTTGGATCTTGTTACGATAATTATTCATCTTTCTTCCATTATTAAGAGGTTGTCTCTTTTCGTTTCACTCCTCTAGAAGCACACTTGATTCAACCTTTTCAGATGAAGATTTCGAGTCAATACTCATCGCACTTTTCTGTCTTTCTTCTCATTGAACAATTGCACATACACTAGACTAGATTAGTGTAGAAGACATTAAGATATTACTCCTTATATTTTCATATTTTGGGTTCAGGCGACTAAGTAGATAAAAAATCTTATCTTCTTCAACCCTTTTTAGAAGCACCTTCGCGTCAATAGTGTGTGGTGGACTTACATCTAGTTCATCCCATAATATGTTGAGAATCCCAAGGTGTTTTATGAAGAGCTTTTCACCTTCATTAGCCTCCGCAATATGACGTTTCAGTTGAAAAATATGAGTTATGTTGTTTTGATTGCCGTAATGCTCAGATATTGATTCACACATACCCTTTGTCGAATTTGAGATGGTAAAGATTTGAGCAATTTGTGGTTTCATTTAAATAAGAAGCCACGACATACCAAGTGTTAGGAATTCGGGTAGCTAATCCCAATCCTTCGCCCCAAGAATGATAAACGGAAATGCCAATAAGAAATTATACGAAAGCAAAAAAATAATAATTTACCCGGAGGAGGAAGTGGAAAACACTTGCAGATAAAAATTTACTCCCCGAGAAAAATTCACTAACCAAAGATCAAAGGTTACAGCGATCTCTCAAGCTTCTCAAGCTTTAATGGAGTTTCTTCAAACCCTAGCCTCTCTAAGGTTAAACACAAAAAAAAAATTAGATTAACAACTAACCCTAGACTCTCTTATAAACATAAGAAGTTATTACATAAGAATAGGCTCGAAGTACGGATCACGAGACAAACCAACATTCCCAAAAACGCCTTCTAAAATTGACTTACGAAGTCTATTAGAATAGACTCTATATCTATTTGAAAAAGATGGGTTCTGAACGATTCTATTCGAATAGACAAAGTCTATTCGAACAGACATGACTTCTATTCTAATACACTTTTAACTGTCTTTTTTTGTTCGAACAAACAAAAGTCTATTCGAACAGGAGTTTAAAAAAAAACCTTTTTCAAACCGTCTTCGATCCTTGCTCGTCCCACGAGCTTCGATGATCTTCCTCTAACACGATTCGAGTTCATATTATAACAATCTCCCACTTGAAATCGAATCTCGTGACCCATCTCCAGATCTCCCAATGAATTGCTCACACTACCCGGACCTTCAATCATCAAGTCCCACACGAAATTTCACAATCTTCAACAAATCTCCCACTTAAAATTTAAAATGTGAGGTTCCCGCAACTTCACCTATCTTCAAAGCAACCACATCTATAACTGTGTCAAGATGAACTCTTCATGTCAAAATTTATCGTACCACATAAAACCATGTGGTAATGTTTTGAACATTTTTTAACAAAAAATTCAAGAACATCCCCTTGCAAACTTCCAAAGCCGCGCCGTACTCATGTCTTTGCAATCAATAATGCAATTAACCATTGTCATCTCGATACCCAAGTAACTTCGGTAGAACACCATGAAACTGTAGTTATTTCCATCTCACTAACGTACTTCGCCATCACAAGTAAACACAACCTTTCAAACTGAACAAGAAGCACTCCATAGCTATAAGCTACAACCGAGTCTTTTTCGAATATATAATATCCATTATCAACATCTCACAGCTCCCACTTTATGAGAAAACTCTGGTCTCATGTATACAATGGCATACATTAGCAAATAAATTATCAATGAGTTTAGACATATCTCAATCTACACTCATATCGTATTCCATAGCCAAACAAACACGTGACTCAAGCCCAAAGTAACGACAAAGGTGCGCTACCAAATAATACTCCAATCAGTCTCAATGTATACAAGTCAATAACAACTTCTGCTTCACGTTCGTCTTGTTGAACTATACCATATGCACAAGGATTAACCAATCCATCGGTCCAAACCCTTTATTGAGATAATCGTTCCCACGACTCTTTAATCTCATCAATGCTAGAACTTGCAAACGCAACTAGCATATCATCCATACTCTAAGAAAGGATGATCCATGAGTTTTCAAAAAAACTCATAACATCAACAATGGTCTTTGTGGTATTTCAAAAAATATCCACCAATGATATAAACATATCCAACATCGAGCCCCATCGTTTCGGTGTATATCTTGAACAAGCATATGAGCTCTCATGTATGAGCCTCCATAATGCAACTTCACCTAGTAACTATGTATTCATGTAGCCGGCTTACATATACCCATCTTCAATAAGATCAATCATGAAGAATTATTATTCCGTATCAAGAATCACTCAATCCGAAAAACAAAGCCGCCACAAAAACAATTATCTTCACAACCGATGAACCAAAACATCTTGACATAACCACCTGTTTCTTCTTGAAAGCACTTTACCACAAGTTTCACCTTAAACCTCTTGAACAAACTTGTTCTCGTTTAACTTGTAAATCAACTTATATTGTAAAGAGCTTTATCATCGGTAATATGATTACATCATATACCCGATATGACGATTGAGATCTTATCTCATCATCATCCATGATAAGCTCCCACTTGCCCATGACCTCACCTTGTAAAACTACCTTGTATTCATCACCAATACCGGCTAACCACAAACAATGTCGAGAGAAATGATAATGGGCCGCAGGTCTCGAAACTTTAGTTCTTCTTTTCATTACAATCGGAGGAGTATATGGTTCTCGTTGGACCTTTTCAACCAATGGTTCCAACACTATCCCTGCAAAAAAATTTACATACTCACATGACCCCGATAAATCCATTTTTCTGGTCCACTTATCCATGTCTTCGCAAAAGACATCATCATTGGATATCATATCAGCAAGTTGGATAATTTTTCGATTATTCGCATCACAAGATCGGTCACCAAAACCATCACAAACATATCCAATGAACGTGCACAAACTAGACATACAATCTAGTAATGATCTACTACTACAATAGACAAAAAAAGTATAAATTATTACCTCTTTTTTATTCCAAGTGGTCTCTTCTAATAGTCCAAGATCCAATGCATACCAAGACTCTATATCAACCGCCAAAACTACCGAATCTGCCCAAAACTGCTTTGACAACTCGATGAAATATTTCATACATTGTGCCATTTCAGTAATCTCACGAACCACACTTTCAGCCATACCAAACTCTCGTGGTATTATTGGGATATTCTCAAGTCTTTCAATCCCAATAGATGTTTTATCTATAACAAACTCGTCACAGCAAAATTGATCACTATCACCGTTAGACTCAAGACGCTTCAACATTGAACTCGTCTCAATCTCAACCCAAGCTTTCCATCTAGCGAAGACATCAAACCAATCCATTTCATTCTTCAAGAAATATACACCAACCTCTCGTGTGGAACTACCAATGAAAACAACAAAACCATGAAATCCCCCGTTAGAACTAACTCTAGTCGGTTCTCATACATCATCGTATAAGTGGTTCGATCCCATATTCAATTTTCTTCTCTTTCTAAGAAACCCAACTTTCTTTTGCTTCACCAAGACAACATTTTCACAAAAGAACAAATCTATCGATTTTAATTTGTCAAGTATTCTCCTCGAGAATAATGTTTTCATCCAAATGCTCACGTGACCAAGTTTCTCGTGTCATGCTCTAGAGTCCACCATCAAAGTAACAATACCAATAATCTCATCATCACGCATCTTGTCTTTTGTCCCAAGCTAAAGCAATAACCTCCTTTATGATCTCAAAAGCATCATCGCCGAAGGTAGCCAAAAGACCCAAGTCCGACATTTGGCTTAAAAACATATTTCTAGCCATACTAGACACATATTGCACCATGTCCGAACTTAACGAATTATTATTCGTTAATGAAATCCAAACATCTTCATTATCTACTATGTGATAATACTCATCATAGCTAGACAATTCGCTTTTACCTGACGTAATTTCTAATTGAGCAACCAAGTCTAACCTCGACCTTTTACAAATACCATAAGGCAACCACCATGACTTATCCCGAGTACCATGAATCACATTACATGGTTTATCCCAAATATCACAAGTCATATCAACCAAATCATCTTGTTGATTGCAATTACATGCCTTAATGCGTATTTTGCTTTTATTCTCATTATGTGAAGCTATCTTTCCTCTAACTTTAACATTCGAGTAATTACCCGATGTTAACAATGAAGCTTCAAGAGGTATTACGCGAGAATCATCACCAAAGACTTCAACCACGTCGCTGAAAGTAACCTGCTTACGAGAATCTGAAACACTCGTAACAAACTTCTGAGAATTTAAATCACTCGAAGTTGATTCAAACATCTTTGATAGTTTGTCCATCATCTCTAACACGGTACTCACTTTAGGCAATTTAGAAGAAATTAAACTTGAAAGTGTTGAACGAACTTTACCAAGAACATCTTGATCTAAAAGCTCCCACTCCAAACAATTCATATCGGCCGGTTTCGTCGAAATCCCACCTAAAAGAAAATCACAATCCTCCGCATATAGAAAATCCTCTACTTGCATCTTCCAAATACCAAAGTTTAATCTATTGAATTTATCGATCCTTAATTTCTCCATATCGGCAATTGCTCTTCACCACAATGTTGGAAAAAAAAAACCTTATCCTTAGTTTGAATGGTTTATATCTTAGTGGTTTATTTTGTACCACATTGGGTATGTAGGTTACACAACTCTAAATTATAAGTAAGTGTTTACTTATGAGTTGTAATGTGCGTGATTTGAGTTATCTCCAGCGGACACATCATGAGGTGTGCCTTAAGGTGTGACCCTTGGTGAAGAGTAGTGCCTTAAGGTGTGACCCTTGGTGAAGAGTCATAACTTGAGGTGTGACCTTTGGTGAAGAGGCATTAACTTAAGGTGTGACCCTTGGTGAAGAAGCACTAACTTGAGGTATGACATTTTGGTGAAAAGGCACTAACTTGAGGTGTGACCCTTGGTAAAGAGTCACTTATACTCTATATAACCCAACTTCGTTTTCATTTTTTAATAATCAGTTTTTCAGAGTTTCTTGAGTTATTTTTAAGAGATAAAATAGACGCAATCAAGGTTCGTTTGGCAGAGAGATAGAAGTGTTTTTTTTCTTTTTGCGACTAATCGCTGCATCCTGGGAGACAGGGGCCGATTATATCCTGTAAAGCATTGTGGCAGGGGCGAATCTGTCTTAAGGAGATAGTGTGCATGCACTAGACTCGATCATATCCCGATAAGTGTTTTGATCTCTTTCTAATCTCATTAACTTGTTTTTTATTATGCCAATTTTTTAACACAGGCTAACATCTCATGATGTGTTTGTTGGAGACAACTCAAATCACGCATATTACAACTCATAAGTAAACTCTTACTTATAATTTAGAGTTGTGTAAACTACATTCCCAATGTGGTACAAAATAAACCACTAAGATATAAACCATTCAAACTAAGGATAAAACCACAAGGTTCTTTTTTCTAACAATCCCCCACATTTGAATGGTAACAGTTAAACTCAGACCAAACAAAAAAAAGAAGAGAAAAATAGCAAATTATCCTGCATCGAGAGAGGTATCTTGTGGACTTGAACCTTCCCTAGTGAAAAACTATCGGATTTACGCTGATTAGTGAACATATGTCTTGAACTGCCAGCTTTAGTGAAACCAAGACAATCGGCTCTCACAGTTGTGTTCAATTCGGCCCTGAACAAATCCCAGATTTATGAGTGGTATTAGAAAATTTTGCCTTATAAAATTCTCATGGAAGCGGCCCCACCTCACACTCGCATAGGTAATTTCCTATTTAGAGTACCCTGTCGTACCCCACATATAAATACAAGTTATAGGAATCATTAAAAGCTTAAATAGCCTACCCTAAAAATCGCTACAGGTTGCACTGTTTACATTATAGAATGATCAGGAGTTTAGATCTCCTGATCAGTGCTTATGGTGAGTAACTCACAACCAGTTTTCCTATTGAACCTAGATCATGGGAGTACAATCAACTAGGATAGGTTTCCGCTGAGGTTACTCATAATTAAAGGCTTTAGTCTCATTCCCCTCGATGTACGGTATACTTGTACTCTGACAACTCTTGTTGTAAACAGATCCGTTAAATTGTCTTTAGACTTCACAAAGTCAATATAACACAATTCGCAAGTAGCCGTTCATGGAACTATGTCGATGACCATAATGTCATGACTTACCAAAAGAAAATTCCTTAATAAACTTTCTAACCACCCAATGATTTGCCGGCCAGGCTTTATATATTATAATGAACTCAATTCTATTATAAATTTGGTTATATAAGTTTGTTTTGAGGAATTACAAAATACGAGTGCACTATGAAGTGTAAAATCATAACCCAATAGTGGATTTTGACTTTTAAATTCTGAAATCCACATGTATTCTCATATACCATTGGATATAATGTATAGTGCGAACAATAGTTTAGGGTGTACTTCCAGTACTTTAGTACCCTGACTAATGCTTCTTTGTTTAATTATGCATAACATCCCCTACATTTTTAATAATTTAGAGAATGATACTCTGCAGTCTTTAATGTACTCATAGAACGGTCTCGAAAAATAAACAATCTTATTATGACCATCACGAAACCGAGAAGAAACTCCAAGTTAATTCTCATGCGCTGTAGGGGAAACTCATCTCATTAGTTTATATTAATTTGAACGAGTTCACCTTGAATCGTTCCTCAAATACTTTATTCGACAAATTAAAGTCATTCCATAACTAGATAATCCACAAAGAAACTCTTCTTTCATGGATATTATCATGGGATTGGAATGTGTCTTGCAGCATTCCTCAAAGCAATAAAACCCATTAAAATCAATGATATTACAATATCGAGTCTAGGACTGTCGAATACACGAGTAAGTATTTTACAACGCTCCCATTTAACAATGAAGAAATACCCGAAACCCCATCATTAAAATCAACGATATCACAGACAACGCTGCGATGCCTACCACATTTCGATTTCAGTGGGCATTTGACAGAGTTTCTCTTCTTGAAAATAAACTCTCTAAAATCAACACCTAGGTTTCAACTCCTCAATGAGTGACCCTTATATTCTTGACTCTTCAAATCCCTAATTTGTCCCCATAAATCAACAATTTGACAAATGGATCAAACTAACACTTTGGATACATCAACCAAACAAAACCCAAACGACAATAATCGAATTGGGATGGATGAACGAGGGAAAACAAAAACTACTTACCCAACTTTCAAAACCCATTGTCATACCTCCGTACTTCAAATAACTAGAAGAAACGAAACCCATAAGTACCAATCCGAATCTCGTATCTTGTTATAACCATTCATGGTAAAGATTGGGAAAGTCTTGATAATCCTCTCCCGCCATAAAATTCTCTTTCTCTGGCTCTGCAAGTTTTTTTACTTTCTTTTTCACCCACAATTACTCACGGAAATGAAAGGCCACTTTCCTTTGAGTTACTATTTTCAACTCTAAATGATGGTTCATCAAGAGGGTCATCCCTATAAAAATGAAAACAGAAACAAAACTCTATTTTGCCATGCAATTAGTAGTGATTAGTAATTTACACCAAAATTTAAACACAGTAAAAAGATATTTGAATCTGTCTTAAGATTGTTGTTAGCCTGTGTTTAAAAATTAGCATAATCAAAAATAAGTTAAAGAGATTAGAAAGATATCAAAACACTTATCGGGATATGATCGAGTCTAGTACATGCACACTATCATCTTAAGACAGATTCAAATATCTTTTTACTGTGTTTAAATTTTTGTGCAAATTACTAATCATTACTAATTGCATGGCAAAATAGAGTTTTGTTTTTGTTTTCATTTTTATAGGGACGACCCTCTTGATGAACCATCATTTAGAGTTGAAAATAGTAACTCAAAGGAAAGTGGCCTTTCATTTCCGTAAGTAATTGAGGGTGAAAAAGAAAGTGAAAAAACTTGTAGAGCCAGAGAAAGAGAATTTTATGGCGGGAGAGGATTATCAAGACTTTTCCAATCTTTACCATGAATGGTTATAACAAGATACGAGATTCAGATTGGTACTTATGGGTTTCGTTTCTTCTAGTTATTCGAAGTACGGAGGTATGACGATGGGTTTTGAAAATTGGGTAAGAGTCTTCAAACCCAAACTATGTCGTTTGGGTTTTGTTTGGTTGATGTATCCAAAGTGTTAGTTTGATCCCTTTGTCAAATTATTGATTTATGGGGACAAATTAGGGATTTGAAGAGTCAAGAATATAAGGGTTACTCATTGAGGAGTTGAGACCTAGGTGTTGATTTTAGAGAGTTTACTTTCAAGAAGAGAAACTTTGTCAAATGCCCACTGAAATTGAAATGTGGTAGGCATCGCAGCGTTGTCTGTGATATCGTTGATTTTAATGATGGGGTTTCGGGTATTTCTTCATTGTTAAATGGGAGCGTTGTGAAACACTTACTCGTGTATTCGACAGTCCTAGACACGATATTGTAATATCATTGATTTTAATGGGTTTTATTGCTTTGAGGAATGCTGCAAGACACATTCCAATCCCATGACAATATCCATGAAAGAAGAGTTTCTTTGCGGATTATCTAGTTATGGAATGACTTTAATTTGTCGAATAAAGTATTTGAGGAACGATTCATGGTGAACTCGTTCAAATTAATATAAACTAATGAGATGGGTTTCCCCTACAGCGCATGAGAATTAACTTGGAGTTTCTTCTCGGTTTCGTGATGGTCATAATAAGATTATTTATTTTTCAAGACCGTTCTATGAGTAGATTAAAGACTGCAGAGTATCTTTCTCTAAATTATTGAAAATGTGGGGGATGTTATGCATAATTAAACAAAGAAGCATTAGTTAGGGTACTAAAGTACTGGGAGTACACCCTAGACTATTGTTCGCACTATACATTATATCTAATGGTATATGAGAATACATGTGGATTTCAGAATTTGAAAGTCAAAATCTACTATTGGGTTATGATTTTACACTTCATAGTGCACTCGTATTTTGTAATTCCTCAAAACAAACTTATATAACCAAATTTATAATAGAATTGAGTTCATTATAATATATAAATCCCGGCCGGCAAATCATTGGGTGGTTAGAAAGTTTATTAAGGAATTTTATTTTGGTAAGTCAAGACATTATTGTCATCGACATAGTTCCATGAGCGGCTACTTGCGAATTGTGTTATATTGACTTTGTGAAGTCTAAAGACAATTTAACGGATCTGTTTACAATAAGAGTTGTCAGAGTACAAGTATACCGTACATCGAGGGGAATGAGACTAAAGCCTTTAATTACGAGTAACCTCAGCGGAAACCTATCCTAGTTGATTGTACTCCCATGATCTAGGTTTAATAGGAAAACTGGTTGTGAGTTACTCACCATAAGCACTGATCAGGAGATCTAAACTCCTGCTCATTCTATAATGTAAACAGTGCAACCTGTAGCGATTTTTAGGGAAGGCTATTTAAGCTTTTAATGATTCCTATAACTTGTATTTATATGTGGGGTACGACAGGGTACTCTTAATAGGAAATTACCTATGTGAGTGTGAGGTGGGGCCGCTTCCATGAGAATTTTATAAAGCAAAATTTTCTAATACCACTCATGAATCCGGGATTTGTTCAGGGCCGAATTGAACACAACTGTGAGAGTCGATTGTCTTGGTTTACACTAAAGCTGACAGTTCAAGACATATGTTCACTAATCAGCGTAAATCCGATAGTTTTTCACTAGAGAAGGTTCAAGTCCACAAGATACCTCTCTCGATGCAGGATCATTTCCTATTTTTCTCTTATTTTTTTTGTTTGGTCTGAGTCCACAAGACATATAGAAAATCCTCTACTTGCATCTTCCAAATCCTAAAGTTTAATCCATTGAATTTATTGATCCTTAATTTCTCCATATCGACAATCGCTCTTCACCACAAGCCCTAACATTGCGCTCTGATACCAATTGTTAGGAATTCGGGTAGCTAATCCCAATCCCTCACCCCAAGAACGATAAACGGAAATGCCAATAAGAAATTATACGAAAGCAAGAACACAATAATTTACTAGGAGGAGGGAAGTGGAAAACCCTTGCGGATAAAAACCCACTCCCCGAGAACAATTCACTAACCAAAGATCAAAGGTTACAACGATCTCTCAAGCTTCTCAAGCTTTAATAGAGTCTCTTCAAACCCTAGCCTCTCTAAGGTTAAACTCACCAAAAAAGATTGGATTAACAACTAACCCTAGACTCCCTTATAAATATGGGAAGTCATTGCATAAGAATAAGCTCGAAGTACGGATCACGAGACATACCAACATTCCCAAAAATACCTTCTAAAACTGACTTACGGAGTCTATTCTGTATCTATTCGAATTAGATGGGTTCTAAACGATTCTATTCGAATAGACAAAAGTCTATTCGAAAAAGTTTATTCGAACAGACATGACCTATATTCGAATAGACATGACTTCTATTCGAATACACTTTTAACTGTTTCCTTTTGTTCGAACAGACAAAAGTCTATTCGAACAGGACTTTGAAAAAAATATATTTTTCAAACCGTCTTCGATCCTTGCTCGTCCCACGAGCTTCGATGAACTTCGATTTCATATCATAACAATCTCCCACTTGAAATCGAATCCCGTAACCCATCTCCAGACCTCCCAATGAATTGCTCGCACTACCCGGACCTTCAATCATGAAGTCTCACTTACGAAATTTCACAATCTTCAACACCAAGTTAGTCATTAGAGATCCAATCTTCAACCTTTGGATTTGGATCTTTATCATCAGGAGGAGAGACAGATTTCCATTGATGAAACCCAACTTTTTCTTTCCACCAAGAGATAAAGTAACAGCTCTAGACCATGAGATGTAATTTTTTACACTGATAGTTTTACCATTCCCAATATTTGCATTTTATATAGTGCTTATAATTTCCGTTGTTCTTAACTTTTCAGATTCTCTGGGTAGTGGAAGCAAATGCGAAGTACATCACAAGGTCAATAAATCAGACAATAGCTTAAGCGCGGGTGAAAACTTTCCTGTTGCTGACTTCAAATCATACACCAACCCTGATTTGTACGCAATGGAGATGGAACTCTATCTTGCTTCCCTTTGCGAGGTACATGATTCATCTGCGGACCTGTAAATTCCAACAGGACCCATGGCAGTTCTGGATGATTATGCTTAAGTACGGGAACTTCAATACAAACACTTCACTTTGTCCTGAAAATGGCAAAATAGTTAGTCCAATAATCACTGACAGAAAGTTTCCATGTTTTGGTGAAGGATGTATGAATCAACCGCTAGTGTTTCATAACCACTCTAAAGTGGTCTCTTCAGGTGATCAAATGGCGTCCTTAAGTGGGTCTTTTTATGGAACTTATGCCCTCGATGCCGACCTGAGCAAAGGCATAGAAAATAACTCTTACTTTTCAGTTTCGTGGGAGAAGAATACGATCACGGGAAGCTGGACTATTTCTCATATATTGAAAACATCTTCAAAATATCCATAGCTTATGTTGTATCTTCGTGCTGATGCAACAAAAGGATTCAATGGTGGTTATCATTATGAAGGTCGTGGCATCATAAGAAAGGTGTACTCCCTTGTAGAAATCAGTTTCTCTTACCTCCCTCTCTAGTTTCCAGCTTTAGGGATTTCTTTTGGGGATATCTTGGAATATTGGGTTTTATTCCGGATATTTACATATATTTTTTGTAAATAACATATACTGTACAATCACTATTTGAATAAAGATTATTATCTTTGTGATGTTTACAATACTACAGCGTTATACCATAGATAGATCGAGTCGTAAACCCTAATTTTACATTTATAAGTATATTACAATTTTATCATCTCTATTGCAGCCCGGGGAATGGTAGATATTTGGAAAAACCATTTGACATTTGTGACCCATACAGTAATTATCCTGAGTGGGCACTGCATGGTTATCCTGCAAGGAAAGGAGATAGGTGGATTGGTGATTCCAGGACTTGGGAGCTTGATACTGATTCCCTCTCCAGCCGATAATTCTTCTATCAGGTAGGTACTTTTGACGATTTATATGATGCTACAAATTTGGGTGCCAGTGAGTAGCACCAATAAAACTCTGGAGCTCATTCAAGGAATTGAAACTTAACATAAATTCAACCCTACTATTACGAACCACCACATATTGATTTTGATGTGAATCATATCTCATGATTGTTTCTAACATGTCAACGGACTATTTATATTTATATTATTTGATCTAGAGATGCTTAGTAGTTTTGAGAGAGTTCTTAATTAACCAACCCAAGGTTAAAATAGTATTTTTCCCAATTTCTAGAATATTCATAAACGGTTGATAATTTGAAGTTAGTTTAATTTAGGTTTCAGTTTAAACTTTTGTTTAGTTTTGATTTGAAGTTAAGTTTATGTTTATTTTGAGTTTTAAAGTTTAGAGAAAACCCTAATTTTACTTAGGTTTTCGTAATCTTCAAGTTTCCGCTTCTGCAATTTGGTTTTACGTCAAATTGCATCATGCATGTCTTGTTCCTTTTCAAAGTTATTAGTTAAACTGATTATATAATGCAGAACCCATTGTTTTGCAGGATCCAGGAACAAAACCAGCAAAGAGAATATGGTCTTCGATCAATGTTGGTACAGAAATATATGTTAGCCCCACAGGTGAGTCTGGTGAGTGAACTGTAAGTGATTTTGATGTCCTTATTTCTGAAGATAGTAATGTCTCTTTTCTTTTGTAGGCATGTAAATTGATCATGTAAATACACAGAAACTAAGGCTTTAGCATGTATAATTGGAGATTTTGGTTTACATGTTGATTGTTTTGTATTCTTAGAATTGCCCGTGTATTATTGTTAGATATAGGAGGTTGATTTAGGTGTGACATGTTAAACGCATAAACCCCACATTACCAACAGCTATACAAAAAGAAATTAGGTAAACCCCTTGTAATACAATTTAAGTAAAACTTATTCCACAATCTTATTGTATAAATTCATTTCACAAGATGATATCTAATACTTTTAGTCGGAATCCTAAGTACTAGATTCAAGAAATGGGTAATCAACATAACCAACAATAGGATCAGAGGTGTAGAAAGTGTCTCGGTTGTACTTGTTTAAAGGAGCATTGAGCTCGAATCGCCTCGGTAAATCAGGGTTCGCTAAGAACCAGCGGCCATATGCAACAAGATCTGCATGTTTATCCACCAGAGCTTTGTTACCCTCTTCCCTGTCATAGCCTCCTGCAGCCATAAAAGTCCCTTTGAAAGCGTCTTTCATAGGTTGAAGACTGTAGGGCGTTTCACATTTCTCATCGACCTTTTTCATCCTCGGCTCGACCATATGGCAATAGAGAATTCCGTATTTGTTTAGAGACTCAACCATATAAAGGCCAAGAGCTTTTGGGTTTGAGTCTCCTGACTCCATGTAATTTGCAAACGGAGAGAGTCTGATCCCTACTCTATCAGCTCCAACCTCGTTAGCAACAGCTTCTACTACTTCTAGAGCGAAGCGGCAGCGATTTTCAAGGCTCCCACCATACTCGTCTGTTCGGTCGTTGACTTGATCTTTCATGAATTGGTCGATCAGGTAGCCATGAGCTCCGTGGATTTCGACTCCATCAAAACCTGTAAATGAAAGTTAAAAAAAAAAACTATTTATAACTGGAGCCAAACGCTTGGAGCCAACTAAGCAATAAATGGAAGAAAAAAAATCAGGGGATTTATCATGATAAATTCATATCTATGGGAAAAACGCCATCAAAATATGTTGTTGAACCACAAAGTACCAAGGAAGTAAGTTACGGCAGAGGTCTAAAGTATGATGAAGAAATTACCAGCTTCAATAGCATTCCTTGCAGCAATTTTGAAATCTTTGACAACTTCAGAAATTTCATCTGTTCTTAACCGCCGTGGAGGTGTAAACTGGTCTTCATCAATACCATTGGCACTGATTTGAGGCGTCAACGGCTGGTCTGTAGAGGAAACTGGAACTTGCCCATTGGGCTGGAAACCTGAAAAATAGAATATCGTTTAGATCTTATATAACGTTTGAAAATACAGGAAACTGAACCATAATAAGATTATGAAACATACCCGAATTAGAAACTCGGCCGGCATGCCAAATCTGGCAAAAGAAGATACCACCCTTGGCATGAACAGCGTCTACAATGGGTTTCCAGGCCTCTACCTGCTCGTTTGTCCAAATACCAGGTGTATCTGGATACCTACAATTAAGAAAGCAAAATAAAATAGAAAATGTTATTAAGAGAAATTGCAATAATTGCTGAAGATAAACAACCCAATAATATAATACCCTAGAGCGGTGTCAGAAACTCCTGTGGCTTCGGCTATGAGGAGCCCCCCTTGGGTAGTTCTCTGAGAGTAATATAAGATAGCATGTGGTTGTGGAACATTGTGGTACGATCGTTGTCGAGTCAGTGGTGCCAAAACTACTCTGAAAAATACCCAAATAAAAGATCGTCAGTTTGCAACAAAAGAGCAAAGTAACAATATGCTTCTAGCAGAATACACAGGTTCCCTGGATTAGACTGGATACCAAGAAAACAAAAGCTTTGCATGGAACTTGACAGAGTCGTAAACTTAACATCTTTGATGTTTTACGCAAAGTAACTCTGCTCACGAAGGTTCCCAAGCCAGAACCATGTTTTGCGCAACATTCAAAAGTTAAGGTGAACCATTTGAATCCTTTATTTCCTATCATAATTAACACTTTTATGTTTTGCAATTTAGGGAATTCTAAGATTGGTAGCCAATTAATTCTGTGCGATCCTTTGCAGAATATAAAGAAATGAGAAAGGAAAATAAATCTGTATTTTTTTTTTCCGGAAATTTTACCAAAGATAATTCAATATCATCAGTAATACTCATAAATTAAAGAAACATGTATTTTTATTCTCAGTTTATTAAAATAAGAGAAAAAGATCCATGTTAAATTGATCATAAAGCAAATAAAAAACTGAAACTCTAACCTGTGATAAAGATTGAATCTTCCCATCTTGTATGGAGTTAAAAGAGGAACTTTAGAATCCGCCATTTTCTCTGCAGCTCTCTCTGTCTCTCTTTCTGAGTATTTATAGGGCAGTTTTAATCAATAAATCCACCATTTCTCTCTGTCTCTCTTTGATGGAATTCAATAAATCAGCACTTTTTATACAAAAATAAGTATGTGTGATAAATGATAATTGATATAAAGCAAGTGATCCTACAGACGTGGGTGCTTACATCAGACTTTTTATTAGGACCACGCGCTCCAATAAAACAGGACAACCTCCCACTTTTCTTTTCTACAATGCCTAGTATTTTGTAGTGATTCTTTCTCCAAAGACCACTTATCTGCAAGGATGTTACTTCGTAGCAAGTGTTTGTTACTTTGTAGCAAAAGAGCATACTGTAAAAACTTTATCTAACATAAAAACATGCTTCTAGCAAAGAACATGGTTGACACCGTTTTCAATAAATTACAAAAATCAAGAACATGAATATAAATCGATATGAGAATAATAATCTGACACTATCCCATCATAAACTGAAGATACCCAACAATTAAAACCAAGTATTCTGATTCTCAGTTTATGAAGGAAGACTAATTGAGAAAAGGCGAAGAAGGATGCATAGTTAAACCATAACTCTGTTTAACGCAGAATACTGCACAAAACAGAAGCTCTCACCTGTGGGAAAGATTGGATCTTCCTATCTTGTAAGAGGGACTTCAACATCCTCCATTTAACTCTCTGCGGATGTTTATATTATAAATACCTTGAGAATTTTATATAAGAAATGATCAAATAGAGAAGAATCAGTAATCACACTAATATACTCTTTGATATGATATAAGACAAGTGATCCTGGGCACTAGCATTAATAAACAAGGACAGCTTTTGGTCTCAGATTGTTTTGTACAATATCAGCTATGCCTTTCATGTATAAGTATAATCAGAAGAGGCATGAGAAACATAGAAGAAGTTCTAACGCAACATTATTACATTCAGTATTTTTATACGAGAAAATCGATACATAATAAGAATGGAACAACCATATGATCCTCTTTTCTTTTAACACTTAGCTAGCATTATTCCAGAAACGGGTAATCAACGTAACCGATAACAGGATCCGAAGTGTAGAAGGTGTTTCTGTCATACTTGTTAAGAGGAGCATTAAGCTCAAATCTCTTTGGCAAATCAGGGTTTGCTAGAAACCATCTACCATAAGCAATAAGATCCGCATGATTCTCAGACATAGCTTTGATGCCATCCTCTCTACCGTAACCTCCCGCAGCAATGAAATTCCCCTTGAAAGCATTTCTCATCGGTTGAAGGCTATGGGGAGTTTCGCATTTTTCAAGGACCATCTTCATCCTTGGCTCAATCATATGACAATACAAAATTCCGAATTTATTTAGAGCTTTAGCCATGTAAAGGCCGAGAGCTACCGGGTTTGAGTCACCTGCCTCCATGAAATCTGTAAAGGGAGAGAGTCTGATCCCTACTCTATCAGCTCCAACCTCGTTAACAACAGCTTCTAATATTTCTAGACCGAAGCGGCAACGATTTTCAAGACTGCCTCCGTAGTCGTCTGTTCTATCATTCACTTGATCTTTCATAAATTGTTCGATTAGGTATCCATTAGCTCCATGGATCTCAACTCCATCGAAACCTACATATAAATGAAGAGAACTCGTAGAAAATCCCTGCACTAGATAACAAAATAACTCATTCGTGAAAATTACCAGCTTCAATAGCGTTCCTTGCAGCAAGTACGAAATCTTGGACAATTTGAGGAATTTCATCCCTTCTTAACCGCCGCGGAGGTGTGAACTCTGCTATATCAACACCACTGGCACGAAGTGCAGGCTTCAGTGGCGTATCAGTGGAAGAAATTGGAGCTTGCCCGTTCGGCTGAAAACCTGAAATTCAACATCGTAAGACTTATATACTGAAAATGCCAAAAAATATCAAAATCAACAAAAAAATTATTAGAAATGTTACCTGAATTGGAGACGCGACCGACATGCCAAATCTGGCAAAAGAAGATACCACCCTTGGCATGAACAGCATCAACAATGGGTTTCCACGCCTCTACTTGCTCTTTAGTCCAAATACCTGGTGTATATTGGTATCTATAAAGGTGGAACGAAACATTAAGAACATGAATAGATTTATAAAAATTAAATCAAAAATTGAAACAAACTATATAAAGTTTTACCCTTGAGCAGTTTCAGAAACTCCGGTGGCTTCGGTTATGAGTAGTCCTCCTTTGGTTGTTCGCTGAGAGTAGTATAAGATTGCATGTGGTTGTGGAACATTGTTGTAAGATCGTTGTCGAGTCAGCGGTGCCAAAACAACTCTAGAAAATACAAAAATACACAATTTCAAGTCCTAATGACCGAAATGTAGATATGCAGTAGGTTCTATTATGTCTGATAAAAAGGGGCTTGTATCTTTAAGAAGGGACATTGGAGGCAATGTGATCAAGCAATATTTCTGCATAAATATTCTTGGTACATTGGAAATGTTTCTAGTGATTTAGATAATTGCTTGACCATTGGGTTAATTACATACCTGTGGGAAAGATTGAATTTTCCTAACTTGTATGGAGTTAAAAGAGAGACTATATTATCATCATCACTCATGGTTTCAGCTCTCTGTTCTTCCCCCATTTTCACACTCTCTCTCTCACACACAATCAGTGATCACACAACCTTAGATTGTGATATGTTCATGCATAACGCATTTATAGTGTTAAAAACGTGGACTTCAATATATCTAAAAGTCCAATAAAGACACATCTAGATTGAAGACTGTCCAATAAAAGCTAGGCCGCCTTCACCAACTCAATTATCATATCAATTATGTTGAAATAAAGTAGGTTCCTGCTAATTCCACGTTTGAAATTGATTGGGACACGAGTCTTTTTTCTAATCTGACTCTATTACCCCTCTGCCAGCCACTTAAGGAAAGGTCTCTCTTCGGTTTGGTTTCACTTATCTTGCACTCTCTACTGACCCAATTGGCCTAAAAGCACCATGATTGCCATTTTGCCGAGGCAATCTCGACCTTGCGAATTCATGTTCACACAGATCCATTTTATCTTCTCGGATACGCTTTCCGAAGCATCAAATTCGTAATTCGTCGAATATGGCATAAACTTTATCTGCTTTGTGTTGCCTCTACGACCATTATTCTTCATAAGTGGGATCCCCCTAGGGTGTTTATGGCAGATCTGAACAAAAAGTCGGGTCCTATAAGAAACTAACGTGGAAATATCAGCTTCCATAAAGTAATATTTTTCTCATAATTACTAGTATTATTACAGGGTGTCGTCACTGCCATTGTCACTCACCGTCAGCTATATAATGTGTGAGATCGTAAAGAAGCTCGCAAGGTGTAAAAACATGTAGAAATACGATCGTTAAATAAGCGAAAAGATACGTACATCTAAAAGATGCTAGAAATTAAGTTCCTTGTTGAGTTAGGGTTAGAGTATTGTAAGTTGTTTGATATTGATGGGGTAAACATCGTATTTGGACTTTGATACAAATGATATATTAGCGAGGATGATATTAGCGGCCTCCGTTGGATGAAATGTGTCCCACAATGTGTATTTTCGTCGCTCTTCACAGGGACATTGTAGAGGTAGACATGTTATTTGCCCGTTGTTTACGTGATCAGATACGTATATTAGGCTAATATTTCACCATTTTGCCTATTAGTGATGATAGTCTTGATAATAAGTTACCGTAAGAAGTAGCATTTGCTACGAGATCTTGCGAACTCTGATACAAGTTCACAAATACAAGAGGCCTGAGTTGAAGAGAACAATTGCATCATATCTTTTCGTTACATCGACTTCCATTTGATCAGGGTTATATCGGGCTAACTAATACGGAATGCACCCAACTTGTCCAATCGCACTAACCACTACCCCCATAAACTTAATAGGATAAGTTCTTATGTAAATGGAGACTTCTAGAAAAGCTTTGTATTTTCTAATGTGGTGTGTACTCTTGGAGAAAGTTCTATAGAGAGAGAACTTTGGAAACCCAACTTGAAGAAAACAAACCCAACTTATCTTAAGAGAATCAATTCAAGTATTCTTTGTGCTCCGATCAAACAATAAAAGAATGTGTTCTACGACGAGTTTGTCGACGGAAAAGAGATTGAAGGTGTGTTTTCAAGTTTAAGGTAAACAACATTTAGTAGCTCTTGTTTGGACATACTAAGTGCTGAATTTTATTGTAACTCACGTTTGTAATCCGTTTATTGATATAGTAGATTTGGATCTGCCCCGTGGTTTTTCCTTTTCAGGTTGAAGGGTTTTCCACATAAAAATTGTGTGTACGTTGTCTCTGCTTGCTTGCTTGTTTATTTGTCGTTAGATTTTTCTTACTTATCGTCAAATTACATATTGTGGAAAAGTCATGATTTCCCAACACCACCTTCCGTGCTCCCAACTCATACAAATCCTGTAAATTATCAACCCTCTAATAAACTAAAAACACAAACATAAATAAACTTGTAACGAGATAGAGAACACGGGGAGAGACCATTAGTTGTCGAGAGTAATCTTGAAGAAGCGCCTTTGCGTAAGTCTTTAGAGTATAATTTGAGCTCGTACGATACATAGTAGGCATGAAGTAATTGTTCAAATAATCGTTGCTGCCCATACCCACATACAAACATTTGCTTAAGTAATCACCAAGCACACTGTCGTTTCTCCTAAACACCCTTTGCATTTCTTGTACTACTCTAGCATAGTTCATTACTTGTTGATTCATTGATATGTGATCACCCTGTAATTTACGAAAAACGCATTAAAATCACAATCTGCATCGGTTGAAACCACATCAAATTCTTATCGGATTATAACCCAGTTCGCTAATTGGCCTAGTTAATTACGAATTAAATACTTTTGAGTGTTTTTTTTTTGTCAAGTTTTAGCCAAAAAGTAGGGTGTCTAAAAGGAGAAAAAGTTTGGTCATAAGCGCTTCGGACCGCGAACTCTGTCTTAAGCGCTTCTCCATGAGACATGTGTCAATTTTAACTCATGCAGTTAACTACAGTTAGCATCTAGAAAAAAATAATTGAAAGCCTCCATGAAATTTTGCGTCAATATCCGACAAATGATATCTTCATATGCTTTGTGATATTTTTCAAGATAAATTATTTTGGGTAGATTTTATGGATTTTAATTTTATTAATTTATTTTGTTAATTATTTTTGTAAAAATATTAGAGTGAGTTTTGTTAATCTTCTTCCAAACACAAGGTACTTTATGTCTTTAGCTAGGCATGACCGAATTTGACCACAAGCCATTTTGTTCATCTTCTTCCAAACAGTCTCATCTACCTCCTCGGGTTTATCTTCCAACACCTCATTCAAATATTGTTGACTAAGCGCATCAATAACTTCGCATCGCCACATGCCAAAATTATTTGTGTCATTGAATTTCTCAACTTCAATTTTGGCATTGTTAAACATAACCGTTGTGTTATTACGTTTAGGCGCCATTGAAGAACTTAGTTCATCTACTTCTACCATTATTCCCCCAATTTTCATACAATATTCGAAATCGAGACAAGTCAACGTTACCTCAAATTTTGAGAACCACCGAGGATACAACCTTGCTCTGATATTAATTGTTGAACCACGCCGCGAAAACCAACCACCGATTTGATCTGATTAGGGATGAACAAACTAAAGGAATAAACATAATCATAAAATAACACACATTTATCGTGGTTCGGGGAATTGCCTACATCCACACAAAATAAAGAGAGAGAGAGAGTTTTATTCAAGGATACAAGGTTACAATCACAAACCAATTCGAGGTTTATCAAGGTTTTCTCTCAAAAGATTCCTCGCACAAAGATTTCACTAGGGCTGGCAATTTAACCCGCCCCGCCCCGCCCTTAATGAGGCGGGTTTGTTATGACTTAGCGGGTATGGGGCGGGATTGGTCTTAAAAAAACCCATTTATTTATTAGGGCGGGTCTGGTTTTAGGCTCAAATAAATGGGGCCCATCACCCGACCCAATTATATAGGTTATGACCTAAATACCCTTAAACCTAATTCTATTGAAGACATGTTATTTTTACTTCCTCCTTATTCTGACTTCCATCTTCTGATCCTCAGCTCGTTTCTCTCTCTATATATTTTTTTAAACCTAAAAAGAATTATCTCAAATCAATGGTTTTTATCATAAAGCATCTAGGTCCATAAATGGGGTGGGTCTGCGGAGTGGGCTTCGGGATCCCCACTTAGGATAAACGGGTGCTGAGGCGGGTTTGGTATAGGCAAATTTTGACGGGGTGGGTTTGGGTATTTCCCATTTAAGTTAAACGGTATTGGGGCGGGTTTGGGGGTAGAGTAATTTGGCGGTATGGGGATGGTATTACTCCACCCGCCCCAAACCCGACCCATTGCCAGCCTTAGATTTTACCAAGGATGGCTAATAAATACCCTAAGTCTCCCTTATATAGTGGGGAACTTATTACATCAATACAAATCTCGAAACAAAACCAATGCATCAATTCAACACTCAAAACTGAGTTTACCGATGTTTGTTCAAACAGACTCCCAAGTCTATTCGAGCATAAACCATTCGGCTTATTCTATTCGAATGGACATTGGGTATATTCGAACAGAAAAAAAGAGCAGCCTCTACACCTGGGCATTAGCGTTAACAAACAAGGGCGGCTTTTGGTCTCAGTTTGTTTTGTACAATATCAGCTATGCCTTTCATGTATAACTATATATAATCAAAAAAGGCATTGAAGAAACATAGAAGAAATTCTGACACAACATTATTACATTCAGTATTTTTATATGAGAAAAGCGATACATAATAAGAATGGAACAACCATATGATCATCTCTTCCTTTAACACTTAGCTAACATTATTCCAGAAACGGGTAATCAACGTAACCGATAACAGGATCCGAAGTGTAGAAAGTTTTTCTGTCATACTTGTTAAGAGGAGCATTAAGTTCAAATCTCTTTGGCAAATCGGGGTTCGCTAAAAACAATCTACCATAAGAAATAAGATCCGCATGATTATCAGACATAGCTTTGATGCCATTCTCTCTACCGTAACCTCCTGAAGCAATGAAACTCCCCTTGAAAGCATTTCTCATCGGTTGAAGGCTATGGGGAGTTTCACATTTGTCAAGGACCATCTTCATCCTTGGCTCAATCATATGTAAATAACAAATCCCAAATTTATTTAGAGCTTTAGCCATGTAAAGGCCGAGAGCTACCGGGTTTGAGTCAACTGCCTCCATGAAATCTGTAAAGGGGGAGAGTCTGATCCCTACTCTATCAGCTCCAACCTCGTTAACAACAGCTTCTACTATTTCTAGAGCAAAGCGGCAACGATTTTCAAGACTGCCTCCATAGTCGTCTGTTCTATCATTCACTTGATCTTTCAAAAATTGTTCGATAAGGTATCCATTAGCTCCGTGGATCTCAACTCCATCGAAACCTGCATACAAATGAAGAGAACTCGTTAGAAAATCCCTGCACTAGATAACAAAATAACTCATCCGTGAAAATTACCAGCTTCAATAGCGTTCCTTGCAGCAAGTACAAAATCTTGGACAATTTGAGAAATTTCATCCCTTCTTAACCGTCGCGGAGGTGTGAACTCTGCTGCATCAGCATAACTGGAATTATGTACAGGCTTCAGTGGCTTATCAGTGGAAGAAATTGGAGTTTGCCCGTTCGGCTGAAAAACTGAAATTCAACATCGTAAGACTTAAATACTAAAAACGCCAAAAAATATCAAAATCAACTAAAAAATGATTAGACACGTTACCTGAATTGGAAACGCGACCGACATGCCAAATCTGGCAAAAGAAGATACCACCCTTGGCATGAACAGCATCAACAATGGGTTTCCACGCCTCTACTTGCTCTTTAGTCCAAATACCCGGTGTATCTTGGTATCTATAAAGGCGGAACGAAACATTAAAAACATGGATATATTTTATAAAAAATTAAATTGAAAATTGAAACAAACTATGTAGAGTTTTACCCTTGAGCAGTGTCAGAAACTCCGGTGGCTTCGGTTATGAGTAGTCCTCCTTCTGTTGCTCGCTGAGAGTAGTATAAGATAGCATGTGGTTGTGGAACATTGTTGTAAGATCGTTGTCGAGTCAACGGTGCCAAAACAACTCTAGAAAATACAAAATACACAATTTCAAGTCCTAATAACAGAAATGTAGATATGGAGAAAGGGGCTACTATCTTTAAGAATGGACTTAAATTAATATAAGAAGACAATGTGATCAACAAATGGATGCACTATTTCTACATAAATATGCTTTGGAAATGTTTCCGGATTGGGTTAATTACGCTTTCTTCTCATACCTGTGGGAAAGATTGAATTTTCCTAACTCGTATGGAGTTAAAAGAGAGATTTTAATATAATCACTCATAGTTTCAGCTCTCTATTTTCACACTTTCTCTCACACACAATCAGTAATCACACTAAGATTGTGATGCATTTATAGGGTTGATATGAGTTAAGAACATGGACTTAAATATATCTAAAAGTCCAACAAAAATGCATCATATTAAATATGTTTTAAATAAAGTAACATTTTTCTCATAATTATTAGTAGAGGGTGTCGTCACTGCCATTGTCACTCACCGTCAGACTCAATTATCATGAGTGCAGTTTAGCGAGTCCCGGGAGTAGGAGAGAGCTTCCTGCTCCTTCATGGGATTTAGTGACACGTGGATAATTATATCCGAAGTAAAATAGCTTTTGATTAAATATACAAACTACCCAGTTTACCCTTGAAGCTAAAACTCCACTCTTATTCAAATAGTACTTCGAAGCTTTGCATGTTATATAATTGTATAATTTAGTATGCCAAAGCTAGTAAACCCTCTTATCTCTCTCCATGTGACAATTGAGAAATGATGAACGTCGGCCACTGAAGAAAACGATTGTCGAACAACTATCATATAGATGCACATTTCATAGGAAGACTAGTTATCAGTGATTTGGATTATGATTTTCAATAGCTGTGCTATGAATTGCATATCATTGATCGACCATCGCATAAACATTTAATGGCTTTGTATTTTATTTTAGAAAGGATGTTGATAATGTCATGTACGAAATTCAAGGGGACAAATTATGCATCACATTCGACCATTTATTTTTAGTAACGAAGCATTAAAAGTTTGGCAAAAAAAAAAAATACAAGGCCATGACTTCCCCCTCGGTGAAATTTTGTAGAAAGATAAAAGCTTTCAAAGGGTAGATTGGGTATTTAAAATTGAAGTGAAAGCATTTTTACTATCTAACACATGTCTCTCAATTCCCTTACGGAGCAAGAAGCTCTCTCCTACTCCCGCGACCGGCTAAGCTTCACTCAATTTTCATATCAAATATCTTGAAATAAAGTAACATTTTTCTTATAATTATTATTGGGCAATTACTATTTTAAATACTCCAAGATGCGGACCAGTGACTACTAAATTCCAAAATTGATACCAATAAGATAAAATTTCAATTTTACCCCTACTAAAGCTTGTATATTACAGTAGTTAACCACCTATTTTTTATAGGTACGTGGGCTCCACAAATACGAATTTCACTTCTGAAATAATAATAAATCTACATCTCATTTAAAAATAATATATCACACCACGTGTCCAAATTTAATTCGTCAATGTACATGTGTAATTGCCATTTCGAGACGTATCACGCCTTTAAACAAATTAGCCATATGTAAGCCAGACTCTGTCACTATTTCTGGTATTATTTGTCATTTGTTTCAAGGGAAAGGTTGGTCAGGGTATCATGTGCGATTAACACGGGGAGTCTGGTTTTTGGCGCCAAAAACGGTCTCTATTCGTCAAGTAGTATCTTTTAATCACAACCACTCTACTGAGAAAACCGTCTCAATAACCATTTTTTCTCTTAATCGTCGATTTTTGTAAGTTTTCGGCCACGCCTCTCTCTCTCTCTCTCTCTCTCTCTCTCTCTCTCTCTCTAGTTTTTAGTTTTTTATTCTAATATGTAATTGTGTTTCCCTTACATGAATGTTGTTTATTTTGTTTTGTTTTGTTTGTTTGTGCTTTCAAATAGTGATTTTCATCTTCTATGATAAATGTTTATGAACAAATGATATGAGTTATCAAAACTAACATGATAAATGTATATCAACAAATGACAAGATTCATCCGAAGAAGAATGACAAATTATGAACAAATGACAGTTTAGTGGAACCAAATGACATATGGGCATCAAAACTAAATTTCATATTCAAATAATGATACCTGTCACACAGATAAATGATGAACTTAACAAAACTGATGATAAAAAATCAACAAACTAATGATAAATAGACCCAAAATACGATTTAAAATGCCTAAAATAGTAGTTCATCTTAGTTGTTCAAATGATAAATAGAGTACCCAAAATCTTCAATGCAAACTGATTGCAACATCTTCATTTGGGATCACAGGTGGCTCAGTGCTCATCGTAAAAGACGATGCCATTATCGGATGTGTATCCATTTTTTCGGCAACTACTGCAAAATCTAGTTTGGTGACCAGACCTGGCATTTTTTTCTCTTCTCTTCTTTTGCGTGCGAGGATGACCGGCTTGAACTCTTGGTATAGGAGCACGAACACGTTGATCAGTTCATAAAGATTCTCACAGCTCTATTCCTCTAATATGAATCTATATCGGTTCATAATCAATACCATCTTCAATATTTATTGAATCTATCGATTTTGTACGAATCCTATAGGTTAGTGAATCCGCCACAAACTTTCTGCTCTCAGAGTGATCCGTAGCCCATAGCGTTAAGATATTTTGACTCATCTCAGCTTCCTCCCTATACGTACAGAACATTTTCAAATAGTTTTTATGCAATTCCTTAATAATCACATGGTAGGAAGATCTCTTGCTTTCATAATAACGTTATTCTAACTCTCGACGTGATTAGTATAAGCCACTCCGTACCTGAAATAATGATAAATTATGACAAACAAATGATAAATTAGTACGAAAGGATGACAAATTGAAAAAGAACAACTACAAATGACTAGTTTTATAATAATAAATGCCAAGCTTATCAATAAAGAATAACAACATACCTACTCATTAGAATGTATAGATTAGACCAGGTTTCCTTGGGAATACCTACTATATATTGGAGATCCACTGGATCCGTATTTCAGATATAATTCATGTGTTTGTCGAAATTAATGCTAGTTAGAGCCTATGTTGCCATCTTAAATACGATCCTCGTACTTTCGAGGGTAGTTTTAATGTCGTTCGATACATGAAAAGCACAAAATGTATGGGCAACAAATTGAAACACCTTGGGTACATCATTCATAATTCCAGGGTTCTTGTTAGAGATGACGACGAATCTAGTGTCAAAACCGTGGAAATTAAACCCAAACATCTCCATAAAGTATGTCTAACTTTTGATGGTCTCTGACTCTGTTACTGAAAATGTAAGTAGAAAAATATGATTGCTTGGGTCAATGGCGATAGCTGTTAGTAGAGTCCCATGATATCTCTTTTTCAAAAAAGTTTTGTCAATCACTACAACGGGTCTCAATTAATCCAGGAGGATTTAGACACTAAACCCCTTTAGAAATAGACAAAAGGAGTCTTTTATTCGAATATACATTTGTTCTATTCGAACAGAGACTAGTCTTCCTTGTCTATTTAAATAGACTTTATTTTTATTCGAACAGAATGGGTTTTATGTATTCTATTGGAATAGAGAATGGTTATATTCTAACAGAGGCGCGACTTATCATTGTTTTAGGTCATTTTAAGAGCATTTTTGTCATAGGTTGTAACTAGGAACTTGTAACCTTTAAGAGGCCAAGGTTAGGCAATGTAAAAGGGATTCAGAGATCCATAAAGAGATTAAGAAAGGAATTCATTAAAATCGATGTGAGCAATTAAAACTCTTTTTGGGAAGTTTTACCCACCAATTTTGTATTCTTCACATTAATTTCTTTGTTTAGGTTAATCTCAATTTGATTGTAGATTAAGTGGTATCAAATTTTTAAGTAACGATTCTCGAGGGTTATGATTTATGGTCTCTACACGTGACCAACTCAATCAAATAAAAGAGATTCTAGTAAGTCCGTTAAAGATTCACTGAAAACCTAGTACGAAGAAGAAGATAAATTCAGGGATAGGCAATTCTGAAGATCAACTCACGAAGGTGGAAACAAAAGTTTCTGACCTAACTACTACTCTATGGGGAGTTGGTAGAGCAATTACGTCTTGCAAACCTCGTGAAAACTTTTGCTTCGACGAAATGGTGAGAGCTCTCGATGAAGAAAATGGTCACGGAGGAGGAGAAAGACGAGGGTAACGAGGAGTTAAATAGTAGTTCTAGTGATGCCGAATCCATCGAAAAGCAATCGTTTATTATTAAGTCAATAAATCATATGCGTAATCTTCGTATCGATTTTAAAATTAAAATTCCAGTATTCGACAGTTCAATCGATGTTGAGAAATTGGATAATTGCTTAGATACGTTAGAGACCTATTTTTTAGTTTACAAATATTTAAATGCTCAAAAAATATGTTTTTCTACATTGAAATTCACAAGTCGTGCACTCACATGGTGGAAGTTCTATAAGAAACACCATGAAGTAGGAAGCTTGAGTTGGAAGGAGTTCAAGGTGTTGGTGAGGAAGTAATATTATCTTATTGGGTATGAGCAAGAGAGTTGGTTCAAATGGCATCATTTACGCTAAAAGTATGGGCAATCCGTACAGGAGTTCACTATGGAGTTTCATAACCAGGCTTTGGTTTTGGAGATTGATGTGGATGAGTATGAGGTATTCATGAAGTATACGGGGGGTTTGTCGGAGTTCATTAGAAGGGAGTTGAAGCTCTTTACAGTGGATAATATCGAAGATGCTACCGTAAAACTAATTGCTATTAGAGGCAAGTACTTGAAGAGTGACAAGAAATATGATAAGGGCAAGTTGGGTTACAAGTCTAGTTTGAAGAATAAGCACAAAGGGGAGTCTAAAGAAGAAGGGTCTTCATCCAAGGGAATTACTGTAGTCATTGTAAGGCAAATGGGCACATTTCAGATAAATATTAGAAACTTTACCCGGAGCTTAGGAAAAAGAAGGAGAGGAGCAAGAGAAAGAAATGTGTACTCGTCACAGCGATTATTGATCTTTCAGATTTAGAGAAACCAAATCCTAAGCTTGCTCTTATGTTTAAGCAAACTATGGCTACCGAGGAGGCGAGTCAGGAAGAACTTTTTTATGCCAGTATTCAGGTGAAGCAGAGCTTAGTAGAGGTCATCATTAATTTGGGTAGTCAAAAGAATTTGATCTCTAAGGCAGTGGTGAAGAAGATGGGTTTGGCAATTACGGCTCATCCTATGTCGTATGGTTTGGGGTAGATTCAAAAAGACACAGAGTTAAATATCACGAAGCAGTGTCCGTTTAAGTTTACGATCATTGAGTTATTTATTGACGAGGTGATGTGTGAGGTGGCTCATTTAGATGTATGTCAAGTCATATTGGGCAGCCCTTATCTATGGGACCGAGATGCGATTCATTACCATAGAGCTTGCAAGTATCGCCTTGTGAAAGAATGAAATAAGTTTCATATCAATGCTTATAAGGAGCATGTCACCATAAATAATCTAGTTACGGCGACTCAAGTGAAGAGGTTGGTTAACGCGAACGGCAAGTTTGTGCTGTTGTTGGTGCGACCGGTTCAAGAAGGTCTGTCGGCTAAGGTGTTGTCTACTTAGGCAATATCTCCTAAGAAACAAACAAAAATAGGGAAGTTGTAAGGGGAGTATAAATACTTATTTATGGCATAGAAGGGATATCGTACAAGAGGGATGTGAAGCATGATATCGCATTGGTAAATGGTGAACCACTACTCAATATTGGGTTATATCAGACTTCTGTAACCGAGCCTGATGAGATCAAGAAATAGGTACAATAACTACTAGAACAAGGAGTTCTTAATCTGAGTTACTCACCTTGTAGTTTACCTGTGTTATTGGTGCCGAAGAAAGATAGGTCTTGGAGAATGTGTATGGATTATCAGGTGCTAAACAAGATTATTGTGAAGAATTGTTATCCACTTCCACAGATTGATGAACTTTTAGATGAGTTACATAAGGCTCAATTTTTCACCAAGCTGGATCTTAAGTTGGGTTACCATCAAGTTAGAATCTGGGAAGAAGATACATGGAAGATGGCTTTCAAGACCAAACGGCTCTTCGAGTGGTTGGTGATACCTTTAGGGTTATGCAGCGCTCCAGCAAAATTTATACGGTTGATGAATGAGGTATTTCGTACTTTTATCGATGATTTTGTGATTGCGTATTTAGATGATATTTTAATATATAGTCAAACATGGGAGGTGTACCTCCTGCGTATTCCCAAAGTGTTAGAAACATTGCGATCACAAGAACTCTTTCTGTAATGGCGTGATTTCCAGAAGGATAATCTTCGCCAATACTTTTTCTAAGGATGGTGCAGTAATAAGCTAAAATAAATAAGATTGTACTAAGAAACTCAATAAGTTTAGAAAAGCTATGACCTTGAGGAGGATTTTGATGTAAATTCTAATAGATTGCTAGTTATTACAAGTTATAGAGTGATAGTAAAGTAAGGAAGAGTGAATAGTAAAGTTATGGGGGACTGAATAATTTATTTTTTGCCTCTATTTATAGTGAATATCGGCAGCTTACAAAAAGAAAAACAGTTCCTCTTTTGGGGGTAGTGGTCGAACTTCGCGGATCTCTAACGGTTCTTTCTTGACCAGGCACAATGACTATTTTTAGTAGGTCGAGGACTTATGGTGTCTTCCCGAATGATGAGTTGTCTTCGACTATGATATGCACCCTTGTCGAATCTGGGCTTAAAGGGTTGATGAAAGAGCTCGATAAAGAACGACATTCTTTTATGCTGTATAGTGATAGTCAAAGCGCTATACACTTAGCGATGAATTCGGCTTTTTACTCTAGGACCAAGCACATTGATATTCAACATCATTATATTCGCTCTCTCCTCGAGGACGGTGTGTTGAAGCTCATGAAGATTCATACTGATGTGAATCAGGTCAATATAATTATGAAGGTGGTGACTTTTCAGAAGTTGACGACATGTACAACTTCTGTGGGTCTTCAAGATTGAAGGTCCAGGTAGTTCGAGCAATTCATTTGGAGATCTAGAGATGGGTTATGATAGATTCGATTTTAAGTGGGAAATTGTTAAGATATGAACTCGAATTATGTTTGAAGTTATTTAAGTTCGAGTTATTTCAGTTCAAGGATTGAAGTCAGATTAAAACGGGTTGAAAATGAGATTTTTAATGTTCAGATTTGAATTGGTTATGATCAACAGAAGTTCGAGTTGGTCAAGTTACCTGAAGATTCGAGTTGGTTAAGTTACCTGAAGTTCGAACTGGTTATGTTACCTAAAGACTCGGGTTGGTTCTGTTTGAGTTGCTGAAGATGAACTCAAAAAAGATCGAAGTCGTTCAAACCAAAATGGAGCTCGTTCGAACAAGTTGTCTAATTTTTACGTTTTGAATTTGAAGACCGAAGAAGTCATTCGAACGAGATTGAATTTCGTTTGAATGACATGTATGTTTTCTAGGGCTGGAACCCTTAATCGTTAAAGTTGATCAAACGACTTTGTACTTCGTTCGAACGAGTTGTGCTAGGCTGCCTTTGTGAGTTCTTCTAAGACGTTGAGTTTTGCCTCGAGATCCGTTCTACCTGTATTTAGTCCTCTAGTATATAAAAAGGACTTGGGTTATTTTGTTAGTCAATCTTTTCTATGTGAGTTTAATTCTAGAAACCTAGAATTTGAGAGACTTCATTAAAGCTTGAGAAGCTTGGTGAGATCGTTGCAACCTGTTTGATCATCTTAATAGATTATTCGGGGAGTGGTTTTTAATCCAAAAGGGTTTTTCAGTTCCCTCCTCTGGGAAACCTTATGTTCTTTATTGTTCTATATTTCTTAGTTTGATTGATTGGCATATTCTGCATATTATTCTTGTAGTAGAAAAAAGATTAGCTACCTCAATTTTCAACATGGATTATTCGTTCTTAGAGTATGGGTGATATCCTAGTTGCGTATGCAAGTTTTAGCATGGGTAAGATTGAAGAGTCGTGGGAATGGTTATCTTAATAAAGGGTTGGACCAATGGATTGGCTAATCCTTGGCATATGGTATAGTACAACAGGAAGAACGTGAAGCAGAAGTTGTTATTGACATAGTACATTGAGACTAGTTAGAGTGTTATTTGGTAGCGCACCATTTGTCGTTACTTCGGGCTTGAGACACGTGTTTGTTTGGCTATGGAATGCGATATGAATGTAGATCGAGGTATGTCTAAACTCGTTGATGATTTGTTTGCTAATGTATGTCATTGTTTACATGAGACCAGAGTTTTTTTATGAAGTGGGAGCTGTGAGACGTTGATAATGAATATTATGTATTCGAAGAAGACTCTGTTGTAGCTCATAGCTATGGAGTGATTCATGTTCGGCTTGCAGAGTTGTATTTACTTATGATGACGGAGTGCGTTAGTGACATGGAAAGGACTACAGTTTTTGTGATGTTATACCAAAGCTACTTAGGTATCGAGATGACAATGGTTAATTACATCATTGATTGCAAAAGTATGAGTACGGTGCGGCTTTGAAAGTTTGTAAGGGGATGTTCTTGATTTTTTTTTTGGTTGAAAATGTTTAAAACATTATCACATGGTTTTGTGTAGTACAACAGCTTTTGGCGTGAAGAGTTCGGTTTGACACTATTACAAATATGGTTACTTTGAAGATGAGTAAAGTTACGGGAACCTCACATTTCAAATTTCAAGTAGGAGATTTGTTGAAGATTGTAAAATTTTGTAAGTGGGTCTTCATGGTGTTGAAGGTCCGGGTAGTGCGAGCAATTAATTTGGAGATCTGGAGATGGGTTACGGGATTCGATTTTAAGTAGGAATTGTTGAGTGTGAACTCGAATTGTCAAAATTGTCGAAATTGTTTGAACGAGGTTAGAAGTCGTTCGAACAAGTTATCTATTTTTGCGTTTGGAAACTTGAGACCGAAAAAGTCATTCAAAGGAGTTTGTCGTTCGAACAACATGAGTGTTTTCTAGGGTTAGAACCTTTAGTCGTCAAAGTCGTTTGAACGAGTTTGTGTTTCGTTAACGCGAGATGTGCATAGGTTGTCTTTGAGAGTTCTTCTGGAATGTTAAGTTTGCCTCGAGATCCGTTTTGCTTATAATTAGTCTTCTAGTATATAAAGAGGACTCAAGTTATTTGTTAGTCTAACTTTTCTCTGTGAGTTCAATTCTAGAGAGCTAAGATTTGAGATACTACATTAAAGCTTGAGAAGCTTGAAAAGATCGTGAGTAACCTTTGATTTTTGATTAGTGAATTGTTCGTGCGGGGAGTAGTTTTTTATCCGAAAGGGTTTTCCACTTCCCTCCTCCGGGTAAATCGTTGTGTTCTTGCTTTCGTATAATTTCTTATTGACGTTTTCATTTATCGTTATTGGACTAGGGATTGGGATTAGCTATCATAATTCCTAACACATCAAAGGTTACATCTCATGTTAGTGCCTCTTCACCAAAGGTTACACCTTAAGACACACCTAAAGATGTGTATGTTGGAGACAACTCAAATCACACACATTGTAACTCATAAGTAAACCCTTACTTATAATCTAGAGTTGTGTAACCTACATACCCAATGTGGTAGAAAATAAACCACTTAGATATCAAACAATCAAACTAAGGATAAAACCATAAGGTTTTTTCCAACATCATACTACAATGAAACGACTTCTACACTGTGTTTAGCTGATCTAAAATGTCGAGGCTAACTAGTATGCAATCCAAACTGGCAAATAACCAATATTCGCAGGCAACAAACAAGTTGTGGCCAGTAGTCATGACTTACTAGGAACCACAGTGTTCAACATGATCTGGGCAGAACACCTCAATCTCAAATATATACATTGTACTTGAAATCAATTTCTAGGAACCACAGTGTCCCGATAATCTACAAATTAGGGTTTCTTGGATTCTAGTTGAAGCATGAAATCAAAATTAGGGTTTTTAAAAATCAAGAACAAGAATTTACGTACCTAGGGTTGAGCCAGAAGGAAGGACATGTGTCGCCATGGGAGAAGAGAACTTCGGTTTGTCAAGTGAGTATCTCTAGGTTTTTCAACATATATAAGGCATAATCCCCGGGTCTTATGCAACTACCTAAAATACCCTATACCGCAAAGTGGTGGAGAACGAATTAAAAAACTCTAGTGATAAGATTTTGGGAAAAAAAATGTCTACTAAACTGGAAAAATCTACAGCTGAACATCACATGAAGAAGATAGGTTTATTTTTATCGAAGTCTGATCTGAAGATATGTTCCCAGGAGCAATGGTAAGAAAATAGGGGACTGAAAATATTGTAAGATTTGTAACCACCTGTTGAAGACCACATAGACAATAAATGTGCAAAGAATATAAACAAAAGTTCGTCAAGGAGATGGTGCATATCCATAACAATTCATGATTATACAACAGATAATGGATTCAGTTTTCAGAAAAGTTATAATTTTGCCTAAAATTGCAGTCAAAGGCACCCGAGGCCACCCAAATCGCATACTTCTTTCCCACTCCAAAGAATTGATGGGATTGAGCATATATTAGGACTTTCTTTTCATTGCAGACAAAGAGACATGGTTTTGCTGGGAAGTGGTAGCTTCGTCTAGTGAAGTCAGCCAAATAAGTAAATTGGCATTCGAATGTCCAGGAGTCTAGTGGTAAGGTGTAGAGTCGAGTAGTCTTAAGATATTCGACCGAAATATATAAAGATTAACATGGTGAATGTTTACTTCAATATAAAAGGACGGACAAAAGCAAGCTAAAATATCAAAACAAAGATGTACAGTTACACGTAATACAAACCAGTACATACAGATTACACAAACATATATACAAATAACTTGAGATACAAGCATGCATAGAGATACTAAGCATCCGTCCAGGTAATGTCCAGGCCTCCCCAGTCACTTTCAGGGACTCCTAAGGCCTTCCACACAGCTTTTGAGGCATCCACAATATTGTTTGGGCATGGTGGCTGGTAATCATGATCACTGTCACAGCCCAGAGTTGAATCACATTCGTCAACCACCATTGCCACCACACTCTGCCCATTGCCGTTGATTCTGATTTGTTTATGGCACCTACTCCGATGGTTAAACCAGCCAGTTGAAAGTGCTACCACTGGAGTGTTATCATCATGGTACTGGTTGTCACATTCAGATGGACCACCACCATCTCCACCCTTCTGGAAACTGTTGATTGTCAGTACCGCCTTCGTGTGGCCTGACGTTGGTGGCGAGCACCTGTAGATAGGGTACATCTTTCCTTCTACACAACAGTCTGAGTTATTCTCCTGGTTACATTGACCCGGTGGAGGCTTCCTTCCCCTCACTCTTCCACTCATCCTGCATGATTGAGCTTCTACTTCGAGTGAAACGGTAACAAGGAGCAGTACAAGTAATGCAATTGAACAATAAATTTTCTCCATCTTCTTTTTCTCTCTTACAAAACTCGTGTTGTAATTAATGAAGATCAAGTGCACTAGTGATAGGTATTTATGGAAAGGTTCAAGCTCCACAAAGTGGTGTTGCTTCCCGCCAAAAGCAACAAAATTGTGGCTTGGTCCGCATGGAATGTTTTCTAGTCTATAGATAGATAGATACCTAATTTAAGATAACTGCCAAAGAAAGATGACTTGGATTAATTAAGAAGTTTCCTAACCGGTACAGGGTTTTTCCTACTAAAATAGCGCCATCCATAGGTCCCTTTCATACCATACGTTTAATCTAAATTAACATTCAAATGGAGTTTGAAAGTATATTATTTATGCTGGGTTCATTAATTTCATTTAAATGGTTGAGTGCATCTCTAAGGGTTCCGAATACTTGGAGCTAGTGTTAATTTGAAAAGCCATCACCATCTTGCAGAGTTCAATATGACTTGTAATGAAAACACCTTGTAAAGACATATATGGACACAATTTTAGTCTCAATATTGTTAATTGATACTAGCAATATTCGGGCATGCACTATACAAAAATATGGATCAATCTTCATTGCTATAACCATTATATTTAAAGAAATAAAAGATGGTGAAATTGCAACACGGAGTGTAGACGTCCATGGAATATAAAGGTAAGTATCATAGTGAGATTGGGGGCAAAAGTGTCCGGTAGACTATGTCTAAGATTTTCATATAAAAATATATGCAAAGTAAAAGGTAAACATAGAGAGAAATTAAAATTATAAATGTCATACAAATACAATTATAAAACAGTTATCTTACATACCATATGAATCACTCAAACATACAACCAGCTACTAAGGTAAGTAGAGAAATTCATTCTAAATATCCGTCCAGGTTACTATCCCCAGTCACTAGGTATCACACGATCACTATTACATGTAGACCACGTAACACAATGATATTAGCAAAAAATACTTAGATAGGATAATTGGTAAATGCATTGAATGAGAGATTACTAAGTAAGCTACCTTATCCACGCTTTGAGCCAAAATTGCCTTATCCATAGCGCCTTCTTTCAGCCAACAAAGCAATTCAATTTGGCAAAATATTTGATACATTTAAGCAAGTTTATATAAATATTTCAGTACTCAATGCCATCATGCTTATTCTTGTGTATGCCAAATTTCTTAAGGATGCATGTACTATGAAAAGTTAAATCAATGTGCAGAAGAAAGTCTTCTTGACTGAAACATTAACCCCTCTCAAGCTTCAAGATCCTGGAAGCCCAACCATTCCTTGTAAAATTGGAGATCATAAAGTGGATAGGGTGTTACTCGACTTGGGGGCTTGTGTAAATGTCTTATACCTTACTTGGTCTATCAAAAATTAGGACTTGGAGATCACTCGAACCTACCTGAATGACGCTTCAATTGGTAGACAGGTCAGTACGATACCCAGGGGGTATCATTGTGGATATTCTTATCAAGGTCGATACTCTCATTTTTCATGTATACTTTGTTGTTTTGGACACATAAGATGTCACGAATCCTGGCTATGAGATCCCCGTCATATTAGGTCGCTTATCCTCGCAACTGCTCATGCCATTATTAATTACTTTAATGGGGACTTACAACTATCAATGAGAGACATGAAGATCAAACTCAATGTTTTTAGCAATAATACTCAAGTCTCTAATTCTTATGTCATGGATGAGCTCATTATGATTGACTCTCCAGTTTATAACTTGTTCCCCAAATTATTTTCTGAGGATTCTTTAGAAACATGCCATATGAACTTTGGTAAAGACTTTGATGAAGATACTATTGTTGAAGAGCTTAATGCTTGACTTGACTTAACACCTATTTTTAACAAGTTCAAATGGTGACCTCATGCTGAACCTCTTCCATTTATTACTTTGTCTATTCCATCTATCGTTAAAGCACCCAAGTTAGTTCTCAAGCCATTACATAAATCTCTTAAGCATGCATTTTTAGGTGATTCAAAAACTTAGCATGTGATCATGGCTTTCAATCTAGATGTTGACTAGAAAAGTAGATTATTGGGTATCCTTGGAAGACACAAATAATCCCTAGGGTGGTCTATAACAAACTTGAAGAGGATTAGCCCGAGCGTTTGCATGCATCGCATCAATCTTGATAAAGTAAAATTCACGCGGGATGCAATGGGGGTTGAATCTCACCATATAGAGAATAATGAACTGATCCCCACCTGCATGATCACTGGAAATTGAACACGGTCACAAGGAAATGTCATTTTCCTCTTCTATTTATTGATAAAATGCTTGAACGCTTAGCCAAAAAGAGTCATTTATGATTTCTAGACGGTTATTCTTGATATAATTAGATCCCCAATGCCCCTGAAGATCAAGAGAAAATCACTTTCACGTATCCCTACGAAACTTATGCTTATCAGTGTATGACATTTGGGTTGTGCAATGCACCCGTTGCATTCCAACGTTGTATGATGAACATATTTTATGATATGGCTGATAAGTTTCTTAAAATTTTCATGGATGATTTTTCCGTATTAGAATTACCCTTTGACGAATATTTACACCATTTTTGAACTCGTGCTAGAACGATGTGCATAAACCAATTTGGTGTTAAACTGGGAAAAGTGTTACTTCATGATGATACAAGGGATAGCTCTTGGATATATTATCTCCAACAAAGAGATTGAAGTTGATAAAGCCATGATCGTGATTATTTCTTCATTACCTCCGCCTCGGATGGTTAAGGCCATTCGATCATTTCTGGGCCATGCTGGGCTTTATCGCCGGTTCATCAAAGATTTTAGCAAAATTTCTCAATCCTTGTGTAATTTACTTGCTAAGGACATTGATTTTAACCTTGATAACGCATGTTTAGGAGCTTTTGAGAAGCTCCAACTTCTGTTAAATTCAACCCCTATCGTCCAACTTTCCAATTGGGAACTTCCCTTCGAGTTCATGTGTGATGCTTCAGATTATGCTGTTGAAGCAGCTTTAGTAAAAATAGTAGATAATAAACCTCATGTTATTCACTATGCTAGTCGTACGCTCAATAACGTACAGTTATTAGCTATTGTGCCTACCTTGGAGAAATTTCGATCATACATTGTTGGATCTAAAATCATTGTTTACACTAATCACGCGGGCTTCAAGTATTTACTATCAAAAAAGATGCTAATTAGCCTCAGTTAATTTGATAGATTCTTTTGTTATAAGAATTTGATATGGAAATTTGAGATAAGAAAGGTGTTGTCAGTTAATATAGAATTTTTAGTCATACTAATTAATGTCATTTATATCCCACGGTTCACCATTCAGAGGGGGGGGGGTAAGCCGCCAGAAGATTAGAAAATATTCTTAAAAGTTAAAACTAACACGCTCTTTTAATGATTGGCAACAAATACAAACACCAAAGAGGGAAAGAAGGCGTATCTTTGAATTTTAACTATTCTAACAATTTGCATGGCAGATCATATCATAATGGGAGTCTCACAGGAGGACAATCGAACCAACGCAATCTGAATCAATTTGGTTTATCACTCCAATCCAACCACCAACCTTCTCAGTAGAATACTCCATATATTCCTCCTTAAAATAGGAAACCGTCTTTTGATGATGGCACCCAAGCCTTATTGCAATCAAATACCCAACTCATGCAACAATTTATGCATATAAATTAGCAATCCATGGCTTGGATAGAAACAACCATCACTTAGTTGGCAACTCGGTGAAGTACTAGAGACAAGGGTATATTTTCAAGCCAAACCCGACCCAACCCGAGGGATCAAAGTGAGAACTCCAATAGCCGTGAAGCAGAAGTTGTTATTGACATAGTACATTGAGACATGTTGGAGTATTATTTGGTAGCGCACCATTTGTCATTACTTTGGGTTGAGACACGTGTTTGTTTGGCTATGGAATGCGATTTGAGTGTAGATCGAGATATGTCTAAACTCATTGATGATTTATTTGCTAATGTATGTCATTGTTTAGATGAGGCCAGAGTTTTTTTCATGAAGTGGGAGATGTGAGAAGTTGATAATGAATATTATGTATTTGAAAAAGACTCAGTTGTAGCTCATAGCTATGGAGTGATTCTTGTTTGGCTTGAAGGGTTATGTTCACTTGTGATGGCGAAATACGTTAGTGATATGGAAATGACTACAGCTTTTGTGATGTTATTCCGAAGCTACTTGGGTATCGAGATGACAATGGTTAATTGCATCATTGATTGCAAAGGCATGAGTACGGTGCGGCTTTCAAAGTTTGTAAGGGGATGTTCTTGATTGATTTTTTTTGGTTGAAAATGTTCAAATCATTATCACATGGTTTTGTGTAGTACGACAGCTTTTGGCGTGAAGAGTTCGGTTTGATACAGTTACAAATATGGTTACTTTGAAGATGGGCGAAGTTACGGGAACCTCACATTTCAAATTTTAAGTGGGAGATTTGTTGAAGATTGTAAAATTTTGTAAATGGGTCTTCATGGTGTTGAAGGTCCGGGTAGTGCGAGCAATTCATTTGGAGATCTGGAGATGGGTTACGGGATTCGATTTCAAGTGAGAGATTGTTAAATGTAAACTCGAATTGTCGAAATCGTTCGAACGTGGTTAGAAGTCGTTCGAACTAGTTATCTATTTTTGCGTTTGGAAACTTGAGACCGAAGAAGTCATTCGAATGAGCTTGGATGTCGTTCGAACGACATGTGTGTTTTCTAGGGCTAGAACTTTTAGTCGTCAAAGTCGTTCGAACGAATTTATATTTCGCTCGAGCGAGATGTGAGTAGGTTGTCTTTGAGTATTCTTCTGGGACGTTTAGTTTTCCTCAAGATCCGTTTTACTAGTAATTAGTCTTCTAGTATATAAAGATGACTCAGGTTATTTGTTAGTCTAACTTTTTTCTGTGAGTTCAATTCTAGAGAGCTAGGATTTGAGATACTACATTAAAGCTTGAGAAGCTTGGAAAGATCATGAGTAACCTTTGATTTTTGATTAGTGAATTGTTGGTGCGGGGAGTAGTTTTTTATCCGAAAGGGTTTTCCACTTCCCTCCTCCGGGTAAATCGTTGTGTTCTTGCTTTCGTATAATTTCTTATTGACGTTTCCATTTATCGTTATTGGGCGAGGGATTGGGAATAGCTATCCTAATTCCTAACACATCATAGGTTACATCTCATGTTAGTGCCTCTTCACCAAAGGTTACACCTTAAGACACACCTAAAGATGTGTATGTTGGAGACAACTCAAATCACACACATTGTAACTCATAAGTTAACCCTTACTTATAATCTAGAGTTGTGTAACCTACATACCCAATGTGGTAGAAAATAAACCACTTAGATATCAAACATTCAAACTATGGATAAAACCATAAGGTTTTTTCCAACATCATACTACAATGAAACGACTTCTACACTGTGTTTAGCTGATCTAAAATGTCGAGGCTAACTAGTATGCAGTACAAACTGGCAAATAACCAATATCCGCAGGCAACAAACAAGTTGTGGCCAGTAGTCATGACTTACTAGGAACCACAGTGTTCAACATGATCTGAGCAGAACACCTCAATCTCAAATATATACATTGCACTTGAAATCAATTTCTAGGAACCACAGTGTCCCGATAATCTACAAATTAGGGTTTCTTGGATTCTAGTTGAAGCATGAAATCAAAATTAGGGTTTTTAAAAATCAAGAACAAGAATTTACGTACCTAGGGTTGAGCTAGAAGGAAAGACATGTGTCGCCATGGGAGAAGAGAACTTCGGTTTGTCAAGTGAGTATCTCTAGGTTTTTCAACATATATAAGGCATAATCCCCGGGTCTTATGCAACTACCTAAAATACCCTATACCGCAAAGTGGTGGAGAACGAATTAAAAAACTCCAGTGATAAGATTTTGGGAAAAAAATGTCTACTAAACTGGAAAAATCTACAGCTGAACATCACATGAAGAAGATAGGTTTATCTTTATCGAAGTCTGATTCAGTTCCAGCCATATAGGACCTTTTGATCTGAAGATATGTTCCCAGGAACAATGGTAAAAAAATAGGGGCCTGAAAATATTGTAAGATTTGAAGTGCGTAACCACCAGTTGAAGACCACAGAGACAATAAATGTGCAAAGAATATAAACAAAAGTTCGTCAAGGAGATGGTGCATATCTATAACAATTCATGATTATACAACAGATAATGGATTCAGTTTTCAGAAAAGTTATAATTTTGCCTAAAATTGCAGTCAAAGGCACCAGAGGCCACCCAGATCGCATACTTCTTTCCCACTCCAAAGAACTGATGGGATTGAGCATATATTAGGATTTTCTTTTCATTGCGGACAAAGAGACATGGTTTTGCTGGGAAGTGGCAGCTTCGTCTAGTGAAGTCAGCCAAATAAGTAAATTGGCATTCGAATGTCCAGTAGACTAGTGACAAGGTGTAGAGTCGAATAGTCTTAAGATATTCGACCGAAATATATAAAGATTAACATGGTGAATGTTTACTTCAATATAAAAGGACGGACAAAAGCAAGCTAAAATATCAAAACAAAGATGTACAGTTACACGTAATACAAACCAGTACATACAGATTACACAAACATATATACAAATAACTTGAGATACAAGCATGCATAGAGATACTAAGCATCCGTCCAGGTAATGTCCAGGCCTCCCCAGTCACTTTCAGGGACTCCTAAGGCCTTCCACACAGCTTTTGAGGCATCCACAATATTGTTTGGGCATGGTGGCTGGTAATCATGATCACTGTCACAGCCCAGAGTTGAATCACATTCGTCAACCACCATTGCCACCACACTCTGCCCATTGCCGTTGATTCTGATTTGTTTATGGCACCTACTCCGATGGTTAAACCAGCCAGTTGAAAGTGCTACCACTGGAGTGTTATCATCATGGTACTGGTTGTCACATTCAGATGGACCACCACCATCTCCACCCTTCTGGAAACTGTTGATTGTCAGTACCGCCTTCGTGTGGCCTGACGTTGGTGGCGAGCACCTGTAGATAGGGTACATCTTTCCTTCTACACAACAGTCTGAGTTATTCTCCTGGTTACATTGACCCGGTGGAGGCTTCCTTCCCCTCACTCTTCCACTCATCCTGCATGATTGAGCTTCTACTTCGAGTGAAACGGTAACAAGGAGCAGTACAAGTAATGCAATTGAACAATAATTTTCTCCATCTTCTTTTTCTCTCTTACAAAACTCGTGTTGTAATTAATGAAGATCAAGTGCACTAGTGATAGGTATTTATGGAAAGGTTCAAGCTCCACAAAGTGGTGTTGCTTCCCGCCAAAAGCAACAAAATTGTGGCTTGGTCCGCATGGAATGTTTTCTAGTCTATAGATAGATAGATACCTAATTTAAGATAACTGCCAAAGAAAGATGACTTGGATTAATTAAGAAGTTTCCTAACCGGTACAGGGTTTTTCCTACTAAAATAGCGCCATCCATAGGTCCCTTTCATACCATACGTTTAATCTAAATTAACATTCAAATGGAGTTTGAAAGTATATTATTTATGCTGGGTTCATTAATTTCATTTAAATGGTTGAGTGCATCTCTAAGGGTTCCGAATACTTGGAGCTAGTGTTAATTTGAAAAGCCATCACCATCTTGCAGAGTTCAATATGACTTGTAATGAAAACACCTTGTAAAGACATATATGGACACAATTTTAGTCTCAATATTGTTAATTGATACTAGCAATATTCGGGCATGCACTATACAAAAATATGGATCAATCTTCATTGCTATAACCATTATATTTAAAGAAATAAAAGATGGTGAAATTGCAACACGGAGTGTAGACGTGCTGCTATCCATGGAATATAAAGGTTACCTGGAAGCAAGGGTGTCCGGTAGACTATGTCTAAGATTTTTCATATAAAAATATATGCCAAGTAAAAGGTAAACATAGAGAGAAATTAAAATGATAAATGTCATGCAAATACAATTATAAAACAGTTATCTTACATACCATATGAATCACTCAAACATACAACCAACTACTAAGGAAAGTAGAGAAATTCATTTTAAATATCCGTCCAGGTTACTATCCCCAGTCACTAGGTATCACACAATCACTATTACATGTAGACCACATAACACAATGATATTAACAAAAAATGCTTAGATAAGATAATTGGTAAATGCATTGAATGAGAGATTACTAAGTAAGCTACCTAGCCAACCTGTATCTAATCCAAAAGGACCACCGGGGTTTAATTCTAACTCAATCCCTAAATAGCTTAATACCATTACCACCCTTCGAAGTAGTAAACAAATTGATAACCGAGTTGAAATGCCTAGGGTTGAGCCAACACCAGCTGCTATTAAGGATGAGGTAGGTACGAGTGAACTAGCTGTAGTAAGCAACCATGAACCTTCTAAGAAATCTAAAGAGTTGTCTATACCTCCTTTGTTTCTATACCAAACGCACGTTTTGAGCCAAAATTGCCTTATCCATAGCGAAATTCACTCAAGATTCCTTTGAATTTTCGACGGTATGTCTATTGGCCAAAGATGCAAGTGGATGTTGCTCGTGTGGTTCGTGGCTGCGTTTTATGCAACATATCGAAGCCTTTCGATCGGAAGTTGGTATTGTACTTACCATTACAAGTTCCTAGCCGACATTGGGAGAGCATATCAATAGATCCAGGTTCATTTTTAAACGGTAAATTAACAACCGCAGGTTCAATTGAAAGATGAACATTAGTTAACATAGGTTCATTTAAAAGAGGAACATTAGTTAACATAGGTTCATTTAATTGAGGAACATTAGTTACCGTAGGTTCATTTGAGAGAGGAACATCAGTAGAAATAGTTTCACAAGGTTCATGATCAGGAAATGAGTTATGACACAAAGCGCCCCCCCCCCCCCCCCCCCCCCCCCCCCCCCGCTTCAAACTTCCAAATACTATTTTGGGACAACCCTTTTCCTGAACATTTTATTTGGTGGTGGACAACCCTTTACCTGAACTGAAATCAGAAACAAAGTTCTGGGAAGGTACCCTAGGCTCATTAACAATCCATATGTGAAAGGGTATGCCGGGATTGCTTTTATGCATATTGATCATTATGGTAAAGTCCTGGACTGATGAAATTATGCACATACAACCATGGACAAAGTTATACAACTTACAGTCCTTGAAGAAACAAGCGAAATCTATCATAAGGACTGTGTTACGTGGTCTTACTTAGTAATCTCTCATTCAATGCATTTACCAATTATCCTATCTAAGTATTTTTTGCTAATATCATTGTGTTACGTGGTCTACATGTAATAGTGATCGTGTGATACCTAGTGACTGGGGATAGTAACCTGGACGGATATTTAGAATGAATTTCTCTACTTACCTTAGTAGCTGGTTGTATGTTTGAGTGATTCATATGGTATGTAAGATAACTGTTTTATAATTGTATTTGTATGACATTTATAATTTTAATTTCTCTCTATGTTTACCTTTTACTTTGCATATATTTTTATATGAAAATCTTAGACATAGTCTACCGGACACTTTTGCCCCCAATCTCACTATGATACTTACCTTTATATTCCATGGACGTCTACACTCCGTGTTGCAATTTCACCATCTTTTATTTCTTTAAATATAATGGTTATAGCAATGAAGATTGATCCATATTTTTGTATAGTGCATGCCCGAATATTGCTAGTATCAATTAACAATATTGAGACTAAAATTGTGTCCATATATGTCTTTACAAGGTGTTTTCATTACAAGTCATATTGAACTCTGCAAGATGGTGATGGCTTTTCAAATTAACACTAGCTCCAAGTATTCGGAACCCTTAGAGATGCACTCAACCATTTAAATGAAATTAATGAACCCAGCATAAATAATATACTTTCAAACTCCATTTGAATGTTAATTTAGATTAAACGTATGGTATGAAAGGGACCTATGGATGGCGCTATTTTAGTAGGAAAAACCTGTACCGGTTAGGAAACTTCTTAATTAATCCAAGTCATCTTTCTTTGGCAGTTATCTTAAATTAGGTATCTATCTATCTATAGACTAGAAAACATTCCATGCGGACCAAGCCACAATTTTGTTGCTTTTGGCGGGAAGCAACACCACTTTGTGGAGCTTGAACCTTTCCATAAATACCTATCACTAGTGCACTTGATCTTCATTAATTACAACACGAGTTTTGTAAGAGAGAAAAAGAAGATGGAGAAAATTTATTGTTCAATTGCATTACTTGTACTGCTCCTTGTTACCGTTTCACTCGAAGTAGAAGCTCAATCATGCAGGATGAGTGGAAGAGTGAGGGGAAGGAAGCCTCCACCGGGTCAATGTAACCAGGAGAATAACTCAGACTGTTGTGTAGAAGGAAAGATGTACCCTATCTACAGGTGCTCGCCACCAACGTCAGGCCACACGAAGGCGGTACTGACAATCAACAGTTTCCAGAAGGGTGGAGATGGTGGTGGTCCATCTGAATGTGACAACCAGTACCATGATGATAACACTCCAGTGGTAGCACTTTCAACTGGCTGGTTTAACCATCGGAGTAGGTGCCATAAACAAATCAGAATCAACGGCAATGGGCAGAGTGTGGTGGCAATGGTGGTTGACGAATGTGATTCAACTCTGGGCTGTGACAGTGATCATGATTACCAGCCACCATGCCCAAACAATATTGTGGATGCCTCAAAAGCTGTGTGGAAGGCCTTAGGAGTCCCTGAAAGTGACTGGGGAGGCCTGGACATTACCTGGACGGATGCTTAGTATCTCTATGTATGCTTGTATCTCAAGTTATTTGTATATATGTTTGTGTAATCTGTATGTACTGAATTGTATTACGTGTAACTGTACATCTTTGTTTTGATATTTTAGCTTGCTTTTGTCCGTCCTTTTATATTGAAGTAAACATTCACCATGTTAATCTTTATATATTTCGGTCGAAAATCTTAAGACTATTCGACTCTACACTTTACCACTAGACTACTGGATATTCGAATGCCGATGGTTCCATACTATACCCGAAAGCTCTATCACCACGTTCAGCCAACTACAACGTCTCTTTGAGCCAAATGATGCTCACGCTAAGGAGTGAGAAATAATTGTAAATTCTTTGTTCTTCTTCAAATAAAGCGCAAAAGAAACCTTGACAAGCTTTTACAAACATTTCTTGCAGAAAACACTAAAGATTAGAAACTCATATCCTAAAATCGTCGTTCCAGCATTCACCTGAGCCCTGCATATCGATTCCAATGTTCGAGAAGAGCTTACCTTGCACAATCCAAGAACGGTGACAGAGATGATCGATGTTGTTAATAACTATTTGATCGAGGTATTCATCGATAATATGATCTGCAAAAGCCTGAAGCGTGATGATCACTTCAACAACCTCCAAACTATATTCGATATCCTTCGTACTTCTCAGATCAAACTCAACCCTGAAAAATGCTAATTCGATGTTGCGTACGGTAAATTTCTAGAGCATCTGGTTAGTAAAAGCGGAATCAAAATCGATTCGACACAAATCAAAACACTCATGGCAATGCCATCTACTCGAACAAAGAAAGATGTACAAAAATTTACTGGTAAAATTGTTGCTCTACACAGATTCATATCAAAGTCATCTGACCGATACAAACTTTCCAAGACCTTAAACAATACTTGGGGCATCCTCCTATCATGAACACTCCAGTTTATGGTGAAATACTAACAATATATTTGTCCACAACTGATGATTCCATTAGCTGGTCCTTATTCGAGAAAACGACGGTGTAGAAATGCCAATCTACTTCATCAGCAAGACTCTCATGCCTGCCGAGAAAAAATATACAACCACCGAGAAACAACTACTTGCCTTGGTCTATAACTCTCAAAAACTTCAACCTTATTTCCAAGCACATCCCATCAAGATCATTACTAAATATCCTCTCAGACTTGTACTCTCTAAAAAGAAAAAATCTCGAAGAGTTCAACAATGGTTCGTATTCCTTGGAGAATATGACATCTCTTTCGAACCTCAGATATCAATTAAAGGACAGGCAATAGCTGATTTCTTGGCAGATTTTCCAGTTGAAGACCCAGATTGGGAAGAACTCGAAGAAGTATTGGTCGACGACTAATTGTAGAGCCAGACGCCTGGTCACAAAGCACAGGGTTGAGACTATTTACTGATGGATCTACAGGATTGTGAGGATCAGGAATCGGCATCGTTCTCGTTTCACCATCCAATTATCGCATTAAAAAAGCCATTAAACTCAAATTCTATACCACCAACAATGAAATAGAATATGAAGCTATCCTTCATGGATTAGATCTTGCTATAACACTTGGAGTAGTAGAAATAGTTGTCTATGTCGACTCCTTAGTCGTCGCCAATCATTACAACAAAACATTCAAGACATCCAGCAAGATGGTTGACTATGCAGCTTTAGTCGAAGAAAAAATAAACAAATTCAAGTCAGCAACAATTTCTTACCTCCCTCGGGCCGAGAACCGCCATGCTTAAGCATTGGCATAAATCGCCACAATGCTCGAAGACAGTGAAAAAAGAACTTTGGAAATCGAGGTTATCGAATATTTCAGTCATTATATAATCTCTACGATGCACATCAATGTTGTTGAAAACGAAGATAAAAACGATTGGAGAAAACCTTTTTATGCGTACCTTAATTCCAACATCCTTCCGAGTAACAAAGAAGAAGCCAGATCACTCTTGGCCAAATGTCCGTGATTTACAGTCCAAGATAAAATCCTTTATCGCATTACATTTATCGCATTACGGAAGGAGGCCTCTTATCGAATGCATCTCTCAAAAATAAGCCCAAATAAAAATCACAGAACTTCACGAAGGGATCTGCGCAGCTCATGTTTTAAGACGATCATTAGCCCAAAGGGCATTCACTCAAGGTCTATAAATAGAGAGTGTTAGGAATACGGCTCAAAAACTGGGAAAGTCGTTCAAACAAGTGGGGAAGTCGTTCGAACGAAAATAGCGCTTGGGCCAAAATTCCAGAGGACTGTTATGGTCGTTCGAACGACCTCATGACTCGTTCGAACGAATTTGGCTCTGTTTGATTGTTTTTAAGTTTGTTTTGAAGGGGATTTGATCTAAAGCGATGGATCATCTCATGATGCATATTTTGGAGATGACCTAATGGAAAGCCTATAAATATAGAGTGTATGTTAAAGGCATCTGTACTGTGAGAAAGAGTTAGAGAGAGAAAATGGAGAAATTTAGGGTTTAGCTCTGGAGAGGTTTCTTGGGTTTTCTTTCTAGGGTTTCTTGCTGGGATTGTCTGTAAGGGTAGAGGTGAGGTTTGAGTGATCTCTGTAATTTCTTGTAACCCTTAGTGTGATAATATATTCGTCGCGCTTGTCGGGGGTGGTTTTGTTCCTGTTTAGGGTTTCCACCTAATTAAACCTTGTGTATTGTGCTTTATTGCCTTTGTTTGAATTCTCTTTGGTTAGAGTTAGTTCTTCGAGTTCTTGTTAATCGTATTATGCTTTCACGCTGCGATTTGCCCCCTTGGTTTCCCAACAGAAAAGTTAGGCTAACAAATAACCTAAGTCATCTTTATATACTAGAGGACTAATTACAAGTATAACGGATCTCAAGGCAAACTCAACGTCCCAGAAGAACTCTCAAAGACAACCTGCACATCTCATTCGAACAAAACACAAACTCGTTCTAATGACTTTGACGACTAAAGGTTCTAGCCCTAGAAAATACACATGTCATTCGAACAACATCCAAGCTCGTTCGAATGACTTCATCAGTCTTAAGTTTTCAAACACGAAAATAGATAACTCGTCCGAACGACTTCTAACCTCGTTCGAACGATTTTGACAATTTTGACAATTCGAGTTCACACTCAACAATTTTCTACTTGAAATCGAATCCCGTAACCCATCCCCAGATCTCCAAATGAATTATTTGCACTATCCAGACCTTCAACACCATGAAGACCCACTTACAAAATTTCACAATCTTCAACAAATCTCTCACTTGAAATATGAAATGCGAGGTTACCGTAACTTCACCTATCTTCAAAGTAACCATAATTATAACTGTGTCAAACTGAACTCTTTTCGGTTAATCGTTCAAGCATTTGACCAATGAATGTTTTATAAGAGATAAATCTAAAAGGTAAAAATTAAAGCTAATTATAAAACTGAATATGAGAGAGGGAGTTAAGGTTCAGACTAGGCCTCTACCTTTTTTAAAGTACTAATCGATATATATAAATAGATCATAATCTCTCTACTCATCAAATGTTCGTGTTAAGATACATACGATGTTGTAAAATAAACCACTAAATCTATAGTCAAGCATTTAGTGGTTATACTTTTAAGTTATGGTGAAGAGTGTCTTAGAGAATTATCAACTCAACCATAGCTAGGCTTGAGTGAGTTCTCTAGTGTTTCCTCTTTTTAGATCTCCAAATCAAGTCTATAGTTAGTAGCACTTGTTTATATCCAAAGTTACTGTATACCAAACCGAAGCTTTGGATAAGCCTTCGATATGATGCACTAACTTATTAATCATAAAGTACTAGGAGAAAAACTAATTATAACCTAATTAACACAAACTATTGCTAATCCAAGAAGAGGCCTCATCATAGCCTTAATTAGCTAGGAGATTAGCTGTTCATCTCAGACTTCATCGCATTAACAACTAATGAAGACATTAGCATAAATTAAACTGAAGAGAAGAAGTAAAAGATGATTAACTTTATTCACTATTACCTTCCAATATAAGATGCCATAATTACAATAGGGGAGGGTTACTTTTATAGGAGAAGGAATTCAAATCTTTATGAATATTACACACACACACATATATATATATATTACAATCAATCACTAAGATATATGAGAATATCTTCATACTATTTCCTTGTTGAGTGTAGAAATCTTCTAACCATGGAAATATTTGAGTATATCTTTGTTGTAGAATATATTTTTAATATAATTCTTGGACCTTGAATGTAATATCTCTTTATATTATACTCCCAATATATTTGTGTATGTATTTTTTTAATCTTGAAACCAAATACATTGTGTTTTTGACTTTTTGTGCTATGAACTGTTGGAGACACTTTTACTTGACTTTAAGAGCTTGGTTTCAAATACCCATCTCCAATGGCTATAATCAAACAAACACGCATAAGTACCCAAAATTAAATATAATGAACGACTGTCAACTCGCCAAAGGATAACGTACGCACTTTGCATGCTATGTTATGGTACTTGTGGAGATGCCTAAGATGAATACATTCAGATTGGGGAGTCAACCGCTAATTTAAGTTATAAGAAATTTTGTAAAACAATTGTCAAAGAATTCAAAACTCAATACCTTAGATCCCCCGACGAGAACGACATAAATGGGTTATTAGAAGTGAATGGAGCGCGAGGCTTCCCGGGCATGTTAGGTAGCTTAAATTACATGCATTAAAAATGGAAGAATTGTCACTGGGTGGGCCAAGCAATATACCGAGTATAAAAAGTATCCAACGATAATTTTAGAAGCGGTTACTTCGCTATATCTTTAGATATGGCATGCCTTCTTTGGGGTGCCCGGCTACAACAACGACGTAAACATTTTGCATCAAGGGTGACATTTTAACAACTTGTCTAATAGAGTTGTACCTCCATGCAATTACAAGATAGGCACAGAGTCGCACACTATAGGGTATTATTTAGCCGACAGAGTTTACCCAAAAATGGAAAACAATCGTTCAAACCATAAGAAATCCAGCGAACGATGCTAAAAGACATTTTGTAAAGATGCAAGAAGCATGCCGGAAAGACGTAGAGTGCTCATTCGGGGTTCTACAAGCGCAGTTTGATATATTGGCTCACAGTGCGCAGTTTTGGAAGCTCAGTGATCTAGCGAAAGTTATGTACACGTGCATAATTATGCACAACATGATCGTTGAAGAGGAACATCATACTTTCATCCGACAAGTAGATATCGATCCAAATTTTAGAAGATCGGTAGAGCGGGTGAATGTAGTCTTAAATCTAATTCATGTTCTCAATACTATGGCAGAGTACATTATGAAGATTAATAAAATTAGATATGAAACGGCTCATTTCAACTTACGAGATCAACTCGTGGGTCACTTATGGGTGCTAAAAGGAGCGGAGTAATCTCGTTTCTCTACTTGAAGTTTGTTATTGATGTATTTTCTTTTCAAAATTGAAATTTTAATGTTGAAGTTGTAATATTTAATTGAAGATAATTTATTTGTAATGTTTGATTGAACTAGAGAATTTTTTAAGTTATGTTTGCCAAATTAGAGTATTGAAGAGTACAGCAAAATCAAATTCATGAAAAACAAATACATTTCAAACTACCAAAAGAAAAGAATAGTACATCAAGATCAAATTTAAAGTATAATTTAAAAGTTAACGCCTACTAATAAAGTTGACGATTGTATCAATCTTAATCACTCGAGTCATCTTCATCAATTGGACATCGTTTCTTCAACTTCGCGGAATAAATTTTTAGTTGCTTCTTCATCCAACGTTTTTGTTCCGGTAGTAAGTTAGTTGTGTCAATTGTTATTACCCTGACCAAAGTTTATTCTTCATCCACATTTTGTCTAGTTATTAGTGCTTCATATCTCATTTGTGTCTTCTCCCCTTTTGCTAACTCTCACTCTTCTCATTTTTTAGCTCTAGCCTCGTTTTCCTCTTTTTTTCTTCCCATCTCTCTCCCTCCATGTCGAAATTATGTTGGTCGTCGTTTCAAACATCTTCTTCCCCCAATAACCCATTCCACACTTTGCAACTTTTTTTGCTTTGAATTTTTTATTTTTCGTCCAGACGTACAATTCCCCAAAAGCATATAGCAATGGATTTTCGTCGGTAAAATCTTCTAGAATTATGGAAATATGGGTGGCTGAAGTTGGTGTGGGGGGTTCGGTATTGGTGAAGTTTCCCAGACAATCGATATAATTTGACTTTCTCGGTACATTACTACCGGGATGCCCGATTAGATTAATTTAGAACCATTTTGGGCAGCATTCTAAAAGTTTATAAGTCGCCCGAAATTAAAATGTTTTTCCATACACTTTTTCATACGTCTTGTGCGTCATTTGGGCCTACCATTCAAGTTTGAAAATATTATAAGTACATTACCTTAACTAGACTATAAAAATGAAGGTAAAATTGAAATTCTTACCACGTCGCCCATTCCAAGACCAGTCAATTGTCGGTGTTCAAGGTCTTGAAGAATACCTCTAAAGATTGTACATTCTCTATTAAGCCAGTTTTTGTACGCGCAATTGACACCGTTATATGATCACCACATCGATTGGTCTGTGTAGAACAAATTGAATTGGTCACGCACTTTCAACCAAAATTGGGAGGCTTTTTATTGGTTCTTTGTCTTGATATTTTGATAAACTTGAGACCAAACGTATACGAGGTTTACGAAGTCATCCGTCGTCCAATGACTCACATTCTTGTATTTATCTTTATCAATTGGAACGTCATCATCAACCACCTCCTCAACATGATCTTCAACCACATTAGGTGTTGGTGCCGGTGTCGTTGAATTCCTTTTAGTTTTCGCCTTCTCTTTTGCACGCGTATTACTTGGTGCGACAATCAAAGCGAGAACCGGAGTGGGTGGTGCATTGAGGTTTAAGTCGTTTAAACCCCATGAAGCATGCATCGAGGGGATAGACAAACTTCTTCCGTCAAATTCTATTTGTGAGAAAAAATATAGATTTCCCGATTGAACGTTGAATTAGGGATAGTAGGGTTAGTAGTTAGAGTAAGAATTGGTTTTTTGGGAATCAAATTGTGAGGGAGTAGGAGAGTCGAGTGGCGGGAACAATTGCCGAATGTGGTGAATCTGGTGATCGCAATATTGGAAAGGATTCAACATTTGTGACAAACCAAATGAGGTGAATTGGGAAGTATAGAAGTTAGGTTGTTGGCTTGGATGGGAGGGTTGAGAGTGGCTTTGAGAATTTGATTGGGAGCTTGCTTGAGAGCTTGAAGACATAGCTTTACTTTAGTTTGATAGGGTTATTTTCTTGAAGAGAAATGGGGTGTGGAGACGGTTTTATGGGGAGGGAAAGAGTTGTTTCAGACCTATCCACACAGTTTTGAACTGCACGGCAAATAATAGCCATTGCCACCCTTTGAATATGAGCCATACACGTGACGACATCACAGTCGTTGGTCTACCGCGCAGTTCAGAACTACGCAGCATATTCAGCCAATCAGAACATAACACTTGGCGTCCCCTTATTGGCTGCTTTTTGCCGTGCAGTTTTGAACTGCGCGGCATGATTATTTTAACAACTCACCCCGTGGGTCTCTGAACCGACCCTCATGATGGTTTTTTTTATTGAGAAAGTTGTCAGCTAGGCGAGAAGACCCAATTGCTAGGTGGTCGGTTGCCTCCACCTAAGCAATCGACCTTACTGTTGCATATGCTCTAAAGAAGCTCACGAGGTGTAAAAACACGTAGAAGTATGCACATACAAACGTTAAATTACTTGCTTCATATTTACGCTTATAAATAAGCGAAAAGATAAGTACATCTAAGAGATGCTAGAAATTAAGTTCCTCGTTGAGTTAGGGTTAGAGCATTGCAAGTTGTTTGATGTTGATGGGGTAAACATCGTATTTGGACTTGGATACAAATGATATATTGGCGAGGATGATATTAGCGGCCTCTGTTGGATGAAATGCATCCCAGAATGTGTATTTTTGTCGCTCTTCACAGGGTCGTTGTAGAGGTAGACATGTTATTTGCCCGTTGTTCCTTCCCACCCCGCAACATCCCTTGTCCACCACCTCAAATCCTGCCCAAAGAAGAAGAAAAAATGACCATATTACGTTAAACATGAACCATTTCGCCTACTAGCATCGAATGTACAGGTAATATATGTTGATGATATATTACCGTAAGAAGTAGCATTTGCTACGAGATCTTGCGAACTCTGATAAGAATTCACATATACAAACTTGGAACCGGGTAGTTCGCCATTGTTGAAACGATCAACTAATTTCAAGAGGCCTGAGTTGAAGAGAACAATGGCATCATTGATCTTTTCGTTACATCGACTTCCATTTGATCCAGGGTTATATCGGGCTAACTGATACGGAATGCACCCAACTTGTCCAATCGCAGTAACCACCACCTTCCGTGCTCCCAACTGATATAAATCCTGTAAATTATCGACCCTCTAATGAGCTAAAAGACACGACATAAATAAACTTGTATAGACAGAGGATCGCAAGAGAGACCATTAGTTGTTGAGAGTAATCGTGAAGAAGCGCCTTTGCGTAAGTCTTTGGAGTATAATTTGAGCTCGTACGATACATAGTAGGCATGAAGTAATTGTTCAAATAATCGTTGCTGCCCATACCCACATAGAACAAACATTTGCTTAAGTAATCACCAAGCGCACTGTCATTTCTCCTAAACACCCTTTGCATTTCTTGTACTGCTCTAGCATAGTTCATTACTTGTTGATTCATTGATATGTGATCACCCTGTAATTAACGGAAAACACGTTAAAATCAAAACCTACATCGATTGAAACCCAATCAAGTTTATAACCCAGTCCGCTAATTGGCCTAGTTAATTACGAATGAAATACCGGAGTTTTTTTTTTTTTTTTGGGTCAAGTTTTAGCCAAAAAGTTGGGTGTCTAAAAGTCGTATTTTTCAAATGGTTAAAGCGTACCAAGTTGTTGCCAGTTTCATCTCTGATACCAGCTGCCCCTGATGCAAAATTCACTCCCCGTAACAATGCAGAACGTCGAGTCCTTGAGTACGGTGGAACAAATTTCGGAAACCCGAGAAGTTGAGCTGCATGGATAAAATTTATGTTAGACACTATTTGAATTGATCCATCGGTTTGGTTCATGAAGAGGCCAACTTCGTGACACTCTCCATTCAATGTACTTACATATATATGGGAAGAAATCACAATGTGATGTACCTAATACATCGACCACTGTTCGACCGTTGTTAAACCTTCCTGTCGCACCTTGTGGGAAATCAATCCCGTAAGGCATGTAATTAGCCCTAGCAAGAGATAATATGCGATTGTTGTTACCATTGTCTACTAGAGAGTCGCCGAATATGTAAAAACACGGCACAAGAGGTCCTTGAGGGACTGATGAACAATACTTAGCACAAAAACTTAAACATCCTATAACAACAATCACTAAACTAGTAAGAGTTCCCATACTCTAACTAGAGAGTGAGATAGAGATAAAAACTCTCAGCTTGGTGTAGACATTTTATAGTTTTTAAAAGATGTTTTGGTTTAATGAGATCCAGGGGTGCCTGCCTCTTATTAGAGGTGCGGTGATGAAAGGTGGTCTTGTGAGCTATCAAATGAACTTTTATTGCTCTTTACAGGCATGGGCTTGATCCGCGTGACTTTCCGAAGAAATAATGGTTGAGCAAAACCTGCATAATTCACATCAATTACTTGTCACTGTAAGAGCATCTCCTAAAGTACCTCACTCAGTTGGGTCACTTGGGTGAAAAAATCTAAAATTTAACTGAGTGAAGTCCAATTTCATCCAACAGTATCTCAGTTGGTTTTTTTTAACATGCCTAAATGTTAGGCGACTGTTTCATTTTTTTTGAAAAAAATTCTTCTGACGCTCAAACTTACTTTTTGAGGAAGAAAACCAAGTGAGTGAGGTATTGTTGAAGAGCCCGATAGGGACATAAAAAAACAAGGTTGCACTTTGGAAAAGCATAGCTCAACCTTACTTTTTGAGGAGAAAAACCAAGTGAGTGATGTATTAATGAAGAACAAAAATCCTACGTGGCACCTTGGAAAGCAAGTGGGTGAGGTACTTTAGGAGATGCTCTAATGATTAAGATGTTTCAAGGCCAGAAACCCTATTTTGCCCAATTTATTGCAATCCCATGACTTTTTCGCCCCACCAAGAATGACCATGGTGGGCGAGTTACTGGGCAATCTATGGCAGTCCCTTCTGAGCCCAAACTAAATTACTAAAGACAGCTTAGTGTTTAACCATTCCAATATTCTTGTTAAAAGCAAAATGATTTCATATTCAAGGCATAATGTAGAGATGACAAGTTTATCGACATGAAAGTGAACTGTAGTAAGAAAATAAGGACTCGAATTAAAAATCTCATTGAAATATATACATAAAATTTAATGTTGTAGTGTCAACTGTGTCAACAAGAGTGGATTATACACAATTGCCTCAGCTATAGTAAGCTTGAGAAGAAGAAAGAAAAGGCAGCCCATTTAGGGCCAAAATAATTGGTAATATGAGATAAGTTGCGCCAAAAGCTGTTTCATCTATGTAAATAAATATACAATTTCATTTTTTCTAGAAAACCAAAATATATGAGGGGAGGAGAGAAAGGCACTTGAATTTACAGAACTGTGTTGATATGAAGTGCTTTAAGAAGAGCGGTGGCCATCTGTTTCACCAAGACCTGGCCTCCAGAGCTTTGTCCATCTCTGCGTTCCTCTATCAGATTCTGAAGCTTTTGAGGAAGATCGTTTTCCACAATGAGTTGCTTTGGCCGCGGGTGGTGTTCATAAACGGCCTGACATTATGGTTCCAAAAAGTGAGTACATATTTAAAGAACACTATTAAGTAAATTAATTGCTTGGAACCCAAGTTAGCAATTTGACATTCAGCACTGACGCGGAACTGGAAGAAGAACAAGTTAATTTTGGATTTGGCATCTAAATATCAGTTCAAAAATTTGGTAGAAATGATAAACAAACTAATTTGTGTAAAAAATACAAAAGATAATACATCTTAGCCTAGTGAAACACCTGAAATTAAAGAACAGTGTACTTTCCTTAATGGGCCTTCAGATTATATTTTGTAGAATTATTTCATGAAATTTAAGACATTTCAGAAAAAAAAATTACCATATACTGAAACATCAAGATATATCATCCAACATATCGCAATTTTATAACAAAAAAAGATCATTTAGTATTTCCCCATGAATCATTGTTCTTAAGAACTCATCTTTATCATTTATTTAATAATAATTTATCACTAACTTAGCCTCTTCAGGCCATAGAAAATATAAAAATTATCATACATGTGGCATCAGAATGTAAATGACATAATAAATCCACTAACTCACCTTTATTAGTTTGAGGAGATTAAGACGGGCTATAGCATCTCGATGATCCAGTCTTGCAATAAGCAATGGAGTCAACCCATTAACAGCTAGTGTTGTATTTATTCGGGATGATTTCCTGTATTGAACATCAACCAGTTCCATCAACTAATAATTTTAAAACCATAAGACAAAGAAAAGGAAGAAAATTTGCACACAAAAAAGCGGAAAAAGAAAAATTAGTGTTTATGAGAGAACAAAGAAACACTAGGTACACATTCTATAAATTCCACCTAGGATCTATTTATTTATTTTTAATCTAGTTTTATATCTTATGAGCATATACATTGCTGGTTAACTATCACCGGGGTCTATTCAGTCAGATATACACTTTAAAAGATAGGAGTAGTTATTTGAAGATAAATCACTATGGTTTTGGGTCATGTAATCCCTTGTGTTCAGTAATAAGATGTTCTCCATTCTCCAATCCACAGCTGATGAAAGATATCCCCCTACATGCAGGAGTGGAACTGTAAAGAACCACAAAATGTAGGGGGGGGGAGAGAGACCGGTAGAGGTATTTGGTGCCTCTCTCCAAACAACTTAAATAGAAATTAAAAGACATTTGGATAGTAGTTTACGTGATGATTTTCAAGAACGGTTCCAAAATGTGCACAAAATGTTGTTCCGGGCAGCCTTGGAAAAACTTCACCAATTTCTGGACAGCTTCCTTCTTCAATAAAGCCTGCTCGATTTTTTTGTTGTCGTTATCATGTGCCAAACATACAGCCAAAGAATCTAGTGCCGTCACTGACCACAACTCATCATCCAGTAAGCTCAAGTACACATCAAGCCCGCCGTGTGCCCTTAGTTGTTCCCTCGAATTACGGGATGCATGTGCCATATCACAGAGTAGAGGCAAAGCATATTGTTTCAAAAGTGAATCCGACATTATGAAATGCATCAAGTGTGGAATGATTCCATTTTCTGCTGCTTGTTCTTGTCTCCTCTTGTTTATTTTGCAAAGGTTGAAGAGTGCATTGAGAACCTTCAAGAATGGAGTTCAGTTAGAAAGCAACCTAAAATGATAAACATATAAATTTTAACGTCTCTATGGAATCCTGACGGAGTATAAATTAACGTGGAGTGTAGCAAACACAAGAAAGGGCTAGAACATAATATAATAGAGCCGTTGTCTTAACCATAACAAAATAATAAATGAAATACGGAAAGATAGCACACAGAGATGATATCTCTGCCTGACATACATTCTTCTATCCTTGGATCTAGCTTCCAGAAAATTAAGCAGTTAAAGAGGAAATGGGAACACACGTAAATGTTTTTGTACTTACCAGATCAGTAACCATGGTCTGTTGTAAACCACATGTTAGCTTTCTTAATTTTGATGTACACGTCTAGTTCACCACCATCATAGTGGACCATCACCATTAGTAAAAAAACAATATAGGAGAGACATAGCAATTTATTCTCTCTACCTCTTACTCCCATCACCTTCCCATCTCTCTGTCACAATCTCTATCTCTCTCCCTCACTTCTCTCCTCATCTTCTGACAAACCACTTTTCTGTACCATGACTGCTTCAGACAAATCTATGGTGATTTGGATTCTATCTTTAAAGAACATTATGAATAAGCTTTCGCCCTTTATATGTTTGATTACTATGTTACTTTCTGTTTAATTACCAAGTTCCTCATTGCCGCAGCATTTTAATTATGAAATGAGAGTTTATGAATCGAAGTTGACGGAAATGTTATGCCCAAATCTTTTGTCCACATCTCCATGGTGAGTTTTATTTTATTTTTTGAGAAAAAATATGTTCAAATAAATTATAGTTAGTACTAAAAATATGCGCTTAAGAAAGCACGTGACTCTACAGTCGATTTTTCACAAAAGTCATGGGGAGTGTGAAAGCAAGAAAGAAGTTTGTAACGATTCCCCGTTGGGACTTGGGAGTGCGTGTAGTAATAGGCAAGGAAGGGCTTGTATAAAATGGAAATGAAGGAGATTTGAGATATATATATAACTCACTTCATGATGTATCTGAGATACAAGTTGTCCTTCTTGGACTTCAAGATTTGGAATCAAATGTTTGATTGCGTCTGCCCGCTGAAGACTCTCTAGACAGTTTGGGTCAGTCGACAAATGATTGATACACTCCATCAACTGTAAGAAACAAATACAAAATATCATAACATGGAACAATTACAAACAGTGAACCTTTTTCTTTGAGAACGGTGAAAGTGAACTTCCATACCAACCTTCAGAAGAATAGGAGGCTCAACCCTATTGAACATCTGAAAAAGACGACTAAGCAAACTTTGCGTGCACATAGAGGATTTTACAGTTGTGTCCGCCCGTGAAAACTCGAGAAGAAGGTCTGCAACTTTCTCCAGGTAGTCCCTCGCCACATCAGAGTTGAATGTATATACCATATGGGAAAGTAACCCGGACGACGTTGTACTTCCTGGTCTAGCATTTAGAACACCCGAACCAGATAGCAGCCCTGATGCTGTTTGAGATGCAACACCAGATGTTGAAGCAGCTCCCTCACTAGATATTGGTGGACCTAGCTTTTTACTTGATGCCTTATGTGAAACTCTCGGCATTGAGTCACGAATTACATGCTCTCTTCCAAGTCCAGAAACCTCTGCAAACAATGAATGGCGAGTTTAATAATACATTATTATTTATTAATGGTAGATTTATATAATACTCTGTATAAAAAAAGCCTCGCCTCATCAGAAATAACATAAAATACAAGGGATTAATCCCTGTTAAGAATCAGAAAATAATAGCGAATACATCTTTACTAATCAAAGTAAACTTCATACATTAATGGGTTCCTCCAACTTGGTTATTCCCCTTTAATTACAGAGTTTCTCTCTAAAACCTACTTACTTAGCCTATGTATCAAATACTACTTTCCTGAAAAATAAGATTCCTTTCAAATCTTTAGAACTAAAACTTGGATCATACCAGGATAAAAAAAAATAAGAAGAAAAGGGAACCTTAGTCTATGCTAAAAGAGCAAAGAGAAAGATAGTCTGAGGCAACTCAGATATTGGGATACCTTACATAGAGATAGGGTACAGGGTGCATTTTCCGTGCTGCTTTCTAGCGTCAGTTAATGTAATTCCCAAGTAGAGACATCTAAATCTTCATATGCCGGCTTCTCTTATTTGGGGTAATTGGGAGATGTGTAGCCCTCTGTTAATGCCCTAGACATTGGGGCGGTGAAGAGTTGTTGAAGTCGACATTAGTGGCCAACTAGACTGTAGCAGAGACGATCTTGGACTTTGGAGTGAGATCCTTTGTGAACAGGGAGGAGATCAAAAGAATCTGCAACAAGATCCACAGGTGGAATGCGGGGCATTTAAGAGGCCTTAAGAGGGGTCTCGACAGTCTTTACTCCAACTAGCTCTTCCTTGCTGACCCACTTAGAAACAATCAGTGGTTCCACTTTCGACACAATAATTAAAACAACTAATCTTACTAGAAGCCCTAATTCAAAATTGGGAAAAACTCAATTTATTCCACTAACTACTAAACTATTTGTACAAACCACCAAAAAATAACCCTAACCTAGGCTTTCATAAGAAAAGCCTTCTAATTCTACTAAAACTCTAACTATGGTCCCTTTATCCCAATTACTCTCTAATCAAATCTATCTAAAAAATAAAAATCAAATCAAATACTAGAAAGGCAGCACACGTAAATGCTGGTAATCATTTTAGTTCTCACTGGTATTTCACATACGCAAAACACTAGTGCCATTTAATTAGAAGTTGCACCTCCCTGAAAACCTCGAGTTACACATCTTGTATATTGAAGTAAAAAAGAAACGGCACCTCCTCAAATTACCCGTACAAAACGATACCGCTTCTGGATACGACATTCTTCTCATTCTCTCTCTCTCTACTCCTAATAAATTTCCCTACAGCTCCTACACGGTTATTTTTTCTTTTCACGGTTATTTTTTATTTTCAGTTTAACCATCTTTGAACACACTACTTCTAGTTATTCATATTGATATTAGATATATATGTTGAATGCAGAAAATGATAACTACAAATATCAATCATGTAACTGAAAGTTGATTTCTAACAAAATTTTGTAAGCAGCACAAACTACTAACCTGCAAATTCAGCCATCAAGAAATCAAGTTCACCGTTTGGTTTTCTTTCAGCGGATGAATGTAAGAGAGGCAATATAGTCTCATGTCTTTCTAGTCCAGAGAGGTGACGCACATACTCAAGCTGCCCGGAAAAACGTCGAGAAGGAGGTTCCTTATCCAACAAACTGAGAAGAGGTCGGACTTGCTCTTGCTGACGAACTAATTCTGTCTGCTTTAAAGGCTTATCCGTAGATATTCGATTCATGGTATTAGTAGCATTTTGGTGTTTATGAACATCGCCTTCGTAAGCGGAAGACATCCCAACACCATCAACAGTACTGGGTTCTAGTAATTTAGAAGTTATGGAAGATTCCTGTTGGCTGGTATCTGGCCTTTGCGAGAAGGAAGATGGTGCCCAAGAAGGTTCCACTGCTCCAACCGGCAAAGACTGGTCAATGTTTCCATGCTTAACCTTGGGAAGATTGGTTTGACCGGAACCCCCAAGAAGTGTTTCACATTGTATGGAAATAGGGTGACTAGAATCTAGAGGGCCGGATCGTGGCCTTGGAGCAGAACCGTCAGCTGGAATGTATCCACCCCCGGTAGATGTAGCTAGTCGAGTTGCCTCATTCAAGCTGTGAAGGGTATTAATGAGTCTAAGGAGTATACCATTCTTAGCAGCAATGCGACAGAAATCGTTTCTTGGTGTTGAACGTTGGAGCATAAACACCTGCCACATCCCATCAATTGCAAGATGAACCATTTCCCTGCAAGGAAGAAATCATTCTCAAAACTACATTTTGTACAACAAAAAGGAGCCACAAGTGAAGAAAATAAAAACTGTGGTTAACTGTTGGACAATTCTTGTTTACAATTTACAGTACGCTTTGGTATTGCAACTTTACATACAATGTCCACTTAACACTAGTATAAGAATCTACTTGCCCTATATCAGATAATGCCCTCTTCAGCTGGATCACGGTATAAAATAAATTAGGCCCTTTATGTCTCAAATGAGAGAATATGTGGCTTCAGCTCAAAGCCGTTTGGATTTAGTATAAAATTTGCTGAGACCCTTTTACATTCCAAGAGAAAGCAGAAAAGTATTTAGATTCAAGCTGCACGAAATTAGTTTTGAAAGAAAGAGGTGTTTTGTGAAGTGAATATACATTAAGCTGGCCCAACATCATTGTCTCCAAAAATGAAATATTATCCCATTTGTGATTATAATGGGTATACGAAAAAGAAAAACAGAAACAATAGAATATTTGATAGAAACGACAGGCTTCTTAAAATCATCATTGACATCAAAGGACTCTTTGGTTTAGTAGAATCCACGAGTATTTTAATCACATTTTCATTGAGGATTATGTGGCCCGATAGGAGGAGAGGCTAATTATCACGCAGTCAAGAGTCTCTTTGTTATTTCTCTAGTCTTCTTTGGTTAGAATTGATCTTTTTGCGATTTTTTCAATTTATGATCAACGCTCGTCTAGGGCCTTTGTCCGTTGGCTTCAATCAATAAAATCTCATCACTTTTGAAATAAAGAAGAGTAGAATACAGGTATATCCCAGTTTATTAAAGTATTATTATGGTGGTGGGTGAAGATATTTTAAAAAAACTGTAGTGGTCGAATTTCTGATCCAAACCAATCTCCAGCAAACAAAACCCCTTCAACTACTCAAAACCACAACCTTTTTGTTGCCCGTAAATCACAAATCCTTAAGACCCCAACACCCTAACCAAAAATCAACCCCCCCCCCCCCCCCCCCCCCCCCCCCCCCCCACACACACACACACACTCAACCCCGCGCCAATTTTCACAAACTACCGGTCGCCAAAAAGAAATTGTTCCAAAAAAAACTTTGATAAACCCACTCGAAAATTATGGCACACCACTCCCTATACCAAAAGGTCCAAAACCATCACCACATAAACCAGTGCCAAATCCTCCACCCATACTACTATCCATTTTATTTTTACTAAACACCATGTCCTGAACCTCTCAAGGAAAAAGTAAAATCAATTGTTGTTGAAAAATCTATTTCAATTGAATCGAAGAAAACAAAGGAGGGTGCATGTAAGGGCATTGTAATGCTTCATGTGGTAGGGAAGTCTAAGAATATCATCGACCGTATTTTTTTCACGTATGCATGAATAAGAGGTTGTGCATTACAACCAATTTTCAACAAGTACAAGCCTCCAAAAGAATTCATAGATCCGTTTCTTTTGGACATCTCACAAGATAACACAAAACTCAAATCTCCATTCCATAAGCATCTTCATATATATCCTTCTAAATTTCTTTTACCAGACTCAAAAACATTTTCTTCAAAAGAGTGGATGAAATATCCATCAGCCCATACCTCAAAGTTTTATATATACACAATACACTGGAATCTCTCCGATTTCCATTTCCAACAGTTTTTTTTCTTAGTAAATATACACAAAATTATAATAAATAAATAAAAAGTGGATGATCCTATACATAAAGCCGATGTATTTATCGATATATAGCATTAATTTAAACGACATTTCGTTCCATGAGTACATACTATGAGTTCGGTACAAACCTGTACTTTGCATAATCAGCCTCCAGAAAACCAACCAAAACAGGTATTCCACCGCAAGCAATGAACATTTGTAGTGTCAACGAGCTGAAGAGAGAGAAAAAAATACCATAAGCAAAATTGCCCATTAACTTCCAATTAATATGATAAATGCTATTGGTATTACTAATATATGTAGCCTTTCGTGTAGATTAATGCCTCCACCCTTGAAAGTCAAACCTCGACCTCCTTTCTGTAGTTTATATATTTAGGAAACTGATGTTTGGCCCCAGTTACAGTAACCAACACATACACCTACATACCTTAATGCTAATAAAATATTAATAGCTAGGCAGCCGGAACATATATATAGAAAATCTCAAACCTTGACTGACAGAGCTGCTGCAAGAAATAAGCTGCTTGCATGCGAACATCCCGGGGACGATCAGGTATAGCGAAGCTCATCACAACAGGAATCTGTAGTTTACGTTATGATCAACAAAAGTTGTTTTTTAAAAGTATTTACCAACCAAAATGCACCTAAACAAAAAAACACTAGTGGATCAGGATGACTAGCAAATTAAGATGACCGCATCCCTGGTTGACCTACATATGGTGCACAAGTAGAGGTTGGAGCTCAGGACGCTACTTCTAAAAAAGAAGATGATTGAAGATCTTCTATTCAATGTATCACATTCTTTTGGAATATGAAAAGGGGGTAGTTATTACATGCGAAAATTTTCAGAAATAAAAACCTAAAATCAACTCGATTGGAGATTGTGCTTTTGTTCATCGATTGTCCAGGTACATCATAGTGAGTACGATGTTTTAGCTGAAATTCAGTGAAGACCAGCCTGAACTCAAGTCTGCAATGTGAAGAGAGACCAGCACAATTATAGCATTGCGAAATTCAAACCCTAGTGGGGATCACCTGGAGCGGAAAGTCAACTAAAAATTAGTTTTGCCTAGTCAAACAGCTAACCTGGATAGGAAGTGCTTAGGGATAATCTAACACCTGAGTCCCTGACCTTCGCATAATTTGAAAGATAGGTCACCAGCGGTTTGATTGTGAATATGAACTTCAACAATATTATGCATGAAATATTCAAGTTATGGGTCGGCCTACCCGAGACCTCAACCCAAGTCCAACTTATTTATAATCAGGCTTAAACTTTAGGCCGATCTTGAAATAATCACAACTCAATCCCAACATGAGCCCCCGTGTTCGATTTTGCACCCCCAAGATGCTCCTACTAACTACTACATATGAAGGCCAAAATGAAGTGCCAATATGCAGACATCCTGATCCATACAATTTTTAAGTGATCAAAGTTCATACTTACCAGGCCAATCAGACAAGCATTTTCTTGAAAATTTGTATTATCTTTGATGATCTGATTTAGAATTTGGAGCACGGAACATATAACCTGAAATAGTAAGTGACAACCAAATAATCATACAGGGTCATACGAAGTTTCTTTGAAGAATATGAAAAGAAACCAAAGATAAAGTTCTCAAAAGACCACGCATACATGATTCTTAGGAACAAGAAGTAGCTCCATTAAGGGAAGCAAACCATGCTGTGTAACAAACACCATTTTCTGCTCCGGTCGCTCGTTAAAGAAAGAACTGAGTTTCTGACATGATGAGACAATTGCATCTTCCGACTCATCTGGCTTCAATAATCCAACTAATCTGCTAAACTCCACCGCCTACACAAGCAATCACATATGTAACTACATATCCATGACAAGTACCAATGTACATAGACAACATATCACATATTGTAAATAACATATACTTCAATGGGGACATTTTTCGTTTGACATAAATCTCGATGCTGAAATTGCGTGCTTAGAGGAAAAATACTGAGATATGAGGTCCAAATATATTCTTCTGCAGAAATGCTTGAGAGTTTTCCATGTTGACTACCAATCATATACGGACCACGACTCCAAATTCTTCTTATATCAATCTCATTGAACAACCTGATTATAAAGTATCCCCTGCCTATCGAAATGAATGTACATACTTTCTCAGATTTCTACAGCTCCACTATAAACTTATGAACACAGCTAATCCAAGCTCCCCATCAAACTAAAAGGGATTTTGTCAGTTCCCCTCTTTAAAGAGGTACTCAAACTTTGATAGAGATGAAATCCCCTTCTTGGTTTATGATAGGTCAGTGTATGATCTATACTCAGTTAACATATGCAATAGGTCTGTGTAACCGCTTTCTTGGTTTACAATAAGTCAGAGTAAGATTCTCTTTTCTCTCCACTCTCTTTCATTACAGCTGTAACGTTTTTCTTCTTCTTTACGCCTAAAAATATTCTATATACCAAGTTTTCAATTGGGTAGAAAATAAGAAAATGTCCTAGCTTCAACTTGATTCAAATCTCCATTTAGATCCTCAATCTCACCAACATCTATGTTCAATTAGTGACTATAAGCATCCTTTTTTCTGTTTCTCATTGTTGTTGTTCGTAATCCTAAACCTAACTCAGGCTCATAGAATGTGCAAGAAAGGATCAGTAGGTGTTCCTCGATGATCATAGCGGAGCATGTTTCCCTAATCAAGAAAAGTTTTAGCAGGAATTTTCGGTATATCACTTACTCCAAAATCTTAAAGATATGTCATTAATGAGTAGGGTTGTTCACTGAAACCCAAGAAACCGGGCCGGACCGACCCGAACCGACCGGTTCGGTCCGGTTTTGAGGGGCAACCGGATTGGGTTCGGTTTTGGAGTTTACAAACCCGGATGTTACCGGTTCGGTTTCGGTATTGGGCTCGGGTTAACCCGCCAAACCCGAACCGGATTTAGAGTATTTAAAAACAAAAACTCTTCTCTCTCCTCTCTCTTTCTCAAACTGTTTTTCATCTCTTCAACTCCCATCTCCTCAGCACAACTACACACGGAGAAACTCGAATCAAACGAAGAACAACATGAAACCCTAACATCAGATCTCCAAACCCTAACACAACCCTAAACGATCTCTGCTTCGAAATCTCATCTCTAGAAGACCTAGCTCATCGAGGTTCATGCCGATCAATCATCGACAAAATCATCCCCATGAACACCTCAATCTGTGCATCCACAAGCTTATGGAAGCATATCAGTTAAAAGAACAAATGGTCGCTTAGAAGTGGAAAATGCAAATGGCCGTGAAGGTGGATATTGAGACATGAGAAAAAGTGATTCTCATCTTCAAACATTTGAAAAAGTGATTCTCATATTCAACAATTTGAGGCTCGAAAACAATCTCTCCTCAACAAACCCCATGAATACCTTGATCTGTCAATGGTGGTTTCTACTGCCTTGTGGAGAAAGCAAGACTCTTGGAGTGAGAAAGCAAAACCGCCTTGTGGTTGGTTGTGTTGCACATGGAAAGAAGTCAGCAATTTTTTATTTTCCAATAATTAAAAGATGTTAGTAGTGGGTGAAGAAGTAATTGAGTCTTCAAGAGCTAAAACCCGAGTGTGGACCCGACCCGAGAATTTCGATTCGGTTTTGAGCCAGGTTCTGGAGAGTTGGTAGGCTCGATTTCGGGTTTAAACGTGGAAGACCCGGTTTTTCAGGTTCAGATCTGGTCCAGGCCTTAACCCGGACCTATCCGACCCGTGTACAACCCTATAATAATGAGGCATAGGATTTTCAATTTTTTGAAGGCAATAGCCCTAGACACGGTTTTATGATACGCTAATAATGAGGCATGGTGTCGAATGCACGCCAAGTTACAAAGATAGGAACTGAGTTCAAAAGCCTGATACGCTTCATAGACAAACGTAGTCACTAATGTGTGCATATGTAGAAAAAAAATATAAAACTATATTTTTTTAATAAACGAAAAGTTATTGATAAAAAAAAAGCTATAAATGTTAAGTGGAACAAAAACCAACCACAAAACAGAAAATATATTACAAAGAAGAAAAGGATGCAAAAAAGCCCTTCAAGGAGGAAAGACAAACACATTGTCATCACGGCCCTCTCCCAGGATGACATATTTCCACCAAACCAAAAAAGAATCGAAAAACACCCATTTCATGTCAAGCCTCTATTTTTACCAAAATACTAGAGATTTTATCGAGATAATAAATTTCTCTTTCTCTTTCTTTTCTTTCGAATTTGCTCGCACTCTTTTCAAGCCAAATTGTCCAGATCTCCGCAAAAAGGACAAATCGCAACATAATCTTACCCCGTCCAAAATGATTATTCAAGTTCAATTTCGATAAGATATCATTACATTACTAATACCCCCGGCAAATCGAAATGCAGAAGAAGAAAAAACAACGGATTCCCCATCACACTTACACGCGGAACAATAGCTTGTAATTACCACCTTGTGTTAACAAAAATTATCAATAGTCAAGGCCTTATTCAAATAGTCAAGCCAAGCAAAAAATGCCACCTTGGCTGGAAGTTCGGAAACGCCAATCTTCTTAAATAGAAAATCAGTGACGGGGTTTGGGCTCAAGTGTGCCTCATAGAAATATCTCACACATAATACACATTTGTGAAAATTTACCCAGATTTTACCATCTTCAACCCATGCATGAGGATGAAAACTAGTGTTTATCAAAAAAGGAAGCCTAAGTAGCTCGTGATCACTGAAACGACAGCAAAAACTCAAATTCAAAGACAACCATATATGATCTATACTCATCTTTGGAGAGTGAACTCGCGATGATCAGAATCAGTGAACAATGACGGACAACATTCCCTTAACGAGCCATTATCCTCCCAAAATCTCACCCTATTGCCCAAACCAGCCATGATGCTAATTTTTCTCCCAAAGTTTTATCAAATATTTATAATCTCACGCTACCCATCACCCGTAGCTCTCTACTACCTCGTTACTACTCCACCCGAACTCAGTCACTCCAAACCTAGAAATAATCACTCTTTTCCACATACCTTGATCCTCAAGGCCAAATCTCCAAACCACTTACCTAACAACGCCTTGTTAGGTAATATAATTTCATATGAAATGAAGATACACTAATTCCTCATGGAAAAACGCATTATAATAAATACAGAGCAAAAGTTTTTTTTTTTTTTTAAAGGCAATACATAGAACAACTCGAAGCATATGAAAAGTTTATAAAATCAGTACCTGAGGAAAAAGACTACCTCCTGCAAATTTTTCATCAAAAACCTGTTAAAATAAAACATAGACAATGAACGAAAATGTTAACATACAGAACAATGAAATTAGTTAATTGAAGTTAACAATCACAAAAGGCGTACCAAACTATCAAGATTGATGACATCCTCCTTTACAACTTCCATAAAGAGACGCAAAATATCTCCACTTGGCTGCCCTTTTTCATTTTCCATTCGGTTTTTAGCAATTCTAGCCTTAAGCTTAGTTGCCAGGTCATTTTTATCTTCATTTAGAGCTGCATTGCTTTGGTTCATATGCGACGAGGAAGCAGATGTTGAGGCTTCACCGGGTTGGTCTTCGTGATTCCTATCCAACGGTATAAATAAGTCATCCAAAGAAGAATCTCCTGGCCCATCACTGAATCTACTCAACTCGTGCCCTTCGGTAACAACCAACGGTTTAAAATCCTAAAGAAAAGATCAACTTACTTAGAGATTTACTGTATCAATTAGGTCTGGTGCTTGAAATTTACTTTTATCACAAAATGCATAAACTTGTATATTTTTTTAGAGGTCATATAACACTAGGCACTGAAAAACTAAGTCGCTCTTGCCTGCCCAAGAAGTAAATAGCACGAAAGTACGAGAAATACTTCACTCAACTTTTTTAGTATCAAGGGTACTCTCTACAACCTATTATTATATGACATGCAGTAATTGTATTAGCTAACCTATGGACAAGTCGTGTATCCTTCTGTAACCTAATAAACTAAAAATTAGAATGTTTGTGCGCTTCCAGCTTATTAGCATTAGAATATAAACTATAAATAATGCAAAGATGTACCTTTTGAGTGGTTTCTCTCCTTGGTCCAAAGCTAGGTACATTATCCTCATCACGAGCTAAACTTACTTTTCCTTCATATTCTCCCGCCATAACTTTTTTCCTCCTTGAATCCGTAAAGTCTACCTCTCCATTCACACCCATTGCGTCATGATCACCAAACTTTGATAGTTCATGTGAACCTGCTAAATGGGTAACAGCCCCATTCCCGGAAGAGGACAATCTACCAGAACTACTTTCGATGGATAACTTTTCACGGGAAGCTAGGTTTGGATCTTGATCTGAAAAATTGTTGTCTTTATGATTACACTTTAGATCGTTATCCTTATTAGACTTGCCTGTATCAACTGCGTCCTCCTGAAGCTTAAAAGACAAGCAAGATTTATAAAAGAAAGCGAGAAATTAAAAAGATTTATTCTTGGCATTTTGAAGAGACCACCAGAGTTTTTATATAAAGATCCTATATTTCGATGTACAGAGTGATATCTCGAATGACAACTCAATAGACCTAAAGTAATAATCATCAACCGGGGGGGGGGGGGGGGGGGTATCGGCGCGTTAAAAGTGTTAGTTACATTGTAGGGATTATTTCTCCCTGACACAATTTTTTTCAATTTGGTACTTTCTATTTTATTTAATCTCTTCCTTAAGGGAGAATTTCCATTATAGTAAAACTATAATCTTCTTCTTAATGAAGAATTTCCACTATTGTAATGTAATAATCCTCAAGGCAGTGTTACTGGTTGCTTTCAGATATGCCTAGAAACATCAGAGCATGCTTAAACATGGATAGGCAGCGCATTGTTTCCATTAGACATTGATGCTGTGGGTTTCAGAGGCTAGGTTTATGTCCTCTTCTTGTACTCATTTGTTTCATAAACAAATTACTTTCAAGAAGAAGAAAAAAAACATTATTGTAAGGCACCAGAGTTTACAATAATGGAAACTCTCCATAAAGGAGAGAATAAATAAAGTAGGAACTACTAAATAAAATATATGCATGTCAGGGGAAATCGATTTCAAACACGTTAACGAAAAAATTCTCACCTGTTGAAAATTGGGGGAACCACTTTGCAGTTTCTCTCCAGAAGAGCTTTCGTCATTGGTATGATTGTCTCCATTTGAAATTTCAGCAGAAACAGAAGAATCTTCCGGTATATTTCTGCAAAGATACAAACTCTTAGAGAAGAGATTGTCAAGTCCTACACTAGCATTTTAGGACGGAGTAAAGAGCTTCATTACCCAGGCATATGAATGCTAATCCCTATCACTATGGATTAAGCTAACTAGATGGAGGGATAAATTGGAGAAGAGAGAACAGGTATACGCGGGGGGGGGGGGGGGGGGGGGGGGGTGTATTAAAATATCTGAATTTGAATTTCCCTCTCTTTAGAGATTTGGATGTATCTTTAAGATCTTAGATTAGTTTATTAGGATCTTGGCTTAGATTTTGATCCAAGAAAAGGCGCGAAATCGTACCTTCCTCAAAAGTCATCTTACATGGTTGGGGTCGCTCGAAACCCAAGTCGTCCCTTGGTAGTAATCATGTGTTCTCTGGGCCATAGTAAGGATACTTTGAAACCCTCGAAGGCGACCAACAGTTATACCTATTGGAGTATATAGTGTGTCTACACATATACTCCTCCTCCTTTAGTCCCACATTGGTTAGTAATAGAAGTAGTTAAGTCCATGTTGAAATAAGAAGGGGAAGGAAATATTGATATTACAAGCTTTAGTGCGATATTATATCGCAGGGGGTCACTAAACTACTTCTATTACTAACCAAGTATATGTGTAGACACACTATATACTCCAACAATACCATCCTCTGTCGAGCCTGGTATGAATGTGTTGTCACTCGGGAAGATTAAGACCACAACACTACTCTTTTGTGGTACATATTGTGCACCAGTTGTTTGTGTAATAGGTAATGAGTGGTGATTGTTTACATTGATGGGCTTTGGGGCGGGGATGGTCGAAGTGATGGGTCGGACACATAAAAGTTGGGGCATGTAGTCCCATCTTGCGCAACTCCTATAGAAGCGTTGATCAGGGTTCGGGAAATCTCATAGGCCGTGAGTAGTTCGGTTTGCCTCAAGTTTCGGGTCCACAGTCCGTTCTATTCGGGCTTCGTAAGCCGCACGTGTCTGTCGGGCTTTGGTCTGCTATATCGGTCGTGGTTGCGATCCGAACCTGAACTTCGTCTCAGTTTGGTACAGTTTTCGATCATGATCCATCTAATATGTCACGGCCTAGGGTTGTGCACCACCGTTCGTGGTTTGTAGGCTTTCCCTAGGCCTAGGAGTTATGTAAGGTTTATGAAAAAACTACAAACCCTAGATCTTTTAGGCCTTATTTTGATTGTATTTATAATTAGTTGCTTCCGCCTAATTAGTTTCTATTAAATTTGGTATCATATCATGGTTAATTCTTAGAAGGAAAAATTTATCGCGTTACAATGATGAACGTGGAGAATTATGAACGTAGACTTGATGAGTGGCTCGCAGCTTCCACATAACTTGAAGAATCTGAATTCTAAAGATTGTGCCTACGGTTTGAGAAAATTCACCACACAAGCTGAGATTGCAAGACTTCCATGGGTACTCCATTAGCTTAAAATTCGTGGTCGAATTTTCTAAAAGGGGGAGAGTTAATATGTCACCGCCTAGATTCGTGCACTATCATCCGTGGTATGTGGGATTTCCCTAGACATAGACTATTTTAGGCTTAATCTTTTCTCTCTCTAGAAGATTCCTAGTTTCAAATTTCGTATATGTAAGTATTTAATTGTTTTTGGAAGTCTTCTTCAACAAGAATTAGGAATTAATATATGTTTCCAATAAGAACTAGGTTTCTACATTGTAATGAGTCTACTTTCCCTATAAAAGGAGAGCTCCTCTAGCTATATGTTTTAGGTTGGTTTGAATAGAAAGCTACTTTGCTAGGAGTTATCTAAAGTTTGGAGAAAAACAGCAAATCTTAAATCTTTTAGATATTTATTTTGATTGAAAGTATAATTAGTTGCTTCCGCCTAATTAGTTTCTATAGATCCCAGATCTAATTATATGGAATCTCGGTCAGGTCGAATCGAGTCATCAAAGTGGGACGTTGATCCGGGAGTAGCAAAAGAGTTGAGATCCATATCATTAAACAGAAAATCATAAAGGTCGTCTCAGGAGGTGGAGTTTATGGTTGCTAGCGACTTTAATCCCTTTCCTCTGTCCATTGACTTTGACAACTCAACAATACACGAATCAAAACCCGACTTCCCAACATCGGCAAGTAACACTGATGGCTTGCTTCCCCTTCCCCGTTCACGCGACATCGAGATCGGTAGTGATAATTATAGTTAAGGGTTGAATCGACGTTGATTTCCTCGACATTGGATGGTGTCGTGTTTGTTTAATCTAATACTTGTTCGAATCTCGCCATAAATTTAACGAGACGTGTGGTTAATGTGTCAATTTTATCGTCGTTACTCGGGGCGGTAACCTTCTTCGCCGATTTTCTTGGAGGTACGATGGTTTCCTTTGTTTTTTTATGAGGATTTGAGAGGTTCTTGTACCAAATTTGGTAGAGTTAGCATTTCGAAAGCAAAATTACAATGAAAACTCTGGAAAAAAAAATAATAAACTTTTTTTTTTTAGTTTGAAAACTCAAACTTGCAATTTACAACTTTTTTTCTAGTCAAAATAAAAACATTAATTCTCCATAAACCCTAGGCCTCCTTTTATAGAATAAGAGTCTAATAAAATAGCAACTTCTAATCCTAATCTAATGAAAACAAATATTCTAAAAAGAGAGGGAGAGGATAGAGGAGGAAAATAGAGGAGAGGGCGGTGGTGGTTTTGCAAGGAGGGAGATAGAGATTTTGTGGACTTTTGAGCTCGGGTTTAGGCCCAATACATACCAAAAACCGTACAGCTAAAATTTCCAAAACCAACTAAGAAACTAGATACAAATGAACTGTTAAATTCAACAGAATCCCTAACAGCTAAGAGAGTTTACTAACTTGAAAACCCACGATTTATCATGCCCAATTAGCGCTGCCTACTAAATAAACCATATGATACACGTGATGATGTGTGCGACTCGCGCCAATTAATAAGGACTCTTTTGGGGTGTATTAAAAAGTACTTCTATGTCTACCTCATTGTTCCACTATTCTGTCGAAGGGAGGACTGTAAAGCACGCCTTGAGTTTTGTATCCAAGAATGCGAGTTTTTTATCCAAGAATGCAAAAGTAGTGTCTTGGCATCTGGTCGTTGTCTGGCATCCTGAAATATCCTTCTAACCTCAGCAATTGCACTAATAATAAGTTTAATACCTTATAGGTGTGTTGAAGTATTAGCATTTATAGCAATATATAAATAACTTACCTTCTGAAAGCACTTACGTAGGAAATCCGTAATGTCAGGGGATAAACTATCAGATATGGGAGGATGCTCATCCTGAAAGCACATTAACCTAAGTCAGTGATAAATTGAGAAGTCAGAAAAATAAACCATGGTAAAGAAGTTCATAGATATTCTCCAACTATAGTTCACCAACCACAAGAATTGCTTATAACTTTGCTAGGAAAACCTGAAAAATATAGACATCAATTTAAAAATGTTAAAAGAGAGACAAAAATGGTAGAAAAACCTGAACAATCCGGAAGAGAGCAGGCATAGGTTGAAGATCGTAATACGGGGGAACACATGTCAGAAGTTCGATTACGGTACAGCCAACGCTCCAAATATCTGATGCTGCACAAACCCCTGACATTTCAATCACCTGCACCAAATAAAATGCTTTTCTTTATAATGGTTGAGTTCAAAAGAACGTTCATCCTCTCTCTATGTAACCCACACATATTATGATACAGCAGTAGATTTTGTTAAGCATACAAAAACAAAAGGTCACCAAAAATATTAACTTAACCCTAGTAATTACAATTTAAAAGAGTACCTCAGGAGCCATCCAATACGGTGTACCAACAACAGAATGTGTATTAACATCCGCTTCAGTTAACTTTGTTGCAACTCCAAAATCAGCGAGCTTAACAAGGCCCTGAAAGCATGCATCAGCTGACGTGGGTCATATGAAAACTATAAATAAATAAAAAATAGTAGAAATCAACAGAAATTCCTACATTGACTTCTATCCAAATTCAAGAAACGGAAGGACTGCTCAATCAGCAAGGACATGTGAGATTACATTGTGGTTGATATTTTGTTGTTTTAGCTTTGTCCTTGTCATGTAGTTATACAATCAAAAGAGTCTCGGCCCTTTATCACCGCCCAACCCAACAAGACAACATATCACATTAAAGACATGAGAAAATTGTAGAAAAACTTGAATAAAATCCGGAAGAGAGCAAGCACAGGTTGAAGATCTTTCAAGCCTTCCACAACATCTTACACAAAGCATATATCCTTTTCTTTTTTTGTGGGGTTCCTGGTTGATGTCCGAGTATAAACCGGGTCGTCCTGGTTGACCCGCCGTAGCTTGAACACTTCCTAATTCTGTTATTTTGGATCAATTTTTGTTTACTTGGTTTAAGGTAAACATATTTGCTACTTTGGGAAGTTTCTTATGACTTATAATAGTCCTCTTTAATAATGGTTTGTATCTTTGGTTGGATAAAGACTTGTACGATTTGGCAAATTGGCCTCAACCCCAGAATTTAAATTGTCGAGGAGTCAAGGTAACTAATGGATGCTGTTTTGGCAGGAAGAGAACGAATCCCAAGGTCGGAGCCTCAGTGAGTAATGATTGACCTCAGCTTGAAATAGAAAGGAATAAGAGCATTAAAAAAGCTTTTCTATCTAGCCCGCCTTTATTTATAGTGAGCAACGAGGTACAAAGACTAATATCTCCCATGTCATACCAGGTTAGTCATCCTTCATTGGTTCTCTTTAACCTAATGGGCAAGTTTCTGGTGGTCATTAGACCATCAGACTGCACAAATATGCGCGGAGTGCCACGTACAATTACTTGTGGCCTCCAAAGCTTACTATTAGACTCACCGCTGCCAACTGCATTGTGTTCTGCAAGAAAATATTGTGGGCTTGGCACTTGTTCACTTCACCTCTATGTCTAGGTGCCCCAATCTGCTGTGGCTTCTATCTTGTTGCCTTGAGTGACACAGCACCGCATGAGATGCCTTACGCGTTGGGTCATATAATGTCATGACCAATTCTGGTTTGCCCCGAAAGAGTCATAAAAGGTGTCCTTCATATAAGAAAACATTGGGCTTGTGAAGAACTGGACTTTTGCTTGATAAATAAATAAAAATCCGTTTCGCGCATTTATCTACGTATCTCTTTAACCTAAGCTTTTGGATTCAAACCTCTTCTTAACATCTTCTAATCTCATTTCTTATCAATTTTATCACTAAAGAGTGGATTTCATTTCTTCTCAAGTCTGCCGCGCCATCAGTCTTAAAGCTAAGTTCAAATAGGTACAACTCCAACTGTGGCGGAATGATAAAAATATTAATAATGTCATAGGCCCAATATTTGAAATGAAGTGGTGATAATGATGATTAAGGAGATTCGAACAGGATTCGAACAGGAGAGGTTATAAAAATGACGGGCCTGATTTGCCAAGCCTCAGTTTCTGTTATTATCGAAAGTATTGAGCGCAGTAAAAGTTTAACTTATCAACACATGCACAGCTCCCGTAAGTTACACCTATGAAAACTAAGGTGCATAATATGTAATAGCAAGTCATACTGAAGAGACTATAAAATTATTGGCCATGTCCATTGCTTATAATTTATTGTAACTTTACCTCCTTGGTTATTAAAATATTTGCACCCTTGATATCCCGATGAATTACCCCTTGTTCATGCAGGTAAACCAAGCCTTCCAATACCTGTTCATGTGAAAATATATAAATATAACGAACTAAAAATATATAAAAGTAACAGTGCAGCTGTAAAATCATGTGCACACCTGAGCAATGTAAAAAGCCACTAGATATTCTGGGAAAGGTCCAAATTTATTTGGCTTGATAATGTTTGCAAGGGAGCCATTTTCCACATACCTACATAAACATATTCCATCAGTATTATATTTGTTGTTCTTAATGTTGGAATTGATTAAGAAATTAAGTCAATGCATAACATATATGTAACATCTAACATGTTCAAGCAAACTTACTCGAGAATTATGTGCAGATGAGTCTTTGTCTTTAGAGAACCAAGATACTTCACAATATTTTTGTGGTTCAAATTCTGTACAAAGTAACAGATGACTTTAATATCGAACACTAAAAGAACTTAAATTTTGACTTACAGAGTGGTGCCACATGTACTGACAGCAAGATGATACTTAATACAGAAATCAACTATAAAAGGATAAGCAACTGATGAAGTAGCACCTTTAGCAGATCAATCTCTTGCTGGACATAAACACGGCCACCGATTGAAAAGTATAACATTCAAAAAGAAACAAAATGTTAGAATATTCAAGAGAAATGGAACTTGTAGTCTGCATAAGCGGAAGCAACTCCTAAATATTAGTGCAAGCACGAAAGGCATAAACTGTGGAAGCTATAAACAGGCAACAAGACATGATAATAATTGTTTCAATTATTCATCAAGTGAATTAATTGCTATTAGTTAGGTTATCAGGCATCGTTCTTTTTTTAGCGCGTGTTTCGTGTCTGCAAAATAGCGACAACATCGCGAGCTAGCAGAAGAGCCAACGATAGTCTCCGCAGGTGCGTTGGCTCTCCCTATTGGAAGAAATGAGTACATAAACACAGTAAATGAGGTTAACCACCAAAACCAAAATTGAGATTCGGCTACTTTTCGCAAATACATATAACTTCACCAAAGCCGACAATATCCTTTTTGATTGCACTCCTTAAAGAGAAAATCAAAAATGGCATGTCTTGAATATTTCATTTCCAATTTGCATTCTTATTATTTGCTGCCTTGTGTTTACAGTTCCTTTAAAGCGTTTATTATCTATGTTTTTGTCCCTGTTATCAGTGGAGGTATATTGTTCAAAGCAAAATGGAAAAACATAAGAGAAGATGACCACTAGAACAAAATTATGTGAACGTCTTGATTGACATTGAGAATATAAGTGGGAATCTATACTGAGGCATGATGTTGATTGGTATGCCATGGCCTAGGGCCGTGAACCACCGTTTTACGGCTTGGTGGGACCCCTAGGCCTTGGCAGGTTTTGGGCTTGGATCTCTCTCTCTCTCTCTCTCTCTCTCTCTAGAAAATTCTAAGTTGTTTCTATTTTAGTTATTTACTGGTTTTATGCTTTTAGAAGTCTTGTCCAATAAGGTTTAGGTATAATTAATTGCTTTCCAAGTTAGATTTAGTATCTAATTGTAATTGGCCTCGTTCACCTATAAAATGAAAGCTTATCTAGGGTTTAGTTTAGGTTCCTTTGGTTTTGAAGTTAAGTTTTAGTTTTGAGTTGTTTTTAGGCTTAAGATAAATAGTGAATATTCCTCGATAACTAATATTCACTTTCATTGTTATTCCTCGATAAACAAGTAATGTCCTTTATTGTTAATTATCAATATTGGGAGAGCCTCATTCAATATTTACAAGTAAATAGAACCTAAAGTGAGAAAGCAATTAGAACCCAACTAACAACGTATTCAACGATGTACAAAATAACGTAGTCTTAAAGTTAGAATTGCGGAAAAATCTGACAAACCATGATAATGTTGAGATCTTCTTGAGCAATGTTCTCCAAAGAAACTTGTTTAATTGCTACAAAATCTCCATTCTGCAAATCCAATCCTTTGTATACACGACCATATGCTCCTTTTCCGATTTCATCTCCGAGCATCTTCAATATAGAGAAAAAAGAATTATACAAATCCCTACAAAAATTAAATCAATAAACTGAGCTTACATATTTGTTATCAAGTGTTTTTGATTTGTGGAACTGAGACGTTCCTGCTTGTCGAGACATCGTTCTAAGTATGATAGGGTAAGAAACCCTAGAAGTAATTCATTGTAAGGTGTAAGCCCTATAGGGAGTAACCGTCGTCCAGAACTGGAGCTCAAATAGAGGAAAACTACATGAACATAGAACTCTCCAAACTTGTTACTAACTGATGTTTGTAATCCCGAAATACCAAACAAATACCCTTCACAATCAATATTTAATCAACGAATACTGATACATCCAGGACCTTAGTTGTTTATATTTCCAGTATGCCACCTGTAAAAGATAAAAAAGACTATGAAAGTGACCAAGCTGATTATGATTAACGTACTAGAAATACCATAGCATGGAAAAGGAAACCAGTGTCATAAAAACAACATTTGGAGTCATCTAGACTTCAATACCCGACAAACACAACTAATAATTCACATATGATAAACCAAATCCTCAAACATAGTAGTGCTTGTAACAAAACATATATTCTGCATAAATGAAATATGCACCATTTATCCTTAGATGAAATGATATTTACATATTACTCACAATCATTCTCAATAAATTTTGATTGCATCAAGAATATGTATAAGAACTGGCGAGTATCGCACATTTAGCAAATGTGCAAAAATCATGGTCTCTTAGAATACCTAAAACGACCACTTTTTCGAATTAGACCAAGTCAACGTAGTTAGACTTTTGCTAGGATGCTCCCTTGTTTTTAGGGGTTCATTTAATTTAGATTCCTTGTCAGTCTAAGAAGGTTAGATGGTTTTCTCTACAAATAAAGGCATGTGGCATTTCTTTGTTTGGTTATTAGAGAATCAATAAAATTGATTGAAGATATAGATATTGTTGCAATTTAAAAAGTTTCTTTAAAGAGCATCACTCAAGAAGATCTCAGCATTTTCCCGAAATTGTCACTTTGACTTCGAAAGAAATGTACTTGATTTTAGTCAAACAAGTTGAATGCATTGTTAATTCTATTTTCGCTGCGACATTACATTTTATTTATTTATAAACATCAAATTACATCTGGATCATAGTTTACAATTCTTTAGCTTTGTGGGAAGATTATGTCCGGTAAATTAAACAAAGTTTCGCCAAGAAATTTAAGGAATTATGTGTAGAAATTATTTAGGAAGTACATTAAATAGCTTTGTTTGTAACCAAAATCATTTATTGTCAATGGAAACTAATGTAATGGTGCATGCGATGCACGTGACACATTTGCCATACATGCAAACCATCGAAAACTGGACTACACCAAACTACCGTTCTAGTGGTCATCTTCTCTAATATTTTTCCATCCATCATTTAAGAACTCAACCAATTTTCTCATGCCCGAAATCAAAATTCTCACCGCATTTGCTTAATATTTCATGTTTAAAGCTTATACACTCACAATCCTCGCCCAAACACTCCATATTAATGTACATTGTGTTCAGAACATTTGGGGTTTCACCTAACAACTACACATTCCAATTTAACATTGAGACTTGCACTGGAATCATGTATTCGGTGAAAACGCAATGAAGTTAGCTTAAAGTTAGCGTTCCAATAAAATCCCAGCAAGCATTTAGGGAAATCACTCCAACCTAAATTAAGGAATCAAAGACAATTCGTAGCTCTAATTGCAGATAAGAATGAAACACAATCAAATTAAAAACCCTAATCATAACATTTCGAATAAAACGATCGAAGGAGTAGAAATACCTTCAATTAGGTTGTAATGTGATCCAAGCAAAGTTCTGCAATTAGGTTTGAATTACTTTTGAAGGGGTGAATGGGAGAGAGAGAAAAGGTTTCCAGTGAGACTGAGTTGTAGGGCCCACGGAAATCGGAAAACTTCTTTGGCTACTTGACTTTCTCTGGTTTCGAGGGCAAGAGCGTCTACAGCAGGGTTGGGGTTGTCAGAGCAAACCCAAACCCAAACTCAAACTCAAACTCAAACGCCTCCCAACAGCGATAAAATGGGTTTGGGTTTGATGATGTGGCGTTGTCAGAACTCAACTGAGTGTCAGCTCCTCACACTCAAAAAATCGAGTCTGGCGTACTTTTGATTACCACGCGGTGTTCTGATTACCACCGCGTTTAAATATTTTTTATTGATGTGTGAGAGGAGATGAATAGTTGTGCGGAGTAATGAATACTGCGCGGACTAAATAATACCGTACGGACTAAAGATTATCACCGCGGACTAAAGATACAACTTACACCCACTGCTGGAAGGGGTTGGGGTTGGGTTTGGGTTTGGGTTTGGGTTTGGGTTTGGGTTGGGTTTTGTGTGGGCCTTTGTTAGAGCCCATACCCAAACTCAAACCAACTACTAGAGATGCTCTAAGTGTTCCCCTCCTGAGTTTATATTTGTAGAATTTTTAATATGTCATATGTTTATTACCAGATAAGCAGTATAAGACTTACTCCCGGTAGCGAACTCAAGCATTGATCTCGACCTCTTTACAAACAATTTGACTTCATAGTCACACGATGTCATTAAAAAAACCCATTACATAGAAGAAGAATCATATCGTTGCTTAGCCATTGCGAATACTATACTCGTCAAGGCTATTTTGTAACGTACGTCATTAAGAGTAGATAGTGGTCATTAAACAAGTCATAATGTGAGACGTATAAATAGAACCGAGGAATAGCATATTATGGACAAATTTTTTCTATCTAGAAAGTCTATACTAAACTATCCAGAACACTCGTTGTAATAGATAGTCACTCAACCAATAAGACCACTATTTATAAATTCTAAAGAGAGGTCGTGGTTTTTACCTATTCAGAGGTTTTCACGCTAATTCTTATATGTGTGATAATTGTTTGTTATTGCTAACGTTCTGATCATATTTGGTGTGAGAAACTAAGTTCGAGCTCCGAATTTAAGCTTTGATATTTGGCGTCGTCTGTGGGAATCGATAGAATCAGCCACAATTCTCGAATAAAACAAGTATTAATCATATTCGCGAAATGTCGAGTCACAGTCAAAATCCTCTGACTGTGCAAACAGAAGGAATTGGCGTGGGAGTAAATCAGATGGCAGGATTGCGCGCTACACTTAACTTCGAGATAGAAAGGCAAACATTTATAGAACAACAACTGGCAGAAGTACAAGAGGCGTTGAAAACTCTTTAAGGATGATAGCACATAAGAACAAAGAAATGCAACCCACTACATCAAAAATTCCATCTCGATATAGATTAGGACCTCCCAGAGGTATCAGTTAGGGAGCTAATGTTCGACCTGATCAAAACCAGCGTGGACCCAAAATAATTATGATGCCTGTTATTCAACAAGAGATTGATAAAAGCAATGTTGATCTTAGGCATGTAGACGGCGTACATAAGATAGAGACTCAAATTTATGTACGCGAAAGGCTTAGTGAGGGAAGTGGTGACCACAATCTCAGGGGAGGGACGTCTCCAACGTCACGCAGTTACGACTTGACAGTTCGTCACTCAAGAACATATGGACAAGCGCATTAAAGAGCTTTTAGAAACCCAAACCTGCACAAGCATAAATGTCTTCAACAAACTGCATAAGAGTCTGATTGTGCAAGAGTTATTAGACAGTGAAGTGCCACATAGTTTTCATACGTTCAGAAATTTCAAGATTCTCTGGGATTACATTCAACGTCGAACCATATTTTGTGTCGTTTATTTCCACCAGTCTCCAAGGATAACCTCTACGATGGTTCCATTCATTGGAAGCAGGGTCGACCCTAAGGTTTGGAGGGTCCAAGGCGAGGTCCAAATATGGGCTCTCCTATGGGGTTTTTTTTGTTATCCAAAGTCATTTTCAAAGCAAAATTATTAAAAAAAATTAATGTAACAAATGTAGGAATTTAACCTCTGACCTTGAGATTAAGTTTAAGTACTCTAACCAATGAACTATCTTATATTAGTATAAATAAAGGCCTTTTGTATACAATACTCACAAATTTTGGAGACCCTATTTTGGGTTAAAATTTGAGGGCCCTAGCTGGTCGCCTCTTGCGCCTATAGCCAGGGCCTGACCTGATTGGAAGAATGATCGATTCATTATTTCGAACAGTTATGAAAACTTTTTGTCAAAAACTATTCATACAACAGGGACGAAGAGGAGAATCTTTACTCCTTTATCAATCTTAAACAAATGTCGGAGGAAAAGCTCGAAGTATTCACCAATACATTTTTTGATATAATAAGGAGGGTGAATAGTCTCGACTAGAAAATTACAGTTTCGCCATTTATAAATGCTCTACTCACAGAAAGTCGAGCAAACGGGCATCTATCTTGAATAAACCAACGACTCTAGAGGATATGGTAAAAAATGTAAACAGTTATATCAATCTTGAAAGAATGATGTCCGAGATACAGAAGTCACTAAAGTCAATCCTAACAACAAAATGACAAAATACAGATCGAGAATTCGAACGTACTACAACCATAAGAACGGTATATGAACAAACTGATACCATCACAGATTCTACAAACATAGACAAACATAACTAAGATCTTGCGATAAACTGATCTCCAAGGAATTCTAGATAATTATAGACAAGTCTGAAAGAAGGTTCTCAAGAGGATGCATCCATCCCAATTTATCCCTCAATGTCGGTTGCCTTCTACGGGCAACGAACTTCGAGCATTATACTTGAAGCGGTACAATAGGAACTTAAATAACGTTAATTATGCTTAAACACAACCCATAAGAGTTGAGATATCCACTCGAGACCATGATTTTACACTTGAAGTCAAAAGCCTCGTCTTTTCCTGAGGGGGACGCCCCCTGGTGAAGCGATTGTAGGGACATATACCTCGACCTACTCTAAACATGAACTAATCATAGGGACCTACCCCTCGACCTATTCCAAACTTGAACTACCTCAATACCATATTCACGCATTATACACATGACCAATACAATCAGCAGACACTTTGACCACGAACTAAAAAAGAACGTGAATCGGGCACTACAAAAAATATGAACAAGTTAAAGATACTTGTCTCCCACGAACTAACAGTTACACATTCAACTGCCACCTGCCCCATTTTTAGGAGAACGTGCATCTACACAAGATCGAAGTGAGAGTGAGGTCTATAAAAAGGATGAGTTCAAGAGGAGAAATGACTAAAAAAAATTATCTTTCAAGATGAAGTATTTCTAGCTCAAGAGATCACTTGTAATAAGATATCGGCCTCAAGCAATAAAAGTTAAATTTTATAAATTCTCAAATCGAGGTTGTGGTTTTTATATATTCAAAGATTTTTACGCTAAATTATCTGTGTTATTTCTTGAATTATACTAATTCTTGTCACAGATATATATGGTGTAAGATATAATTTTGAGCTATCTCGAGCTACGAAATTAGGCCATTACAGCGATATTTTTGTCGCTAAAGAATACCATAGCGATACCCATAGGTAAAGCCACGGCTTTGACCAGATAATCCGAGCCTGAAGATCTTGGTCTCTACTCCTCGAAAGGTGATACATGGTGCACACTGGATAGTGCCGACCTCTTCGATCAAACAACAAGCTTTGGGCATGCAAGCACCACCGCTCCATTGATACACGTGAATTCCAGAAAATGTAAACGGAGCTACATAGAGGTCGGAGAAACAAGCGGGGACTCGGCAGGACCCGCCGAGGTACGCACCTTTAAATACCCACGGCTAACACACACTTACCTCGATAATTTGTTTTACTATGCCTACAAACTTTGTCCTCTTTAATTTTTTTCATGCACCCTCCATGCAGCACCCCGTTGTGAACAACGGCGACACTATAATCAGAAAAAATGTGGACCCCTTAAACTAGATGTAAAAATGGATTATAAATGTTCATCGCACTTAGGTCGGGAGACTTGGCCTTACGGCACACACTTATTCACTCGGCCTCAACCAAAATTATTCTCGGGTCGTTTGCACCCAACTCTTTTAGACATTGGCAGACCTACCTCCCGGAATGACATACGGAACCGCACTCCGAGGGACGTGCCTCTATAGCCCTCCCACTTCTAGCATAGGTTTGTCTCTGCCGCACGTGCCCTCCTTTCAAACCCGGGCCATGTCACACTGCACCTTGTCAAGCGTCTATCGCACTCGCTGAAGGCTCAGACTAGGCCTCCAAGCCTGCTCCTCAATCACGGTAACCTCTTGTCCACTATCGCTTCGGAAGTGGGCCCGACACCGGCCCTTTGGTTTCCATGATCATACTTTCATGGAACTGTAGGGGGACCGCAAAACGGTCTAACCTGAGAGAACTCCTGACCCATAACTCCAAATTTCATCCGGATATTATCTTTCTTTTCGAGACCAAAGCGAATCAACCTGATGCTCTTAGGAAGCTTAACGCTCTCGGCCTGGCTCAAAGCCATAGTGTTCCAGCTTCTTCTCAGCACGCGGAAGGACTCTGGCTTGCCTGGAATGACAATATCAATCTTACCATCCTCGCCTCTAACCTCAATGGCATAGACGCCCTCATTCATTCTCACCCCCCGTTGCATCTCCCCAGCACAAAGCCGGTTCCCTGGCTCTGTTCTTTTACTTATGGTCCCCCTGACACAAACCAGCGCGCCAAGTACTGGCCTGCCATCGCCCAGATGCCTCCCTCTGTGAGTATCCCCTGGTTGATCATAGACGACTTGAACGGTATCACTAGTAGAGACGAAAAGCATGGCAAAATTCCCCTCGACCTAACAGCTGCTAGCCACCTGACGGATTTCATCTTCGATGCTTCTATGATTGACCTAGGCTTCTCTGGGGTCCCGTTTACCTGGTCCAACAAAAGAAAAGGGAGTGACCTGGTCAAACAGCGGTTGGAGTGGGCATTGGCCTCTATCACCTGGAGCACCACTTTCCCTGAAGCCACTATCCAGAATCTCCCCATTATTGATTCAGATCACGAACCTATCATACTGAATTCCGAACCTACTCAACCCAACCTGCCAAAGCAATTCATGTTCCAATCCACCTGGCTGAATAATACAACCTGCAAGGAGATCATTGACACTGCCTGGGGCAAAGAACAGGAAGGATCCCGCCAGCTGAGACTTTGTAAAAAGCTGAGGCACAAAAAGCAGGGGTTGTTGGCCTGGAATCGGACGGAGATGAACTTCAATCCCTTCACCATGAAGGTTATTAGGCACCAGATCTATGAGGCTCATAAGCAGGCAATAACGGCGGATTTGGCCAACCGGGACCAGGATCTTCAGCTCAAACTCCCCTCCCTCTTGGACCAGGAAGAGCGCACCTGGCGAGACAAATCCAGAGAGCTATGGCTTAAAGAGGGCGATTGGAATACTAAATTTTTCCACGTCTCTACCATTTGCCGGATAATATACAACACGATCAAACATATTCAAAAATCGGACGACACGTAGGGTCAAACTAGAACCGAGATTGAGGAAACTTTTATGGACTTCTACCGTGACCTTTTCACCCCCTCTCAGCCCTCTATCAAGATTCAGGACTTGGGCATCATGGAAAAACTTATCACAGATGAGGATAACGCCCTCCTTACTCGGGATCCCACCATGGAGGAGCTGAAAGAAGCTCTCTTCTCGATGAACTCGCAAAGATCCCCTAGACCAGACGGTTTTCACGCTCCTCTTCTACTAAAAATCGTGGGTTACCGTCCAACATGATTTGTTTAAAGCTGTCCTCATTTTTTTTCCAAAACAGCAACCTACTCCAGGAATTCAACCATACTAACATCACCCTTATCTCTAAGAAAAAAAACCCAGACTCCCCTGACCACTACCGCCCCATCAGGCTTTGTAATATTAAATTCAAACTTATCACCAAAATCCTTGCTGCCAGACTTCGACCTCTCCTTAACAAGATCATCTCCCCGACTTAAAATGTTTTCATTCCCGGGCGCCAAATTTTTGACAATATTATCATGGCTCAGGAAATCCTCTCTACCCTCAGAAAGAAGAAAAGGGTTTCTAGCTGTATGGCAATTAAACTTGATATGAGCAAAGCCTTCGACAGAGTTGAATGGGACTTCTCCGTGAAACCCTGTCATCCATGGGGTTATGTGAAAAGTGGTATTCTTGGATACACCAATGTATATCTCGACCACTGTACTTTCGTTCAATCTCAATGGCACCTCCTTTGATTTTCTTAAACTCGGCAGGGGGCTCAGACAAGGCGATCCCCTCTCTCCATCCTTTTTCCTTATCTGTTCTGAAGCCCTCTCTCGGATTATCCTACAAAAATAAAACAACGGCACAATCCATGGTATCAAACCGACCAGAGGCAGTACCCCAATCACTCATCTGCTCTTCGCAGATGATAACTTCATCTTCTGCAAGGCCAACCTGGAAGAGGCTGGGGATCTTAAAAAAGCCTTAAACACCTTTAAACAAGTTTCTGGCCAAGAGATCAACTGGCACAAATCTTGTATTATCTTTAGTAAGAACTACCATCACAAACACCACAGGCTCATCCAGAAAATCCTCCACATCAAAAAGGATACCTCGGGAGACAAATACCTCGGAGCCCCCCTCACCTTTGATCGCTCTAAGAGCCTGAATTTTCAAGACATTATCTCCATAGTGGCAAACCGTATTGAGGGCTGGAAAGCAAAAAACCTATCCCAAGCTGGAAGACATACCCTTATTAAAGCTGTTAACTCAACAATTTCATCGTTCCAGATGGCTGTTTTTTCCTTCCCTCAGAAAGTGTGCAACAAACTTGACTAGCTCAACGCCCGTTTCCCGTGGGGAGTAAACAAGGACGGAAAGTACAAAACTCACATGATTAAATAGAAGCATATTTGTTGACCCATCAAACTTGGGGGTTTGGGTATTCGCACTGCCACTCACCATAACCAAGCCCTGCTGGCCAATCTCTTTTGGCGTCTTATCAAAGAACCGGATAAGCTATGGGCTCACAACATGCTCACCAAGTACTCGCCCAAAAACTCCTCTATGATTGCCACAGTTCAGCCCTCCGACTCGTGGATCTGGAAATGGATACTCAAAGCTCGTAATCACATCTAGCACGACCTTTGCTGGCATATTGGAAACAGTGAGAAAATTGATCTTTGGCTTGAACCCTGGATTCCGGGCATCCGATTTGGATGGCCAGCCGGGCCGACCCCCCTCAATCGCCCTTTTTATAAAGTGAAGGATCTCATTTGCCAGCAAAGCTGTACTTGGGAAGCCCAAGTGATTCAATCTATTTTCCACCCAGATATCGCCGAACACATCCTGACCATCCCCCTCAGTAGACATCCGACCTCCGACGTCCTCCGGTGGAAGCCGGAGAAGAACGGCCAGCTCACTGTGAGATCTGTCTACAAAGCTGCATCTCAGAACCAAACCACCCTTGCGGCTCCCCCTGCCCCGGGAACCCCAGTGGAGTTCCCTTGGGAAACTATTTGGCAAACGACCGCCCCCTTTCGCATTCAACTGTTCCTCTGGAAAGCAATCCAGGAAGGTGTTCCAACAAAATTTCTCCTATGGTTCGAAAACGACGATTGGGACACAAACTGCCCCAGATGTGGTATCGAAACGAAGACGGTCGCGCATGCCCTCTTTCTCTGTCCACATATTCGCGACTTTTGGGTCCTTTCTAACCTCTCTCTGGACTTTAGCACTCATACCTTCCCTGACTCAGTTGGTCTGACCATCTTGAAGTGCTACCAACTGCTTGGGGGATCTTCGAGTTTGGCGGCCTTTTGTAGCATGCTCAGCTCTATTATGTATGTCATTTGGACATCCAGGAATGAGTTAGTATTTGAAAATAAACACACGTGCCATACTGAATAAATCAAGAGAGCAAAGAGCTTTCTCTTACCCCCTAAATGCCCCACCCAACCATCCTTAACCCCTCGCAAGATGCCGCCTCAAGATAGTTCCGGGTGGAACACCATTTTTGTGGACGCCGCCTGGACCAAACCGAAAAACCTGGGTGGTACAGGTTTCATTGTTAAATCTCACAACAATTTTATTATTTCAGCAGGTCATGATTCAGCAAGGGCAGGAGATGCCGGAGAGGCCGAGGCGCTCGCGATGATTAGAGGGATGGAGGAAGCTTTAAGACTAGGGCTTGACAGAGTTCTCCTCCTTACCGACTGCCAACGACTTGTTAGAGCTTTCCGTGACTGGTCTGAGGATCTCTCCTGGGGGGCTCTCACTCTTGCACCTGACATGCGCGCCTTGACGACATTTTTTCAGGAATTTCATTTTGACTTTATTGATCGTGTTTGTTCATAGCCTTCCATGGCTACCGCTTTTGTATACTCTCTTGTACAAAAAAAGGCGAGTTAGTACCTTTTGGCGGGTATGGGGTGTGCATTAAAATTGTCCACTTGAAGCAGTTGGCGGGACAATTAAGAGAGTTGGCATTCCATAAAAACGTCGTGGGCAATTTGGTCCTCTTAAATAACGTCGACGAAAATTTGCGACTGTGAGAGAGATAGAGAGAGCGCTGAATCTCTGTCAAACAGTTTCTAGAGGGAGAGAGGAAAACATTCTTCTAATCGGCGATTATTTAGTTTCCTCCTAAATAATTGTTCGTTACAGATGGCGAGGAGACCGGACGAAGAGTACGATTACTTGTTCAAGGTCGTACTAATCGGCGATTCTGGCGTAGGCAAATCCAATCTCCTCTCTCGATTCACTCGTAATGAGTTCTGCTTGGAATCCAAATCCACCATTGGAGTCGAATTCGCTACTCGAACCCTTCAGGTACAACTTCCTCTCACTAACACTGTTTGCAACTCTTAAGTATAGATCTGAAGTAGAATCAGAGTAAACCCTTAAGATCTGGATCGTCAAATTCTCATGTTTTCATCTGATTATAGAACCCAACTTTGCTTCTTAGTTCACTAGTTGTATATAGATCGTTAGTTATGATTCGCGGTGGAGATCTATTATCCGTAAATAATTAAGCAGAAACTTTCACTCATAATGGTTATACACGCGAAAACTAGCCACGAGAATTGAGTCTGTGAGTTATTGAACTAACATATGATCTTGAAAAGTTATGGAAGGAAGTTTTTTTTTTTGGGTTTCTTAAGTTTTGTGGTTGATTGGGTGCTTACTGCTTAGCGAGAAATTTGTTGCTTAAGGGATGGATGGTTGGTTAGGACTTAGGAGTATAATGTAGAAATGGAAGCTTTTGTGGCTGATGAACATATAAAAGGGGAGGTGTTACTGCTACTAATGGAGCTGGTGGAAACTACTAGAGTTAAAAAGTTTTCAGAGGGTGTTTTTGTGGTGATATGCGGCAGCGGTGGCTGACGATGGTTAATGGAACAGCGGCTGAGATTCCAGAAGGTGTGTAATAGTGGGAAAAGAAGGAGAAGCGATTAGAAAAGAAGAAGAGAAGGAAGGTGGGGGGAGAAGTGGATACAGGCGAAGGAGTTGTTCTGCGGAGATGGGGCTTGGAGTCTTGGAGATAGATGGAGACAAGATGTTTCTATGGAGTAGGTTAGTGTTTTTAATCAGGTACTTCAAATGCTATCTGGGGTTCATATAAAGGTATGTAGTTGAGTATCTCTACTGTTTCTCTTTGTATCCCCTCCCAATTGACATTAACCCCACAACTCCTTGGATTCCTTAGACCTGCTGGAAACTCTTTAGAAAGCTCATCAAATACATTTTCAAGATGAATAAGTGATTTTTGCGAACACGTATCTTGGCATGTGAAGAGTTTAAACTTTAAAGGTGAATGTCTGTCAACGCATGTCAGTATTCTGGGTTTCTTAGTAATAGTAAAAGGGAATATAGCTGATCTGTTAAATAATATATGCTTAGTTACCTTTGTTGCATAGAATTCACTTGATACTAATGAAGGATATTTCCACCATCTATTCAGGTTGAGGGAAAGACTATCAAGGCGCAGATATGGGACACAGCAGGGCAAGAACGATACAGAGCAATTACAAGTGCTTACTACAGAGGAGCTCTTGGAGCTCTTCTAGTCTACGATGTGACAAAACCGACTACATTTGAGAACGTGAGTCGGTGGCTCAAGGAGTTGCGTGACCACGCCGATTCCAACATTGTTATCATGCTGATAGGAAACAAGACTGATCTGAAGCACCTCAGGGGAGTTGCTACAGAGGATGCTCAGGGTTTTGCTGAAAAGGAAGGTTTGTCCTTCATTGAAACCTCTGCCCTTGAAGCAGTAAATGTTGAAAAGGCTTTCCAGACAATCTTAGGTGAAATTTATCGAATAATTAGTAAGAAGGCTATTTCTTCTGATGAACCTGCGCCCACTACTATCAAAGAAGGGAAGACAATTGTTGTTGGGGAATCAGATGCAACATTGAAGAAACCATGCTGCTCTTCGTCTTAGAGCTGATCTTGATTTTTTCAGTCTCTTAGGGAGGCTTCGTGGTTTTCAAAGATTTTATTTACGTTCCCTTTTGTTGTTGTTGCTGAGATTGTTGTGAGCCTTTGTTGATGATTTTTCCAGAGGTAGTTTACTGTTGCTATGTGTGATTTCAATTTATTTTTTCTTCATGGTATAAGAAATAGCAAAGAAAATTGTTTTTTTAAGCAGATGATGGAAGAGTGTTTGTAAACTTTTTTGGTGTAATGATTCTCATGTCAAGGAATTGTGCTTATATTGCTGGTTACATCAGTCTTCACAAAATGCCGAGGTATCTAGAAATTGAAATGTAGTTAAATCGGAAAAAATACTTCCTGCAATTATTTTTGATAGTATTTCGATGTCATGTAAGCGGTAAGAGGAGGAATGCAGTTTGATAGCGCCTCTGTACTTAAGTGAGAAATTTAGCCTTTGTTCCAGTGATCCTGCATTCAAAGAAGCAAGTCTAGATTCTCTAGAATGAATGTCCTTGATACATGTCCACATATTATGGCATATACACATTTGAAGTTGTTAGCAATGTAAGTATGTGACAATGTCCAAAATAGTTTGATATAATTTTACGTTTAGCAGAATATCAGCAAGGATGCTAAAGATATTCGATCCAATTCTACACATCACCTCTCTAGTTTTTCAGTATCAACCCATCTTCATTGCCGTCATCATCATCATCGCTCAATTGATTTGTTTTCTCCATTTGATTCATCACACAACTATTTATTCCCTTCATTTCTCTCTCTAATAAAAAAAATATTGTAGGTCTCAATTTTAATATAAAAAAACTGAATTTGAAGAGAAATTTATTGGAGCAAATTAGTATGATATTCCAGATGCTAGTATCCATAACCGGAATAGCGTACCGTATTTGGAGATGCTGTTAAGATAACACTGTTATTCTCGGCAGCATCGGGATTATACGAAGCAGATAGTAAATAATGTTATGTTGTTAACCTTTCTATTTTTATTATATTAAAGAACTATTTATACAAGTAATTGCCCCCGTGGCTCAGTTGGTCAGAGCATTGTTCTTATGAACCCAAAAGTCGCTGGGTTCGAGCCCAGCATATTACTTTAACGATGAATTATATATTTTAGGGTTCCTCAATCTCATCATCTAAAATCAAATCAAATCAAATCAAATCAAATTGGGATGAAACTAGTAATCCCAAATTCTAGGGTTCCTGATTCTCATCTCCCAAATCCAACTACTATTACAACAGCTCATCTTCACAACAGGTAATTTACTTTAACTCTCTTTCATATTATTTCTCAAACTCAAACTAATGAAAAAGATGAAAACTTTTCGTCATCTCCCTAATCTAAACCAATGCATCTTATTTCTACAATCATGTGCATTTCACAAGAACCTCACTAAAGGGAAAGAAACCCATTCTTGGATGCTTGTTAATGGGTTTCTCACCGCCCCACCGTCCGTAACCAGCCTCATTAACATGTACTCCAAATGTAGTATACCCCTGGACGCGATTTCTGTTTTTAAGGATACCCATCATCCTAATATCTTCGCGTGGAATGCTATTATAGCTGGGTTAATTAGTAATGGGCTCTCGAGGGATGCATTTGAGTTCTTTAGGAGAATGAGGTGGGAGGATAATGGGGTTTATCCGGATAAGTTTACGTTTCCGTGTGTGATTAAAGCGTGTTTGGACCTTGGGGAAGTGTATGAGGTTTGGAAGATTCACGCTGATTTGTTCAAGGTTGGGTTGGCGAATGATGAGTATGTTGTTAGTTCTTTGATAAATTTTTATTTGAAGTTTAGTTTTATGGTAGAAGCATGGCGATTGTTTGATGAATTGGGAGAGGGGAAGAGGGATGTTGTTTTGTGGAATGCGATGATAAATGGGTATGCAAAAATCGGGGGATTTAACATGGCTTTTCAAGTGTTTGGGAGGATGGTTGAAGAAGGGGTGACTCCGAGTAAATTCACGGTCACTGGGATAATTTCCATTTTCTCAATGACCCGGGATGTTAGTAATGGAAGAGCCGTTCATGGATTTGTGAAGAAAATTGGGTACGAGTCGGATGAAGTCGTTTCAAACTCGTTGATCGATATGTATGGGAAGTGCAAGTTGCTTGGGGATGCTGATTGGATTTTTGTGGAAATGCCGAAAAGGGATATATTCTCTTGGAACTCAATCATGTCGGTTCACGAACAGGCCGCTGATTATGATGGGACTCTTAAGCTTTTTGACAGGATGCGAAATGCTGGAGTTGTCCCTGACATTGTCTCGATCACAACTGTTCTCCCAGCTTGTTCTCATTTGGCAGCATTGGTGCATGGCAAGGAAATTCATGGGCACATGATTGTAAATGGTTATTGTGGTGATTTTCATGATGCGTATGTTGGAAATGCTGTTATGGACATGTATGCAAAGTGTGGGAGCTTAAATGATGCACAGTTGGTTTTTGACAAGAAAAAAAATAGAGATATAGCATCATGGAATATCATGATAATGGGTTATGGGTTGCACGGTTTTGGTGATGAAGCCTTAGTTATGTTTTCTCGAATGAGAGAGGCACATATGATACCTAACGAGGTCACATTTGTTGCAATCTTGTCCGCCTGTAGCCATGGAGGCCTTTGTGATCAAGGACGTGAGATCTTGGAACATATGGAATTAGATCATGGGGTAGTTCCCACAGTTGAACATTACACATGTGTGGTTGATATGCTAGGCCGGGCAGGAAAACTCAATGAAGCCTATGAACTAGCATGCTCAATGCCGATAGAACCCAATCCCATTGTCTGGACGGCATTCTTAGCTGCATGCCGGCTTCATGGGAATGCTGACCTGGCTAAAATTGCAGCGGAGCGCGTGTTTGAGCTTGATCCAAGTCGTAGTGGAAGCTATGTATTGATTTCAAACGTTTATGGGTCTGTTGGTCGTTATGAAGACGTATCAGAGATGAGAGGGGCCATGAAAACACGAAATGTGAAGAAAGCTCCGGGGTGTAGCTGGTAAAAATGGGGTTTATTTATTTGTTACCAGGGGCCAGAGTCACCCTGAATCTGATCGTATCTATACCGAATTGGATGCCTTGACAGGGCATCTATGGGACAATGATGGTTGAAATTACTTACGGTAAAACCGTTCTTTTTATCCAAATAAAGAAGGTTCATTACTATATTAATTTATTACAGGTTTGGTTCAGAATCATGGGAGAGGAAGAAGAGATTATTGGCGGATCATATCCATTTACAAGCACAGGTAATTTACTTAGCCTGGCATTATTTTAGGGGATCTCCAATTTTATGTAGTTGAAATTGAGTAAACAAGGTATTCTGAAAAGGCAAATTTGCCTTAGAGCATTTCCAAAGTTCGAACAAAAAATGAATCCAATAAAAACAGAAGAAAAAGCATCCTATTAGTCTAGAATATCTAAGAGCCTCAGTAGTTAAAGAACCCTTTTTACAGTTTGATGCTTAATAGAAAAGCTACTGGGCAAAAGGTGTGCGCCTACCTAAGAGGTTGGTAGAAGAAAAAAAATGATCAATGCGTGTGTTTTTTTCTTTCTTTCAGATGATCAAAGCCTGTTTTTGTTAGGTAAGGCCTAGTTTTTGTATACGTTGAAAAACTCAATTTTTAATTTCCAGTTTTTTAATGGAAAATAAGACTTTTTCTTACACTACCATTGTGTCATTAGACCAATGTCAGCATGTATACATGTATACATTTATTTATTTATTGGGAGAGGAATCGCCTACACTCTCCTTCGTGCTACACTCTCCCTGCACTCTCCTCACACCACACAGCTTGATAGCTTGGACTGCCTACGTGGAGGACAATAACAACTCACTCACTCCAAAATTCATTTTTCACACCACTCAGTCACTCTCACTCTCTCTCTCTCTGCAGTCTCCCTCTTAAAATTTAAATTTCAAAAACGACTATCTCCTTCATCCACTATTATCTTCGGTTAAGGTACGAATCTCTCTCCGTCTCACTCCTTTTCAGTCTCATTTTGAAACTGTTTTGGGAACGTGATTTTGGGATAATTTGAATGCTTTTAGAGGTGATTTCGGTAATGATTTTGATTGTGTAATTTGAGTGCTCGCAGAGGTAAATTGACTGTGTAATTTGAGTGCTCGCAGAGGTAAATTAACAAGGATTTAGGACTACACCTAGAAGGATGTAATATAATTTGTATCATGGATATAGTCGATTTGCCCAATACATTGACAATAAATTGTCTGTTTGTAATGTACTCGACAATATTGTAGTATTGACAATTCTCGATAATGGGTTGTTATCGACAATAAAACAGTATAAAAATCTAAGTTGGTGTTGTTATTGTTGTTGCATTTACTTAATCAATTAAGATGTTGGATGATTTGGTAGACAATAAAACAAGATGACATCCACAATAAAACAAGATGCTCAATGTAGACTTTTACTCTAAGAATTGTCGATATATGCATGTTTCGACGGTATATAGCACAATGCCAATTGTCGATATATGCATGTTTCGACGGTATATAATACAATGCCAATTGTCAATCTAAGCTTTCATCGACGGTATGATCCTTGAATTGTCGACTATATGTGGACTCGACAATAATGACACTTGTGAAATTGTCGACTATTTTTGAGTTATGCTTTACTCGACGATCCTTGTACATGTAAAATTGTCGACTTCACTTGTTCGATTGTTGCACTGGGCATCATCACCTGGTCCTGGTGTATGATTACAGCTCGTATCCCCAATATGTGAGAACAATTGGTGATGGATCACCGGGAGAGAGAGAGAGTGACTGAGAAAGGATTCATAACTTCCCTAGCACCTTTTCAAATGGTGATGATCGTCGGAGATGATGGTAGAGGGAGATCGGCAGAGAGAGAGAAAGAAAGAGTGAGTGGAGTGAGTGGTGTGAAATTTGGATTTTAAAGTGAGTGAGTTGTTGTGTCCTCCATGTAGGCAGTCCAAGCTGTCAAGTTGTGTGGTGTGGGGAGAGTGTAGCACATTTAGAGTGTAGGCGAATCCTCTCCCTTATTTATTTGCATTTTTTTCCTTGTAGTTTTTTTAAAGGGTTTTGTTTTCTTCTGAATTTGAGTAGATGTCGACTTGGGTATTTTAAGCTTAATATTGATGTGTTTCCGTCATTGGCACAGAAATGGAAATTTCATGGTCTAGTACATTCAAAGGACGGTCAATCTTCCTCCAACCAACTCTTAATTCATGTGGTCAAAAAGTAATACTTACCACTAACTCTTTTAGGAGGATTACATATTTTTCACGAATTTCAATTTGGCAGCGACATATTCATTTTGATAATGTGAAGTTTGAAAATTCTTGTCTTGCAGGGGTGAAACTTTGACTTCGATTTCTAGACAGTATGGGGTGTCGATTCAAGCAATTGTGGTGGCTAATTCAAAGATAGTCAATGTTGATGTAGTTTTGGAGGGAGACCGCCTTAAAATTCCTGCTTTCATCGCTGAAGAGACCCAAGTGGTGAGTTGTAGTGTATTGCTGAAAATAGTTTAGTAATTTTTTTTTTTCTTTTTTTGGGAATGCAGATGCATGCACACATGCTGAAGGTATAGAAAATGACCCCTGCATGTTAGGAGAATGGGAGTATCCCAGCTCTTTCTTCAACATTAAAATTGATGGGGTGGGGGGATGTGAACTCGATTTTTTATAATATTGTACAGCTCTCTTATACCTCAGGGTTCCATCTGGAGAAGTTGGTCTTGCATTGAGGCCAAAGGACGGCGAACTTCTTCGAAAATCTTAAAAGGACTCGAAAACCAGAAAATCCTGACTATGATGGCATCCCACAATATACAAGCTGTAAGCACATTATAGAACTTTGAAGTATAAGTTATTTCATTTAGTCAAAATCTACCCAAATGTTGACCTCGACGAGCTTGTTCATCTTATTATCAGGCTAAAATCACTGGTTATTTACTACTGGCTCCTCTTGTAGCATTTTGCATCAGATGTATTCTTGGTGTGTTTCACCGCAGACGTGCTAGATCTTTCAAACATCAAGATATAAATGCATCAGGGTCGCATGATCACGGTTCCAGAAGTATTAGGTGGAAAACTGCACTTCGTGATATAAGGGAGCCAGATGCTTTTGACACCGAGTCAAGAAAAGATTCCGTTGTGAGTATTATGTACCAACTGTCATATTTGCCCTAAAGGTTCTACATTATTTAACTTTATCTAGTATTATGTTTCCGCATTAAAGGCCAGTAGTCGGTTTAATCTTAATTGGTAAAGTTTCGGTTATCATAAAAATACAACTATTTTCCACTAACAGTTCTCTTTTATACTTGAACATTGAAATATTGTTACTCTTGGTGTAGGATCCTCTTGAAGATCGATCTGAAGCTCCATTTGAAGACATCTCCAGTGCCTATACAGAACTGGACCCTGCTTATCAGAAATTCCTTTCAGAATGTGGGATGAGTAATTGGGGATACTGGCGCGGAGGCGGCTCCAATGAATAAAACACCACGGTATGGAAGTAGTTTCTCTTTGTGAAAGCCAATTATCTAATGTGCACGAAGAGCAAAGAAGTATTCTGGAGATTTGGAGGTTTCTAAATTATTGAATTTTACCTGTGTGGTTAAGTAATCCGCTGCATTATTTAAGTTGCGCCTTTCAAATTTTATTATGCATATAAGGCATGTATAGGAAGAAAGTTACAAGCATTGCAAAAAAATCCAGTTTACAAATTGCAGCACTTGCAAGCTGGTGTAGAACTGCCAAAGTTCTTGTGGTTGTGGGTTTAGTTGTCATTGCCATTGGTCTCTTAGCTGGCTTCTCGTGTGCTCTCACTTTCTTATATTTCTTTACTGCTGCCTTTAGCTTTATTACTTAACAAACTTTTTAACTGTCTGTTCAATTCTAGAATGGTCTTAAGGTACAAGATTTCAGAAGTTCATGCTGGTCACTGGGATGCCCGGACCTGGCTCGTTATTATTTCTGAAAAACTGTATCATAAAGCTCATCATAGTGCAGGCAGTTACGAAAGGAAGACTAAGTCAGAAAGCACTGGTTTTAGAAAGTGAGACCATTCCCGAAGTCAGTTTAGAGGCAGCAGTCTCCACTTACACATCTTGCATGTTCTCTGAAAAGTACGTATTCAGTTGAACTTATTTTGTCTAATTTTGAACTGAGTAATTTTCTTTTATATAGGTTGCACAAGTGTATTAAGGGGTTGATTGGAACACTAGATACGTAGAAGATTGAATAGCTTAGAACTACCTGCGTCTTTGGGGGGAAAAGAACAAAGATGTCTCCTGCTTTTGCTGATCATTCTAAAGAGGAAATCGAACACTGGAAAGCAGGGCGTTTTTTTAGTTCTATCATGAAGATTGACCGAGTTGTCTAACAAATGCACATTTAGAGAAGGAAACCAAGTCGAGGGTTTTCTATTGCACTCTATTTTGTGTTATAAACTGGCTTCAATTCTTGTAAGAGGATTCTCAAAGGAATTTGTATACTTTGTATATGAATATTGTATTGTTTCAAGTTTTTCACTTTTTCTTTTGTTTTTTACACGAGGTATCACAGGACACCGTCAATTATACATCCTCTAGAATTGTGCAGTGACCCATAAACTGCACAACAGGCACGTTGGCACAAGGCCAGCGGAACTAGGTACCAACCTCGAGAGACTCACCAGTGGTGAGAATCAAACCCTGGACCTCTAGGGCACCGTCAATTCCCGACTACAGAACTGCACAACCAGGCATGTACGTCCCCGCGTAGCCTACCACTAGAGCTACAGGTAGTTGATAAGTTTTTTCACTTCTTACCAGCAACATAAGATATTACCTACCCGAGGTCTGAACCAAACAAGGGAGAACTGAGAGTTGTAGAAAATTGCTTATGGTCTGCTGAGTATAAAATGAAGGAAAGATTACTAGTAACCAAGCTTTGCTAATCACTTTCTAGTTTGAGTAGATTTAATTAGCAAAATAGTAAAACCGTTCTTAGTAGTCATTTCCTATTAAACATTAGCAAAACAGTACCAAAGGAATGCACCATTACTGGTAAACAGGGTTGAACTATTTTGCAAATAAAATCCAACATCTGAAATGGTCACAATGAAGCTGTAATACATAAGAGTTCATTGATTTTCACATCTTACTCAGAAAATCAAGTGTAATTGATAAATATTACTTCATCTACTGAATTTAGTCATTCGCAGTATCGGAGAGCCTATTTTTTGGGTTAAACCCTTTCAAGCTATCATTAACATCATAACTTAGGGAGGAGTACCTAATACAGCAAGCACAAAATAGGACTAAAATTTTACATAATCAAGTAGCATAAATTTCACGAATTACACTGTCAATTTTTCAGCATGTTACAGAAAAAAGGTAAAATTGGATCTAACGGTAGGTCTGCTCTCCTGCGTATTCCGCCAATCTCTAACAGAAATTTACTCAGCGAACACGCCGTGCTTTCTCTTCTTGTCCTAGTCCAAGGGACCTCTGCGCATTTGAGATACCCTCTCCATCTGCAATAAAATCAATTTAAACTCAGCTGTAAATAGGAAGAATTAAAAGTAGAAAAACTAAGTTTGTTATAGAAGGTCATCAAGCAGTGTGACTGATACAATCTTTTATCAAATCATGGCAGTGAAAACTGTGTTCAGATTCACATATGTTACCACAACCCATATCTGGACTTGCATCCGGTTTTCATAATTACAAACTGATATCTGACTCACTTTTGGATCACCTAATCTTGGTGGGATGATCTGACTAACTCGAAATAAATCAAAGCTTTGTAAACTGCATTAAACTCACCAAAGAACTGTGTGAAAATGCGAGTGAAAAAGCTCAAGTTGCGGGAAACATTGTATGCCATTGCAGGAGGAAGAGGTTTCACAATGGTGTCAATGCTGAAGACATTTTGAAGGAACTGCAAGTATGAAATAAAACAGTTCAGATGTAGCAATTAGTATTGTTGAATAAAAAGCATCAGCCGCTGGCTTGAGAACTGTTCATGTGCATTTGAGATCTATACTATCATTTCAAGAAATAACACTGTTACGAAGAGATACTCGAGTGCAATTCCTTTCAGAATCTGAAACAATTCCACATTCATTTAGAAAAGACTGAATGGGCAGGGAAAAGTTAGAATAACTACATCCTCATCCTACTTCTCTCTTTAGATATGTCTACTTTTTTGTTTTGTTAATTCTTTCTAAATTTTTATAAAACTGATATCTCCTTAAAAATTGGATTCTACTTTGAAATATATTCGTACTCACCATCTTCCCTTGCATTAAGTAGTTTTCTAACAATTATATGTTTTCCTACAAGCAAAAAGAGAAAGAAAAAGAAGAAGAAAATACGTCTTAAGGCACTCAGACATCTATGAAAACAGGAACTCATGGCACATTTCTCTTGAATGGTTAAATATAAAGAGGGGACGCGGCTTAATCCTTCCTTTCCAACTTCTCAATTTAGTATATATTTTTCAAATCTGTATTCATCCTTGCTCCGGCCTTTATTTACCCCTTTGAAAACTCAGGACCCAAAGAGATGTGTGTTCAAATGCACCGATGACATGTTTAAATGCACCAGGGGAGAATAAGTTTGGAGTCTTGAATTCAAGGTGTGGACTTTATTTGAAGGGACATAAAAGGGATATAGCATTCTTGAGAGGCTTCGCAACAGAGTTAGAGGACTCGACTGAGACATATGGAAATGTGTCTTCTTGTGTGATTTACCTTCTCTATCATACACGAAATCGAGTTTCACAATCATCTAACCTAGGGACCTAATCTCTAGGGTGAACCACAGTTAATTTTTGAAGTTCCATTAGTCCTTGTATGATTGCTTGTGATCTCAGGTTTTCTCTCCCTTACTTTGTTGCATTGACGATGAAACATAATTAAATTTATTCCATGCCTATAAAAGCCGAACTCAATACTTCCTACTAAAAACATACCCCTAATCAACCGAAAAAATAATTGTATATCCATAGCATGAAAGTAATGAACAGAAACAATTCTCAAAACTGAAGTTTGCACTTTGTAGTAATTGTACCTCAAAAGAAGATGATCTTTGCACACAACAAACCACTATACCTTCGATATATTATAATATTAGTGTCAACTTCTACCTCAAAACATAAAAACAAGTCATCATTCAATTCATAATAGATATTTCCCTTTTTCAATTTTTATCAGAAGCATGAAATTGGTAATAATTTTTTTTAACATTTTACCCATTAAACTTAATCAATCTTCAGAATTCTAAGAAACTAGTAATTGGGTATCCATTAAAACACGAACTTTAGTGGAAACTAAGCACTGGGTATCCAAATTCAAGTAAATTAAGATGTGGGTACACAAGAACAACCAAAACCCAAAACTCAAAACTACATAAAATTTAGTAGAAATTGAGAAATGGGTGTTTGAGAGAAGACCTGAAAGTTCCTTTGGAAGCTGTATTTGAGCTCTGGGTCAATCTCAGAGATTGAATCTTTGGTGTTGTTGTTGTTATGTTTGCTTGATTTCTTCCCTGGAACATACATGGTGGAAGAGTTTTCTCCGGGTTGTCTTGAAACTTTGAGATTTGCATCTTTGAACTTATCTTCTTCTGATGCTTCTTCTTCTCCTCTCCATGGTGCTGATGACAACAATTGCTTCTTCACCATTGTTTTCTTCTTCACCAATTCACAGAGATGAAGATAACTGAAGCTAATATTTATGGGTTTTTATTAAGGTCTTTTGATGATAGATTTTTTGCTGACAGTTTATGACCCCTGTGAGGCTCACAAGAGCTATATTGACCTTGGTAGGGCTCATGTCAAATGGCCGAATAAAGTGTTTTTCATTATGTTACTAAAAGATGGTGTTGCAAACGAGCGAAGATGAAGGTTGTAGGAGCTGTCCCTCGAGCTAATATAATAGCGAGCTACCATAATGCCAGGCTTATACAAAACTTTAAGTCAAAGATACCTATCTTACCATAATGCCAGGCTTATACAAAACTTTAAGTCAAAGATACCTATCTCTACGAACTGACAATTACAGGAACGGCCTCCGAAAGCTCCGCCATTTTTTTTAATCCAGAAGAACATGTTGCTACCCACGAGCTAGAGAGTAGATCTATAAATAGGACATGGGCGATAGGGAATGTTTATAGATATTGGGATATAGAAAATGCCTAATCAGTCTAATTCCAGAGCACCACTCTTTGTAATTTGTAATATCCAAACAATAAAGTTATTCTTCTAAAATCTTCGAGACGAGGTCGTGGTTTTTACCTATTTACGCTAAATTCGCGTTGCTTTAAATTACTTGTTTACAATTGTTTGTGTTCCAACTACGAAATTAGGTCCTTAGACAGGCGATGATGAAGATGGGAAGAGATTGGAGAGGATGAAACCTTTAAGGAAGAAGAGCGTAAGGGAGAGAGAAGACAATGACGAGGGAATGGATAGAAGGACAAAGAGTTTGTGACATTCTTTTATTTTGGCTATCCATGCGAAACACCTCCCTTCCTTCGTTTAATACAATTATTGGCCATAGTACCAGTTTTGTGACATTAGCGTTTACTAGTCCTAGTGAATGTGAGTCTCACTTAAGGTTACGAGCTGTAAGCAAAATTCTCCTTAAACGGGTGCAGGTTTGGTTTGGGTCAAAACCCACAGCTCTACTAATTAGTCATCACTGACTGAATGCTTTGTTCTCATTGTTGTCATCAGAAGAAGAGAGAAATCAAAAGCATGAAATTTGCAGTGAAATCATGGAGCAAAGGTGGTGGAAGAGCACGGGCAGGTGTTCTTCAACTAGGTAACTGCCCGGGACCAATAGAGACTCCAGCTCTTCTTCTCACAACTATGAAAGGACTGCCCGTTTTCATTGCCCCTGACCTCCTCCCTTCTCTTCCCTCACCAGACTCACATCTCTTCCAAATTAGTCCTCTTCACTTGTAAGTATTCATTCTCCAAACCCCATCTCTTGTATCTCTACTTTTACTGATAAAACAATGTCTGGGCTTCTTAAAGATTGGTTTTTTATTAGTAGAGTCTTATGTTTTTGATGTTTGTTTTGGTACAACATAATGTGCTTGCAATGCCCGTATCTTCGAATTATTATTTATAAGTGAACTTCTCAAATACCCAATGTTTTTTTTACTATGGGGACATATACAGTAGATCCCCCATAAATTATTAATCGCGATTAAATAATACTTTTTTACCGGTCCCGGGTTAATGGACTAAATTAATAAATTTGCTAAATTTATAAGATAATACATAGTAAAAAACTTCTTAAAGGTTCCTATATGTCTCACTTACCACATAAATTAATAATTTGCTAATACTAAATATATATCATACGGACAAGGAAGCCTTTAAATATGACTCAAGTGTTGCTTGTTTTTTTTCCTGAAATTGAAGTCGAGTTAGATCTTATCTATGATTTTCCGTACGTACTAAGAAGTTCTGGTGTGGTGTTCTCGTAATGCAACAATAAATTATTCAATGTCATTGTCGCTTTGAGAGCTTCATTGCGCGAAATGGACTCTAAAACAGAACTATCATCTACAATTTTGCCCTCTCGATCATTATTCAAGTTTTGATTATTAAACGTGCTAAGATTTTTATGAGTATTGAATTGTTAATTCATTAAATAAGAAAAATATTTTGGAAAAATAAGCAATACTTTGATAAATTAATAAGTTATTAATTAATCGATAAATTTAAACCCCGTTTAATTAATAGGTTTCCCCTGGTACCAAGGCTGCTAATTTATAGGGGTTTTACTGTAGCTTGTTCATCATTTTATAGTTTATAACATACATTAGTGTAGACCAATGTAGCATTATACAATATTTTATACTACTAGAGGTTAGCTCGTGTCTACAAAACTCCCGTTGAATTAATTTGTACCAAAGGGGTGCTTTCAACATTTAATGTTGGTCATGGTGAAAATATTTCCGTTTAGCAGTTTAATCTGACCGTGTTTATATATGAAAAAGAAGAAGATGGTGATGAAATACTTAAGAATATTTATGTATTTATTTTTTGACTGAGTCATATTTTCAACATTGTGAAATTATGCAGTATGGATTGCCCTACCCCAAGTACTATTTCTAAGATTGGAGGGCTGAACCAGATGCTTGGTTTGCATAACCACGGCTTTATAGCCGTTCCAAGGGATTCTATCATATGCCTTCCAGTAAGCGAGAGCAGCAACAAATATGGACCTTCATTCGAGACACCTTCTGGCCGCAGATTGGTAATGCTTTCTTACTGCATTGTAGAACATCTCTGATACTGTTCTTAAGCTTGTAAAAAGAAAAATCATAATCACAAATAGTTTTGTAACTGATTGAACAACACCATAAATCTGTAAATAAGAACTTGGAGTAGCGTCCTCTTGCTGTGCTTCTAATCATATGAAAAAGGGCAAACCCTTGTAGACTGACTTTCCCATTGGCGCCAATTTGAATGACATCCCAGGGGAAAAAAACATGAAAACTGATGCTTCTAGACCCATCGTTATTCCACATACTTTTTTTGTTGTTGCTATTTTCACCCTTGTTTTCTTAAGAACTGAAACAGCTTAAACAAGATTACCATTTGCGGTGCTCTTAATTTTAGTGATTTTGTTAGGTTAAGTTCAGTATTCCCGCTTGGTAAATTTGCTGTAGGCTTCAGTAATTAATTATGCTTTTACTTGTATATTCTGATTGGGCTTAATCTTCTTTATCAAAATATATCTTTAGATAAAACCTGCTGAATATGCTGAAATGATCACATCACTGAAACCAAACCTATGGGCTAGTCTAGCAGATGAAGTGCCTGCCTGGGTTTCTGAAAAGAGAAACAAGACTTCGGTGGATCGAACTGTGCGTTGGCTTGACGAATGCATTGCCCTAGACCCGGTTAGTGACATGTATGCATTTATGTTCTAACTTTTTCTGTATTCGTTGTGACTTATAATTTAGAGGCTGACATGCCTACTATCTTAAGTGGTTTATCGGCATTCTTGGTTTCACTGTCGAGGATATTGCAACCAATGTTGGTTAAACATACTTTTGGACTGCCTAATGAGATTGACTAGGTATAATTTGAGGAACTTGGCAGTGGCGCCTTCTTGCTTACTTCGTGGGTGGCGGTTGAAAATTTTGACCTTCTTTGTAATCGTCCTTTCTCACTCAGCGCACGTGCTTCTTTGCAAGCATTTGTTATAATATTGCGGTTTCATGTGGAGGTCCTTAAGTCGTGGTTGTACAATGCTTTTAGTATGGTTCTTATACAGTTAAGATGATAAAACTGTGTTAAATGTTACAAGTACATAAGTTGGATAAATATAGGTTAACTTGCAACTGATCAGACATATAAACAATGATAGAACTTAGTAGGATTGAGTAACATATATTACAAAAAATGATGTGAAGAAGTTTATGATCTAACCAAAGACTACCCATTGGTGCGTCGAGGCGTGTGTCATCTGAGTGTCCAACACATATGGACATGGATTTTTATTTTTTTTCTTGCATATATGGACTTCAGCTTTCTATATTTTAGAAATTGGAATATGTACTATTTTTACATGACCGCTTTTACAATTTAGGCAGGTGGCAAATCTGTTTTGGGAGCTATTGTTGGAGGATCAAATGTGGAACAACGCATTCGTTGTGCTCGAGAAGTAGCTAGCCGAAATGTATCTGGTCTGTTCATCTTTCACTTTTCCAAATATCTTGTTTTTCTCTGAGAGTCTAATAAATACCAACAATATCACAAAATTAAATTAGAAGTAATTGTGTCCCGGTTGTTTAGTTAGTCATCGACGAGAGAAATGGGGCATCTCATAGTTATTGAACATGTAAGGGGCTGTTGCAAACAGTCGTAAAAGTATTGGGGGTGGAGGGTTTCTCCAAATAACTCTTAATATTATCCTAGTACCTATCCCAGGAAGCGATGGCATCGATTCAGAGAAGATACAGCTCTTCAATATTATAATCTTGTTTTCTGATAAGCAGAGTTAAAAAGAAGAGCATAAGTAAACTATTATGGATGTAACTATGCAGTACAGTTTCTATTTCATGCCTTGACAATTAGAGTTACAAAGTATCTTTCTGGATGATGGCTAATCCATAATGTCTTGTGAAAGTTTTGAAAGAAGAGAACATTGCTTAATTTGCTGTGCCGAATTTGAAACATTTTGAGTATTTAATTTGCTCATAAAATTTCTTGTATAGGTTACTGGATTGGAGGTTTTGGGCTTGGAGAGAGCTTAGACGAGCGGCCTACTCTCCTTAATGCAGTTACTGTAAGATAGTAATCCTCAAATCCTCGATGTTACGGGTTTCTAAGCTCTTATGTCTTTATGTTTTTGTAGTTGCCCCCTATTAACTCAAGTTCACTTTGACATGTGGTAAAAGAGAAGGGTGATGAGTTGAATCTTATGTTAGAGTAACTCTAGTGGTCTAAGTTTTATCAACTCTTCCTCTTTTAGCTCATGTGAATATGATGTATGGCCTTGAGTTAAATCTTAAAAGGTCAGCAAAAATGCACTCCGAAAATATTATTCTATCAGTATCCAGAATTTTTTCTTATCATTCAGATCAGAAAAGTAAACACCATTTTTTTCTCTCTTAATTTTGGTAATATTTGCAATATTTACTCTAAAAGAGACTTACTGGTTTTAAAAGCAAAGAAGTTTACATATATTTTTAACCCTAGACACTGAAAAGAGGATACGGACGTAAAAACAAAAAAGTTAACATCTCTATTTACTGTGGTATAGTTTGCTCTTCAAAAAGGGCAATGGTTGCTTTGATCATGTCATTGTTCAATGTTCAGGATATCTTGCCAAAAGAAAGGCCACGTCAGATTTCTGGTCTCGGACTTCCAGGTATGGATGTCAGTTCTATGATTTAACGGTCATAATTTGACTACCAAATGTCATAGGTACAGTTTGCTTCTAGTAAGATCTGGATCAGATCCAACAGATCCGGATTTGGGTAATATATATACCTTATATATATTTCACTAAAAATCAAGTCTTGGTTCAACCTAAAACTATGTTTTTGGAAAAATGTTGTAAGAATTTTTGTCAAAATTGTTGTCCCCGGATCCCGTGCCTACACATATATATATATACCTTGGTCCAACCTTGACCCTCCTTTTTCTGCCCTACTTGTATGAGGATCTCATCGATCACTACGACAAGCCTATCTTGGTAATATTGACTGTTTAAGAGAAACTGAAAGATAAAAAATTTGCTTAAAATAAGGCTTTGTGTTTTAATTTACAGAGGAAGTCTTGCAGGCAGTTGCTTCAGGCATTGATCTCGTTGACTCTACGTATGTTGCTCAGAGTGATATGTTTATTTACCGTTCAGTCTTAGGCATGTTTACGAATAAAACTTCAGCATATTTTGTTCCTTGATTTACAGGTATATTTATCATCTTACACTTGGAGGCTTTGCACTTACCTTTCCCCTGGATAGGACTGAGATACATATTTCTGACTCTGAGACCAATGAAATTGATGGCGACTGTACAAAAATTAATCTGCGGGCAACCATTTATAGGTCAGTATCATATCCAGCTGCATACCCTTGTAATATCTATTCTTTTGTGTTTAAAAAAAGACAATAATTACTATTTTCTCTACATATATCGGATAGTTTCACCGTTTCTTTTCCACTGCAATGTTGTTCAGGAAAGATACATCAGCTCTCGTCTATGGTTGTAGCTGTTACACTTGTCAGAATCACACACGAGCATACATCAATCATCTTCTCAACGTTCATGAGATGTTGGCACAGATTCTACTCGAAATGTAAGTGCTTCTGCAAGTACTTTTTTATGTATATTCCCCAACTCCCGATACCAAATACATGTTTCGTTGTACGAGGAATGAGTTAGAGTGTTCTAACCATAAGATATAACAATCTGCACATCTCTTGACACTATTACGACTAAAATACTAGCTCACGCCTTTCTCCACAACATGTGTGGTATCATTATCTAATTCTTATATTGAACGGAGTTTTTCTTATGTGTTGCAGACACAATACTCACCATTATCTTTGTTTCTTCCGCACAATAAGGGAAGCTATCAAAGAAGGGACATATGATACGTTCTGTCAAAGATTTTACGAGAGTAGGCGTGTTCATCTAATGTGCTGAAATGACCAGATTGCAACTGTGATCTTGCTTGGTTTGCCAGATTAGAAAATATGAATACATGAATTAAGTTGGTAGTTTATCTTTATAACTTGAATATATAGTTTATCTTTATCTAATTACAGCTAAGTTGGTAGTTTTACTTGTCATATGAAACACCATACAATGTTGTTGGTTCAAGTCATTGTGGCATTGTCTATGTTTGTATTTCACTTACTTTGTGTTTAAAATTGAGGTAGAAAGTTGCTTTAGAGGCTTCCTGGGTGGTTCGTTTGCCACAACAGTAGATAAACTGGAAGCAAATTACCTTTCAGATTTACTTTGATGACTGACAACCGTAAAGTATATTTCCATTCTCCTGATAAACAATCCTAGAGAATTTTACTTGCCCCAAAAGATTGACGAGGGCAAGCATTGAAGGATTCACTCACATGCACAAGGAAAGAGGAAAAGAACAGTGACAAATTTCTAAATATTAACAATTCCTCCACCAGTAGCCGAATCCAAATTAAACAAGAGTACAAGAAAATAAATTACGATATGATTTTATGTTGTAAAAAGTACATTTTTGTCAGAAAAAATGCTTCTGAACAGTGCATACATTTTGGCTAGAGTTACTAATAGATTCATTAAATTTAGGAAAATGACTCTGCCTTACAATATTTGGGAGTAGCTAATTCCATCCCTCTTTGGCTGTACAAAACGAATCCCCCAAAACACAAAAACCTATAAAGAATTCCGCATTTTTCCAAACATCCACAAGCGCCCCGGGGTTAATCCGCCTCAAGGTTCCAAACATTGGACAATCTAAATTTGGAGTGGCTTTTTTGAAACAACATCTAGGATGAAGCATCACCGGCTTCCATTTCTCCCAGAATAAAGTAGAGCTTCAGACTGCGCATAATCACCATTTTTCTTTGTTTTGGCTTTGTCAAGGCGAGCTTTGCGGACAGCTTGTTGAATTTGCCTCTCGTGTTCTTTAAGCATTTCCTCCATGTTTCCCCCTGGAGGCATTAGTGGTCCAGAATAGTGGATCCTATTCTTCTTTGGGAAAACCTGAAATAATAAACCGCAGCAGCTTTGTCAGACAATAAATCTTCTAAAGTTACAATTAAGGAGTTACTCTTCCATTTCCAATCCTGCACATCCAAAATTTGGGTTGGGACGTTCTGTATGAGTATCTGTCCAATAGCTTATTATATTAATTTCATTTATTTTTTGGTTATATAGACCAGCCAATATATTTTGCAATAGTCTTTTGTTGTTTCTCGACCAATAGCTTCTTGAATCAATAAAGCTTCAATACTAAGAAAAATACAAAATTTGCCACGTACCCTATCACCACCCTTTTTATGAGAAGAGGTTGGCCTATCGAGTATATGGGGGTTCCACTCCTGCTTTTCACATGACTCAGCATCGTCTAGCTGATTGAACCGTTTATCTGGCCAGTGGGAGTCTGTACTCCTTTCGCGGCTTCTTGCAGCTACCAAACCAGATAAGTTAGCTAAGTCGGTGGAAGCTCCCTGAGGCATGTGAGATCTCTGGGCTCTCAACTGACCATTTCTTGAAGAACCAGATGTGTGCGGAGGCCCATATGCACTTGGGTGTACTAAGCCACTGTGTGAAGTTACTCTAGGAGGTTCAATAAGGAAGCCAGATCCACCATCCTCATGTGGATTGTATTTGTCGCTGTTGCTTTTCGGGTTTGTATGTCCCTGTCGCCTCTGAATTAGACATAAAAGATAAGATGGTGGTAAAACAGGAATAACATGACCACATTTAGCAATCTCCATATGATTTGCGCTTCTACCAGAAATCACACAAAACATGGTATTTAAAGTCAATATTAAACTCAAAATACTCCTTTTTAAAAAATTTAAATTATGTTTTCTAAAGAATACAAACATTTTAATATGCATTACTACAGTACGTGCGTATGGGTATGCGTGTTAAATGTGCATTTTATCATATGAATTATGTTTTATATATTCGTAGCTAGTTGTAATTATAAAAACCAAATCCTAAAAAAAATCCTTGCTCACTTCATTCTGTGAGGCCTCCACTTGACCTTTTTCATTTTTCTTCCCTTTTTGAGGCTCCACAGGTCCTCCTTCCCTGAACTCTCTTCCTCTCCACCTCTATTTAGGTGACTACCAGAGACCCGGTCATTTCATCACGCAAAACTAGTCTATAGTTTTGCCAAGATTATACAACTTTTTGATTACCAAATACAAATTAGACTAGTTCCCTATTCTTCATTCGTAAAATATTAAACTACTAACTAGGAGCATAAACTCAAGACTGGTAATAACATATCTATTTCTGGTGATATGGTTGAGGCAGGCCCTTGTGTCCTAAGTCTAGATCCAACCATAATACCTTATGTGGAAATGATAATAACCAAGACTACCAGTATGAAAGAGTTCGAGAGTTGCATGAATGGTGCAATTTTTGCCCTTGTGTCTCTTATTGCTTACAACTTTGCTTCTCACCTTCATAAAGCCAGGCCTGCCCAATTGTCCAATTGAAGAGCAGTTATTCTCATCAAAAAGGTAATATAGAGAGGTACGACAAGGTGAGTTCTAGTGCCAATAGTTCTAATTCAAGGTACAATTATCTGGAATACTAGGGGTCTCAACAATCCTCTCAAACAAAAGGAAGTGAGGACCCTTTCATTGGGCTTCTGGAAACTAAACTAAAAAAAGTTAATGAAATGGAAGCTGTGAACAAAATCTGTCCTACTTGGAGCCATGTAAGTAATGCAATGAATACTGATGCAGGTAGGATCCTGGTTTGCTGGGATCCAATTGTGTGTTTATTAACCATTGTAGGGACTTCTGCCCAAGCCGCACATTGTATTGTAGAATGTTATGACACTAAATTCCTTATTTCAGTCATTTATGCTTCTAATAGTGCTGTTGGTAGAGATATTCTCTCGAAGGATCTCTACAACTTCCACAAATTCCTGCCTTTGCCTTGGAGTCTTGCAGGTAATTTTAACTCCACCTTTAGCAATGATGATAAGTAGGGAGGAAGGCGTGTACTCCCTGATGTTATTATCAAGTATCACAAGTATCTCAGTGACCTTAATCTGATGGACATGAAATGCATAGGACACAAGTATACATGGTCAAACAAGCACAAAAAATGAGGATAGAATTTTAGTGAAGATTGATAGAGTGCTCATTAATGATAAATGGGGAAGCCTCTACTCTAATTCTCTCACTGAGTTCATAGCAGCTAGAGTTTCAGATTACAGTCCCCTTATTACCAAGATTCTCAACCACCCAAGGAACCCTAAGATTCCCTTTAACTTCTGGCTCAATATGGAGGGGTGTAAGAGGACTATTCTGGGGCTGCATACATGTTGCCAAAAGCTTGTTGCCAAACCGTGTAAGGGAATCTTCGGCTCGGTTTTTGAATTCGGTTTTTGAACTGATTTTGGTTGCTGGGTTTTCATTTCATTAACATCTTCTGGGGCTGTGTTGCTGTCTTTGACGTTACAAGCTAGGGTTTCTTTGGTACAGGTCAGGGCAGCTGGCGATGGCCGACTCTAAAGGTCATGCTGTCCTCCACCGCCCCTAAGACGTCGTCCAATCTCCAAACCATCCCTATGATTAGGATCAATAGCTAACAAAGCTTGAACATCTTGCAAAGCCTAGTCAAACTTACCCAATCCCTCGAAAACCCGTGCACGCCTTAGAAGTGCTCGACCAAACCGGAGCTGAATTATCAACACCTGCGAGCACTCCAAAACCACCGTCTCATAATCCACATACTCTTTACATTAAACAAGCAGTGCGGTTACTGTGAAACAAAGTACGATCGAGGTGGGTTTTTGGGGTTAGGCAAGGCGCTTTCTTGTAGTGTTGAAGATTACCCACATAATCTTTCGATTGGAAAGACTTGAAGATCACCCATATAATCTTCTTTTAGCCTCCATTAGATGCAACAACATCAACAGGGCCTAAAGAATTGGGGTCTGAACACTACCAACATCAACAGGGCCTAACGAAATCAATAACGCCTCCATTAGATGCATCAACATCAACATCAACATCTCAAAAACATCTTTCGCAGTTACAGCTTCTGGGGTTTGAACACTACCACCTTTCTTTCTCCTTGCTCATGATTTTCCCATTTTTGAACTCTCTTAGTGTTTCTCTCTCCAAACAGGGCCTAACGAATTGGGGGTTTTTAGAAAGGATTTGGTGATAAACAAAAAAGGGTTAGATTGGAGTGATGTTTAATTTGAAGATTTGTTCTTTAATTTTATGAAATTGGTTTCTTGAGATCGAGATCTTCTTCTCCATCTCCAAAGTTTTGGAGAAGAAATCCCTAGAGAGAGAAACTCAGTGATGTAAATTGTGAATTATGTAGAGAGAGAGAGACTCCAGTAGTGTAAGGTGTAACCAATAAAACTAACCCGGTTCGGTTTAGTCCGGTTAACCGAATGGTGAAACCAGTAACTGAACTGGGTTTGGTCGGTTCCCCATTTTTTGAACCGAAAACCGAACCGGGCCTCACAAAAACCGAAAAAAACTACCGGTTCGGTCCGGTTTGGCTCGGTTTCACGGTTTCGTGGTTTTTCCTGTACAACCCTACTACTCTCAGGTAAATTCTACTTCTATTGCTCTTATCCCAAAAATTTCTAATCCTTCTAACTTTAGTGAGTATAGACCTATTTCTTGCTGTAATGTCACCTATAAGGTCATCTCCAAGATTCTTACTTTTAGGATGAAAATTGTCTTGAACCCCCTCATCAGCCCAGGCCAATCTGCTTTTGTAGATGCTTTTGTAGATGATAGAGCCATTTCTGATAATCTCTTGGTAGCTCATGAGTTACTAATAAATTATCATAGATCTAGTGCTACTACTCCCAAGTGTACAACTAAAATAGGCTTGAAGAAAACCTATGATCTTGTACATTTGCAAGCTGTAACTACTACTCTACAAGCTCTCAACTTTCTTGACTGGATGGCTGAATGTATCAATACTCCTACCTACTCTGTCACTATTAATGGGAGTCTTCAAGGGTTCTTTAGAGGTTACAGAGGGCTTAGGCAAGGTGACTCCATATCCCCTTACCTTTTTGTGCTTGTAATGGAGTCTTTGGGTATTCTTTTTGAAGAAAAAGCTGATGAAGGCACCCTTGGCCTGCATTGCATTATAGATGCAAAAAAACTAGGTTGGTTCACGTTGCTTTTGCAGATGACCTCCTTGTGTTCTATAAAGGAGACATCTTCTCAGCCAAAGCTATTAAAGATTGCCTAGTTGTCTTTAGAACTCTTACTGAACTGCAAGTTAAAAACAACAAGTCTGTTGACAAGTCTATTTGTCTGGGTTAACCAAACTGTAAAAACTGAAATTTGCAATATCCTAGACTTCCAAGAAGCTACTCTTCCTTTTAAATATTTAGGCATTCCTTTAATATCTGTTGGTGTTAAAGCTAAAGATTGTTCTGTGTTAATTGAGATAATTGAGATGCTGACTAAAAGGATTCTCTCATGGAAACAAAAGTTTCTTTCTTACGCAGGTAGGTAGACTACAATTATTAAAGTCTGTCATCTCTAGTTCTTAGGTTTATTGGATTAATATCTTTCACCTCCCCCAATTTATTGTGGACAAAATTAATTCTATTTGTTGCAAATTTTTATCGAATGGTCATGAGAATAGAAAGAAACCTTATCCTATTTCCTGGAAAACAGTTTGCACCCCCAAAAAAGAAGGTGGCCTTGGGTTAAGAGATCTTAGTTTGTGGAACAAGGCTGCGACCATGAAACAAATTTTTAAAATTGCTTATCTAGCTGGGTTAAGTGGGTTAATGCTAACTTGTTAAGAGGTAGAAATTTTTGGAGTATTAAAATTCCAAGTGATTGCTCTTAGGTTTGGAGCAACCTCCTCAAGGGAAGAATGGATGCTCAGCTCCGTGTCAAACATATTCTTGGTGATGGTAAGTCTACTTCCATTTGGTACGATCCATGGAATGAAGCTGGTATACTATTTGACTCTTTTAGACAACAATTCAGGTATAATTCCTATTTAGGTCTTAATGCTAAAGTTAGCAACCTTATTGATGGTAACAATTGGAAAATCCCAGAGCACATTCAATCTTCTATACCTGATATTACTAATAATCTCCCTAATGTTTCTCAGGTCCCAGGAATGGAAGACATTGTGGTCTGACTCCCTCAGTTTATGGAGACTTCACAGTCAAAAGTGCTATTGATAAGCTCAGAACTACTGGTAATAATGTCACATGGTATGAGCTCTGTTCGGGAACAATGGTGATCCCTAGGCAAGGGTTAATCTGCCGGATGATGATCAACAATTGTCTGAACACCCAAGACAGACTAGTGCAAAGAAATATCCTGGTTACTTCTCTTTGTCCCATTTGCAAAGCTTCTAATGAGAGCAAGGAGCATCTATTTATGGAGTGCCAGATTGCCAACTCTGCTTGGTCAAGAATCCTTCTCAAAAGTGGGTTCACTAGAGCTATCTCTACACTGCAAGGTGAAATGGATTGGCTTTGTAGTCTGCCTAAGGAAGAAGTGAGTTCTAAGATTATTAAGATGGCGTTCTGCTGTTTTGTATGCTTTATATACCATATCTGGAAGACTAGGAACAATCTGCTTTTTAGAGGGAAACCTTTCCGCTTCAACCTGCTTCTTCATAATATGGGAACTGAGATAAAAAACAGAGCTGCTATGACCATCAAAAGAGTGCAAGATTCTCCCAGCTCTAGATATATCCGCAATAAATGGGAGATCAGCCCCATCTTCTATGTTCCAGTTTTCAAGATGTGTTCATGGGATCCTCCTAACCCTGACTTTGCTATGCTTAAAACTGATGGATCCATTTATGATTATGGTGGGATTGGGGGCCTTGTGAGAAACATAAGAGGTGACTGCCTTTATAGCTACTGTGGGAGAGGCAAGAAGATCACCATAGCCTACTTTGAGCTTTTAGCTATACTAAGAGGATTGAAGGCTGTATTGAGATTGGTGAATTAAATGTCCAGCTTGCTACTGATTCTAAACAGATGATTGACTGCATTGTGAGAAGCCAATAAGAGGGCAGATTTTCTTTCCACCTTGGAGCTGCATTCACCTTGTTCAAGCCATACACTACCAGATTGGCATCTCAGAAGTTTTAGCATGAAACACAAGTACAGAAAAGCCAATAAGAGTGCAGATTTTCTTTCCACCTTTTGTAATGTAGATGGTGAAATTATTTTAACTCCTAGCACCTGGCCTAACGAACTCAGTATATTTATGAGGGAGGAAGCTAGGGGTAAACAATTTATTAGGTTGTAATTAATTTTTCCTTTTTATTTGTGGTCCATGGGGTGCCTTGACCCCAGCTTGCTTTGCAAGAAAAAAAAAAAAAAAAAACTCATCAAAATTAACTTAAAAATGTAAGAGCACTTACTTGTAGCGAGGCCTGCACTTCAGCATTTATATCCGCTGTTGGCACTCCTTTGGAATCTTTTGGACCTCTTCTCCCGGATTCGGATCCAGAACCAATTATGGCTAATGCTTTTTGTCTGGTTTCAATATAAATAATGACGAATCATTGGTGATTCACTTACAAAAATAATTGTCTCATTTTCAAGACTGAATTTAGGCATTCAAACAATTGCCAAACCGAATTGCAATTGATTGTCAGAGAATGTAGGAGTATGTACCTTCTGGCTTCCTCATCCCGGAGCTTGGCATCAAACTCCTTGCTCGGCTGGTACTTGGGCAAACTTGATGGATCGCAGGGGTGAGGCCTTGTGGTGAAAAACTGGAAAAGAGAACTAGAAATTTAGGATAAAAGTAAATACCATAAGGGAAATTAAATAAAAGAGTATGTACAAATCCTACAATCATTAATTGATGTCAAGACTAATTGTAAACATGATCAACTTCAAGAATTTTCTAAATTCTTAATCGAAAATATCAGCTTTTCTAAAATTGGCCAACAGAAAAGTTAAACTTACATCACTTTTTAGTGCTGAAGAAGCTGATCCACGGGCGTCGGGTTCAATTGCGAGAAGAACATCCATAAGGGCCAAAGCAGAAGAAGGGAAGTCCTTGAAGGTTTCAGCAACACACCTCCTATACGGATGTTGAGGCTTGAAAATGGTTGCATGTGGCAATCTTGACTTTCTCCAGTACTCCTCGGAAGGCGAACCACAGAGTTTAAAAATCTTATGTAATTGCTCCACCTAGTAAATGTGATTACGAAGATTAGGCAAGTCGAAAAATTAATGGAAATTATACTTGCAGCCGCCATCCCGCCGAAGACATAATAATTTTGACTTTGAGTTTCAACACATAATCGTTGGTCATTGTAGGAAATGTTTACTTTTGGCCACATCGAATCGTGAAACTAGACATTAGACCCCTGTATTATCAACAGTAAATATAAAGGATGCCCCACCTAAAATATCCCTACATACTCTAAAATTCAAAATAGTACCTCCGTTCTCCCTGGCATGATAGGCTTCCCTGCAAGCAACTCTGCAAGGATGCAGCCGGAACTCCAGAGATCAACACCAACTGCATATTCTGTAGCACCAAGCAAAAGCTCGGGAGGTCGATACCACAGTGTTACAACACGACTTGTTAACGGCTGCTTCTGTTCGGGTGAGAAAAAGGTCGCCAAACCAAAATCAGCTATTCTGAGTATCCCATTATCGTCAATCAGAAGATTTGAACCCTTTATGTCTCTATGTAAAACCCCACGACTATGGCAGTGTTCCAACCCACGAAGTAGCTGCTGCATATAGCATTTAATCTGTGCTTCAGTAAACTTAACATCTGGGGAAGCTGCTAGCCCAGCAAGATCATGTTCCATGTACTCAAATACAAGGTATAAACTGCATGACATCCGTGACGTGACCAGACCCTCAAGCTTCACAACATTTGGGTGATCAAGCTTACGGAGAATATAGATTTCTCTTGCCATAAAGCGAACACTTTCTGGATCCATGTTGACAAACCTTACTTTCTTCAGTGCAACGATTTTTCCAGTTTCAAGGTCACGCGCTCTATACACATTACTATAAGTTCCCTGTCCAATCTGCACAAAAGTGAATCATTTGTATAAATTAAGAAAAAAAATCTACCATGGCAAGTCTCCCGTAAACTAAATTGAAAATGATACGACATTTATCTTTTCTGAGTAAGTTTATAGAGCAAGAGCTAAATATTAAGATCTAAATGCGACCGAAATAAAATGTCACCTATTCCCACAAGATAATTTGATGGAATTGCACGTTCTGAGAGGAAAAATACAACGGTTTATGTTATTATTAGGAGTTGGGCACAATATGGTATCAGGTCTCCATGGAACGGGCATTCAACAATCTTGTCTTGAATTGCGGCTCCCTTGTTTACAAAGAGATTTTACCAGTAATACTATTATTTCATATTTTGTGTCATTTACAGCTGTTCTTTTATTTCATGCAATTGCATCTCCCTTCTGGTATTCAGGGCCCTTTTGATTTCATATATATGCTTGAAATTTTCATGATTAAAAGAAAATAACAATAAGTACAATGATTCATAAATCTATGATATCTATTTGAACACATTGAAGTACATCTCTATTTGAAACTTAATCTACGCGGTTGCAATGTTAAACCATAACTTCAAACTATTCATTCAAAATAAAAAATATTACATAAGGTAGCAAAACTCACTTTGTCTAGCTTCTCGAACGAGTCCGCCCTCCTAGGCACCCACCCTTTGATCGCTTCTCCAGCAACTGCTGTGAGCCAAGAAGGCCAACCTGCAGCTACTTGTTCTCCCTCGGCACCATGAGGCAGACTAACTATCCTAGATATATGTGGCTCAACCCCATTCATCCCAATATCCATTGTTGCACGTCTTTGATGAACGGCTCTCATGGGTCTCCCATTAACCACTGTAACCGGCTTAATCTCTCTCTCATCCAAAAAAACTGGTTTCGGAACAATGATATCTTGCGATGGTGGCGTCGACACAATCCTTGTTGTATTTGACCCACCATGACTACCATTATCAAACTCAATTACAATCTCCTCTCTTCTAGAGGGTGTAACCAATGGTTTAGAAGACTTGCTAAATTCTTTATCCCTTTGACTCTCAACATATTCATTCGCACTCGAAGTCCCTTTCGAGCAAATGCAGCCCATAATATTACCACCCCACAGTCCCCTGTTCTTTTCGCAAACAGGTAACTGCTAAATCCCCAGAAAAATATCTCCCTGAATTGTACCTCACAATGCATTTAACCTCAACCGACATGCAACACAATATCCTTCATTCCCACATACTCAATGCCCCAAAACATCAAATAATAACCAAAAACCAATAGTTTCAATCAACAAACCTTCAGAAATCGTCGAAAAATCGAAAAAATGCCGAACCCGGACACCCTCTCGGCTGAAACTCGAAACCCAGACCAGAAATCCAGCAATGAGCACAGAACTCCCGTCAAAATCCAAACTTGGATTTTAGTTGAGATGGGGTTTTGGGGTGGCCAAAAAGAAAAAGAAAAAAAAAAAAAAAACTTTTTGTTTCTGGATTTGTCTAGAATTAAAAACAAATCAGCAAAAAGGGGTAAATCAAAAATACAAAAAAATTGGATTGGATTGGATTGGTATGAAATTAGGTGTGACAGAGAGAAAGAGAGACTTACGGATCTATAAAAAAGGCTAGAAATGCGATGAACCAAAGAGAGTTTTGATGGTTATTAGTAGAGACTCTTTAATTCTAGAGAGAAATATAGAGAGAGAAAGTCATTTTAGAAGAGAGAGAAAGTCTGAACCAACTTCTCTTCTTCTCGTTCCCGTGTGACAAGGAAGCCTACAAATTAAAATGTGAGTGAGTATCAGAGATTCAGAGTCGTGGGAGTGGGAGTGGGTTCCCACTGTTTTTTTTGTTTTTTTGGGCATTTAATCATTTATCTTAGGATGGACATAATGCCCACCCACCAGACTACCAACCCCAATCCCTTGTGATTCTCTAATGTGTGTCAGGAGGGGGAAAAGAAAAGAATAATCATGATTTTGGCTTTGAAACTTATACCCAAAGAATTTGATCGATGCATACTTTGGAAATTCCAAGATTTGGTGTAAAACATGAAAAATAAATAAAATAAAATGCTAGCTAAACCTGTGGTTTTATACAATGACTAATATGACTTTCTTTTTAGTTCATTTATCATCACAATATCAGTTTACTTGTACTCAGTAAACCCTAAATTGAATACTTGGAAACCCAACAACTCCATATAGTGATTTGTGATTTGGAGCTCTTATTTGGATTTTGAGTGAACTGTATATTTTCCTATCATCTCATATTAGATGTACTAATTAATTACAAATCAACTCTAAAAATAATAATAAGAGAATGGCAAGAAACATTGCTTGAGAAACAATTATTCATTACAATATTAATTAGTATACTGGGTGCCGGTGGGACCGACCATGACTTTGAAAGTTATTGTTAGATTTTCCATCTATACTAGCATTACTCAATGTTTATCTTCCGGTTTACGAGCACACATTGTAATGGCCTAATTCCGTAGCTCGAAATAACTCGAAATTAGATCTTACACCAAATTTACCTATGACAAAAATTAATGTAATACAAGAAATAACACAGGTGATTTAACGTGGAAAACCTTTGATTAGGTAAAAGAATCACGACCTTGAGTTGAGGATTTATTAATTGTAACTTTTATTGCTTGAGGCTGATATCTTATTACAAATAATATCTTGAACTAGAAATGCTTGATCTTGAAATAAGAAGTTTTGTGGTGTTTAAAATCTAGAAATTATGGTTTTTCTTGGTCCTTATCTCCTCTAGAACTTTTTCTTTATATAGACCTTACCCGCAACTCATTATCGTCTAGAAGCACGTTCTCCGAATAATGAGGTAAGTGGTAGTTGAATGTGTAACTGTTTAGTTCGTAGGAGACAAGTGTCTTTGACTTGTTCGTATTTTGCTGTAGTGCTTGATCCACATTCTTTATCAGTTCGTGGTCTAGGTGACAATGCTGACTGTACATGTTACGTGTGTAATGCGTGAGTCTGATATTGAGGTAGTTCGAGTTTGGACTAGGTCGAGGGATAGGTCCCTACAATCACCCCCTAGCAACTGAAGGCACGAGTGGCTTTGGTTGAGAAAGAACTTGTGATTGTTGGCGTTGGAAGTTGAAAAAGTGTAATGTATTGATGGGGAATTTAACTGGTTGAGTTCTCGGTATTTATTTATGGAAGATTGTATCTGGCATTTATGATGGTAAATATGATTGATGTACTTAGCATTTAGGGTTCCGAGATAGGTTGTTCTTTAAATGATAATTACTTGGGAAACGTTTTTCGCATTCAATGCGAGTTGGATATAAATAGTACATGTACTGTAACGCCTGTCATCTCTGTGAAATTATCTTGCTGCTGTGAATAGCTTTTGCTGACTCTATTATGAGGATGGTGAAGATCAGGCGGCAGGTATATGAAGAGAGGGTGACTGCTGAAGTTCAGAGGCTAAAGTTGTACTATTTTGGCAACCAAACGTTGGAGATGCCTACGCCCATTCCAGTACCACCGACTTATCATGGGATGGCAGAGGAAAAAGTGACTGAAGCTGAGGATGATTATTACCATATGTGGAGGTTCCACTATGTGGTCCTAGCTGGGGAGCAACGTCGGATATGCCTTTGCCTGTTGGCAGAGGACAAGGCTAATGAGACAGAAGTGGAGGCCAGCGTACATGCGAGGCATTACTATCTGTATCCTATGAGGGACTGAGTTACAACTCTCAGATGGTGGGGGTTATGGAGGAAAAGACGGTGGTGGTGGAGAAAGGAGATGGAGATTGAAAATCTTTCTTTTGCATAATCATCGCTCTACGTTGTGAAGGAGAGCCTCTTGCTGAAGGTTGGTTCAGGCACTAATACCGCTAGCTTCCCCAGTTTCTTGTGGAAGTAAATGGTGTGAAGGATTGCCTGGACCTTTCTTGCAGTAGAGTTTCGGAATGAAACAGTGTTGAAAACTCAAATATAATATAACCTGTAGATCAATCTGTAAAAATATCTGAAGGACTTGTTATCTGTAAAGTATTCTGTAAGTGATATTCGAGCTAATAAAAAAGGTATTTATGCAAAAATTGTACTGATAGATCGAATTAATAGTTATTACTTATTAGTTAAATTGAACTAAAAAAATATATGATGGAATATGAAAATATAATATTGTGGTTGTAGAAAATGAACTAAAAAAGAGTATTGCCAGTCGAATTGGTATAATATATCAATCGATCTGTTGAAGAAATATTTGAAGATGTACAAATAGATATATTTAAAAATGTGTATCGAACTGATTAGATTCCAAGAATCGTGTTAGGAGGCAATATCCTTATAGAGAATAAAATATTTAGAAATTGAAATACCGAGCTATGGAGGTATTGTTGGAAATGTATTACAGGGGAAGAGATAGTGAAAGTTAGCTCGAAACGGGGATGGACGAATTTTAATGAGATCGACTTGGAAAGATAAGTTCAAATAACTTTCTATCATGATCTTAGGGTTTCCAGTTATGGAAAAATAGATTATACTATATACGGAACGTGGGGGATTTGATGTTATCTTTAAGAGGTGTATGCATAAATATTGTTTTAAAGGTCATGAGAGAGGAAAAAATAGTAAAAATGGTGAAGACTCGTTCTCAAAGAGCTCGTCATGCGTCATAGGGGCATTTAGTGATAAAGATTGCAAAAGTACAGGAGAGGATGTCTGGGCTGTTAGATTATGATGATAACTTGCCTGAGTCTGAAATCCAGTTCGAAGGCTTGGATACGAGGGCAAGGGAACGTGAGATTGGGCGTCATTTCTACTCGAGATACTCCTTAAAGTGATTTTGGAGCCTGCAGCTCGAAAAACTGATGTGAGGCAAATTGTTATAGAAGAGATGGATGAGGAAGATGAGAGAATGGTTGGGGGCGAACTGATTAGGTATGGCGCTCCAGGGCATCTGGGATGTTTTATGTGTAATAATATTTGAGGCATCGAACTGAATTAAATCGAATAACTGTAGTGGAATGGTAGAATGTTTCTCTTGAATCTATTCCTGTTTTGTTGTAAATGTTGTTGGAAGCTTTTGTGAATAAATTTTTTAAATTTTGAAATATGATAGTATTGAAAACGACGTCAGTAGTTCTATAAGTACCAAAAGTAAGAATGGAAAAAATAGATCAGTTTGATTTTTGTCTTTTGTGTAGGGGTAGGAAAAGTTCAATTGCGTGTGAGTATAAAGTCATCATGAGTTTGGGAAGGTCTGAGAGAGATTTGGGTAGGAGAGAGAAAAATATTTTTAAATATAGGATGTGGGGTAATGACGGGAAAGTACTTTTACCGAAAAGGTATGAAACTTCTGACATTAATTGTGAAAGGGACGCATCAGTTCTAAAACTGAGGACAGCTTGTAAGAGACCCAATAACTGCCAACAGTTAGAGAAAGAAAGTATAAATAATAGTTCGTCTTTCTTATTCAAATGTTTACCAAATATGAAAAAATGAAAGAACAAAGGGAGAGAGAAGAGAGGAAGTTACAGAGATTCAAGTGAGAGATTAGACGACAATAATCATCGTAAAAGGAGGGAGAAGGTTGTGGGGGATGAGTTAAAATACTGGGTTCACAGTGCAGGGGTGAAAGAGAGATTGGGTGTTGTTCTTGACTTGTATTCAGACATTGAAGGTTAGTGATTGAGTCATGATTTTGGGATGAAGTTTGAAATAAAATTATGATATGTGTGGGTTTTTCAAAATTTGAAAAATTTGCTATTTATAGTAAACTGTTGGAAAACCTTTTGATTTGCATAAAAAAAGATGTATATGCATGTTGTATGTATATGATGATAGATTTGTATGTGTCAAAGTATAGGTAAAAGATAATGATTTAGAAAATTAACTGAATACCTGGACCTGCATGTAGGTTGGGGCGTGAGGAGAATTTGTTATAGAAATAAGCCTCATCCTTAAGCTTATATCTATCATGGGGATTTCACTTGATATAGAGACGTTGACCTCTGGTCTTATGGGTGAGTCTGAAAATGTAGTAGCTGTAGATGTAGACTCTGAGGGGGAGGATGAAGTACAATTTCCAAATTTTCCTGGTCATTTGATATACTATCCTCTAAAGTCTGATGTATTCAAAGAATTTTGTAAAATAAAAAGTTGTTTATGTGGGAATTGGGGTAATGTCGTAGAACATGCTGGGAGGTCATTTAGGGGATGTACTGGGGAATAATACTTCTTCTTGTTGCCCGACTTAGAACAAGAGAAATCAGAGAGGGGAGTGGAGGAATCAATCTATTTTGAGTATTTTGATGGGAATGTCCAAAGTGACTTGGATTAGGGTTTTCTGTGCTATCTTTCTCAGTTGGAATCAGGACTGATGTTGCCTCTTAGCAATCTTGTTAAAGGTATTTTGAATACCATAGAGGCTTGTCCTGGCCAACTGAATGGCAATATGTGGGAGGTGATAAATGTTTGTGATAATCTGAATAGATTGTGGGAGGAGAATAAGACAGAAAAGAGAATAACTCTTGTAGATGTTTTACAGTTTTACGCTGTGAAATATTATGCGGCAACTGGAGGTGCATATTTTTGTTATAGTTCGTCTCGACCTCTTTTCTTTGATATGAATTCAGTAGGATGAGCTTGGAACAATAATATGATATGGGTGAAAGGTGATTGTATTCAGAGAATGGGCGAGGAACCCATGGACCTTGTATATAGAACTTTGAAGAAAAGTAAGTATATGATATCGAACTGTTGTAGTTATAGGTCGCTCTGTGTTTGTTGACCAATTTGCTGTGTTATGTTACAGGTCATCGATCTAAAGTATTGAGAAAAGAATCGCTGCTGCATACTGTAGCTCGAGAGGGTGCAGATCTCGAGATTGTCCTGAAAGAGCTCGGTATCAGTAGAAATAAAAGAGTTAATAACAGGTTGAAGAAAGTGTAAAAATGACAAGCCAAGAGACAAATGACAGGTGCTGGAACCAGTAGGAAAAGAGTAGCGGATGGGGAAGAACGTCTGGTAGTACTGAGGGCTGCGGCAATGTCGTTGTAGGATGTTTATTGGGGTATTACTTTGAGTAAGTTAGCTCAAAAGTACTCAAAGAGGAAGGCTGTTAAGGGTGGCTCGACCTCGGGGTCCACGGCTAGTGGTGAGGTCGAGGTGAATGCGAAGAAGTGGAGGGTAGACTAGCCTGTTATTGTGAGCAGAGTGGAAGGTGTGGAGAGCTGACCTGTTGAGGAGGACGAGCTGCGGGCTGTGGAGAACATGCTGAGGCTGGCAGCTCGAAGAGGTGCTGAGGAGTTAAATACTTTCACACAGTTGGAGTTGAGTAGGGTGCTAAGTTGATGTCGTTGTGATTTTTGAACTTCGTATTTGGTTTCAAGCTAAAAATGTGTTTTGTTATGTTGTAGACCGCTCTCATGTTGAAGGATTTTTGTCTTGGGCTCGAGGAAGGAAGGGCTCAGCTCGAGGGAGGGAGAGTCGAGCTCGAGAAGAAGGCGGCTCGACTTGAGTCTGATTTGGATTTGGAGAGGGAGGGCTTGGTCTCCGCTAAGCATTCGCATAAGGTGTTGATATGTGAGCTCGCTGACGAGGCACAAAAGAATATGGATGAAGTTACAGCTACTCAGGACAGCCTTGGGTGCCAACTCCTCACAGTAGGGTATACTGTTACTGACCTTAAAGCCATTATAGCAGGTACCTACGTCGAAGAGGACGAAATGGAGGAGGAGCTCCAGGTTGATGATGACTCTCTTTTAGGTGTGGTAACAGGGCTGGACTCGGTCTCTGCTAGAACTGATCTAGAGAACCGTGGGGGAGATAATGAGAAGGTAGAGTAAAGTTGTTTAAAGTTTGTTTGCATGTTTTTATGTGGGTTGAAAGCTGTAAGTGTATGGTACATTAATTTATAGGATAAATTTGGGATAGGCTAAGAGATGTTTGCAAACATTAATTTGTGGGAACTTAAAGATATGAGCCTCAAAATTAAGGAATTAGAGAAAAAGCTTGCTAATGAGAAAAATGCCTCAACATCCCTGTTGACTTTGCAGGATGAGCTACAAGTTAGAAAAGAACAAGAAATATTTAATTTGTATACTGTGCTACATTAGAGCTATACAGTAAAGTTAGAAGATAGATATAGATCACAAATGTGTTAGAAAATTAGGAACGATAGTACTCCAGTATGTTCAGACTATTTCGGAGTGTTTGTAAATTAGAACATAGAAAATGTGTACCTTGAGAGAAGATGTAGATGTTAATGCCATTATTGTGAGTAAACTTCTTAACTTGAGGTCGAAGTATAATCTCAGCTTGTCGGCATGTCAAAAATAGAAATTTGTTAGAAATTTGTAAAGTTATCTGTAATATGTATTGATCGTATCTGTGAAGTATTGTTGAATCGAGCTTGATGATGTAGGTCGAATTAGAGACTATTCGTTTGAGCGAATAATAGACGCTCCAATATAATCAGGAGTTTGTGGCGGAGTTTGATAGGATTAAAAAGGCATCTGAAGATAGGGAAGATCAATATATCAAAGTACAGATCCAATTTCCTAAAGCGGTAAAAACTGTGGACAACCTGACTCGGAAGGTCGAAGGTAAAGATGCTGAAATAGAAAAAATACAAAAGGAGCTTGCCGAGGCGCAGACTGAAATAACGCAGCTCAAAAGCAGGATAGATTTGTTGATGGAAAAAGGTAAAGAAGCGGATGTAGCTCAATATCGTTTCAATTCGTTAGAAGCGACAAAAAAAGAGTTACGGGACTTTGTGGATAATTTGAAGGGTCAAATGATCATGAAAGTTGACGAGTTTGAGAAAGTTCGAGCTGACCTGGCGAGTTCTGAAAGTGTGGTTGAGCAATTGACAAGTGAAATGATTAGGAAAGAAAATGAGCTTAAGAAAGTTTGAATTGACCTAGCTAGCTCTGAAAGTGTGGTCGAGTAGTTGAGTGAGGCCATGCATGCTAAATATATCGATCTTTGGTTGGCCCAAAAATGATGTAACGAATTGAATAAGGGGGTTGCAAGGTTGAAAGTAAATTTGGCTATGGCCGATTCGCAAGCCAAGAAGGCCATGGTCAGAGATCAGTTAAAGAAGAAAAAGACTGACGCCGAGGTTTCGACTATTAATGGTGACATGATTAAAGAGTTGGAGGCGAATGTAACTCGTGTTCAAGCGCATGTAAGGGGAGGAAATAAACGCTTAAGAGAGAGCGAGTATAAGTTAGATATTGCTCTTCGCAGGGAGTTAGAGTTAGAGGGGGTGATTAAGAGGAAGGATGAGCTGCTGAAGAAGGGTCCTATTGGGGGAAGTGATACAAATAATTGGGAGTTAGTGGAGCTTCGCGCTCAATTGGAAAAGCTGAGGATGATGAATACGGCTGAGCTGGATAAAGTGGCGGGGACAATAGCGCAGCTAACTGAGGTGATAAACAGGTCGAGGAAACAAGCAGAGAGGGTAGATGTTTCCCACAAAGATTTGAAGTAGCGTTATCAGTGCTTAAAAAAATTGTTTGTCGAGGTAACCATGATTGACCGAGAGAAGTATCACCGGAAGAGGTGCACTCGGGGAAGTTGATGGTTGTCATTGCTTATTTTATGGAAAAAGTAAAGAGGCTTGAGCTCGAAAGGGATACCTTGCATGACTGTGTGGCATTCGGAGGCTATATCTGTAATGCTGATATAGATTAAGGAAATTGCTTAAACAACATGGAAATGAAAGTAGGTTCCCGACCTGCAGAATTAGTGGAACAAGGCAGGAATGCTATACATGCTCGAGTTTTAGATTTTATAGCTGCACAACTTCCTGTGTAGGGGAAAGCGTAGCTGACCTCCTATAAGCAAAAAAACACAGATATAAGTAACCTGTAGTTTTTGTAATTGTAGATATGTATAAAGATAAATGCTAGTTTTACCTTTACTTTATCTTGTGTCTAATAGAGATCATTGATTAAAAACTAGTATTACCTTCATTTTAATCGCTGATATATGTATAGATGGGCGATTGAAAGCTAGTATTATCTTTGCTTTAATCTGTATAGATTTTGATTGAAAGCTAGTATTACCTTTGCTTTAATCTTTGTATAGATGTCGATTGAAAGCTAGTATTACCTTTACTTCAATCTATGTATAGATGGTCGATTGAAAGCTAGTATTACCTTTGCTTTAATCTATGTATAGATGGTCAGTAGAAAACTAGTATTATTACCTTTGCTTCAATCTATAAGATTTAGTAGATTCTACGTGAGTGGAGAGTAATGTGGAAAAAAACTTAGAAGTTTTCATTAAGTAGAATAAAATGTACACTGTATGGAGATTGAAACCGTACTTTTGGAATGTAAAGATCGAGAATAGTGTAAATGGAAAAACTAGGGACTTAACGATAATATCATTTCAATCGCCTAGTATTCCATGGATTTGGGATTCAAACTCCTTGCTCAGTCATGAGATAGTACGATCCCAGGCCAGTTTGACCAATGATGAGGAAATAACCTTCCTAATTTTTGGTGAGTTTCCCAGCATGTGCTTCCTTTCTGCACTGTGGGATTTTTCTGAGGACAAGATCGCCGATTTGGAACTCACGACTTTAGAATCTTCTGTTGTACGAGCTGGCTAGCATATGGTGATATCGTCCCAGGTTGGCAATAACGCATTCTCTAGTTTTATCTATTCAGTTTATATTGTAAGCCAATTCAAACTTATTTTCTTCGTCTGTAAGCTCGTGATCTCTGACAGGATGGTGGTACTCTGTTAGAATGATGATCTCTGTGCCATAAGCCAGGAAGAGGAGGGAACAACCAGTTGGTTGTCATGGAGTAGTACGGTATGCCCATAAGACGAGAGGGAGCTCCCATATCCAGTTTCCCTTATTCTGTGATTGAAGTCTTTTCTTAAGTCCATCTACTATGGTTTTGTTGGTGATTTCGGCCTGTCCATTGCCTTGTTGGATGGTGAATGAATGATGTTGTGTTTGTTGAGGAAGGCTATGACCTTTCACCAACGAACTGTGGCCCGTTATCGATTCAAATCAGGTGGGGGCATCTAAACAGTGTGATAATATGTTCCCAAATAAAAGAGATGACATCTTCTTCTCAAGTTCGACAAAGAGGAATTGCTTTTACCCATTTCGTAAAATAATCTGGTACTACTTGTAAGAAACGTCAGTTACCTGGTATATTAGGAAATTCTCCCATGAGATCGAGCGTCCACCGCTTGAATGGCCAGAATACCTTGCTTGCATGTAGTTCGAGTGTAGTGGCGCGGATCATGTGTCCATATCGTTGACATGTGCCGTATTTGCGTGAGTACTCTTCTATTTGCTTGTACATTTCTTACCAAAATAATCCTTGTGTAATTGCTCTGTTTGTAAGTGATCGACCTGCGGCATGGAAGCCACAAGTTTCTTCATGTAATTCTTTGAGCATTCTATCTGCTTTCTTCTTCGAGAGGCACTTGAGATAAGGCCCTGTTACTGAGCGATAATATAGACGATCGTTCTGAACTATATAACGCTTCAAATTTTTGATCAACTGTCGGCGCTCTTATGGATTTTTTGGAAGGGGTTCGTCAGATTTGTTCTTCAGACCGAGGTAGGCAATAAAGGGCTTTTGCCAATCATTGTCCTTCTCTTCATCGCCCCCAGTGTTGATTGTGCATACAAAATGGAGATCAATACTGGGGGTAGATATCACTTTGATATGTAGATATCGTGCTTCTGTACCCAAGACCCCGGCAAAATAGGCCAAGGAATCGGCATGTCTGCTCTCACCTTAAGGTAAATAGTCGAGAGTTGCTTTCGCGAATCTTCTCATCCTATCAGTAATGAGGGAATCATATTCGATCGTCTTGCCATTTTTCTTGTACTGTTTTGAGTAATGGTGGACGTTGAGTAAAGAATATGTATAGACTGAGAGCTTAAGGACGCCAAGCTCGAGTGCTAAGTCGAGTCCATAAATTAAAGCTTTGTACTCTGTGACATTGTTGGAGGCTTCAAAATCCAAGTAGATTGATTTCTCGATTATGTCATTAGAAGGGGTAATCAGTACGATTTCAATTTCTGACCCTGCAGGTCCTGTTGAACCATTTGTAAGAAGTCTCCACCCTTTCCTTGTAATCCTTTCTGCTCATTCGTTAAAGGGCTTAATGGGTGGAGCTTATATAATTTCTTCTATAAGGTCAGGATCGTGCTCCTTCTAATCAGAATCTTCCATAGGAAAATCTACGAGAAAATTGGCAACGGCCTGACCTTTTTTTGAATGGCGTTGTTCAAACTTGATATTATATTCTCCCAAACTGATTGACCATTGCTACACTCATCGTGATTTTTCTTTTTTAGAAAAAACTTTTTGGAGTGAGTAGTTTGTCATGACTTTGACTGAATGAACTTGAAAGTAGTATTTGAGCTTCTGTGAAGTGTAAACAAGAGTTAGAAGGAGTCGTTCAATTTTAGAATACCTCGTCTCTGCTGGAATGAGGGCTTTTTCTGATAAAATAGATTGGTTTTTCGACCTTGCCCTTAAGTTGAATGAGAACATAGCTAATAGAATTGTCTGTAACTGCGAGGCAGATGACCAGTTCCTCATTATATACCAAGGTGCTCATGATGGGAGACTTCCCCAAATAGGTTTTGAGTTCTAGAAAAGCTACCTTGCATTCTGTTGTCCATTGAATATCTTCGTTAGGATAAACCTTTCCTCGTTTGGTACAACCTAGGAGTAGTAAAAATAGCCACTAACATCGATCTGAAGACTTAGAGACGAATTGATTGATAGAAACATTCTTGCCTGCGAGTTTCTGTACGTCCTTCTTTGTTCTCGGAGAGGGCATGTTGAGGAGGGCTCAAATTTGATCGGGATCGGCTTCAATTCCCTTCTTGCTGATGAGATGGTCGAGAAACTTGCCTGAATGCACTCTGAATTGATATTTATCAAGATTGAGTCGCATCCTATAAGAGCGTAGAGTATTAAAGATTGTGGAGATATATGTGATATGGTCTTTTGACTATAAACTTTTACACAGGAGATCATCGATGTAGACTTCAATGATTTTCTCCAAGTATGCTTTGAACATTATTACCATTAACCGCTAATAAGTTGCTCTTGCGTTCTTCAGTCCGAAAGGCATGACTTTATAACAGTAAAGTCCCCTTTTAGTGATGAAAGTGGTTTTTTCCTGATCGGCTTCCAAAAGAGGTATCTGATTGTATCCAGAAGCAGCATCCATCATAGATAAGAGCTCGTGACCTGCTATGGAATCAATAATTTGATGTTTAGAAGAGGGAAGCTATCATTCAGAGTGTGTTTGATTAGACTGGTGAAATCTGTACAAACTCAGACTTTTCCATTCTTCTTTGGAACTGCGACAATGTTGGAGATCCAATCTGGAAACTTGGCTTCTCGAATGAATCCCACTTTGATAAACTTATCGATCACAATGTTGACCTCATCTCATAGACGAGGTGACAGTCGTCGCTATTTCTGTTTGACCGTCGTAGCGTTGGTGTTGATGCTCAATCTGTGACATGCCTTGGATGGATCGACTCTGGGCATTTCTTTGAAAGTTCAAGCGAAGATGTCCCGATTCATTCGTAAGAAGTGAATGAGGCCTTCCTTGTCATACTGTACCTGCTTGGAACCAATATAAGTACCTCTGTTGGGTTCATCAATATCTATGTACTCTGCAAGTTCTTCTGTTGAATGTTGATCATCGATGTGGCTAGCTTTCTGTAATTACTATGCAGAATTTCTGTGAGATGTATCGAGAATGGCAGAAATGGTATTTTTGTAAGCTTGGGAGAGCTTTTGACTGCCTTTACTTTTGTAGATTCCATTGTTGTGTTTGAAGCAAAGCGCTTGATGATATATGGAAGCGATTACTTCCATGTTATGGATCCAACAGCGGCCCATAATCCTGAGATAACAAGATTTGACATTGATGATGTAGAATACGACGTTGATAGTGGCTGGTCCAGCGGTAATAGGTAAAATGATCTTGTCCACTCATTCTTCCTTAGAACCATTAAATTTACTGATATCGATGTCGATTGGAATGACTTGATCGACCAATCCCATCTGTTCGATTGTGCTTTGAAAGAGAATCTCAATACCGATACCAGTATCAATCATCATTGTATGCATGATAAATTTATTCATCTTGAGCATAATAATTAACCAGTGCATCATGATGAGGAAACTTTATGTGATTGATGTCAAAATCCTCGAATAAAATTCTAAGCCGACAATTGCTCGATTCAAGAAGAAGTTTAGCTTCTTTGTCTTGAGGTGTGAGATAGCAATACTCTGATAATCTCTGTCGCTTGAATCTGGAAGAGTTGTTAATCTGATGGATTTTGATCATGTTGCTGTGGTACATATGGTACAAGTACTTCTCCTCAGCTTGATCTTTGACCTGGACTACTTCAACCTGCTTCCTGTAGCTACCATTCTTGTATGATTCCAGATCGACAATATATTCATGCATTCTCCCATTTTTAAAAATATATTCCTGCAATCTCTGTAAAGTATAGCAGTTGTCAGTTTCATGATGATTTACCTTGTGATGCACGCAATACAGTTTGCCTTCGATCGGTTCCAGCGGCTGAGATATACGGTAGAACTTGTTGTTTGCAAGATCAAAAAAATTTGAGGAGATGCGGACATTCATCTTTGGGAGAACCGGCTTGGGTAATAAATTACCTTTCCGAGGTTTGCTTGTGTTTGCCATAGAACACTTTTCATCACCTTGGTCCTCCTTTGGTTTACTGTTGTATTATGTGTTTTGACCTTTAGTGGTTAGGAAAGATTTAGTAGATTTATGTCTTTCAGACATCATCCTTTTCAGGTCGACATACCCATTGATCTTGGTGATCATATCCTCCAAGGTCGTGGGTTTGTTTAAGAAGAGATGCTCATTTTCTTTGTAATCGAGTTACAACGCATTTGTAAAAGCAGTAATGACTGTTTTTTGATCGAGATTATCCACTTTTCGCGCGAGCTCCAAAAACATCTTTGTAAAGACCTCGAGCTTCTCTCGTTGTGACAGTTTGAGGCTAATAAGAGAATATAAATTCTCTTCCTTGTCTTTATTGTGAGCATAAGTCTTGATAAAATTCTTCTGTAGTTGGTCGAATGTGAGGATGGAATCTTCAGGTAGAGAATGGGACAACTGGAGCGGTTCTCCCTGTAGACTCATTGCGAACAGACGGTAAAGGATATGGTTGAGATTTGAGTACAATCCTAGTGAATCACAAAATTGCTGAATGCGCTTCTTCAGATCGGTGCCCTTGTATTTACGTATCTTCGGAGTATGGAAACCTATTGGTACTTCCATATCAAATAACTCTTTGGCAATCAGACTACCTTGCAACTTGGTGAAATTGTCCTCACCGCCTAAAACTTGAGCTTCAATCAAACTGCGCCATATGGGAGCTTGAGCTCATTACTCTTGAGCATACATGGTAATAGGTCGTATAGGTGTTATTGGCTGTGCCCAATTATTATACCAAGTTAAGGTTGGTGAGACCCAGTGTTACTCTTTATTAGGGTTTGAGGGTATAATGGGAAGACCACTCAAACCCTATCAGGTTAAATAGACGGGAAGTCCCTATTGAAGGCTACAACACAAAAAACCATCCCATTAAGGTCTGCAACCAATCCAAGGAAAGACTCCACTTAAGAACAAATGATTTTACAAGAGTAGGAGAAGATGTTAGTATAATCTGTTTTCCATAGCGTATTATTAATCATAGTAATTGTATAAACTCCCTAAAGTTATTGGTACCTTAAGTTCTAACTTGAGGAGATCTAAAGTTCTAACTTACAGTACCTATTGGGTACCTTAAGTGGTAACTTGAGGGGACCTAAAGTACCAACTAGTGGAAACCACGCCTCCACCCAGGGTAAAAGCCCATCCAGACGTGGAGTTGTTGTCTTTTAGACTTATTATCCAACTTGCATCGGTATAGCCTTCCAATACAACCATATACTCACTATAAAATAAACCAAGATCAATTGACCTTTTAAGATAACCAAGAATTCTTCCAATGGCTTTCTAGTGCTCCATACTTGGTTTACTTGTGTACCTGTTCAACTTTCAAACAGAAAATGCAATATCTGGTCAAGTATAATGCATGAAATACATTAAACAACCGATATAACTAGGATATAATGAGATTGACTTAGAGCATCTCCGATAAAGACGGTATGCTATTCCGATTTTGGATACTAGTATCCGGAATAGCATACCACTTTGCTCCAATAGATTAATCTTCAAATTCAGTTTTTTTATATTAAAATTGGGACCCACAATATTCTTTTATTAGAGAGAGAAAAGAAAAGAAAAGAAGAAATAGTTATGGGGGACCCATAAAATTAGTATACACATACCACTCTCCAAGTTCTGGATTCACATACTTTGGAGGGGATGGTGGTATGTATGCTGAACCCCATACTCTTGTTGGAAGGGTTTTTTACAAAAGTATGAGAAAACCTTAACAACATACTCTTCTGTTGGAGATGCTCTTAGAGCATAGCCCCCACTATGTTTTTTAACTTTAATGCCTAAAATAGTATCTACTTCTCCAAGATCCTTCATCTTAAAATTAAAGTAAAGATATTTTTTAGTCTCAGATACACCATTCATGCTATTACTAATAATTAAATGCCATCAACATAAAGGTAAATAATAACAGTAAACTCTTTACTAACTTTAGTGTATATGCATTTATCAGCACCATTGTGCCTAAAACCAAATGATAAAATAACACTATCAAATTTATTATGCCATTGCTTAGGTGCTTGTTTTAAATCGTATAAAGATTTTACTAGTTTGCATACATTTTTTTCTTAACCAGTTAAAACAAATACCTCATATTGTTTCATAGAAACCGCTTTACATAAATCCCCGTTTAGAAAAATGGTTTTAACATCCATTTGATGAATATGAAGATAGAATATAGATGCTAATGCAAATATAATGTGAATTTTCCTCTAATGGTCGTTCTCACTGTCAACGGACTATTTATATTTATGCTCTTTTAATTCGATGCTAAGTTGATTTAGTGACTTGCTTGTTTAACCAACACAAGTTTCAAGATGAAGTTTTTTCCCAATTTAAGTAGAATTCTATTTAGATTAGATTTAGGGTTGCTAATTCTAATCCCTCTTATATTCTATAAAATGGAAGGTCTAGGTTAATGGTTATTCAGTTAGTTGTTAATGAAATTTTAAGTTTTTATAGTAGAAACCCTAGTTTCTCTAAACCTATAATAAACATGTGATTGTTCTTATGAATCAAGCTTCTGCGTTCGTAACATCACGTCAATTGGTACTAGATCTGTGTTAAGATCTTGGTGTAGTAAGTTTCAAGAGTAAGATGCCTCATAGAAGACCTGCGATGAAGAAAGCTACACTCGCTCAAGATGTGGTGAGGATATCAGATAAGCTTGATAAGCTTGTCGAGGCTTTTAAAAAAGGAGATTTTGCCTATCCCCCCAATCACCTTCGTTGGGCATACTAGAAAATCCCTATCTTAAGGGAAGCGTCATCGCGAGAGCGAAGATCTCAACAATCCGTTTGTAAGTCTAAGTGTTGAAACCAAGGCTTACAATGGTGAGGGAATCGAGATCCAAGCCATAGCCAAAGGGCCGACCACGACAACCGACAACCAAACAAATGACCCATATAAAGAAACGACCCAACAACAGTGGGAAGCATATCCCATCAAGATTATAAACCCAGATGATGATTGGTTTCTACAGTTTGAACCAATCGATATGCCGATCAAAAGATTTGAAGAGAGTGAGGAGTGGGGATGCGGCGATTGGTTCGACAGTAACGACAAACCCACTTCTGCGTTTGACGAAGAGTTCCATATCGAAGCCGTGAAATCACCGACAGTTGCAGGTGAACTCATCGTGGAAGAAAGCAAAATTACAAGATAAATTCAATTAGGGGACAATTGATTCATCAGTAAAATGATTGGAGTCGCTGAGAGTTCTTTTTTGGGTGTTTGGTCGCCAGCGACAAACACAGAGGGTGACCAACAAACACATGACCCAAGGCTGAATCATAGACTTATAAAATAGTCCAGGTAGGTTATGAGTCGGGTCGGGTTGTACAAGCAAGCACATGGGCGTCCCCATATTATAAGCCTTCACACACTCGCCTCACACACGCGCAAGGGCACCTCATACTTACACATGCTATACATGATAGTAGTGTACAACCCATTATAAAGTAAAAATCCTTTTTTCACTTATCCAATGTAGGACTAAAAATAACGCACCAAGTTAAGACATTCAAAACAAAGAAACCACATGGGGTTTTTCCAAAAATGTTTGCTTTATGGGTTTTTGTTGTTGGTTATGATGTATATTGTACAAGAGGTTTTGATTGTATTACGGACATCTTGGAATATAAATCTAAAACAAATCGTGCAAAGCACGGGAATATAAAACTAGTATCATGAAAAGGCGAAGATTAAGTCTTTAGATGAAAGGCCAAATAAGGAGAAAAAGGGGGGGGGGGGGGTAAAATAAGCAAATAATAGTATGAAGTAAGATATTTATTATACATATAAAGCAATAAGTTACGAAAGTATATTTCTTCCATGGTTACCTTTCAGAATTAGTAGGGAACATGTAATTTAGAAAATCAAGTAATAATTGAGATAAACACTTAACTAATATGAAAACATAACTTAAAACTTTATAAAAGTTAGAATGTAACTTTTGAAAATCTATGTGCTCGTATTTAATGTATTTTGAGAAATTAGGTCAAAACAATTCCTATCAATCAATGATCTACGATTAAACATAAACAATCAAAAGTAAAGACAATGAATTAAACAACACAAATAATTGTTCACTCTATGAAAACTCCTTACTCAGGAGAAAAACCACAGGTCGTTGTCGATGAGCATAACAACAAAAAAACTACTAATCAAAAAGTGTTTAATCTGAATTACACTTACAGACTCGATAACCCCATCTTGTGATTATCTCTCTTCTGATCCAAGCATCACACCCTTGCGCTTTTGTTTTCACAACGACTCCCCTTCGTTCTCGTAACGACTCTCCTTGAACTCACAACAAATAACACCCTTCTTGAATCACTCTAGAAAAACTTTGTGGGAAGTAGGATATACTAACTTAATCATCAACCTTAATGTTTTTAGGTTTTGATTAATGTCAAGTTGTGTTTATGATAAAGGAATTTTAGCTCTCTCGAAAATAACTTGTTGCCCAAGAAAAGAGAAAAATATAGATTATGAAAAGAGAGGCAATGTTTCCTTTAAATAGAGTTTCAACTTTTCTCGAGACTCATTCGAACGATATATGGACTCATTCGAACGACTTGGGATTCTGGGCCAAAAATCCAGAGAGTTGGAAATGGGTCGTTTGAACGACTCTCAACCTCGTTCGAACGACTTTATGATAGTTGGTCTTTAGTCCTAGAAACTTGATCATTCATTCGAACGACATTCAAGCTCGTTTGAACGACTTCGACAATATCAGTTTTTGACAATTCCATTCTTCAGCCCTAGATCCTCCTTCTTGGTTCATCCTGCCACTGTCTTCGACTGAGATAACCACGGACTTTTACATACACGAAATGAGACAAACCAAAACTTTTCACCTTTAGTGGATACAAATCTTTTCCATATAAAATGTGTTCGAATTGCATCTTGAAGTATTTCTAGAGTCGTATCAGGTAGCAAGCAATACAAGAACACGAACATTTCTACCGGTACAATGGCTAGGAGGGCGTAAAATAAGGCTTGAAGTTTGCACATGGCCAACAAAAACCCTTTAGATACCAAAATGCTAATTATCAAACTTGATATTAGTCGTAGTAAGTATTCCCAACCACTCTAGCCCATATGGGAAACTCTCTACCAGCCACCAAAGAGGTCCATATGATAACGTATACCCAAATATATAGATGCACATCAACGATATTATGATAATTAGGTCACCTCGCGTCTGATAGTTTTCTGGATTTACTCGAGCATATGAAACTACCCCAATTAAAGACCTGCACCATACAAAGTAAAGTTAGATAATTGAAATGATTGAATCATCTCTTTATTATAACGGGGTGGTGTTTTTGCCACTTTGGACAAGTCTACATTATGTCTAGAGATAAAGAGGGGTCGGGATGCGTTGTGGATGCCTGAAGATTGTTTATGTAAGGGTTGTTTTGGAAGTTCATATTTTAAGACTAAAAGTAAAAAAAATTAACCCGGACACCTCTCCTCCCTTAAAAAAAGCTTGAGTTCTTCCAAAAAAAAAACACAAAAGCTTCTCCAAAACCAAACCAGTTTTTTTTTCTCTCAACTGAAACCATGAAACCCTTTCTCAGAGATCAGCGCCTCCCTCTCAAACTATCTTTCTTTCCTCCATGAAATTTGGTTTTTAACAATTCGATTTGTTGCAGTTGGGGTTACAGATCTTTGCTCATCTCTATCTCATAAGCAAAGTGTTGGGGCTCGATTTCATTCAACTTAAGTGATTTGGAGATGAAGGTTTGATATATGGAGGAGATTTTGAATCTGCGATTGGGGGATTTCGAATAGAGGGTTCAAATCGTGAAGTTTCTAATTTTGGGATTTTGGTGCGACTGTTTGGGTTCAACATATATCCATTAAAGTGTTTATTTTGTTTGATCCACACTGAGCTTTTTGTGTGATTGATTAGTTTGGGTTCAACATATATCCATGGTTTCAGTTTCATCGATTGGTCGGGTTGAAAAATTCCTATTTATGATTTTTTCGAGGTTTTTCAAAGCTTATAAACTTGCTAAGTATGTGAACATCATCACCTCATTCCTTTTGTGGGCTTGATAACGCAACAAAATGTGTGAGGGAATATTCGCTTTTATAATTTCGCTATGTTTGGTACAAAATTTGGGGTTTTTGTGTTGTAAGTCATTGGGGTTGCTTAGAACTGTGTTGAGTAATGAAATTAATGATGAACAATGGATGGGAAGGATTAGAATCGCAGAAATGCCAATCCAAGATTAAGACCAATATGATGAGTGCTTAAGTCCCAAGTTCCATACCCTATAGTTTGTGTGGGATTAGAGTTCCAAAGTTCGAGGAGTTATCCGGAATAGCCATCTCTTAGGAAAGTTGTTTCAGCAAGATCTCAAACGGGAACAAATTGGTACCGCATTAAGTATGATGCTTTTAGCGCTTAAAACAATTAATTGGGTGATAGCAAGGTGACTGGCATGGATATCCCCTTCTACTATAGATTAGGGTTTACTTCTATAAAAATGGGAAGTTTGATCAACCATCAAAACCAATTTGTGAGGATGTTATCTATCATGCTTGGACACCATGTACATGGATTTGTGCAATGGGCATCTATGTTGTTCAAGATAATCTGAACTTGGGTCTTTCATAAGTTAACAGTTACAGGTTCTGAGAAGTTTGTTCTCCACTCTACTCAAGATGTTTAATGCATATGTTGATAATGAGCTCTTATGCTTATTAGTGGGAGAAAATGACAAGTCTTAGAATCACAAGATATTCAAATTTTTAAGAGATTTTTAATGTTTACTGCGGGTACTATGTATTGTCGCGGTGGTGGTGATGGTGCATATAACATGATTATAACGTCGGAGGTATGTTGAAAAATTGGTTAAACCGATTTATTAACCAAGGTGATGGTTCTTGGATCTTCTTTGGATGGGTTTGATATAGATATTTAGATGACATTTAGTATAGCAGAAGGTTTCAAATCTTTCCAATTGATATTACTTTGGTCGTAAGAGGCTTTTATGATAATGCCGATACTCAGAAGGGTGGAATTAAAGAAGGGTCATCTAAATATGTAAGTTTGATAAACATTTTGCATTCTGAGAGTATTGGACAAAATGATGATAATACCGGAGTTAAGGAAAATAATGCTAGAAGGGATATGTATTTTGAGTGACCTTCAAACATTTGGGGTGAGTGGTTTGAGAGGCATCTGAAGATGAAGCTAATGATAGGGGAGCAATAAGATTAGGAAGGAACTTCTCGAGAATGCTAAAAATCTCTTCTAATGGCGTTCAAAATATGATCACTGTTAGGAGGGTTCTTAATTAAGAAGAGATATTAAATAAGAGGTTAAAAAAATGATATAAATGGTATAGTTGAAGGCATGATAAGCATCAGAAACCATTTTTTATTATTATTTGTATCATCACTATAGCTTTGGAAATTAATGAAGGACACTATATTAGGTACATCAAATAGACTTAAAATGGATCATTTCGAAAAAAAAATTAACGTACAACCTATAGAGACATATCACATAGGTAGAGTTTTTGATATCTTTTGGAGTGGATTGCAAGTTCATGATGTGTCACTAATAAAGCATACAGGTACTTTCCCAGTAGCCGTGCCGAAGGTATGTCATGGGATTTGGTAGTGCCAAAGGCACGCCACTAAAGGGAGATAATTTTGGATTTAAGAAGCAGTATTCGTGGCGTAACACAGGTATTTACTATCTCTTTATTATACTGGGGCGGTGTTTTTGTCGCTTTGGACAAGTCTGTCTTATGTCCAGAGATAAAGAGGGGCTAGGTTAGGCTTTAAGCGCCTTAAGAATCGTATATGGATGGGCAGTTTTGGAAGTTCAAGTCTTAAAGCCAAAAGCTACAAAAACAAACCACGACAAAAAAACTGTACTTCTGTTCCCTAGACTACAACCTCCACCCTATAAAAAAAATACTGCCTTTATTCTTAAAAAAGAAACCATGGGATCTCTGCCTCTCAGGAAATAATGCGGGTCTACTCCACATCACTTCTCTCTTCTCTCTAATCCGAATTTGAGCTCCAGAGTAAGAAATCTCATTTTCATTGAGCAAAGTCTTCTGCTTGAACAAATCAACACATCCCTCATTTGAGAGATTTAAGACCAATGATCAAAAGGGTATTCAATAATCTAAGGATTTAAAGTATGAAGGGATTTGATGTGTGAAAAATGTAGCCTTCTCTCTCTCTCAAAAATGGCAGAAGAATTAGGGATGAAATCGAATTAATCGGAGCAATAACAGTAGAATCACCCTCAACAAAAGGGACATAGGAAAAGTAGACTCTGCCACAGACCCGACTCAACAGAAGCTGGACATTTTGGTTTGACAATCAGTCTGAACCCAAAGCCTGCACCTTCAAACCAAGAGTTATTGTTGAGAATCGAGGTAACACTCTCTCCTCTTTGACAAGAAGGATACACGGAAATCACCAACTAAAGTTGTAAATCAACAAAGAACAATATATAAGACACAAAGATTTTCCTGGAGGAGGGAAGTGGAAAACCCTTGCGGATGAAAAACCACTCCCACGAGCAATTCACTATGATATCAAATAAGTTACAATGATCTCTCAAGCTTCTCAAGCTTTAATGGAGTCTCTTCAAGCCCTAGCCTCTCTTAGATTAAACTCACACAAGATATACCAACAAAATAACCTAAGTTCCCTTTATATAGTAGGGAACTTAAAATACAAGTAGAATAGATGTTAAGGCAAACCCAACGACTCATAATAATATTTAAAGCAAACCTACCCAAAGCTCGTTTGAACGACATCCAAGCCCGTTCGAACGATTTTGACTCATGGGCCAAAATTCCAGGGAGTTATAAAAGGGTCATTCGAACGACTATCAATCTCGCTCGAACGACTTTACAATAATTGATCTTTAGCCCTAGAAACATGATAACTCGTTCGAACGGTATCCAAGCTCGTTCGAATGACTTCGACAATATCAGTCTTCAACAATTCCATTCTTCACATTCGAGTTCATACCCAATAGTCTCCCATTTGAAATCGAATCCCGTAACCCATCTCCAGAACTCCAAATGAATCGCCCGCTTTACTCGGGCCTTCAATCTTGAAGACCTACAAAAGTTGTGCATGTCGTCAACTTCTAAAAAGTGACCACCTTCGTAAATATATCGGCCAGATTCACATCAGTGTGAATCTTCATAAGCTTCAACACACCTTCCTCGAGGAGCGAGCGAATATAGTGATATTAAATATCAATATGCTTGGTCCTAGAGTGAAAAGCTGAATTCTTCGCTAAGTATATAACGCTTTGACTATCACTATACAACTTATGAGAAAATTGTTCTCTACCAATCTCTTTCATCAACCCTTTGAGACAAACCATATCTTTGTACGCTTTTGTAGCCGTAACATATTCCGCCTCCGTCGTGGACAAAGCTACAATGTTTTGTAGCCTAGAAACCCATGTAACTGGCACCGCTTCCCAATATAAAAACGAAGCCACTAGTGCTCTTCCGTCTATCCATGTCACCCGCCATATCAGAATCAATGAAACCCTGTAAGCATATCTGAGAACCGCCATAACATAATGCCATATGTTGAGTCCCCTTTCGATACCTTAGTATTTATTTCACAACTCTCCAATGCTCCTAGCCTGGATTACTCATATACCTACTTAAAACTCCCACTGCTTGGGCAATATCTGGTCTCGTACAAATCATAACGTACATTAGGCTACCAACTGTGGATTGAAAAGGAACCTTCCGCATCTCATCGCGATCCTTCTGCATCTTCGGACAATAATCCTTTGATAATTTGAAGTAACCTCCCAATGGTGTACTAACAGCCTTAGCACTATCCATGTTAAACCGTTTTAGTACTTTGCCAATGTACTCAGCTTGAGACAACTTTAATTCTAGCCACTTTCTGTCCCTTGTAACACGCATACCAAGAACTTGTTTTACCGCACCCAAGTACTTCATAGAAAACTCATGGGATAACAGTTCCTTCAACTTAACTATATCTCCCATGTCGGTACTTGCTACCAACATATCATCTACATATAGAAGTAGAATAATATACGAGTTCCCCGTATACTTAATAAAACAACAGTGATCTGCATTGCTCTTCGAATAGCAATTTCTGGACATGAACTGTTCAAACTTTAAATACCTCTGTTTTGGCGCTTGTTTCAAACCGTATAAACTCTTCGTGAGCCTGCACACAAGATCTTCTTTCCCTTTAACCGAATACCCTTATGGCTGCTTCATATAAATTTCTTAATCAAGGTTACCGTGAAGAAATGCGGTCTTGACATCAAGTTGCTCAAGATGAAAATCTTCAACAACAACTATATTTATCACAACCCGAATAGTAGACATCTTCACAACAGGAGCAAAAATCTCACCGAAATTAATGCCTTCTTTCTGCGGAAAGCCCTTCACCACAAGTCTAGCCTTGAATCTCCTTAAACCGTCAGATTCCTGCTTTAGTCTGTATATCCAATTATTGTGCAATGCTCTCTTCCCCTTCGGTAACTGAACTAAATCCCAAGTTCTATTAAATGATAATGACTGTATCTTATCATCCATAACAAGCTCCCACTTATTCTTGGCTTCTACATTTAAAGCCTTATTGTAACTTTCAGGTTCACCACCATCTGTAAGTAACAAGTGATTTAAGGAATTAACATACCTTGCCAGAATTCTTGCAACTCTCGGCTTCTTTCGAAGTCCTATTAGAATGTCTAGATTATTGGGTTTCTCATTTTGATCCGGTGTATCGGACTCATCAACGACTTGTTCATCATCCTCTCGAGAGGGTTCATCATCTTCAATGTCGATACTTTCCGCTACTTCACCTCGAATATTTTCTACAGGTACTTTGAAATATTTATACAAGACTTCCTTATTGAATGTAGCATTATTGCTCTGGATAACTTTTCGATTCTTTGCATCTAAAAATCGGTACCCAAACTCATCACTACCGTATCCAATGAATATGCACTTCATCGACTTTACATCTAGCTTGGTCCTTGTATCTGAATTATCAAGCACATATGAGGTACAACTGAAAATACGCAAGTGATTTAGGTTTACCTCTTTACTGGTCCATGCTTCTTCAGAAAGTCCTAAATCCAAAGCCGTTGAAGGCCCTCTGTTAATCAAGAATGCCCCCGTACTAACCGCATCCACCTAAAAACACTTTGGCAATCAAGCGTTGAGTCTCATACTCCTTGTTCTTTCATTTATTGTTCGGTTCATGCGTTTTGTAACACTATTTTGTTGTGGTGTTCTAGGAATAGTCTTCTGTCTCCTAATTCTATTTGATGCATAAAAGTTTTCAAACTTGTCACTACAGTATTTACCCCTTTTATCCGACTGGAGACACTTCAGTTTCAAACTGGTTTCATTTTCAACTAGTGCCCTCCACCTCTTGAATTCATCTAACACAACTGAATTGTTCTTCACGAAGTAAACCCATAATTTACAAGTAACATTATCGATAAAAGTAACATAATAATAAGAACCACCAAGAGAAGAAACCTTGGTTGGCCCCCAAACATCCGTGTGTACAAGATCCAGCTTTCCTGGTTTTCTTGATATTATAGATAGTTTGAAACTGGCCTTCTTCTATTTCGCAAGAACACACTCTTCACAAAACTTGAGATCAATCTTAGTAAGTCCCTCTAACTTTCCTTTTGTTATCATTATCTTCATCGCCTTCTCACTCATGTGATCGAGCCGTTTGTGACACATACTTGTATCAATCCCTAGTGTGGCCGTACAAATAGTAAAAATTGTGCTTTACGTTGTATTCAACGTTCCTTGTCGCAAGCCTCGAGCTACCAACATAGCTCCATTTGTGACCTTCCAAAAGGTTGCACCAAAGGTACTCACATAACTGTCATCATCCACCAATTTGCTAACCGATATAAGGTTACTCCCCAATTTAGGTACAAGTCACATATTCTGTAAAACCAACGTTCCCCCTGAAGGTAACAACAACCTAGCATTTCCCTTTCCAGTTGCAAGAAAGACCATACCGAAGTTGCCTTTAACAATATTAGTCAGAAAGCCTACGTTTGTAGTAGTATGGAAAAAGGTGTCCGAATCAACAATCCAAGATTCGTTAACATCGTCACACGATAGTAGTAGAGCCTCGTCATAACTAACCTCCTCAGTAAGGTTCATTGTATCTTTCTCTTCATCATCAATCTTCTTAAAAGAAGAAGAGTTACAATCTCGCCTGAAGTGACCCTTGTTTCTATAAGTCCTATACGCACCGGGCGGCTTAGACTTTCTTCTTGACTGTGATCGACCCCTTCTAAATTTTGGCCCTTTTCTGCAAGACCTCCCTCTTTCCACGATGTTTAACATACTGCAATTTGAACTTGAAGAGGGTTCAAATGTTTTACGTCTATTATCTTCACTCATAATCAATGAGTCTATAATGTCATATTTGATGTCTTCTTTCCCCGATGAGTTTCTCATAGCTGTAATGAACCCTTTCCAGCTCTCAGGCATCTGCTCTAAAAGATCCCACGTTCTCACCTCCTCGATAAAAGTGATTTTAACAGATTCCAGTTGAGCATGTATGGTATTGAACTCACTAATATGAGCTTGCACGCTACCATTATCCTTCATCTTCAAAGTAAACAAGCGCCGTAAAAGTTGTACCTTATTTACCTTGGACGGTTCCGAGTACATAACGGATAACGTCTTCATGAAACCCTTCGTAGTCGTAACTTTGGAGATCATGTATAGAATCTGGGATGATAGCTCTAACCTAACGGTTCCAAGTACCTTGCGATCCAATCGCACCCACTTAGCAGCATCGTATTTTGTTGACATCATCTCAGCTCCACCCAGTGGTAAATCAAGATCCTTCTGATAGAGGTAATCTTCTATTTACATCTTCCACACTCTAAAGTTTAATCTATTTAAATTTGTGATCTTCAACTTCTCCTGATCGGCCATCACTCTTCACTACACAAACACTAACACTCGCTCTGATACCAATTATTAAGAATCAAGGTAGCTACTCTCTCCTTTCTGACAAGAACGATACGCAAAAATTGCCAACTCAAGTAGTAAATCAACAAAGAACAATATAAAGGACACAAAGATTCTCCCAGAGGAGGGAAGCGGAAAACCCTTACTGATGAAAAACCACTCCCATGAACAATTCACTATGATATCAAATATATTATAATGATCTCTCAAGCTTCTCAAGCTTTAATAGAGTCTCTTCAAACCCTATTCTCTCTAAGATTAAACTCATACAAGATAGACTAACAAAATAAACTAAGTCCCCTTTATATAGTAGGGAACTTAAAATACAAGTAGAACAGATCTCGAGTCAAACCCAATAACTCATAATAACATCTAAAGCAAACCTACGCCAAACTCGTTCGAACGACATCCAATCCCGTTCGAACGACTTTGACTCCTAGGCCAAAATTCTAGGGTGTTGTAAAAGGGTCGTTCGAACGACTTTACGTTAATTGGTATTCAGCCCTAGAAACATGACAGCTCGTTCGAACAACATCCAAGCTTGTTCGAACGACTTTGATAATATCAGTCTTCGATAATTCCATTCTTCAGATTTGAGTTCACACCCAACAGTTATGGTGGTAAGTGTTATAATTTTTAAACAGTTTATACCTTATAATTTGAGTATTTAGTGATTGGGTATTGTTAGTCAATGTGATTTCCCCTATTATGCAATTTAATAAGCAATTGGTACATTAGAATTTGGTATAAAGTGATGTGGGTATTGAAGTTTGATGTTAGCTTTGATTAATTTTGACATAATTTGGTGAAATAGGCTTTGGGTATTTCCTTATGCATTATTTTGTCGTCGGGGATAAGAGGCTGAGGCTTAAGAAATCAACTTTGGGGGCTTTTGTGTGGGGGTCACCTTAAAATGCAGTTTAAGAAGCACATGATACTTTAGAATTTTGTATTTGGTGATATGGGTATTGAAGTTTGATGTTAGTTTTGATTTGTTTGTGTTATTTGGTGAAATGGGGATTTGGGTGCTTGCCCATAATACTATTTTGTTGTCAGGATTAGGAGGTTAAGGCTTATCAAATCATCTTTGTGGTTAGTTGTGGGGGATTTAGGGAAGGGGCACTCTGGCATAAAGTAGAAGTGGGGAAGTGTGGGAAGTTGAGGTGGGTTCAAGAGTCAGGCCTTATTGATGTAGGAGATTGGCCTCTACTATTTTTAGAAAACACCTCTTTAGTGGCAATATGATACCCTTAAAATCTTAGTAAACCCCATCAATCTCCCCTAGAACTTTGAGAAAACTGAAAATACATATTGATCAAAGCCTAACCTTGCGTTATCATAGTTATAACACTCTTAGATAGATTACATTCTATAAAAGAAGAAATACGCATAATGATAATCTCTAATCAATATCCAATTGTAGGTAATCGAGCGTCTTTGAAATCCCACCATAGTCTCCTTGATTTTCAGTCAAAACACCATCAATATCGAGCGTCCAGCTTTGAACAAAAGGGGAAGGCTAAGTGCACCAAATCATCTTAGGCTAGGTGAAAACGAGGGATTCATATTATGAAAAGTGTCTTTGTTACTCTGATAGTATGTGATATTGGACGTGTTGTGAACTACCTTTTCATAAGTGTACTCTCTCTCTCTCCATCAGGTGGAAATACTAGTGTAAGAGACTTGCATCCATCCTTGAACAATCCAAACATGATATACTTGAGCACAGAAGGCAACAATAACACTTGAGTCGAAGCAGCTTCTACGTTTAGGTTTGGGAGCTATTCCATAATTCCCAAGAGGTTCACATTAGGGCTAACAAGTCTACATAAGTTAAAAATTGTAGCCCTGAGTTATTTTGCCATAACACATTTAATAAACATATGATCACGTTTTCATGGGCTCACTTACAAGAAATGAATTTAGAGTAGTTGTGCAGGTGCTTTTGAACAAGCCTGTCATGGGTATTAATGTAACCATTGATAGTAGTCGAGGTTATAAATGCGAGTTTTGGGAGTCATAAATATGTGTCAACGCACTTTATACAAATTCATCCTTGCTTTCTTATATATGAGTTGATTGACTGTAGGGGAGAGAACATATGCACCCTCAGGAACAAATGTCCATATGATTCCAAATTTTAGTTTTAACATAGGTATACTCTATGTGTATCTTAAGGCTAAAATTACTTCTTGATACTCTTAACTGTTAAATGCCTTACCTTATTTATTAGGATGATCAAACATGATTAATTATGATTACAAGGGTAATATATATTGATCTTTAACACAAATGGTAGAGCGCTTGATAATGAAATTCTTTATATCATATTAAAAGAGATGGTGGTTCAAATCCACTATGATCCGGCTATTCCAAAATATTAAATTTATGTGTTATTATATGAGAGTACAACCGTGGCAAGCCACGGGTACAACTAGTCTATATTACAATGGTGTTTTTCAAATAGACAAGTCTGTTATTGTCTCAAAGATAAAGAGGGGCTGGGATTTGATGTTCTTTTGTGGAGATTTATGGAAAAGAGTGAGATCAACGGACAAGATCCGTTTAAATCTTAGCAGGGCTAATATGCTTAAATGTACTTTAGACAAAACACTAAATATGAGCACTTTAGTCTAAACATACGATACCCTCACTCAGTTCTTCTCCCTTGGATAATCTTTCTTTACTCGGATTTAGGGGTTCAAAAATTTGATTTTCTAAAGTTGGGGGTTATAAATTGGAGATTGCAGACCGCAGACCGTTCTCCGACGTTATGCTGATTGATGAAGAAATTTTAGTAAATGCGAGAAGGTGGGAGATGTGAGGAGGTTGCTGAAAGAAGGGGAACTGAAAACAAGACCCAGTTGCAGTACAATCGAATATAATGATAAAGTTCATGAGTTTGTTGTGGATAACGATTCACATACTCGGATGATGGAGATTTATAAGATGTTTGACGAAATAGAAGGGCAACTGAAGATTGCAGGTTATGTCGCTGAGATATCATCTGAATTGCATAATTTTGGTAAGGAAGAGAAAGGAAATGCTCTCTCTTATCATAGTGAGAAGCTGGCCATTTCTTTTGGGGTTCTTGCAACTCCTCCTGGGACAACCATCAGAGTGGCCAAGAACCTTCGTATCTGTATTGATTGTCACAATTTTGCAAAGGTTTTATCCTCTGTTTATAAGAGGGAGGTTGTAACTAGAGATCGTAGCCGGTTCTACCACTTCTGAGAAGGGTATTGTTCTTGTAATAATTATTGGTAGTCCATTTATAGTTTGGGGGATGCAAACTCAAACTGAAGATATCATGAACTGAGGTGATTACAACTACATATTGGCAAGAGAAACCTCAATATTATGGGATTTTAAGTACTTGCAATATCACATAAACGAGCTTTTCTTGGTTGCATATCTGGAAGGTGGACAGGACAATAATTATACGATGGATGGATCACAAAGCAACGAAGTTTTTCAAAAGATTGGATCTGTGTTATGGATGTGAACTTCAGATTCATCCCCTTGTAGGACATTCTTTAGAAGATTTGAGAAGAGTAAGTTGAGAAAAAGTCATATTTTGACATGCAGTTCTAAATGCTTACGATTTTCTCCCATATGCCGAGACACTAAAAATGTCTTTTATAAGTGATACTACAAGATGGAATGCTGAATTCTAATTCATGAGAGTGTGTATAGTTCTATTGGTGAAGGGAAATATATTTGATTGCGATTATGAACTCCACATTAACTAAAAAACCTGATCTTCGAAATCTAAATCCGCGAGAAGAGTTTTTCTATTGTAGATTTTACTTGAAGTGCAGGGAGTTAATACTGAACAGATAGTACAAGGTATTCGGGCTTTCAGTTGCAGCTAAAGTATAGAGGGAGATATTGAGATTTGCAGGACTTTACTTGGATCAGCTTGCATAATACATCGCCATAATGTTCTCGGGATCATTTGATTGAGCATTAGATTTAGTTACAAGAAGTAGGAGACTCTGTTTTGTTATTGAATATTTATGTTTCAGTTGGTAATATGAAGAGGTTAACTAAGACAAAAAATCCAAACAATACTTTGAGGCAGTACAATCCAGATGGAAGGCGTAGTTCCTGACTAAGTATGATTCACTTACTGGAAGAAGAAGATTATAAGATGCCTGATGAGATAGAATAGCAACTGAAGATTGCAGGTTATGTTGTTGAAATTGTTTTTTCTGAATTGCATGATTTGGATGGCAGAGAAAGGAAATTCTCTTTCTGACCATTAGTGAGAAGTTGGTCATTCTTTAGATAAGATGACATTTATGTTGTTCGATGTGGTGCATCTGATGCTCCTTGTTAAGAATAGAGGTAGCTAATATCTCTTCTCACTCAAGAACGATACGCGGAATAGGCCAATCAACCAGACTAAGAAACACAAAATAATAAAGAATGTAAGAATTCCCAGAGAAGGGAAGTGGAAAACCCTTGCGGATAAAAAACCACTCCCCGAATAATCCACTAAGATGATCAAACGGGTTACAACGATCTCTCCAATCTTCTCAAGCTTTAATGGAGTCTCTCAAATTCTAGGTCTAGAATTAAACTCACAGGGAAAAGATAGGCTAACAAAATAACTTAAGTCCTCTTTATATACTAGAGAACTAAATACAAGTAGAACGGATCTTGAGGTAGAACTCAACGTCTCAGAAGAAGACTCATATGGCAACCAGGCAAATTTCGTTCGAACGAAGTCTAATCTCGTTCGAACGAGTTCTTTGGACTTTAATGAGTTCTTCGGTCTTTGAAAGAAAATGTAAAATCTTACAATCTCGTTCGAACGACTTCGACCTATTTTAAACTCTTCTTCTATAACTTCGAACAGAACCTGCTCGAGTCTTAAGGCAACATAACCAGTTTGAACTCCAGGTAACTTAACCAGTTCGAATCTTCAAGATACTTGACCAGCTCAAACTTTTGTCGATCTTAACCAGTTCGAATCTGAACATTGAAAATCACATTTTTAATCTATTTTTAATCCTTGAACTGAACCAGCTCGAACTAAAATGACCTCAAACATAATTCGAGTTCATAACTTAACAATCTCCCACTTAAAATCAAATCCATCTCCAGATCTTCAAATGAATTGCTTGAACTACCCGAACCTTCAATCTTGAAGACCCATAGAAGTTGTACATGTTATCAACTTCTAGAAAGTTACCACCTTCGTAAACATATCGGCCGGATTCACATCAGTATGCATCTTCACGAGCTTCAACGCACCGTCCTCGAGGAGCGAGCGAATATAATGATATCGAATATCAATTTGCTTAGTCCTAGAGTAAAAAACCGAATTCTTCGCTAAGTGTATACCGCTTTGACTATCACTATACAACTTTAGGAGAATATTGTTTTTTATCGAGCTCTTTCATCAACCCTTTAAGCCAAACCATATATTTACAAGCTTCTGTAGTTGCAACATATTCCGCCTCCATCGTAGAAAAAGCTACAATCTTCTATAGCCTGGAAACCCATGTAACTGCACCGCTTCCCAATGTAAAAATGAAACTACTAGTGCTCTTCCGCCTATCCATGTTACCCGCCATATCAGAATCAACAAAACCTTGTAAGCATATTTAAGAACCCCCATAACATAATGCCATATCTTGAGTTCACTTTAGATACCTCAGTATCTATTTCACAGCTCTCCAATGCTCCTTGCCTGAATTACTCATATACTTACTAACAACTCCCACTGCTTGGGCAATGCCCAGTCTCGTACATATCATAGCGTACATTAGGCTACCAACTGCGGATTGATAAGGAACTTTTCGCATCTCATCGCGATCCTTCTGCATCTTTGGACAACAATCCTTTGATAATTTGAAGTGACATCCCAATGGTGTACTAACAACTTTAGAACCATCCATATTAAAATGCTTAAGTACTTTGCCAATGTACTCAGCTTGAGATAGCTTTAATTCTCGCCGCTTTCTGTCCCTTGTAATACGCATACCAAGAACTTGTTTCGCCGCAGCCAAGTCCTTCATAGAAAACTCCTGGAATAATTATTCCTTCAACTTAGCAATTTCTCCCATGTCGGTACTTTCTACCAGCATATCATATACATACAGAAGTAGAATGATATATGAGTTCCCCATATTCTTGATAAAACAACAGTGATCTGTATTGCTCTTCGAATAGCCATTTCTGGACATGAACTGTTCAAACTTTAAATACCACTGTCTCGACACTTACTTCAAACTGTATAAGCTCTTCGTGAGCCTGCACACAAGATCTTTTTTCTCTTTCACAGAGTACCCTTCTGCTGCGTCATATAGATATCTTCATCGAGGTTACCGTGAAGAAATGCGGTCTTGACATCTAGTTGCTCAAGATACAAATCTTCAACTGCAACTATATTTATCACAACCCAAATTGTAGACATCTTTACAACAGGAGCAAAAATCTCATCAAAATCACCGTCTTCTTTCTACTGAAAGCCCTTCCCCACAAGTCTAGGCTTGAATATTCTTGAACCGTCAGATTCGTGCTTTAGTCTGTATACCCACTTGTTGTGCAATACTCTCTTCCCTTTTGGTAATCGAACTAAATCCCAAGTTCGATTTACTGATAATGACTGCATCTCATCATCTATAGCAAGCTCTCACTTGCTCTTGGCTTCCACATCTAAAACCTCTTTATAACTTTCAGGTTCACCACCATTTGTAAGTAACAAGTAATTTAAAGAGTTAGTGTACCTAGCCGGAATTCGTGCAACTCTCGGATCCTTTTAAAGTGCTATTGGAATGTCTAGATCATTAGGTTCCTTGTTTTGATCCGGTGCATCGGACTCAACAACGAATTCTTCATCATCCTCTCAAGAGGGTTCATCATCTTTAATGTTGACACTTTCTGCTACTTCACATCGAATCCTTTCCACAGGTACTTTGAAGTCTTTATATAAGACTTCCTCATTGAATGTAACATTATGACTCCGGATAATTTTTCGATTCTTCGCATCCAAAAACCGGTATCCAAACTCATCACCACCGTATCTATTGAATATGCACTTCGTCGACTTTGCATCTAACTTGGTCCTTGTATCTAAATTATCAAGCACATATGAGGCACAATCGAAAATATGCAAGTGAATAAGGTTTACCTCTTTACTGATCCATGTTTTTTCAGGAATTCCAAAGTCCAAAGCCGTTGAAGGCCCTCTGTTAATTAAGTACGCCGCCGTACATATCGCATCCACCCAAAAATACTTTAGCAATCTAGCGTTTAGTCTCAAACTCCTCGCTCTTTAGTTTATTGTTCGGTTCATACGTTCTGCAACACCATTTTGTTGCGGTGTTCCAGGAATAGTCTTCTGTCTCCTAATCCCGTTTGATGCGCAAAAGTTTTCAAACTCGTCACTACAATATTTGCCCTGTTATCCGGTCTGAGGCACTTCTGCTTCAAATCAGTTTCTTTTTCAACTAGAGCCCTCCACCTCTTTAATTTATCAAATACATATGATTTGTTCTTCACGAAGTAGACCGATAGTTTACGAGTAGCATCATCGATAAAAGTAATGTAATAATGAGAATCGCCAAGAGAAGATACCTTGGTTGGCCCCCAAACATCTGCGTGGACAAGATCCAGCTTTTCGGGTTTCCTTGATCTTCAAGATAATTTGAAACTGGCTTTCTTTTGTTTCGCAAGAACGCACTCTTCACAAAACTTGAGATTAACCTCAGCAAGACCCTCTAGCTTTCCCTTTGTTACCATTATCTTCATCCCATTCTTACTAATGTGACCGATCTGTTTGTGCCACGTACTTGTATCAATCCCCAGAGTGGCCGCACAAATAGTAGAAATTGTGCTTTGTGTTGTATACAACGTTCCTTGTCACAAGCCTCGAGCTATTAACATAACTCTCTTTGTAACCTTCCAGAAGTTTGTACCAAAGGTACTCATATATCCTCCGTCATCTTCCAATTTGCTAACCGATATAAGGTTATACCCCAATTTAGGTACAAGTCGTACATTATGTAAAACCAATGTTCCACCTTAAGGCAACAATAACCTAGTGTTTCCCTTTCCAGTAATATTGCATTGCGTGCACTTTTATCTGCAAGAAAGACCGTACCGAAGTGGCCTTTAACAATATTAGTAAGAAAACCTACGTTCGCAGTAGCATGGAAGGAAGCACCCGAATCAATATTCCAAGATTCGTTAACATCGTTACACGAAAGTAATAGAGCCTCGTCAGAACTAACCTCCTCAGTAAGGTTTGTTGTATCTTTCTCTTCATCATCAATCTTCTTAGAAGAAGAAGAGTTACAATCTCACCTGAAGTGACCCTTCTTTCCACAAGTCCAACACCCACCGGACGGCTTAGACTTTCCTCTTGACTGTGATCGATCCCTTCCAAATTTCGGCCCTTTTTTGTAAGGCCTCCCTCTTTCTTCGACGTTCAACATACTGCCGTTTGAACTCGAAGAGGGTTTAGATGTTTTGCGCCTATTATCTTCACTCATAATCAACGAGACTATAGTGTCAAATTTGATGTCTTCCTTCCCCGATAGGGGTGGCAATGGGTCGGGTGGAGCAATACCATCCCCATACCCACCAAATTACCCTACCCCCAAACCCGCCCCAATATTATTTAACTTTAATGGGGAATATCCAAACCCGCCCCATTTAAATTTGCCTATACCAAACCCGCCCCAGCACCCGTTTAAAAATCATAAATCACTTGTACAAAAAAAAATGAGCTGCTAGGAATAAGTTTAAGATAATTTTTCATTTAATCTTCAATAGAATGAGGAAAAACGAGCTGAGGATTAGAAACAATTTAACCCTCACTTGAGCCAACTGAGGATCAGAGGCAATTTAACCCTGACTTCTATATTGAGCCATAACTGAAAACATGTCTTTAGAATAAGGTTGAAATGAAGCCAACTAGTTTCGATAGGTCTGTATAAGAAGAAGAGAAGCTGATGGACAGATGGAGGTAGGTTGAAATGAAGTTATGAAGGCAGAATTGTAGGAGAGGAGGAAGAAACATGTCTTCTGTCTTTAGAGTTTAGAAATTAGAATTAGGTTTAACTTGTATGTAAGGGTATTCACGTCATATCATGTATAAATGGGTCAGACGATGGAGCCCTGTTTATTTAAGCCTTAAACCAGACCTGCCCCATACCCGCTATAGTCATACCAAATTGCCAGCCCTATTCCCCGACGAGTTGCTCATAGCTGTAATGAACCCTTCCCAGCTCTCAGGCATCTGCCTTAAAAGAGCCCACGCTCCGACCTCCTCGGTAAAAGTTTTTTTAACAGATTCCAGTTAAGCATATATGGTATTGAACTCACTGATGTGAGCTTGCACACTACCAATATCCTTCATCTTCAAAGTAAACAAGCACCGTAAAAGATGTACCTTGTTTGCCCCGGATGGTTCTGAATACATAGTGGACAACGTCTTCATAAAACCCTTCGTAGTCGTGACTTTGGAGATCATGTGTAGAATCTGAGATGACAACGCTAACCTAATGGTTCCAAGCGCTTTGCGATCCAATCGTGCCTACTTAGCAATATCGTATTCTGTTGGTATCATCTCAACTTCACCTAGTGGTAGATCAAGATCCTTCTGATAGAGGTAATCTTCTATCTGCATCTTCCACACTCCAAAGTTTGATCCATTGAACTTCGTGATCTTCAACTTTTTATGATCGGCCATCGCTCTTCACCACATAAGCCGTAACACTTGCTCTGATACTTGTTAAGAATAGAGGTAGCTAATCTCTCTTCTCACTCAAGAACGATACACGGAATTTGTCAATCAACCAGACTAAGAAACACAGAACAATAAAGAACGCAAGAATTCCCAGAGGAAGGAAGTGAAAAACCCTTGCGGATAAAAAACCACTCCTCGAACAATCCACTAAGATGATCAAACGGGTTACAACGATCTCTCTAGGTTTAGAATTAAACTTGCAGGAAATAGATAGGCTAACAAAATATCCTAAGTCCTTTATATACCAGAAGACTAAATACAAGTAGAACGAATCTCGAGGCAGAACTCAACGTCTTAGAAGAAAACTCATATGGCAACCAGACAAATCTCGTTTGAACGCAGTCTAATCTCGTTCGAATGAGTTCTTCGGTCTTCGAAAGAAAACGTAAAATTTTACAATTTCTTTCGAATGAGCTCCAATCTTGTTCGAACGACTTCGACCTATTTTGAACTCTTCTTCAACAACTTCGAACCGAACCAGCTCGAGTCTTCAGGTAACATAACTAGTTCGAACTCCATGTAACTTAACCAGTTCGAATCTTTAGGATACTTGACCAACTCAAACTTCTGTCGATCTTAACCAGTTTGAATCTAAACATTGAAAATCTCTTTTTCAATCCGTTTCAATCCGCTTTTTCAATCCTTGAACTGAAACATCACGTACTAATACAACCTCAAACATAATTCGAGTTCATACCTTAACACTCCTCACACCATTACGAAGATTATTTACTTGGGATAGATGAGATGTTCATTGGAATAAGAATTCCCAAACTAAATAATCATGGTAATAATGGATACACCGATATTGTCGAACTTAAAAGTCATTTAACTTTCAGATTAGTTTGTGAAATTCCAACCATGTAAATATTTTTGTTGTAAAAATGTTGATTTTTATGTTTATATAATTTTGTATTGGGTTGTTTTCATATTTGAAGAAGTCATAGTTCTCTAAACTTGAATAGTGTAGTTCAACTCATACATCTTTTTATTTATGGTTTGTTTTAATGGTGTCCTTTGTCATTTAGGCTCAGGCTTTCCATTTCTATTATATAGATCCTTCTCCGTGTTGCTTGCAAATATTGCGATGTATCGAGTGGTGTATGTGTGTGAGTGTGTTTGGGGGTGGGGTATGCAAGGTACACCTTCATGTAATCTTAGGGGTGAAGACATGTATACACCTCAAATATTGCGCTGAAGGCGCGTCAAGGTATTCAATGTGGCGAGCCACGGTTAGTACTAGTATATTTAAAATAACAAAAAGAGTTTAAAAGTAGGATATACATGATACACCTTCTTTGTCTTGGGTTCTCCTCTTGTAGGCAGCTGATTTGGGATTGTGTCGGGTCAGTTAGTCAGCAGCATCTTGATCACTCCCCGCATGTCGGGCCTTTCCTTAGGGTCCTCCTGAACACACTGTAGCGCCGTCTCAAGTAAAGAACGTGCTTCACGCTTATTAACCAGTTCAAGTCTCTTGTCAATTAGTTCCAAAGCTTTCCCTTTTGGCAATACTTCTTGCCTTATATACATATAAAACTTCAACCGCTCCTCTTGCGAGTTACCATGCTGTTTATCACTGTGGTTACCATTGCTATCGAAACAAACATTTCTCTTGCCAAAAAACATATCTAGTAGTAGCACACCGTAACTAAAGACATCACATTTTTCTGTGATATCGCCCAAGAACCCCTCAGGGGCCATGTAGCCATCTGTCCCTCTGATTGTTGTAAAAATTCTACTTTCATCTTTTCCTACAAGCATCGAATGCCCGATATCAGATAGGACTGCACAAAAATCAGCATCAAGTAGTATGTTCTCCGGTTTAATATGGAGATGTAATATACGCTGATCATGGAGGTATTCAAGGGCCCTAGCAACATTTTCTGCAATTTTGTACCTCAATCCCCAATATGAAGAATGGTTTCCCCTCCTTGGGAAAATCCAATCATCCAGTGACCCATTAGGGAAAAAATCGTAGACGAAAAGCGAAATAATCCTTGATTCCGTCATATGACTACAATATCCACGAAGGCGTGCAATATGAGAATGTTGTATGCTTGCAATAGCAGAGATTTTTTCTTGAAATTCCTTCCCCCCATATGACGTCGGTTCATCTCTCTTAACAGCCACTAGTGTCCCGTCATTCAAAATGCCCTTGAAGACTGACCCCGACCTACCATTACCAAGCTTATCACAGTAGTTACTGGTTGCAATTTCGAGTTCTTTATGCCGAAATTCTCTAGAAAATCTATCAACATTCTTCTGGTTTTCATATTCTTTGTAAGGAAACACCCTTGGGAAGATGCATGTAATACCTTTTATCTTCTGTTCTTCAAGAAAGTCGACAACGTGCCTCATATCACCCGGCCTTTTTTTTGGGTCCTCTTCAAGACAACATAGAGCCACATAAACTAAAGTTCTTACTTCATTCTCGTCAACTTTCCCATCAGCCACAAGCCTTCTATCAATCAGATCCAGATGCTTATTTTGTGTTAATTTCTTCCGCATAAAGGCAAAAAAGGCTCGCTGTTCCCGTCGTGTATTGCCACCATCGGAATATCTTCTATAAATATCATTACCATCCTGGTCCAAACAAACATATCGTTGGCCAAAAAGTGTATCCAGAAGTAACTTACCATAACCAAAGATATCACATTTCTCCGAGATCCCATGAGGCAAGCCCCATTCAGGGGCTTTGTAGCCATATGTCCCTCTCTCTGTTATATGAGTTCTACTCTCATCTTTACTCATCAACTTAGAAAGCCCAAAATCTGACACAATTGCTCGAAAATCGTCATCAAGAAGTACATTCTCCGGTTTAATATCAAGATGTAATATCCGCTGCCTGCAATCATGATGAAGGTGACCAAGGGCCTTAGCAACCTCAATTGAAACTCTATACCTCTGTTTCCACGATAAATATCCTCCATTCTGACCAGCTTTGGGGAAAATCCAATTATCGAGCGACCCGTTAGGGAAAAGATCATAGACAATGAAGAAAGTTTCACCAATTTCTGTCATATGACAACATGATCCGCGGAGGCATACAAGATGAGCATGATCTACATTTCCAATTGCGTTTATTTCTGCTACGAATTCCCGGTTCCCATGTTCTGGTCGCTCAACTCTTTTCACTGCCACCGCTGTCCCATCGTCCAGGATACCCTTGAAGACTGATGCCGACCCACCACTACCAAGCTTATCTCTAAAGTTATTGGTCGCCTTTTTGAGGTCTTCGTAATGGAATTTGCCATTGACTATTGCAACCTTCCTTCGGTTATTGTACTTTTTGTTGAGAAACACATACAAGAGGAACAGAATCCCTGTAATACAGGATGTACAGAGGAAGAGGGAGCTGTTTGATAGTCCATTATCAAAATAAAATGCTACCAGCGCAGTGATTTTATTTAGAAACACGTAACACACATACAAGATGAATAGAATCCATCTTATACCGAATGTATACAGGAAGTGGATGCTCTTTAGGAGTTCATCATAGAAACAAAATATTACGGTGCATCCGAGGATGCAAGAGATTAACACTAGACTACCAACCTTCATTTGGTGCTTGTACTTTTTGTAGAGAAAGGGACCCTTATCAGCAAATTTACCTATGATGTAGAAAACCACGATATTGATCCCGAATCCACAGAGGTAGAGGATGCCCTTTGAGAGTCCATCATTGTAATAAGATATAACATGCGCGACTATTGATGAATATACCAGTAGAATAACAATGCCCAAGATTATATCCATCCACTCTCGAATTTGCTCTTTCGGGGAAAAGGAAGCACTTTGAGAGTTCACAGAAGATCGCACGTCAGATATCTCCATTTGGTCATTTTCAGTCTTGACCTGTTCGGAATCAACTGAATTGAAGAACGCACCTATGATGCCTAATACCCCAAATGTAACAGCGAGTGCATATAGGTAGTGAATGCCCTTTGACAGTCCATTGAAGTATGAAAATGCTACCTCCGCGCCGATTGCTGTGAATACCAATATAAGAGCAATGGAAAAGATACTTATTATTGACTCCTCAATCCACTTTTTTGAGGAAGAGATTGATTGGTCTTCAGATATCATAATTTGGCCATTTTCAGAATCCATGCGGAAGTACTTCTTTGTAAGAATAGACCAAGAGATGGCTTTGAAATTGCGATACCTTTAGTGAAAGCACTATAAGATCTAGTTGAGAAGCTTTTACAAGTCTGAGGACTTTCAAAAATGAACAACACCCTTTATTATTTAATTTGATGAAGAGGATGGATCAGTTGACTTCTTCAGTTTAGACTTACAAATAATTCTATCCATTGCTGACGACTTCGCAGAAAAAATAAGCCTACTCGTTTCTTTTGTCCCTTTATTTTCTCCAAGGGAAGAAACACTGATAAGAATCGATCAAGAGATGACTTTTTTCGAATAAATTGTGATAACTAATAAATAGAAGAGACGCAAGCCTTTAAATATATCGAGGCTAGGATCTGGCAAGAAGATTCAGAATTATATAAACTTCAGTCAGATGAATTTGATAAAGTAGTCTGGACCGTGAATACTAATGTCACTTACACTACAAAGTCTGCATGGACAGTAGCTATGAAGAACAGATTGAAGACTAGAGAATTTTTGGTCAAAATAGGAAAGATTGATGAAGCTTTACTGTTCTTTCTGCAACTCTCTACAGGAAAACAAGGATCATTTGTACTTCAATTGTCCTTTATCAAATCAGATTTGGGCAAGAATTCTTGAAAAACTGGGATTCTCAAAGCAAATGTCTGGATGGGATGAAGAATTTGAATGTCCTCTTTAGATTTGGCTAGGGGAAAGGTGCTGAAGTTGCTTTCTGTGCAACCATTTACCACATATGGATTGAGGGAAATATTAGGCATTTTCAACACATCACTACAAATGAAGGGGTATTCAGGAAGATTTTCTTTGATGTCTCTTTTAAATGCAGTAATTCTAGCTTCAAGTTTTGGTCTGGGCATTCTAATCTCTATCCCATAAATTGGGGCCTAAACCATGTCATCAAATGACCAAGAGTAATTCATTAGATAGAATGGAAGCAGAACTGGGATTATCAAGTAATTCTGAATGTTGATATGGTTGTGTGAGAGAAGATAGAAGAGCTTATAGGGGTTTATTTAGATTGTCCATTGTTGCTTTTAATAGCACATATATACTCAAGACTATGTGATTGGTTTAGTTGAGATCAAGTCTATCTGTGATGGTGTTCAAGCTGCAAGTAAGCTGGGATTCAAAAGCCTTTGTGTGCTGGCAGATTCTACCTATGCCGTTCAAGTTCTTAATAAGAAATGTGATCCACCATGGGCCTGTCTTGTTGAACTTAGATTGGCATGGAAAGCAATGGAAGGGATGGAGAAGGTCACTGTTAGTTACAAGCCAAGAGAAGCAAACGAGCCCGCAGATCATATAGCTTCTTCTATGGACAGCTCTGAAGAATTTATCATATTTCCTTGTAATTTTTCTAATATTCTTGTAAGCTTATGCACAGCTGATGCCTGCTGTAGAAGATAACCTAGACTGTAATCTCCCTTTATTTATAAATAATTTTGGTGAGAGTCTGCCTTAACCCTAATTTCCACTTAAAAAAAAAAAAAAAAGTGCACTTCTTTACTTGGCCAAATGCAACTACTGAAAGTTCTGAAGTAACATCCGAAAGCTTGTGTATTGCTCCTGAAGGACATAAAGCAGCTTTCCTTTGGTTGTTAGTAATTATTAACACTAGAATAACAACTTTCCTTTGGTTGTGATTTTTATAGAGAAAGACGAGAAACACATACAAGATGGATAGAATCCTTATAATACCGCCGATATAGGAAGAGGAAGCTCTGAAGACTTCTAAGTGTGGATTCATATATAAAACTAGGCTGCACCCTAAAGTTTTCAACTTCGAAATTGCTCTGACCAAATACCGTTCTAGCACTTTCATTAGAAAAGGTAAGAGGCGCAAGCCTACTTCGATGGTACAATGGGTGTCAAAATTAAAATATCACATTACAAGTCAAATAGATATTGGACCATATGCCATCTCTAAAAAAGTCAAACCTATTGTCCGATTAATGTCGGAGATGCTTTACTTAAAAGAGTCTGCTCGATATACCTACTTAACTTTGCGGTGCTGCCTCTTCTTTTGCAGAGGATCCCTATATGGTGGAGATGGTATTATTGGGCCAACCCCGTAGCTTGGAGTTTGAATGGCCTTATGACATCCCAATTTGGTGATGTGGATACTACGGTGAAGCTTTCAGATGGCGTTAACTCAGTTGAGAAAAGGCAACTTCTCAGACATCTGTTTGGCTTTAGGCACGATTACGTGGGTAGTGCTGGTTTGATAGTGGTTTCTTTCTGCGTGATGTTTGTAGTAATCTTTGCTTACGCCATCAAATCCTTCAATTTTCAGAGAAGGTGCCGGACGTCAAGAAATATTGGATACCAGTAACTAATACTACCTTATATAATTAGTGTTGCAATATTTGTAAAACAACATTTTTTAGGTCTCATATATATAGTAAAAATTATACTTTTGATTTACAAAATGAAATGATATATTGGCGTACATATCTTTGTATATTAGAAGTAACTAAACTAAATTGCCATTATCTTCACAATTGTAAATCTCCAACTTATCCTCTCATTTTAGTGAGCAAGAGCAACCGAAAATAAATTTCAAGTTTCTCATCGCATGCGTGTTAATTCAATTTTATTTTGTTTATTGCTTCTTTAAATCAAATGTCAATAAATGATTTTTAGGATGTGATTATATTTTTAGATAGGTCATGGCTTCGTGACCAAATAAACCAGTAAAATTTCAGGTAAAAACAATGTAACATTTCTACGCAAGTATCTCTCTTCCTAATCGTCATTTCTTTTCCTCCATTCTCTCTGTCTTTGCCAATCCTACTGCCTTACTCAGATCTTCCAATGCTCATACCCTCATTTGCATCATCAAATCTACAAGCCTCAGACCTCAAGCGTAACAACATTTCAAGAAATCTTACTATTTTTATTTTTTCTCAGGAGAAAACTTAAAATTGCCAACATATATAACAAATTTTCAAATTATTGTAGGCACACGCGATAGCTTGTGCCCGATTGCTAGTAGTTCTCTAAACTTGAATAGTGTAGTTCAACTCATACATCTTTTTATTTATGGTTTGATTTAATGGTGTCCTCTGTCATTTAGGCTCAGGCTTTCCATTTCTTTTATATAGATCCTTTTCCGTGTTGCTTGCAAATATTGTGATGTATCGAGTGGTGTATGTGTGTGTGTGTTTGGGGGTGGGGTATGCAAGGTACACCTTCATGTAATCTTAGGGGTGAAGACATGTATACGCCTCAAATATTGCGCCGAAGGCGTGTCGACGTATTCAACGTGGCGAGCCACGGTTAGTACTAGTATATTTAAAATAACAAAAAGAGTTCAAAAGTAGGATATACATGATACACCTCCTTTGTCTTGGGTTCTCCTCTTGCAGGCATGTAGCTCCCCATTTTTTTTTATATTTCACGTTGTGGCTGTAGTTTGTAGTTTAACTTGATTTCATCTTGTAGTATGGAATCCTAACTTTTGAGTTACAAACCCATTCAAAACCCACCACCAAAATATTTTCCCCGATTCTCTCCATCTCTCCTTCTCCCTATTTCTCCTCCATTTCAAATACAATTAAAAACCCAAACCTAATTCCTAAACCCCAACCCCAAATTCCTAACCTCTCTTCTCCTTGCATTCTAGAGAGAGAAACAAACCCAAATCCCTAATTCGAAAACCCTCAACCCCTCTTCTAACTCAACTTCACCATTGCTAGCCGTTTTGAACCAGAAAATTAGATTGTTGGAGCATTGAAAGCATAGTTCTCCTTTCGTATTAAACCACGGATTTGTCGATTTAAGGCAAGTACCATTATTGCTTGTCATTGTCCATTGTAGATTAGGTATGCTATACCATGTTTAGTAAAATTACCATAACTCTAGTATGATCCTTAATGTTCTAGAAACCTTGAGTAATTAAGTATGCCTTATCTTGAATTCAAAGAATTAGGGAATTGTATCGGTCTTTTAAAGATGTAAATTTAGTATAGTTAGATGCATACCTTAGTGTTATAAACTCATGTATTAAATTTCCCTTTTACTCAAGCATACTACTGTGAGAGTTTGAATACTAGAATGGGAAGAAGATATGGACTTGTTAGAAATTAAACTCAATATAACTATGAGTTGCTTATGTTAGTAGTTATATAAGGCTATACTATTTTTCCTTTCATCCAAATAGTAATAGATACATTATAACTCAAGACTCATCAAGTATATCCTAGAATAAAACTTGATTAATTTGAACAGTACCATATCATACTCAGATCATATATATATGTTTGTGGAATGTATAAAGTAACTTGTAATGATATAATAAGCCCATGGCTATATTGTTAGCATTAATAGTAATTAATTGGTGCCCTCATATGCAACCCTTAACCATAGTACAGGTTGTAGCTTGATGTTCAATCTAAGGAGTACTAGTATAAGCCTATATAAGGTCATCGACAGAGTCCCCACTTGTATATTTGTGAGGGTAGAAAAGTCGTTGAGCATAAGATCGCCAATCATATGATATAGTCTCATTGCCTATAGAGCAAGGACAAATAGGTCATTTTGATTGAGTGTCGGTCTCTTAAATCATTCATGCATATTCTTTGGATCGCTGAGCTGTCGTAGGGTATTTATGATATTTATTTCATATTTCATTGTCGTAGTTTTATTCTCGTTTTTAGAGTTAGCAGAGATTTTATTCACTTTAATCCATTTATTCATTTAATTTATATTGAGTTATTTTCTGCTGCGTTTCTTTGATAAGTAGATGTAGTTAATTTTTTTAGAAATATATTACATCTGTGGGGTTTCATCCGTGGGATGCCCGACTTGTCAAGCCTTAGAATGTGCTTTATGATCTATTATCAAAAAGCGGATTTTGGGGCGTGACAAACTTGGTATCAGAGCGCTAGGTTAAATCCTTTAGCAGTTTAGATATTAGATTATGACTCGTTTATTTTCTTTGGCTTTTCTCGATTTTATCGATTTTTATCTTTTTGTGCGTTTGCTGATTTTTATCTTGTCCAGATGGTGCGAGGACGAGGTAATGGGCGTGTTGCTGCTAACCATGCTGTTGTAGGTCGCGGTGCTCCTCGTCGCAGTTCTCGAGTTCCAGTTCCTCGTGTGCCTGCTGCAGCGCGTGGTTTGCGAACCAATATCTGTCGGGGACGTGGTTTAGGTTTTGGTGTAGGACGTGGTGCATTACTGGTAGATGAGGTTGTCGAGGAGACTTCGGTTCACGTGGGACAAGATTACGTTCCAGAGGTTACTCAAGAGGAGATTGTTGTGCCACCTGTTCCTGCTGTGGTTCCTCAGGGGGATTTTCAGCAAGTATTTCAGATGTTCATGCAGCAGCAGAATGCAAATCAAGGGGTTGGTAACAAATGACAGAAGGAGATGCGACGGTACAAGTTGGATTCTTTTGTGGGTCTTCCTGATCCGAAGATTGCTGAAGATTGGATGAAGCAGGTTGAGAAGATTTTCAAGAATATGGGATGTCCTGATGAAGAGAAGGTGGAGTGTACCACTTTTCATATGAAGAACGAAGCCTGGAACTGGTGGGAAATGACTGAGAGGAATCACGGGTTGATGCCACCAATGACTTGGGCTGAGTTCAAGGTTAAGTTTTTTGAGCAGTACTTTCCACAGAGCTTCAGACATCAGATGACAACTGAGTTCTATCAGTTGACTCAGGATAAGATGACAGTGTCACAGTATGAGGCACGTTTTACGGAGTGTCTCGTTATGCTCCAACAGTTGTAGCTGATGAGGAGTCAAGGGTTGTGAAGTTTATAGAGGGTCTTCTTCCACCTATTAGAACTAAATGCAGAGGTTTTCTTGGGCAGACTTATGCTCAGTTGGTTTCACGAGCTCTGGAGTTTGAGCTAGACTATCAGAGTAATATCAAGCTAAGAGAGTGTGGTCCCACTGAATTAAAAGTGAGCCTGTGTACATCGTCTGTTAGTTATCTCCCACACCTAATAATAATAATAATAATAATAATAATAATACTCTATAATTATTTATAATACTGGTTGGCGCCAAGGCTTAAAAACAACATTAATAATTGGACCTCACTTCCTCAATGCATTGCATCATTTTCATACATATATAATATTATATCACACTAGTACTTTTGTATAATAGATCGGTCTGTCATGTTCAGTGACCGGTAATAATTGTGCTTGCTTGACGCCCTGTGCGCTATATTTTTCAGGAGGTCGAGCACAGTAGGTTTTTGCTTAGTGAGGCTTGGTTGATCATTTTCGGAATTCTTTGGATCGCAGAGCTGTCGTAGGGTATTTATGATATTTATTTCATATTTCATTGTCGTAGTTTTATTCTCGTTTTTAGAGTTAGCAGAGATTTTATTCACTTTAATCCATTTATTCATTTAATTTATATTGAGTTATTTTCCGCTGCGTTTCTTTGATAAGTAGATGTAGTTAATTTCTTTAGAAATATATTACATCTGTGGGGTTTCATCCGTGGGATGCCCGACTTGTCAAGCCTTAGAATGCGCTTTATGATCTATTATCAAAAAGTGGATTTTGGGGCGTGACAAGGCAGCTGATTTGGGATTGTGTCGGGTCAGTTAGTCAGCAGCATCTTGATCACTCCCCGCATGTCGGGCCTTTCCTTAGGGTCCTCCTGAACACACTGTAGCGCCGTCTCAAGTAAAGAACGTGCTTCACGCTTATTAACCAGTTCAAGTCTCTTGTCAATTAGTTCCAAAGCTTTCCCTTTTGGCAATACTTCTTGCCTCATATACATATAAAACTTCAACCGCTCCTCTTGCGAGTTACCATGCCGTTTATCACTGTGGTTACCATTGCTATCGAAACAAACATTTCTCTTGCCAAAAAACATATTTAGTAGTAGCACACCGTAACTAAAGACATCACATTTTTCTGTGATATCGCCCAAGAACCCCTCAGGGGCCATGTAGCCATCTGTCCCTCTGATTGTTGTAAAAATTCTACTTTCATCTTTTCCTACAAGCATCGAATGCCCGATATCAGATAGGACTGCACAAAAATCAGCATCAAGTAGTATGTTTTCCGGTTTAATATGGAGATGTAATATACGCTGATCATGGAGGTATTCAAGGGCCCCAGCAACATTTTCTGCAATTTTGTACCTCAATCCCCAATATGAAGAATGGTTTCCCCTCCTTGGGAAAATCCAATCATCCAGTGACCCATTAGGGAAAAAATCGTAGACGAAAAGCGAAATAATCCTTGATTCCGTCATATGACTACAATATCCACGAAGGCGTGCAATATGAGAATGTTGTATGCTTGCTATAGCAGAGATTTTTTCTTGAAATTCCTTCCCCCCATATGACGTCGGTTCATCTCTCTTAACAGCCACTAGTGTCCCGTCATTCAAAATGCCCTTGAAGACTGACCCCGACCTACCATTACCAAGCTTATCACAGTAGTTACTGGTTGCAATTTCGAGTTCTTTATGCCGAAATTCTCTAGAAAATCTAGCAACATTCTTCTGGTTTTCATATTCTTTGTAAGGAAACACCCTTGGGAAGATGCATGTAATACCTTCTATCTTCTGTTCTTCAAGAAAGTCGACAACGTGCCTCATATCACCCGGCCTTTTTTTTGGGTCCTCTTCAAGACAACATAGAGCCACATAAACTAAAGTTCTTACTTCATTCTCGTCAACTTTCCCATCTGCCACAAGCCTTCTATCAATCAGATCCAGATGCTTATTTTGTGTTAATTTCTTCCGCATAAAGGCAAAAAAGGTTCGCTGTTCCCGTCGTGTATTGCCACCATCGGAATATCTTCTATAAATATCATTACCATCCTGGTTCAAACAAACATATCGCTGGCCAAAAAGTATATCCAGAAGTAACTTACCATAACCAAAGATATCACATTTCTCCGAGATCCCATGAGGCAAGACCCATTCAGGGGCTTTGTAGCCATATGTCCCTCTCTCTGTTATATGAGTTCTACTCTCATCTTTACTCATCAACTTAGAAAGCCCAAAATCTGACACAATTGCTCGAAAATCGTCATCAAGAAGTACATTCTCCGGTTTAATGCCAAGATGTAATATCCGCTGCCTGCAATCATGATGAAGGTGACCAAGTGCCTTAGCAACCTCAATTGCAACTCTATACCTCTGTTTCCACGATAAATATCCTCCATTCTGACCAGCTTTGGGGAAAATCCAATTATCGAGCGACCCGTTAGGGAAAAGATCATAGACAATGAAGAAAGCTTCACCTATTTCTGTCATATGACAACATGATCCGCGGAGGCATACAAGATGAGCATGATCTACATTTCCAATTGCGTTTATTTCTGCTACGAATTCCCGGTTCCCATGTTCTAGTCGCTCAACTCTTTTCACTGCCACCGCTGTCCCATCATCCAGGATACCCTTGAAGACTGATGCCGACCCACCACTACCAAGCTTATCTCTAAAGTTATTGGTCGCCTTTTTGAGGTCTTCGTAATGGAATTTTCCATTGACTATTGCAACCTTCCTTCGGTTGTTGTACTTTTTGTTGAGAAACACATACAAGAGGAACAGAATCCCTGTAATACAGGATGCACAGAGGAAGAGGGAGCTATTTGATAGTCCATTATCAAAATAAAATGCTACCAGCGCAGTGATTCTATTAAGAAACACGTAACATACATACAAGATGAATTGAATCCATCTAATACCGAATGTATACAGGAAGAGGATGCTCTTTAGGAGTTCATCATAGAAAAAAAATATTACGGTGCATCCGAGGATGCTAGAGATTAACACTAGACTACCAACCTTCATTTGGTGCTTGTACTTTTTGTAGAGAAAGGGACCCTTATCAGCAAATTTACCTATGATGCAGAAAACCACGATACTGATCCCGAATCCATAGAGGTAGAGGATGCCTTTTGAGAGTCCATCATTGTAATAAGATATAACGTGCGCGACTATTGCGGGAAATACCAGTAGAATAACAATGCCTATGATTATCTCCATCCCCTCTCGAATTTGCTCTTTCGAGGAAAAGGAAGCCCTTTGAGAGTTCACAGAAGATCGCACGTCAGATATCTCCATTTGGTCATTTCCAGTCTTGACGTGTTCGGAATCAACTGAATTTACGAACGCACCTATGATGCTGAATACCCCAAATGTAACAGCGAATGCAAATAGGTAGTGAATGCCCTTTGACAGTCCATTGAAGTATGAAAATGCTACCTCCGCGCCGATTACTGGGAATACCAATATATGAGCAATGGCGAAGATACTTCTTATTGACTCTTCAATCCACATTTTTGAGGAAGATATTGATTGGTCTTCAGATATCACAATTTGGCCATTTTGAGTGCCAACATTTTCAGAATCCATGCGGAAGTACTTCTTTGTAAGAATAGACCAAGAGATGGCTTTGAAATTGCGATACCTTTAGTGAAAGCACTATAAGATCTAGTTGAGAAGCTTTTACAAGTCTGAAGACTTTCAAAAATGAACAACACCCTTTATTATTTAATTTGATGAAGAGGATGGATCAGTTGACTTCTTCAGTTTAGACTTACAAATAATTCTATCCATTGCTGACGACTTCGCAGACAAAATAAGCCTACTCGGTTCTTTTGTCCCTTTATTTTCTCCAAGGGAAGAAACACTGATAAGAATCGATCAAGAGACGACTTTTTTCGAATAAATTGTGATAACTAATAAATAGAAGAGACGTAAGCCTTTAAATATATCGAGGATAGGATCTGGCAAGAAGATTCAGAATTATATAAACCTCAGTCAGATGAATTTGATAAAGTAGTCTGGACCTTGAATACTAATGTCACTTACACTACAAAGTCTGCATGGACAGTAGCTATGAAGAACAGATTGAAGACTAGAGAATTTTTGGTCAAAATAGGAAAGATTGATGAAGCTTTACTGTTCTTTCTTTAACTCTCTACAGGAAAAGAAGGATCATTTGTACTTCAATTGTCCTTTTTCAAATAATATTTAGGCAAGAATTCTTGAAAAACTGGGATTCTCAAAGCAAATCTCTGGATGGGATGAAGAATTTGAATATCCTCTTTAGTTTTGGCTAGGGGAAAGGTGCTGAAGTTGCTTTCTGTGCAACCATTTACCACATATGGATTGAGGGAAATATTAGGCATTTTCAACACATCACTACAAATGAAGGGGTATTCAGGAAGATTTTCTTTGATGTCTCTTTTAAATGCAGTAATTCTAGCTTCAAGTTTTTGTCTGGGCATTCTAATCTCTATCTCATTAATTGGGGCCTAAACCATGTCATCAAATGACCAAGAGTAATTCATTAGATAGAATGGAAGCAGAACTGGGATTATCAAGTAATTCTGAATGTTGATATGGTTGTGTGAGAGAAGATAGAAGAGCTTATAGGGGTTTATTTAGATTGTCCATTGTTGCTTTTAATAGCACATATATACTCAAGACTATGTGATTGGTTTAGTTGAGATCAAGTCTATCTGTGATGGTGTTCAAGCTGCAAGTAAGCTGGGATTCAAAAGCCCTTGTGTGCTGGCAGATTCTACCTATGCCGTTCAAGTTCTTAATAAGAAATGTGATCTACCATGGGCCTGTCTTGTTGAACTTAGATTGGCATGGAAAGCAATGGAAGGGATGGAGAAGGTCACTGTTAGTTACAAGCCAAGAGAAGCAAACAAGCCCGCAGATCATATAGCTTCTTCTATGGACAGCTCTGAAGAATTTATCATATTTCCTTGTAATTTTTCTAATATTCTTGTAAGCTTATGCACAGCTGATGCCTGCTGTAGAAGATAACCTAGATTGTAATCTCCCTTTATTTATAAATAATTTTGGTGAGAGTCTGCCTTAACCCTAATTTCCACTTAAAAAAAAGAAAAAAAAGTGCACTTCTTTACTTGGCCAAATGCAACTACTGAAAGTTCTGAAGTAACATCCGAAAGCTTGTGTATTGCTCCTGAAGGACATAAAGCAGCTTTCCTTTGGTTGTTAGTAATTATTAACACTAGAATAACAACTTTCCTTTGGTTGTGATTTTTATAGAGAAAGACGAGAAACACATACAAGATGGATAGAATCCTTATAATACCGCCGATATAGGAAGAGGAAGCTCTGAAGACTTCTAAGTGTGGATTCATATATAAAACTAGGCTGCACCCTAAAGTTTTCAACTTCGAAATTGCTCTGACCAAATACCGTTCTAGCACTTTCATTAGAAAAGGTAAGAGGCGCAGGCCTACTTCGATGGTACAATGGGTGTCAAAATTAAAATATCACATTACAAGTCAAATAGATATTTGACCATATGCCATCCCAAAAAAAGTCAAACCTATTGTCCGATTAATGTCGGAGATGCTTTACTTAAAAGAGTCTGCTCGATATACCTACTTAACTTTGCGGTGCGGCCTCTTCTTTTGCAGAGGATCCCTATATGGTGGAGATGGTATTATTGGGCCAACCCCGTAGCTTGGAGTTTGAATGGCCTTATGACAACCCAATTTGGTGATGTGGATACTACGGTGAAGCTTTCAGAAGGCGTTAACTCAGTTGAGAAAAGGCAACTTCTCAGACATCTGTTTGGCTTTAGGCACGATTACGTGGGTAGTGCTGGTTTGATGGTGGTTTCTTTCTGCGTGATGTTTGTAGTAATTTTTGTTTACGCCATCAAATCCTTCAATTTTCAGAGAAGGTGACGGACGTCAAGAAATATTGGATACCAGTAACTAATACTACCTTATATAATTAGTGTTGCAATATTTGTAAAACAACATTTTTTAGGTCTCATATATATAGTAAAAATTATACTTTTGATTTACAAAATGAAATGATATATTGGCGTACATATCTTTGTATATTGGAAGTAACTAAACTAAATTGCCATTATCTTCACAATTGTAAATCTCCAACTTATCCTCTCATTTTAGTGAGCAAGAGCAACTGAAAATAAATTTCAAGTTTCTCATCGCATGCATGTTCATTCAATTTTATTTTGTTTATTGCTTCTTTAAATCAAATGTCAATAAATGATTTTTAGGATGTGATTATATTTTTAGATAGGTCATGGCTTCGTGACCAAATAAACCACTAAAATTTCAGGTAAAAACAATGTAACGTTTCTATGCAAGTATCTCTCTTCCTAATCGTCATTTCTTTTCCTCCCTTCTCTCTGTCTTTGCAAATCCTACTGCCTTACTCAGATCTTCCAATGCTCATACCCTCATTTGCATCATCAAATCTACAAGCCTCAGACCTCAAGCGTAACAGCATTACAAGAAATCTTACTATTTTTATTTTTTCTCAGGAGAAATCTTAAAATTGCCAACATATATAACAAATTTCCAAATTATTGTAGGCACACGCGATAGCGTGTGCCCGATTGCTAGTAGTTCTCTAAACTTGAATAGTGTAGTTCAACTCATACATCTTTTTATTTATGGTTTGATTTAATGGTGTCCTCTGTCATTTAGGCTCAGGTTTTCCATTTCTTTTATATAGATCCTTCTCCGTGTTGCTTGCAAATATTGTGATGTATCGAGTGGTGTATGTGTGTGTGTGTTTGGGGGTGGGGTATGCAAGGTACACCTTCATGTAATCTTAGGGGTGAAGACATGTATACGCCTCAAATATTGCGCCGAAGGCGTGTCGACGTATTCAACGTGGCGAGCCACGGTTAGTACTAGTATATTTAAAATAACAAAAAGAGTTCAAAAGTAGGATATACATGATACACCTCCTTTGTCTTGGGTTCTCCTCTTGCAGGCAGCTGATTTGGGATTGTGTCGGGTCAGTTAGTCAGCAGCGTCTTGATCACTCCCCGCATGTCGGGCCTTTCCTTAGGGTCCTCCTGAACACACTGTAGCGCCGTCTCAAGTAAAGAACGTGCTTCACGCTTATTAACCAGATCAAGTCTCTTGTCAATTAGTTCCAAAGCTTTCCCTTTTGACAATACTTCTTGCCTCATATACCTATAAAACTTCAACCGCTCCTCTTGCGAAGTACCATGCTGTTTATCACTGTGGTTACCATTGCTATCGAAACAAACATTTCTCTTGCCAAAAAACATATCTAGTAGTAGCACACCGTAACTAAAGACATCACATTTTTCTGTGATATCGCCCAAGAACCCCTCAGGGGCCATGTAGCCATCTGTCCCTCTGATTGTTGTAAAAATTCTACTTTCATCTTTTCCTACAAGCATCGAATGCCCGGTATCAGATACGACTGCACAAAAATCAGCATCAAGTAGTATGTTCTCCGGTTTAATATGGAGATGTAATATACGCTGATCATGGAGGTATTCAAGGGCCCCAGCAACATTTTCTGCAATTTTGTACCTCAATCCCCAATATGTAGAATGGTTTCCCCTCCTTGGGAAAATCCAATCATCCAGTGACCCATTAGGGAAAAAATCGTAGACGAAAAGCGAAATAATCCTTGATTCCGTCATATGACTACAATATCCACGAAGGCGTGCAATATGAGAATGTTGTATGCTTGCAATAGCAGAGATTTTTTCTTGAAATTCCTTCCCCCCATATGACGTCGGTTCATCTCTCTTAACAGCCACTAGTGTCCCGTCATTCAAAATGCCCTTGAAGACTGACCCCGACCTACCATTACCAAGCTTATCACAGTAGTTACTGGTTGCAATTTCGAGTTCTTTATGCCGAAATTCTCTAGAAAATCTAGCAACATTCTTCTGGTTTTCATATTCTTTGTAAGGAAACACCCTTGGGAAGATGCGTGTAATACCTTCTATCTTCTGTTCTTCAAGAAAGTCGACAACGTGCCTCATATCACCCGGCCTTTTTTTTGGGTCCTCTTCAAGACAACATAGAGCCACATAAACTAAAGTTCTTATTTCATTCTCGTCAACTTTCCCATCTGCCACAAGCCTTCTATCAATCAGATACAGAAGGTTATTTTGTGTTAATTTCTTCCGCATAAAGGCAAAAAAGGTTCGCTGTTCCCGTCGTGTATTGCCACCATCGGAATATCTTCTATAAATATCATTACCATCCTTGTTCAAACAAACATATCGCTGGCCAAATATTATATCCAGAAGTAACTTACCATAACCAAAGATATCACATTTCTCCGAGATCCCATGAGGCAAGACCCATTCAGGGGCTTTGTAGCTATATGTCCCTCTCTCTGTTATATGAGTTCTACTCTCATCTTTACTCATCAACTTAGAAAGCCCAAAATCTGACACAATTGCTCGAAAATCGTCATCAAGAAGTACATTCTCCGGTTTAATGTCAAGATGTAATATCTGCTGCCTGCAATCATGATGAAGGTGACCAAGTGCCTTAGCAACCTCAATTGCAACTCTATACCTCTGTTTCCACGATAAATATCCTCCATTCTGACCAGCTTTTGGGAAAATCCAATTATCGAGCGACCCGTTAGGGAAAAGATCATAGACAATGAAGAAAGCTTCACCTATTTCTGTCATATGACAACATGATCCGCGGAGGCATACAAGATGAGCATGATCTACATTTCCAATTGCGTTTATTTCTGCTACGAATTCCCGGTTCCCATGTTCTAGTCGCTCAACTCTTTTCACTGCCACCGCTGTCCCATCATCCAGGATACCCTTGAAGACTAATGCCGACCCACCACTACCAAGCTTATCTCTAAAGTTATTGGTCGCCTTTTTGAGGTCTTCGTAATGGAATTTCCCATTGACTATTGCAACCTTCCTTCGGTTGTTGTACTTTTTGTTGAGAAACACATACAAGAGGAACAGAATCCCTGTAATACAGGATGCACAGAGGAAGAGGGAGCTGTTTGATAGTCCATTATCAAAATAAAATGCTACCAGCGCAGTGATTCTATTTAGAAACACGTAACATACATACAATATGAATAGAATCCATCTAATACCGAATGTATACAGGAAGAGGATGCTCTTTAGGAGTTCATCATAGAAAAAAAATATTATGGTGCATCCGATGATGCTAGAGATTAACACTAGACTACCAACCTTCATTTGGTGCTTGTACTTTTTGTAGAGAAAGGGACCCGTATCAGCAAATTTACCTATGATGCAGAAAACCACGATACTGATCCCGAATCCATAGAGGTAGAGGATGTCCTTTGAGTGCCAACATTTTCAGAATCCATGCGGAAGTACTTCTTTGTAAGAATAGACCAAGAGATGGCTTTGAAATTGCGATACCTTTAGTGAAAGCACTATAAGATCTAGTTGAGAAGCTTTTACAAGTCTGAAGACTTTCAAAAATGAACAACACCCTTTATTATTTAATTTGATGAAGAGGATGGATCAGTTGACTTCTTCAGTTTAGACTTACAAATAATTCTATCCATTGCTGACGACTTCGCAGACAAAATAAGCCTACTCGGTTCTTTTGTCCCTTTATTTTCTCCAAGGGAAGAAACACTGATAAGAATCGATCAAGAGACGACTTTTTTCGAATAAATTGTGATAACTAATAAATAGAAGAGACGTAAGCCTTTAAATATATCGAGGATAGGATCTGGCAAGAAGATTCAGAATTATATAAACCTCAGTCAGATGAATTTGATAAAGTAGTCTGGACCTTGAATACTAATGTCACTTACACTACAAAGTCTGCATGGACAGTAGCTATGAAGAACAGATTGAAGACTAGAGAATTTTTGGTCAAAATAGGAAAGATTGATGAAGCTTTACTGTTCTTTTTGTAACTCTCTACAGGAAAAGAAGGATCATTTGTACTTCATTTGTCCTTTTTCAAATCATATTTAGGCAAGAATTCTTGAAAAACTGGGATTCTCAAAGCAAATCTCTGGATGGGATGAAGAATTTGAATGTCCTCTTTAGATTTGGCTAGGGGAAAGGTGCTGAAGTTGCTTTCTGTGCAACCATTTACCACATATGGATTGAGGGAAATATTAGGCATTTTCAACACATCACTACAAATGAAGGGGTATTCAGGAAGATTTTCTTTGATGTCTCTTTTAAATGCAGTAATTCTAGCTTCAAGTTTTGGTCTGGGCATTCTAATCTCTATCTCATAAATTGGGGCCTAAACCATGTCATCAAATGACCAAGAATAATTCATTAGATAGAATGGAAGCAGAACTGGGATTAACAAGTAATTCTGAATGTAGATATGGTTGTGTGAGAGAAGATAGAAGAGCTTATAGGGGTTTATTTAGATTGCCCAATGTATATACTCAAGACTATGTGATTGGTTTAGTTGAGATCAAGTCTATCTGTGACGGTGTTCAAGCTGCAAGTAAGCTGGGATTCAAAAGCCTTTGTGTGCTGGCAGATTCTACCTATGCCGTTCAAGTTCTTAATAAGAAATGTGATCCACCATGGGCCTGTCTTGTTGAACTTAGATTGGCATGGAAAGCAATGGAAGGGATGGAGAAGGTCACTGTTAGTTACAAGCCAAGAGAAGCAAACAAGCCCGCAGATCATATAGCTTCTTCTATGGACAGCTCTGAAGAATTTATCATATTTCCTTGTAATTTTTCTAATATTCTTGTAAGCTTATGCACAGCTGATGCCTGCTGTAGAAGATAACCTAGATTGTAATCTCCCTTTATTTATAAATAATTTTGGTGAGAGTCTGCCTTAACCCTAATTTCCACTTAAAAAAAAGAAAAAAAAGTGCACTTCTTTACTTGGCCAAATGCAACTACTGAAAGTTCTGAAGTAACATCCGAAAGCTTGTGTATTGCTCCTGAAGGACATAAAGCAGCTTTCCTTTGGTTGTTAGTAATTATTAACACTAGAATAGCAACTTTCCTTTGGTTGTGATTTTTATAGAGAAAGACGAGAAACACATACAAGATGGATAGAATCCTTATAATACCCGATATAGGAAGAGGAAGCTCTGAAGACTTCTAAGTGTGGATTCATATATAAAACTGGGCTGCACCCTAAAGTTTTAAACTTTAAAATTGCTCTGACCAAATACCGTTCTAGCACTTTCATTAGAAAAGGTAAGAGGCGCAAGCCTACTTCGATGGTACAATGGGTGTCAAAATTAAAATATCACATTACAAGTCAAATAGATATTGGACCATATGCCATCTCTAAAAAAGTCAAACCTATTGTCCGATTAATGTCGGAGATGCTTTACTTAAAAGAGTCTGCTCGATATACCTACTTAACTTTGCGGTGCTGCCTCTTCTTTTGCAGAGGATCCCTATATGGTGGAGATGGTATTATTGGGCCAACCCCGTAGCTTGGAGTTTGAATGGCCTTATGACATCCCAATTTGGTGATGTGGATACTACGGTGAAGCTTTCAGATGGCGTTAACTCAGTTGAGAAAATGCAACTTCTCATACATCTGTTTGGCTTTAGGCACGATTACGTGGGTAGTGCTGGTTTGATGGTGGTTTCTTTCTGCGTGATGTTTGTAGTAAAATTTGCTTATGCCATCAAATCCTTCAATTTTTAGAGAAGGTGACGGACGTCAAGAAATATTGGATACCAGTAACTATTACTACCTTATATAATTAGTGTTGCAATATTTGTAAAACAACATTTTTTAGGTCTCATATATATAGTAAAATTTATACTTTTGATTTACAAAATGAAATGATATATTGGCGTAGATATCTTTGTATATTGGAAGTAACTAAACTAAATTGCCATTATCTTCACAATTGTAAATCTCCAACTTATCCTCTCATTTTAGTGAGCAAGAGCAACTGAAAATAAATTTCAAGTTTCTCATCGCATGCATGTTCATTCAATTTTATTTTGTTTATTGCTTCTTTAAATCAAATGTCAATAAATGATTTTTAGGATGTGATTATATTTTTAGATAGGTCATGGCTTCGTGACCAAATAAACCACTAAAATTTCAGGTAAAAACAATGTAACGTTTCTATGCAAGTATCTCTCTTCCTAATCGTCATTTCTTTTCCTCCCTTCTCTCTGTCTTTGCAAATCCTACTGCCTTACTCAGATCTTCCAATGCTCATACCCTCATTTGCATCATCAAATCTACAAGCCTCAGACCTCAAGCGTAACAGCATTACAAGAAATCTTACTATTTTTATTTTTTCTCAGGAGAAATCTTAAAATTGCCAACATATATAACAAATTTCCAAATTATTGTAGGCACACGCGATAGCGTGTGCCCGATTGCTAGTAGTTCTCTAAACTTGAATAGTGTAGTTCAACTCATACATCTTTTTATTTATGGTTTGATTTAATGGTGTCCTCTGTCATTTAGGCTCAGGCTTTCCATTTCTTTTATATAGATCCTTCTCCGTGTTGCTTGCAAATATTGTGATGTATCGAGTGGTGTATGTGTGTGTGTGTTTGGGGGTGGGGTATGCAAGGTACACCTTCATGTAATCTTAGGGGTGAAGACATGTATACGCCTCAAATATTGCGCCGAAGGCGTGTCGACGTATTCAACGTGGCGAGCCACGGTTAGTACTAGTATATTTAAAATAACAAAAAGAGTTCAAAAGTAGGATATACATGATACACCTCCTTTGTCTTGGGTTCTCCTCTTGCAGGCAGCTGATTTGGGATTGTGTCGGGTCAGTTAGTCAGCAGCGTCTTGATCACTCCCCGCATGTCGGGCCTTTCCTTAGGGTCCTCCTGAACACACTGTAGCGCCGTCTTAAGTAAAGAACGTGCTTCACGCTTATTAACCAGATCAAGTCTCTTGTCAATTAGTTCCAAAGCTTTCCCTTTTGACAATACTTCTTGCCTCATATACATATAAAACTTCAACCGCTCCTCTTGCGAGTTACCATGCTGTTTATCACTGTGGTTACCATTGCTATCGAAACAAACATTTCTCTTGCCAAAAAACATATCTAGTAGTAGCACACCGTAACTAAAGACATCACATTTTTCTGTGATATCGCCCAAGAACCCCTCAGGGGCCATGTAGCCATCTGTCCCTCTGATTGTTGTAAAAATTCTACTTTCATCTTTTCCTACAAGCATCGAATGCCCGGTATCAGATACGACTGCACAAAAATCAGCATCAAGTAGTATGTTCTCCGGTTTAATATGGAGATGTAATATACGCTGATCATGGAGGTATTCAAGGGCCCTAGCAACATTTTCTGCAATTTTGTACCTCAATCCCCAATATGAAGAATGGTTTCCCCTCCTTGGGAAAATCCAATCATCCAGTGACCCATTAGGGAAAAAATCGTAGACGAAAAGCGAAATAATCCTTGATTCCGTCATATGACTACAATATCCACGAAGGCGTGCAATATGAGAATGTTGTATGCTTGCAATAGCAGAGATTTTTTATTGAAATTCCTTCCCCCCATATGACGTCGGTTCATCTCTCTTAACAGCCACTAGTGTCCCGTCATTCAAAATGCCCTTGAAGACTGACCCCGACCCACCATTACCAAGCTTATCACAGTAGTTACTGGTTGCAATTTCGAGTTCTTTATGCCGAAATTCTCTAGAAAATCTATCAACATTCTTCTGGTTTTCATATTCTTTGTAAGGAAACACCCTTGGGAAGATGCGTGTAATACCTTCTATCTTCTGTTCTTCAAGAAAGTCGACAACGTGCCTCATATCACCCGGCCTTTTTTTTGGGTCCTCTTCAAGACAACATAGAGCCACATAAACTAAAGTTCTTACTTCATTCTCGTCAACTTTTCCATCTGCCACAAGCCTTCTATCAATCAGATCCAGAAGGTTATTTTGTGTTAATTTCTTCCGCATAAAGGCAAAAAAGGTTCGCTGTTCCCGTCGTGTATTGCCACCATCGGAATATCTTCTATAAATATCATTACCATCCTGGTTCAAACAAACATATCGCGGGCCAAAAATTATATCCAAAAGTAACTTACCATAACCAAAGATATCACATTTCTCCGAGATCCCATGAGGCAAGACCCATTCAGGGGCTTTGTAGCCATATGTCCCTCTCTCTGTTATATGAGTTCTACTCTCATCTTTACTCATCAACTTAGAAAGCCCAAAATCTGACACAATTGCTCGAAAATCGTCATCAAGAAGTACATTCTCCGGTTTAATGTCAAGATGTAATATCCGCTGCCTGCAATCATGATGAAGGTGACCAAGGGCCTTAGCAACCTCAATTGCAACTCTATACCTCTGTTTCTACGATAAATATCCTCCATTCTGACCAGCTTTGGGGAAAATCCAATTATCGAGCGACCCGTTAGGGAAAAGATCATAGACAATGAAGAAAGCTTCACCTATTTCTGTCATATGACAACATGATCCGCGGAGGCATACAAGATGAGCATGATCTACATTTCCAATTGCGTTTATTTCTGCTACGAATTCCCGGTTCCCATGTTCTAGTCGCTCAACTCTTTTCACTGCCACCGCTGTCCCATCATCCAGGATACCCTTGAAGACTGATGCCGACCCACCACTACCAAGCTTATCTCTAAAGTTATTGGGCGCCTTTTTGAGGTCTTCGTAATGGAATTTCCCATTGACTATTGCAACCTTCCTTCGGTTGTTGTACTTTTTGTTGAGAAACACATACAAGAGGAACAGAATCCCTGTAATACAGGATGCACAGAGGAAGAGGGAGCTGTTTGATAGTCCATTATCAAAATAAAATGCTACCAGCGCAGTGATTCTATTTAGAAACACGTAACATACATACAATATGAATAGAATCCATCTAATACCGAATGTATACAGGAAGAGGATGCTCTTTAGGAGTTCATCATAGAAAAAAAATATTACGGTGCATCCGAGGATGCTAGAGATTAACACTAGACTACCAACCTTCATTTGGTGCTTGTACTTTTTGTAGAGAAAGGGACCCTTATCAGCAAATTTACCTATGATGCAGAAAACCACGATACTGATCCCGAATCCACAGAGGTAGAGGATGCCCTTTGAGAGTCTATCATTGTAATAAGATATAACATGGGCAGCTATTACTGAAAATACCAGTAGAATAACAATGCCCATGATTATATCCATCCACTCTCCAATTTGCTCTTTCGAGGAAAAGGAAGCCCTTTGAGAGTTCACAGAAGATCGCACGTCAGATATCTCCATTTGGTCATTTTCAGTCTTGACGTGTTCGGAATCAACTGAATTTAAGAACGCACCTATGATGCCGAATACCCCAAATGTAACAGCGAATGCATATAGGTAGTGAATGCCCTTTGACAGTCCATTGAAGTATGAAAATGCTACCTCCGCGCCGATTGCTGGGAATACCAATATAAGAGCAATGGAAAAGATACTTATTATTGACTCTTCAATCCACTTTTTTGAGGAAGATATTGATTGGTCTTCAGATATCATAATTTGGCCATTTTGAGTGCCAACATTTTCAGAATCCATGCGGAAGTACTTCTTTGTAAGAATCGACTAAGAGATGGCTTTGAAATTGCGATAGCTTTAGTGAAAGCACTATAAGATCTAGTTGAGAAGCTTTTACAATACTTTCAAAAATGAATAACACCCTTTATTATTTAATTTGATAAAGAGGATGGATTAGTTGACTTCTTCATTTTAGACTTACCAAAAATGAGAGGATTCGCCTACACCCCATTTTATTTATTTATTTATTTTTTTGGCTACCTATCCACCAAACTCTATATTGACCACACACCTCTCTCAAGAATTTTTTATTCTAAGTGAAAAAAATGGATGACGTGGCATTGGGAGGGATAAATTTGAAAAAAAAATATCAACTCACCATTCACACCACTCACTCACTTTAAAATCAGAGTAGACTCTCTCACTCTCCTTCATCTACCTAGCGAAGAACAATGCTAGAAATGGTAAATTGAAGACTCTCTCTCTCAAAGCGAGCAAATTGAAGAACGTAATTAGAGGTTTGATCGATAAAGACTGTATGATTTGGTGTTGAAGAACGATTTTAGGGTTTTGATCTGCGCGATTCTTCAGTGCCGAATAATGTGGTTACGTCTTTTCCATCCCAATTATCTGTTGAATAAAAAATCCAATAAGTTTGGGGTGAATTTCAGAATTGTAGAATTCAAAATTGCTGATCGATTCATGAATGTGCTAAAATTGTCGATATGTATTGATCGACACTTGAATTGCCAAAATTGTCGAATTAAGCATTGATTATCGACAATTTTGATAATAGAATTGTGATTTTTATCTATGCATCCTTGAAGAACGATAACCCTCTTTTATACTATAACACCCGATTTGATACGGTCTATCAATCGACAATTTTGTGGAGTGCTTTGTTGAGTCTCAAAATTGTCGATTTATGGATTGATCGATAATTTTATTGAGTGCCAAAATTGTCGAATTATGTATTGATCGACAATTTTGTGAAATAATTTTATCGTGAATGGCCAAAATTGTCGATGTAACGTATATTCGATAATATTTTATGTGTCAAAGTTGTCGATTATGTACCAAATTGTCGATGTACAAAGTATTCATCGACAATGTTTTATGCGCTAAAGTAGTCGAATTTGACAATATTTTAGTCCCTATTGTCGATCTAGAGAATGTTCGACAATATTTTGTTGCACAAAATCAATGTTTATCTTCGTATTCGAAATCCTCAATCAAAACTAAATTGATACACATAATGAGAGGAGAATTCGCATCCTAAAATTTCTCAGAAATTTTAAAAACCCCTCAAAAAAATGAAAAAAAGTTAGAACATAAGATCACAACCGAACACAAGAGTACCGCATTAAACCCAAAAAATTGAATAGACGCAGATTGTATTATTTTTGATGAGAGTAGAATCGAGCCGTTTCTACAACCAAAGAAAGATCCTCTTCTTGAATAGCCACAATGGAGAAATCTTAGAAGAACGAGAGTTTCGGTTACAACAACCACAATGAAGAAATCTTAGGAGAACGAGAGTTCCGATCACAACAACCGTTTATATATAGAGAGAGATGAGGAGAGAAAGATAGAGTTGTTAAGATATTTTATATTTGATTTCAAATCATGAGAGAGAAAGACCTACAGATGTATGCCATCTCCTCTCAAGGTGTATGGTGTAAGTTGAGTGTAGTCAAAAGGGAGTGTAGGCGAATCTTCTCCCTATAAAAAAATCATATTCATTGTTGACGACTTTGCAGAAAAAATAAGCCCACTCATTCTTTTGTCCCTTTATTTTCTCCAAGGAAAGATACACTAATAAGAATCGATCAGAAGATGGACTTTTTTCGAATAAAGTGTGATAACTAATAAATAGAAGATATGTAAGCCTTTAAATATATCGAGGCTAGGATCTGGCAAGAAGATTCAGAACTATATAAACCTTAGTCAGATGAATTTGATAAAGTAGTATTGTCCTTGAATACTAATGTCACATTCACTACAAAGTTTGCATGGACAACTTTCAGAAGAAAAAAAGCCCAAAAATAAAGTGGCACAAAGTTATTTGGGATATAGACTGTGTTCCAAAGCACTCCTTTATTGCTTGGTTAGCTATGAAGAACATATTAAAGACTAGAGAATTTTTGGTCAAAATAGGAAAGATTGATGAGGCTTTACGGTTCTTTATGCTCCTCTCCACAGGAGAACCAGGGGCGTAGCTAGGATTTCATGTTTGGGGATTTTATTTTGGACCATTTATCGGTATTTTAAGCTTAAAAATCAATCAAATATAACATTATATTTGACTAACAAATTATCTGGATTCACTTCTCCTCTCATAAAAAAAGTCAAAACTTTTTGCAGCAATGACATGATCAACTTAAGGTAAAAAAATATATAAAATTAAGATTCTTATTTGATGACATCAAGAATTGAACCTTAGACTCTTGGATTAAGAGCTCTACACTTTACCATTAAGCTAACTTTCTTTGATGTCATTAAGACAAAGAAAAATGTACATACTATTTTTAATATATTTTTGGGCGACCACCCTAGCGCCCACCCTAAATCCGCCCCCGAGGAGAACAAAGATCATTTGTACTTCAATTGTCCTTTTTCAAATCAGATGTGGGCAAGAATTTTTGAAAAAAATGAGATTCTCAAGGCAGATCTCTGGATAGGATGAAGAATTTGAATGGCTTATCAGGAAGTCCTCTTTAGATTTGGCCAGGGGAAAGATGCTAAAGTTGCTTTATGTGCAACCATTTACCACATATGGATTGAGGGAGATATTAGGCATTTTTAACACATCACTACAAATGAAGAGGTGTTCAGGAAGATTTTCTTTGATGTCTCTTTTAAATGTAGTTATTCTAGCTTCAAGTTTTGGTATAGGCATTCTAATCTTGATCCAAGGGGATTTGAGAAGATTTGAAAAATTACCAAAGTTGTCCGAACGAGGTTGAGAGTCGTTCAAACGACCCAATTCCACCTCTCTAGAATTTGGCCCAGGAATCCAAAGTCGTTCGAACGACTCCTATTTTCGTTCGAACGACTTATATTTACCTCTCTGGAATTTGGCCCATAGGCAATTTTTGTTCGAACGAGTTGTAATGCCATTCGAACGACTTTGTCAAGTTTCTAGGGTTTTAGACCAAGGCGTAAAGTCGTTCGAACGACTCCCTATTTCATTCAAACGAGCTTGGCATTGTTTATATTTATGAGGCATGCTTTTACCTCGAGATGCGTTCTATTTGTAATTTTTAGTTCCTTAGTATATAAAGGGGACTTAGGCTATTTTCTAGGGTTATGTTAGATCTAGAAAGAGTTATGAGGAAGAAGCCTAGGGTTTTAGATTTTTTTATTGTAATTACGTCATTTAATTAATCGAATATCTTATTTTTCCAAACCAATTAGTATTCTTCGTACTTTTCAGCTAAGTAGAGCTTCTCTATCGTATTGTGGATTAAGTAGTATCAGTTTTCCAGTTATGATTCTCGGGTGGTTGATTATGGTTTATGGCCTCTACACGTGACTGTTTCAAGCAAACGAAGGAAAAGCTAGTGAGTTCGTTGAAGATCTATCGAAAACCTAATTCGAAGAAGAAGGACAATTTTGAGGTGGGCAATTCTAATGATCGACTCACGACTTTGGAAATGACAGTTTCTAACCTAACTTCTACTGTAGGGGAGTTAGTAGAGCAGTTGCGTCTCACGAATCTCGCGAAGGGTTCCGCTTCAACAAAACGGCGAGGCCACTCGAGGAAGAAAGGGGTTTTGGGGGTGGATAGAGACAATGATATTGCGGAGATAGATAGTGATTCTAGTAATGCCGATTCCGTCTAGGAGCACCCAGGTTTTGGTAAGTCAATGAATCCTATGCGTAATCTTCGTATTAACTTTAAGATTGAGATTTTGGTTTTCGATGGGTTCATCGATGTTGAGAAGTTGGAGAATTGGTTAGATAGGTCAGAGACCTATTTTTCCATTTATGAATATTTCAATGCTAAAAAAATTTGCTTCTCTACTTTAAAATTCGCTAGTCATTCACTAACATGGTAGAAATCCTATCAAAAATGATACGATGTTAGAAGTCTGTGTTGGAAGGAATTTAAAGTTTTGGTGAGGAAGTAATTCTATCCAATTTGGTATGAACATGAGCGATGGTATAAATAGCACAACTTGCGCCAAAGGTTTGGGCAATCCGTACAATAATTTACTACAAATTTTTATAACCAAGCGTTGGTTTTGGATATTAACGTAGATGAGTACGAGGTGTTCATAAAGTATACAGGGGATTTTTCAGAGTCCATTAGAAGAGAATTAAAGATCTTCAATGTGGAAAATATCGAAGACGCTACCGTTAAAGTAATTGCCATTGAAGGCAAGTACTTGAAGAGTGACAAGAAAGATGATAAGAGCAAGTCAGGGTACAAGTCAACCTAGAAATTTGATCAAAAAGGGGAGTCCAAAGGAGAGGGGTCTTCATTCAAGGGGACTATATGGAATCATTGTAAGGTTAACGGGCACAATTCAGATAGATGATGGAAACTTCATACGAAGCTTCGGCCAAAGGAGGAGAAGGGCAAGAAAGAGAAACGTGCACTAGCTGCAACGATTATAGATCTTCCAGATTTAGATAAGCCAAATCCTAAACTTACTCTAATGTTTAAACAGTCTCTAGCTATTGACGAGGCGAGTCGGGAATAACTTTTTTTGTCAACATTCAAGTGAAGTAGAGCTTAGTTGAGGCCATCATTGATATGGGTAGTCAAAAGAATTTAATTTTTAAGGAGGTGGTGAAGAAGATGGGTTTGGCTACTGTGGCTCATCCTAAACCGTATAGTTTGGGTTAGATTCAGAAAGATACGGAGTTGAAGATCACTAAGAAGTGTATGTTCAAGTTTGCAATTACTGAGAAGTTTATTGACGAAGTGACATGTGAGGTGGTTTCGTTGGACGTGTGTCAAGTCATCTTGGGTAGGCCCTATCTTTGGGATCGAGATGCAATCCTTTATCGTAGAGCTCGCAAGTATCGTTTGGTGATGGAAGGGATGAAGTTTTATATCAATGCGTGCAAGAAACATATCACTACCAGTAATTTGGTAACGGCGACTCAGGAGATGAGGTTGGTTAATGCGAGCGACAAATTTGTTTTGTTGTTGGTACGATTAGTTCAAGAGGGTTTGTCGGCTACGGTGTTGTCTGCTTTGGCAATGTTTCCTAAGCAACAAACCGATATGGGAAAGTTGCAAGAGGAGTATGAAGACTTGTTTCTTTGCATAGAAGGGATGCCGCGTAAGAGGGATGTGGAACATGATATCACCTTGGTAAATGGTGAACCACTACCCAATATTGGGTTATATCGGACTTCTATTATTGAGTCAGTTGAGATCAAGAAATAAGTACATGAACTCCTGGAGCAAGGAGTTTTTAATCCAAGTTGCTCACCTTGCGGTTTACCGGTGTTACTGGTGGCGAAGAAGGATGGGTCTTGGAGGATGTGCGTGGACTATCGGACGTTAAACACGATTACGGTAAAGAATCGTTATCCGCTTCCACGGATTGACGAGCTTTTGGATGAGTTGCAGACGGCCCAGTTTTTTACTAAATTAGATCTTAAGTCGGGTTGCCATCAAGTTAAAATTCGGGAGGAAGATACTCGGAAGACTGCGTTCAAGACCAAACAGGACTATTTGAGTGGTTGGTGACGCCTTTTGGGTTATACAATGCTCCAGCAACATTTATGCGGTTAATGAATGAGGTATTTCGTGCTTTTATTAATAATTTTGTGATTGTGTATTTGGATGATATCTTTATATATAGTCGTACATGGGAGGAACACCTTGGGAATTTATGCAAAGTGTTGGGTGTTTTGTGATCACAATAACTGTTTTTAAACGGGAAGAAGTGTGAGTTTGGGAAGAGGGAGCTGGTCTATTTAGGATTTATTGTCGGTGGCGGCGAGCTTAAGGTCGATCCAGAGAAGGTCTCGCTCATTACTAATTGGCTTCGACCCCGTACAGTGACGGAAGTGAGGAGTTTTATGGGTTCTTATCAGTACTTACGGAAGTTTATTCGACATTTTTTTATAAATTGCCGTACCATTACATTCTTTGACGAAGACTGAGGTACAGTTTGTGTAGGTAGAGCACCATGAGATGACTTTTCTGTTACTGAAGCAGAAGATTACGGATGTACCAATGTTAGCATTGCCTAATTTGCAGTAGCCTTTTGAGGTCGAGACAGATGCGTCAGACTATGCATTGGGGACAATCCTTTTACAGGATGGGAAGCTTGTTGCTTACCATTATGAGATGTTTACAGGAATAGTACACAACTATCCTACCTACGATAAGGAGTTTTACACATTATTTCAATCAGTGAAACATTGGCGAAGTTACTTATTGGGGAAGGAGGTTGCGGTACATTTCGATCACAAACCATTATTGTTCTTATATATGCAGTCCAAGCTACAACAAGCTCGCCATATGAAGTGGATGTCGTACCTTCAGCAGTTTACCTTATTGATCAAGTATAAGAAAGGAGTGGATAACAAGATGGTTGATATGTTATCTCGACCCCCATTACCAACTATTTACACTTTGTTGGAAGCTATGCAGATACAGTCTATTATTCCTTTTGAATATGTTTTAGGGTATGATGACAACAAGAAGTTCAGTGTGATTCACGAGAAGTTGCTGCAAGGCAAGACATGCGAGTATGTTTTGAAGGATGGTTTGATTTACAGGGAAATTATACTTTGTATTCCAGAGGGAGGAGACCGTTTGTAGTGGATTCGAGAGGCACATTATTCCCTGGTGGCAGGTCATTTCGGGGTTGAGAAGACTCTTTTAAATTTGCGGCGTTATATCTATTGGCAGAAGATACATGGATGTTGCTTGTATGGTTTGTGGTTACGTGTTATGCAACACATCGAAGCCTTCCAATAGAAAGATAGGACTGTACTTGCCATTGCCAGTTCCTAATCGACCTTGGGAGAGCATTTTGATAGTTTTTATGGGTGGTTTGCCCATGACTAGGTATAAGAATGACTATATGTTTTTGGTGGTGGATCGATTCAGCAAGATGATTGTTCTTATTCTATGCCAGAAGATAGTCACCGGGGAAGGAGCAACGCGATTAATTTTCAGAAACGTCTGGAGGTATTTTGGGCTCCCTTCTTCTATTATTTATGCTAGGGATAACCGCTTTTTGGGGTATTTTTGGAGATTATTATGGGGGATGATGGATATAAAGTTAAAGAGAAGTACCGCTTTTCATCCGCAGACTGACGGGCAAACAGAGGTAGTTAATCGCATTTTGGTACATTTATTATGGGGATTCCATTCTAAGCATCCTAAGACTTAGGATGAGAGTTTACCGTATCTTCAGTTTGCGTTCAACCGAGCGATTCATGGTTCCACTTTGAAGTCTCCATTTAAAGTTTGTTTGGGGTACTTGCCGCAAAAACCTTTTGATTTGGCGTTTAGTCTTGGCAACAAGACGGTGTCAGGGAAGGAGGAAGAAGAGCAGGTTAAAGCTTAGCATTTTATTGAGAGGATTAGCAAGGTTCATGAGGCGGTTGAAGCACAATTGAAGAAGACTCAAGCAAAGTATAAGCCTCGCCACGACAAACATCGGGTTGAGTGTACTTTTTAAGAGGGCAGTCTAGTTTGGTTGCATTTGGGTAAGAAACGGCTTAAGGGGTAAGGTAAGAAGTTCAAACCTATCCGTTATGGTCTGTTTTTGATACTCAAGAAGATTGGTGATAATGCATTGCAGTTGGATTTACCACCTTTCATTAAGATGTATTCGGTGATTAATGCCGAGCATTTGAAGCTGTTTGAGCCGTTTCTTTTAGATGAAGACTCTACAATCGACACTCGCTTGCCGTCTGTTGATGACTTATGGATGGATAAAGAAGATCCGTTGCAGGAGGATGGTATTCTAGAGAGGAAAGTTCATACTACAAGACGGGGTGGTATTGAGTCGTCCCGAGTTGGGAAGAATGGTCAACTACCTAGTAACTCGAAGTGGTACAGCAGGGAATTGAGTATCGCCGTATTCCCACATCTCAAGTTCTAGCTTGAACAGGAGCTCAATACTCCTAAAGGGGGAAGCCATGATCCAGGAGGATCTGGGAAGATTTGAAAAATTACCAAAGTCGTTCGAACGAGGTTGAGAGTCGTTCGAACGACCCAATTCTACCTATCTGGAATTTGGCCCAGGAATCCAAAGTCGTTCGAACGAAGTCGTTCGAACGACTTATATTTACCTCTCTGGAATTTGGCCTATAAACAATTTTCGTTCGAACGAGTTGTAATGCCGTTCGAACGACTTTGTCAAGTTTCTAGGGTTTTAGACCAAGGCGTAAAGTCGTTCGAACGACTCCCTATTTCGTTCGAACAAGCTTGGCGTTGTTTGTATTTATGTGGCGTGCTTTTGCCTCGAGATGCGTTATATTTGTAATTTTTAGTTCCCTAGTATATAAATGGGACTTAGGTTATTTTTTAGGGTTATGTTAGATCTAGAAAGAGTTTTGAGAAAGAAACCTAGGGTTTTAGAGTATTATATTGTAATTACGTTGTTTAATCAATCAAATCTCTTATTTTTCCAAACCAATTGGCGTTCTTCGTACTTTTCAGCTAACTAGAGCTTCTCGATCGTATTGTGGATTAAATCTCTATCTCATAAATTGGGGCCTAAACCCTGTCATTAAACAACCAAGAGTAATTCATTAGATAGAATGGAAGCAGAACTGGGATTATCAAGTAATTCTGAATGTAGATGGTTGTGTGAGAGAAGATAGAAGAGCTAATGGAGGTTTATTTAGATTGCCAAATGGGCTGCCCATTGTTGCTTTTAATAGTACATATATACTCAAGACCATGTGATTGGTTTAGTTGAGATCAAGTCTATCTGTGAGAGCATGGGCAGCAGGATAGGTATCGCTATATTAGCGATCCAAATCTTGCAAAAATCAGTTTTCCAGGCTAGCAATCGCTCAAATTATGCAAACTTCGAGAAAGTCAGTGGCTATCTGTGGCGAGCCCAGTTTAGTCAGAGAAATTATATATAAAAAAATTATTATTAAAAAAATGGTTTGTTAACTTTATTTTTATTTTTGTAACTTTACTGCGCCAATTGAATTGGCGTTGTGTATATATATATTTTTTAATATTTTTAATATTTTTTAATATTATTTTTTATTTAAAAATATATATATATATATATATATATATATTAAAAAAAAAAAACTGACATATATCCCACCATTCCCACCATGAAAAAGAAGAAAAAAATAGCTCTAACTACATGTCAGATTTTTCCTGAATTTATGCCTAGGTGGCTCGCTAAGTTAGCGAGGCTACTACCCATGCTCTGACGGTGTTCAAGCTGCAAGTAAGCTAGGATTCAAAAGTCTTTGTGTGCTGGCAGATTCTACCTATGCCGTTCAAGTTCTTAATAAGAAATGTGATCCACCATGGGTCTGTCTTGTTGAACTTAGATTGACATGTAAAACAATGGAAGGGATAGAGAAGGCCACTGTTACTTACAAGCCAAAAGAAGCAAACAAGCTCGCAGATCATTTAGCTTCTTCTATGGACAACTCTGAAGAATTTCTCATATTTCATTGTAATTTTTCTAATACTCTTGTAAGCTTATGCACAGGTGATGCCTGCTGTAGAAGATACCCTAGACTGTAATCTCCCTTTATTTATAAATAATTTTTGTGAGGGTCTGCCTTAACCCTAATTTCCACTTTCAAAAAAAAAAAAAGTGCACTTCTTTACTTGGCCAAATACAACTATTGAAAGTTCTGAAGTAACATCCGAAAGCTTGTGTATTGCTCCTAAAGGACATAAAGCAGCTTTCCTTTGGTTGCTAGTAATTATTAACACTAGAATAGCAACTTTCCTTTGGTTGTGATTTTTATAGAGAAAGACGAGATACACATACAAGATGGATAGAATCCCTATAATACCGCCGATATAGGAAGAGGAAGCTCTGAAGACTTCTAAGTGTTGAGCATCCTTAAAAATGAAGTACTAGTGTTCTAGCTTCTCGAGCTAATTGTTGTTCAACTGAACCTACTTCATCCCCGGGGAACTCTGGACTGGAGATGACTTTTCAAATCATTTATGATATCTATATAATTAGGGGTGGCAACGGGTCGGGTTCGGGTCGGGTCTTCCTACTTCAAGACCCAAAACCATTTAAGTCGGGTATATCGGGTTCGGGACCTAACAAGACAGTCCTAAACCCGGTCCATTTAAATTTTGGGTTTTTAGTCGGGTTCGAGTTTGAGTGTCGGGTCCGACCTTTGACATATATTACTTCGTGTATCAGTTTGGTAAACACTTCTTGCAGAACTATGTAATTATATATCATATAATAATACTCTGACTTGATATCAAAATTCACCTACAAGCTAGAAGAATTCACACACAAATGTACAAGCACATATCAAAACCATAATTTATATAACATATTCTCAATAAAATACCTCATATCTTATTAAAGTAGATGAAATTAAATTCACATAAGAAAATTAAGTTTTACTACAATAATAGAAAATAAACAAACCGGTTTAAAAAGTTCAGCATCATAAATAAATGTTACTTCAAAATAAATAAATTGTACGAAATCTGCAAGATCTAGGTTCATCTTTTATTGTGCTTCCAACTTAGAAAACGTGTTTCACTCATGATATCAACCAAACAAACAAAATCAAGATTCAAGATTGACAAATGCAATAAACTAAATAAAATACTTATAACTTAAAGAATTTACCTCATAATAATATTAATATTCACCATCTTCTTAAAGTTAAACACTTAAACTTGAGTTTTAATCGGGTCGACCCGAATACCCTAAATACCCATCGGGTTCGGGTCCTATCTGGTCGGGTCATAAAAGACCCAAATTTAAATGGGTAGTAGAAAAGATGATCCAAACCCGACCCGAATGACTTCGGTTTGGGTTCGGGTTCGGGTAATCGGTTCTAAATTGCCACCCCTACTATATAAAGATAAAGATTTAGATATCCCAACTACACATCTTCATTTGGCCCAATGCAATTAATAGAGTCTATTCGGCAAAAGCAAAAAGCAAAAATGATGAAACTCTAGCAAGAATTAAACTCAAGGATTTAAATACTGTTATTTGCAGACTACCTTTCATATTTTCTAATGGGCATAAGAGATGCTTAAGGGCTATTCTTTCTTGGCTTAACAAATATCAGCTAGCTATTGTCCAAACATTTAGTAAAGACAAAAGTCAATTATTTATGGGCACAATGAATGTGGGTAAAAGCAGAAGGAAATGGATTACCAAACACTCACAAACCAAACACTAAAGTCTCACCCAATAAGAACCACTCATCTCTATTAGATGAGTGGCTCTTAAAATTGTGATTTGTTGTATAGGAAAATGAGGTGGTAAAACTTATATTAGGTGGTAGCCACATCGTATTTCCCACTATCTTCTAATAAACAAAGAATTCAAATCACTCATCTATTACACCATTCATCCTTCTGTCTCACTCTCACTCTGTTACATTCATCCTGTCTCTCTTTGTCCATCATTAGAGGTGAAATTGTGGATTTTTGAATTAAATGACTCATCTTTGTCCTTGTATATCTCTCGAATAGTTTCTCTCTCAATCTCAAAACTTATTAGTCGCACTGTGATTAGAGGCAAAATTAAGGTTTTAGAGCTATGTAATTGGTTGTTGGTTGATTGGAGAACTGTATTGGACATTAGTTCGTTGGGGTTTTAATTTGGGACTTCCTTTAATTTGGGGGTTTCAGAGAAGAATCTAGGGTTTGATGTCTGTGTCTTGAAGAGTTTGTTGGAGATTGTTGTTGTTGTTGGATATTGTTGTTGGTGATTGTTGCTGTTAGAGATTGTTGTTGGAGATTGTTTTGTCTTTAACAGTTTATTGGAGATTGTTGTTGTTTGTGTCACAAACCAGGGATTTGTCTGTCTATTCTAAGGTATGTTTGTACTGCTTAATCCCCAATTTATATTTAGTTAGGCTTTGATAAAACAATTATAATGGATGTATTTGAAAAAAAACAAATATTGATTCTTTTCCCGCGTAAATGGTTTCGTGCTGATATTACTATAGTAGCATATTTCCCAAATTCGACAAGGATAAGCCAACATAATATAGTCAAAGACAACCTAACATTCGAGAAGATGCCACAAGTTCTTGACCTACTGAAGTAGCCGTTATGCTTGGTCAAGAAAGAGCCGTTAGAGATCCGCGAAGTTTGCCTACTATCCCCGAAATAGGAAACTGTTTCTCATTTTGTAAATTGCCTGTATCTACTATAAATACAGGCAGATAATAGATTATTCAGATCTGTAACTTGACTATTTATTATTCCTTACTTTCCTGTCACACCAAAATTGTAATAACTAGCTACCTATTGGATTTTACATCAAAACCTTTCTCGAGGTCGTGGTTTTTCTCAGCCTGAGTTTCCACGTAAATTTTTATTCGTTTAAACTTGTTATTTTCTCATCCATTCTAAAAATATTGACGAAGATTATCCTCCTAGAAAATCCGCCATTACAATTGGCACCGTCTGTGGGAAAGACCACACTTTTCTTTACCTCTCTGGATCCGAAAACAATTCGATGACAAACATAAATCTCCGAAGCCATTCTAGCATGCAGATGAATCATGAAATCAACCCGATGCCAGAAACTGTTGACCTGCACAGTGCAGTTATCGAACTGCAGAGACAAATAGAATTCGACCGAGTCTAGAGGTTGGAAGATCAGCGCATTCACGCTCAAGCTCTTCAAGTCGAAAGAGATGAAAGAAGAAAGGCCTTAGACCAACAGAGTCAAGTACATCAGAAAGAAATGGAGAATTTACGAAGAACTCAAGATCGACTTACTAGCCGTCAAATATCGCCTTCTCAGGACCGTAGTGAACATTGCTCCAGGGTGACCCAGAGAGAGAACCATCCAAGAGAGGAACGAGTACGAACTTCTCGATCCAGATCCAGAAATCCAGATAGGGTTTCTCGACATTTCAGACTTACATCCTCAGCATCGACAACCCAAGGAAGTCGACGCACGTGTCATCAAACTCTTCAACCACTAGAAAGATGACCTATCAGAGACCGATTAGGACCTGAAGGACAGGGAAACTTTGATCCACAGGTTGCAGCCGTACCAATTCCTCTGCCATAGTTCATCACCTAGGATGACCTAAACAATTGGATCCAAGCCATAAACTCTGATATTCCAGGCCGAAGGTCTGTCCTCAATAGAATCGAGGCAAACCCCATTTCTCCTCATCTCGAAGTTATGCCCATTCTAGATAATTTATACATGCCAAAATTTATTCAGTATGCAGGCCTCACTGACCCTCTCACCCACGTTTGATACTTTAAAGATGCTGTTGGATTATACTCCAAACTCAACCACATACTCTGCAGATTATTCAACATGAGACTGAAAGAAGAATCGCTTAGATCGTTCCATACTATCCCCGAAGGCTCTATAACTACATTCAGAATCACTATTGATGCCATATTCATCAACTTTTTGAGCCATTCCTGTTCGTTGATGAAGAACCTTGGGTAACATAGCAAAATTTGAGTAATTTGTTGATCAGGAACACCACACTAATGTAAAATCTCAATATTGCAACTAACGTTCTTCTGAATTCTAGGGCTAAGGAGCCAATTACATTTCCTAAACACCTTAATTATGTCTTGATCAGAATATTGTAAAGAGCGAAGAAATTCAAGAGTGGGGATGATAATGTTATCAATGTGAGTGTGAAGAATGTTGGGATTAACAAGGATTAGATGAGCAAGAGAGGAGCCAGAGAAGCCTAGGTGTTCAAGCCATTTGAGTTTGGGTTTAAGTATTTTCTCGACATTGGATGAGAGTAATGTGGAATGCTTAGAGATGATATTTGTGATGTCGGTATCAGTAAAACCTAGACTCTGTTTGAAGAAATGAGGTACAATACTCAAACTAGAGGGAGAGGGAGAACGAGAAATGTGTTTGGAGGCAGAGATTGCTCTGTCTCTCGACAACCCAAATGACTCTACAAGGTGATAAACTATAACAAGGTTATTAAGAGGAGATGGGTTGGTTTTGGAGGAAAATGGAGTTATTATTAGGGTTTTGATATCAAAAAATACATCTCTGTAGTAATTAGTTATAATTAGATGAACAGAAGTAGTAGTAATCTTACCAGTTAAATGAAACATCTCACATTTCCTTATCCCATTTCCTTTTTTTTTGAGTGACCTTTCCTTCTTCCATTTCCTTACTCTTCTCACTAACCTTCATCTTCCCTCTCCTCTAACCTTACATCCGCTGCCTCCATACACCCATACCATCTTTCTCCCCTCTCCTTTCACCAGTTTTCATCTTCACCACCCATTCCCCCCCAATAGCTCCTCCTCTCTCCACACCACCTTTTTTTTTTTCTCTTACCCCTTCCTCTCTTTTTTTGCTTTTTTTTAGTTTGTTGCAGTTCCGGCTGGTTTCCCTTTTCCCTCCCTTACCATATCTCCTATTTGACCATGGCACCCCTGGTTTGGGAACTATGGAAGAAGAAAACCCTGAAACAAACCATATCCTTAAAATCCAAAAGCTCTTGGAAGGAACCTCCACGATAGACCCCATCCCCACTTTTAGCTTTAGTGATGAGTTTTGGAACTCATGCAAAGGAGAACTAAACCATATCATTGCATTAAAATCTATTGGAGCCATACTCAAAGTTCACAAGATATGGGAAGGTGTTGAAAAGGGTTGGAGAATAAAGCTTACAAAGCTCCCCCACATCTTTTATAAGAGAGACTCCAAGGTCTTCATTGCAAAGTTTTTGAGTGCTGGAGAAAAAGACCTTATCCTACTTAACCCTCCGATCAATGTCGACGGTTTCACTCTCCTCCAACGCGAGTTTAACCTGCTTTTCCACCAAGTGGAAATCAAATTCCCCAAAATCCTTTGTTGGGTTAGGATTAACGGTCTCCTGTATTGCACTATTAGCGTCCAAGCGTTCCAAGAACTAGGAAACAACCTTAGAGGTTTTGTCAAGGCAGATATGAGAAACTCCACCCCAAAGAACATTAACTACATTCGTATTCTCGTTAACCTCGATACTGATAGACCGCTTACCGTCTCTCACTTCACTCTACGCCCGGACGGCCTTCCAGGAGTGCATATTTCCTTTAAATACGAAAGCATGGAGGGTTTTTGCACGAAGGCGGACAAAATTTTTGCCGCTCGTAAACGCGGTAACATTTTGGAACCCATTTATTTTCCTTACAAAGATATCGACAACCCCTCCTCACCGAACCCATTTTCTTCTCTTCCCTGGTTTGGACCAGCCGGAGGCAAGGTCGATCATCGAAGCTCCTCCAAAGTTCAACAAAGGTCGTTCGAATGACTTGGGTAGCTTGGGCTAAATTCTAAAGAGTTGTTCAAGGGTCATTCGAATGGATTTGAGGGTCGTTCGAACGACCAAGACCCAAAACCCAAAAAACACAATTCTTCACCTCGGTGAAGATCTCCCTAACCAAACGAATCGAAATCTAAGCCGAACAAAGCCAACATCCAAACGAACTCAAACAAACCCTCTCCTCCATCAAATATCCCCAAAGACCCAAACATACAAACGGCCCAAGGAATCCAACCGAAACCAAACGTCCTCAAAAGGACCAAATCCAAACCAAGTGTCTCAAAGGATCAAAAACCTAACCAAATGTCCAAAGGAACAAAAATTGAAAACAAGCATCCCAAGGAATCAAATCCAAACCAAGCGTCCCAAGGAACCAATCAAACCAAACATCCCAAAGGACCAAATCGAACCTAGCGTCCCAAATGACCAAATCGACCAAATATCCCAATGACCCAAATTTGACCAAATGTCCTAACGAATCCAAATCAACTGCACCAAATCACTGGTTACCTACGTACCGCAGTGGATCAAGTCGCCCGTAGTTCACATAATCCCTGTGAGGGGCCAAATCCCAGTGATGGGCCAAATCAATCTATATGAAAGAGATACACCGTTCCCTTCTCTCTATCTCTATGAATCTCTATATCAAGAGTCTGTTTGTACCGTTGTCTTGGAGACCTCTTCATCAATTGATACACATCATTCTTTCTAGCAACAGTAAACCCATTCAGTTGAGTCATATTGATCTCTTCCATCAACTTCTCATGTAAGAGCGCCGTCTTAACATTGAGATGCTGTAATTCCAATTTAAATTCGTTATCAAAGCCAATAGGATACAACTGGAGAAGTATTTTACCACTAGACTTGTTTTGAAGCAAATCACCATCTTGAGATCCTTGTTTCCTCTTGTAGACCCATTTACCACCAATTGCCCTCTTTTCCTTAAGCAACTTTGAAAATTGCTAAGTTTTATTCTTGTGAAGAGAATACATTACTTCCATTATTTCTCCCTCCTAATGTTTAGCCGTGGAAGGAACACCTTCAACAATCGGTAGTGCATAGGCTACCATGGCCTTCGCCTTTTGAAGTACCATATTCTTGGTAAACCAAATTGGTTTGCTTACATCCTTCTTTGGTTTACTCTTTGCGATTGACTCCGCCACTGAAATCTCTTCATCCATACTACCTAATGCTCTACCTTCATTTGTGTCTTCATCATTTGGAGCATACACTAATGGCTTATCACCCGTTGTTATACCAGTAGATGACACCCCTTTTAGTATGGACCTCTCTGGCCAATGTGAAGAAGCATCAATCTTCACCCGCTGCAAAACCTCGCTGGTCGTATTCTCTGTGTGCCCAGAGCCATGTGACTTCATCATAGAAGCCTCATCAAAAGTGACATTTCTGCTCAGAATGATTTTTCGGTCTCTCGTATCCTACAACTTGTAGCCTTTCATACCCATTTTCTTACCCAAAAAAGTAGGTTTCCTTGCTCATGGATCCAACTTACCATGCTTAACATGATAGTATGCCAGACACCCAAATATACAAAGAGTATCATAATCTGTAGCAGGTTTTCCCGACCAAGCTTCCATTGGTGTTTTACCCTCAATTGCAGCCGAAGGCAACCTATTAACGTGATAACATGTATACGACAAAGCCTTAGCCCAAAATGCCTTGCCAAACCCAGAATTAGACAACATACACCGTACCTTCTCTAGCAAAGTACAGTTCATGCGCTTAACTACCCTATTTTGTTGCGGTGTCTCTCTAACCGTGAAGTGTCGAACTATCCTCTCATCCTGACATACTTGCAAGAATGGATCACTAGTGTACTCCCCCTCCATTATCTAAATGGAGCACTTTGATCTTTCTATCAGTTGAAGTCTCAATCAACTTCTTCCACGTCATAAAATTTTTTAGGACTTCGTCCTTCCTCCTCATGATATATACCCATACCCACCTAAAAGAGTTATCCATAAAAGTTGCAAAGTAATGCTTCCCCCCTAGCAATACATTCTTGGAGGGTCCCCAAATATCAGAGTAAACATAATTAAGGGTTCCACGAGTACTGTGGATAGCGGTGCTGAAATCTACCCTTGTCTGCTTGCCTAGAATACAGTGTTCAACAAATTCCAATTTGCACACCTTGGCACCTTTCAATAGCCCCTAGTTCGCGAGAACTCTCAAGGACTTTTCCCCAGCATGCGCTAAACGCCTGTGCCATTGCCGAGTGGTATCTATGGAAGTGGTCTCCTCCTTTCCCATGGTAGCAACCTTACCAAGAATAGCTGTGCCATTCAAATAGTACAAGTTGTTACTTCATCTGTGACCCTTCAATACAACCATGACTCCCTTAAGAACCCTTTTTACCCCATTCTCAGACATAACCTTGCAGCCTTTCACTTTAAGTAAGCCCGTCAAGATAATGCTCTTCCTCAACGTTGGAATATACCAAACCTCATCAATCTCTTTAACTAACCCATTGTATAATTTTAGTCGAATGGTACCTATCCCCATGATGCGACAAAGATCATCGTCCCCCCATCAACACCGCTCCATCTTCTAGCTTCTTCAAACTAGAAAACAAATCCCTTTCGGAACAACTGTGATAAGTAGCACTCGAATCTAAAATCCATTCTTTTGTATCAATAATACATTAACTAGATGTTATAGTAAAAGAAAAATCAGAATCATTACTTCTCGTTTCAGTGTCTTGAGCCAAATTCACAGAAGAACCCATTTTTTCACTTTCTTCTTCTTAAGCATGAGACAATCAATTTTCCAATAACCCGTTTTCTTGTAAAATACACATTGGTCCTTACCCAATTTGTTATTATTTAAACCGCAATCTTTCGACTTCGATCGATGGTTGTTACCACTCGTCTTCCTCTTGTCCGAAGATCTTCCTCGAAACATCAATACCTTGGATGTCGACTCCTCGGACTCACGCTTTTCCTTTCTTGGGTACTCTTGGTTTACAACTGCCATAGCCACATTCGAGTATTATAATGATCTCTTCCCGTACGTTATCATCGTAACAAAATGCTCGTACTCTTCGGGAAGCAAGTTCAAGAGCAATAGTGCTTTGTCTTCATCGCTAACCTTTTTTTTTCTAGTTTCGCCAAGTCGGCTAATAACTTGGTAAAATCATTCAAGTGCTCCGACATACTAATTCCTTATATCATTTTGAAGCGATAAAACTTTATCTTCAAATAGAGTCGATTTTGGATGCTCTTCACCAAATACTTCTCCCTAGAATCCTCCAAATTTCCTTTACTGAGGTTTAATTCATTATAAGGTATTTAATATCTTGAGCTAAACACGAGGGAATTTAACCACAAGCTCATTTGTTCATTTTCTTCCAAGCACTCTCCTCTACCTCATCCGACTTGTCCTCCAACACCTCATCTAAGTCCAATTGACTTAGCGCATCAATAACTTTGCATCGCCACATGCCGAAGTTATTGGTGTCGCTGAATTTCTCAACTTCAATCTTTGCATTGTTGAACATCACCATTATATTTCTTTTCGGGGTCGAAGAACTAGATTCAACTACGTCTCCCACGTTTCCCCCAATTTTCATGAATTAACCAAATCCGAAAACCAAATTGAAATTGAAAAACTCTAAGTTACCTCAATATCGTGCACAACCGAGGAATCGACCTCGCTCTGACACCAATTATTGAGTCACAAGCCCGGAAGCCACAAACTCCAAGTTGATTTAGGTTAGTTACAAACAAGCACAAGCACAAACAAAAAAATAAACACTTAGTAGTTCAGAAAATTGCCTATGTCCACTTTCGAGAGAGGAAGAGTTTAGTCAAGAACCAAGGTTACAATCACACACAATCGATTTAAGGTTTCTTACTCTTGAAAATCCTCACCAATTGATCTCACCAAGGTTGGCTCTAAAAGAGCCCTAATTTCCTCTTATATACTTGGGGAACAAAGTTACAATCACTTAAATTTCGAGAGAAACAAGAGGTTTGAAAACCATAAAAAGATAGAGTTCCCAAATTTCGTTCAAACGAGGTTAAGAGTCGTTCGAACAAAATTTGTGTCTCGGCCAAAATTATAGGGAGTTCAACAAAGGTCATTCAAACGACCCTCGAAGTCGTTCGAACGACTTGGGTAGCTTGGGCCAAATTCCAGAGAGTTGTTCAAGGGTCATTCGAACGACCAAGAGCCAAAGCCCAAAAAAAACATTTCTCTACAGTTTAACCTTTATGGGTCGGGCATATGCTTCTAAGTTTCTCCTGCCATTGCCATCCTTGCCCTCCATTTCTTTCCACTTCATACCTATCAGGGTTGTTCACGGGTCGGGTTATATCCTGAGCCGTTTCCAAACCGGTCTAACTGGGTTACATATTTACGAACCCAGACACGAGTCGGAAGCCGAACTAAGTCGGGTCAGGTCCTACCTCAGGTTTTTTTTTTAAATTAAACTTAATTTTTTTTTGTAAACAGCAACCCTTTTTCTTGAGAATAGGGAGCCGACTCTGACTGGTTTCTAATAAGCCTCTCCTCAAAGTTTACTAAATCATATTTTGATATATTTTTCTTGATTTACAAAAAAAAAATGTATTATCAGTTGGGGATTTATAGTAGAGATCTTTATTGAGAGTGACTAGCTATTATAAAGAACGCTATGAGTAGTTCTGTATAGAGTTTTCGAGTAGAAAATCTATGCAGATGGAATTTTCCATCTTTAATTTGTAGTTCTCTAGTCTTATTTATAGGTATTATAATTTGACAGTTTTATGACCGTTATATCTTTTAATGATAAAAGTTACAACTAGTTTTTGATAAGTCTTCATAATAGTTTTCTAACGGCATGAGTAACTCTTCTGTCTTGTAATGGCTTCCTTAAATGACGTCGTGGCTATGAGATCGAGCTATTTCCACAGAGGTCGATATCTTATCTTTGTGAGAGTGATAGTGGGAATAAACCCTTATAACCGTCCCCTCTCAACCAAGAGCAAGATAATCACCATGAGCGAGTGGTTTTGGATGAGAAACATCATTAATGTTGTATTAAATGTACTGGTGGTCATTCCCAATGTGTAGTCTTTAATATTTGTTTTGACTGGACTAACCTTTCAGATTCTCCCAAAAATCATTGATGAGGCTATAAGTATCTTGATTTTGGGAGGAAGTGTCTAACTCATTTTTTCTACATCATGGTGAAGACCAAGTCTCAGACGCACAGCGAGGAATACACGAGGCGTGTAGGGGTCAAATTTGAAGAACTGAAGGTACGGCATTTTGGGCAGCAATCTTTAGCAGATTCAACTTTTGTACCTGTGGATTCAACGTACCAGGGGATGAGCAAGTTAGAGGCGAAAGTTGTTGAGGAGGACTACGTATGGCTCTTTCAATACCATTATGTTCTGGTGATGAAGACAGAGTGTAGGGCGAGTCTACGTGCATTGGCCGAGGAGGTGGTTGATGACAAAGATTGTCCTTACACGGTAAATGATTGTGAGAGCTATAGGTTTTGTTGGTAACCCAAGCAATTTGTAACCGTGTTATTGATGAAATAAAAATTTGGCTTCCTCTTTTCTTATGTTTTTGAGTTGCTTGCTATACGTATTAGTATGAAGTGGAAAAAAAAACTTAAACTTATGTTTTCTCGAACTGTTGTAGGGGTCTTGAGTTGTCTTCTTAGATTTATTGTAAATATATTTAATATAGTGGTCATTTCCAACATCCTTTCTTACGTACCCGATGTTGCTTTGACCAGGTTGTTTAGAGTTCCAATGGTCATTAATTGTAGTCTTTTCAGCTGTTGAGACTTGTAAATCAAACTTTGAAGGTTATAAATATCATGTTATGGAGATGAGAAGGTATCATAGTTTCTCTGCAATATGGTGAAGACTAGAGCCCAGCTTCGCAATGAGGATTTTATAAGACGCGTAGAAGCCAAGTACTGGCAATTAAAAATGCGATATTTTGGCCGGTTGTCTTTGTCATCATGGACACCCATACCCATTGAGCCGTCATATGAGGGAATGACTGAGTTGGAGGCGGAGGCTACTGAATTGAATTTCTTCTTTCTTTGTCAATATCACTAAGTTCTTTTGATAACAGAGCGTATTAACAGCCTTTGCGAGTTAGCCTACGTGACGGTGGAAGATGAAGATGCTTTTACGGGTAGGGATAACTGTGGGGGTCATTTCGGTGGTTGTAACCCGGTTGTTTAAAAACAACTGAATTTGTAACCTCTTTTTTTTTTAAACAAATGCGTCCTTTCTTGTCTTTGCGATGTTATTTTACTTTATTTATGTACTTGTTCATTTAAATATATCGTCCTGCAAAAATGATTGCGACCTTGTAGATGTGACTTGGATAAAAAATGTCATAAACTGTTGAAATGGGGTGGCAAGGAGGTTCGATCGACCTAAGAAAAGTTCCCCAAACTGCTATGTTGCAATTGATAATAGCATTTAATAGGGTAGCATCATTCTCCATATTTATTCTTTGGTACTAGATACTGAGTTAATCCATATGGTCGTTCACAATGTGCGAGAGAGACTCCTCTTGTAAGAAATTGTCTGGAACTGTAGTGGAGTATCTGAAACGATTAGTTCGGGACTATCTCGTACTGTTTGGCAATGCTAAAGTTCAAACCATGTTAAGGATAGGGTCTACGGTTTGAGTCAACTATTCTTCTTGGCATGGTAAGTGTGAGCTGTCTGAATAAATGGTCCTCCTGTGTGGATGGTAAGGATGCATCGGGAAAGAAGATATTCTGTTTCCCACCATCGGTTCTGTTAAGAATATCCATTCCTTAAAAGCTATTCGGTTGAGAATATATAGTCCCCAAAATCTGTTTTGTATGATCTTTTGGTGGGGCAAGAGGATTTTCTTGCGGGCTATAAAAGGTCTTTGATCATCGAACTCTTCTTTAGTTAAAAAATATTTAGATACTCTGCAAGCTTATCATGGTAAGAACACGTTCTCAAGGTGCGCAATATGTTGTGGAATGTAGGTTAGCCATCAAGGTGGCCGAGTTACATGAATAATATTTTTGCCTATTACTTTATGATACTGTCTTGCCTGAGTGGCCGTTGCAGTTGGAGGGTTTGGATGATGAAAGGAAGCGTGCGGAGCTGAACCACCACTTTTGGTGTGGCATTTTTTGTACTCTTATTCTGGACGCTGCATTGAGGGAGGTCGCAGTTCGGGAAATTGCGTTGGACAAGCTCGCGGAAGAGGACGAATGAGCAGCAGGTGGGGGGATAGTAATGTCATGTAGGGAACCGAATCACCCAGGTTGTTTTAAATATAACTGCCTTAATATGTAAACGATATTTCTTAAGATCGAAATAAAGAGGCTTGCATAATTCTGTTATTTGTTAACTACTATCTTTTGATAAGTATGTAGGAATTTTTGTACTGAATGGTAGAATGGATATGTATGTTACGCTATGTATAAGGCGGTTATGATGGGTGACAGCTGCGATGGATATCAACAGATGTTTTGTGTAGTTTTGAAATTTGAATTTGTGCTATATATGGTGATGAGAATTTGTGTAGTACAAGTTGTTGGGTGAAAGTAGAGTGTGCACTTGTACAACTTTTCTTGGGAAGGAGGGATTGTATATTTTTTTAATGGCTGATATGAGAGAGAGACGTGATAACATATCTCGTTATCCAAAAAGCCATGATGACAATATACAGTAAAAAGACGTGCCTATGGATGCGAGAAGGGTGACTGACACGTGTCTAAGAGAGCCACCATTTCAAAAATTGAGGGAGAGTTTAAAAACTCGTCTCTCTCTCCTTCATAAATTATCTACAGTTGTAGAGAGAGAGAAAAAAGGTTTGAAAATAGTGCACTGAAGGAGAGGAAACATTTGAGTTCTGACAATCGTCCGCCATTATTAATGAAAGGTTTGTCTGGTGTTACCTCTGTGTTAGAAGAACAACATAAGCGAAGAATCTTGTGAAAGGGTGTGGGTAAAACAGAAGATTGTGGTTCTTTGAGTACAGATGAGTGAGTTTCTTTGAATCTTTCTATTTTACTTAATTACACAGAGTTCTGATTGTCTTGCTGTTTGTATATAGATTATGTATGTGGAGAAAGTAGAAGGTGGGGTGATTAGAAGGATGAATGGAATTTGTCTATGTGATATTTGGTATGGAATTTGTTTGTGTGATATTTGGTATGAAATTTGGGTAGTATTTTTGTTTGAAGTATAACTTCCTGCAACTGTATTTTTGGGTTTGTTAGGAATGGTACATTGTAACTATTTTTAGGAGAGGGGGTGGGTCTGACTGAACCTTTGGGTGTAATTAGGTAAAAGGAAAGTAAAGGGGGGTTGTATTTTTTGTATTATAGATATATGTGTAATTGTGTAAGAAATGAATATAGAGATAGACTGAGTAAATGATAATTGTTTTGTATGTAAGTCGAGTATGCATTCTATAAACTTAAACCCTATGAGTAAATTTGTAGTATCGTCCAGCTCGAAGGAAACATCATCGTCATATAGAGAGAACGATGGTGGTGGTAAGGAGGGTGTTGGGGATAGTAGAGAAGTTAGAATGGGAATTATAGAAAATATTCCCATCCAAGTCGAGGATGCAACAATGGGGAATGTTGACACAGAGACAGAGGATTAGGATGAATATTTTATTCAGAGGGGTTAGATGTAGATAAAGAATTTTTGAAATATAAAAGGAAATTAACAGGGAGATGGGGGGACTACATAATAGAGGGCGAGATGTGGTTTAGATCGTTTTTCTAATAATATGGGTCAAGGTGTATTACCAAGTTCCGTCTCTTGATCTCTTGAAGTTGGAGAGGGGGATCCAGGTTGATGTGGAGATATCGTATTATAATGGGTCTGTAGAGGTCGGTCCGAATGATGGGTTTATGTATTATTTGAACCAGTTTGTGTATGGTCTTAAGGTACCACTAACGCATTTCCAGAAGGTGGTTATGAATATATTATATTGCTGCCATGTACAGTTAAATGGGAATGTGTATAAAATGATGAGGGTTTGTGAGATATTAAATAAATTGTGGAGAGCGAACGGTACTACGAGGTAGTTTTTTTGCAGAAGATGTGAAGTTTTAAAAGATGAAGTACCTGAAGACTAGTAGGAGTTGTTATCTGTATAGTGATTCCGCAAGGCCAATTTTTATTTATTTTGACTCTCCTGATCGACCGTGGAACGACCATCTTGTATTGGTTAGGGGCAACTGTATGCAGGTCCCAGATGAACCGGCACTCTAGCTGGAATTTTAAAATTTTAATCCCTGTAAGTATCTTCTGCTATCTTGGGTAAATGTCTGACTTCTTTCGAGCTGTTAATTGAGTTTATGTCCTTGGTTTGGTAGGTCCTGTGGCTGATGCAAAACCTGATCCCTCAAGCTTATTTGACCGTGTGGGTCAGGAACAGAAAGATTTGAAGCAGGTGCTCGAGGATCTGAATATCCGTAGGGGCAAGAGGGTAAATTTGAAGACCCCCAAAGTTTAGCGAGCAAACTAGAGGTGAGATATGGTAGCTCAAGTGGAATTGGTGGATAAGGACCTGCCGCCCATGCGCGATCTGACTGGTATCCCTTCGCTGACAAGTTTAAGTGGCGGTCAGAAGTTTAAGAGATTGAGAAAAGTGACCCGGGAACTTTCTCGGTCTTCTACCGAGGTTCCAAAAGTTGGTAATTTATTGGTGGAAGAAGTTTCTGGTGCTGAGGTATCAAATAAGCAAAAGATTGGTGGTATGTACTTATTTGAGAAGGAGGTCGTGCTTTCGAAAAGAAAGTAGCATGAGCTAGAAGGTAGTGACCAAACTAGGTCAGAGGCAGTGGCTAAGCTAAAGCTGGTAGAACACCAGTATTTTACTCTTACTGCGAGCGATCTGATGAAGCTCGAAGAGCTTATCCAGGAGCAGATGGGACATGTAACTTTTAGTATGATAGTATTTGTTTCTTATGGATAGTACTGTATTCTGATTGACTTGGCTTTTGTCAATTATCTATGCTTGTGAAGGAATCTTCCAAGTTTTTTGTTAAAACGAAACAAGGAATACTCAGAGGTTTTCTAACAGGTCGGGATACAAAAGGGAGAAATTGCAGAACTGAAAAGCAGTTGAGTGAGCTAATTGTTCACTTCGAGAGAGAGAAAGATGTTACAGGAGAAGCTGCAAAAACTACAGTGCGCTCTGAGATGTGGGCATAATTTGTAGAGCGACAACAAATTTTGGAAGAGGCCGTGAATACCGTAAATGTTGGAAGGGACAATCTGATTAAGTCCTACCACTTTTTTAGTTTGACAGAGGATGATATTACGCTCGGCCTGGAAGGCAAGTGTGAATATATAAATTTTCCTACAGACATAGAGGAACAAGTCGAGGGAGAACAATCAGAGGATAATACCACTCCTGAGAACGTGGTGAATGTGTCTCTTCCACTTAACGTTGAGCCCACTCAAGGTGTTGTTAGTGGAGGCAGGTCAACTGTAGAGGTAGAGCTTTGATACAAATTATTTAGTTTTGTTATGTATGTTTCAGACTGTATTACTATTATGTTGGAGTTTTGTTTAGGTTTATGAAACTGTAACTTGTTTAGTGGTGAAACTGTAAGTTGTGATAGACACATAAAATTTTAGATAAGGTTTTTTTTTTTAATATTGTTGATAATAGAAAATGTTGTAATTTGTGTAAAAGGTAGAACGTTTGAAGGCATATGTTACTACCATGGAGGGAGTGTTAAGTAGAGTTAGGGACTTCGTGACCCGTACTCAACAAGTATTAAATAAAATTAAATACGAGAGGAGGTATTTTAAATCTATATCAAAGAAGAATTTTAGTGAATTATATGCTCTCCAGTGTAGATATGAGAAAATGAAAATAGAGAGGGATACGGTTAAGAAAAAAGAAGATGAGAGGTTTGGGTTATTAAAAAAAACTATAGTGGAGGTCCATTTTGCTGATAAGGGTAATAAAGCCAAGTGTCAGAGAGCGTTGCTATCTCTGACACTGCACTTTGAGGCCGAAGTCGATAGTGAACGAGGGTTAAATGAAGCTTATGTAGATATTTTAATTGAGAGGGGTGTGATACCAAATCAGCTCGAGTGTAACTTTTGGTGTAGGAAGCGCAAAATTGTCATACCGTAGAAATGAGAAAATGTTCAGCTCGAGCTGGGGTATCTATTAAATAGGGAAGTGTAGGTGTATTACCTGAGGTTTATGGCTTTGTGTAGGGTTGAAGGGAGATGAGGATCTTATTCTTTAATGTGAATAAAGAACAATAGTCAATCCGAGCTAGTTTTGAGAGTGATGAACAAGTCGCATGAATAGTTGAAGCTTTACACTGAACAAAACATTCGTCTAGTAGCTCGAGTTGCGGAAGAAATAACCCTGAGAAAGGAGGTGAAAAGGAAGCTGAGGGTTTTTGAAGTGGCTTTGAAGGAAAATCGTCATCGTTTATTAAATGTGCATAAGAAGTTGAGGGGATTTTTACATCCAGGGCAAGCACAAGTGGATGCTCAAACTGCCCAGGAACGTCATCTAGAGTCGGTGATTAGTTTTTATGGTGAGCTAGCTAGGGTGGAGAATGAATTCAAAAAGTATATTACTGATTGTGGAAAAGATTTTTATGTGGAAAATGTGAAGGATAAGATCCACTGGTTTATGACGGATGAGAGCGGGAAGGGTTGTGGAAAACTAGTTCTTGTACATGCAGAGAATTGGCCGGAGGGCAAAAATGATGAAATTCAATTCCGCGTTCTTGCCAAAAGCGTCGTCAACATGAAATAGTGAGGTTTTGTGAGACTGAAACCGAGCAGGCGAGTAGTTCGTAGAGGAGGAAAAAGTGTGTATATGCGGAGCTCGAAAAAATAATGATTAGCTATATGTTATGTTCGACTATTTGAATAATATGTATGCTGATCTGTATAGTAGATTGAAGTTATCTATGAAAATGTATAGTAGATGTAATGAATGTATTGAATAGATGATAATTATCTATAGTAGAGGTGTAGGTGATCAAACACAAGTATTTCATTAATGTAAGAACGTCGTACTCTGCTAGAATGGAGTTCCAAAGTCAGTGCTCAAATTTTAGGTCTATGTCACTGACAAGCATCGTATTTTCTGGCGTATTCGATGGCTTGGGCTATCATTTATAGCCAAAAAACTCTTTGCGTAATAGCCTAATTTACCAAAGAACGTCCTACCGTATGTGACTCGCATGTGCCCTCAGGTCGTGCAAAAAGTAGAGGGCTTCTTTGTCAGACAAACATTTCAGATACGGTCCTGTAACTAATTTGTTATAGAGGAAGTTGTCACTGACAGTGTATCATTTAGCATTATCGTTAAATCTTCGTCTTTCGTTGGGATCATCGGGGAGTGCACCATCAAACTTGTTGTCTGGTCTAATATACGTGAGAAAAGGTCGTCTCCAATCAGTTTCTATTTCGTCGTCGCCCCCAGTATTAATTAAGCTCGACTGGATGATGTTAATACCGGGGGTAGATACTACCCCGATCTATAGATAGCGAGCTTCGGTACCGAGGACTCTATCGAGGTAAGCCAGAGAATCCGCATGTCTATTTTCTCTGTGGGGTAAGTATTCGATAGTTGCCTTTTTGAATCTGTTCATTATGTCGGCCACTGCTGTGGCGTAAACTACAATCCTGTCATTTTTCTAATATTTCTCTGTATAATGGTTCACGATTAATAGGGAGTCTGTGTAAATGGAGATTTCGATCACTTCAAGCTCTAATGCCATGTCCATCCCATGGATTAGTGCTTCATATTCGGCTTCATTATTGGTAGCCTCAAAATTGAGTCAGATTGATTTCTCAATTCTGTCATTACAGGGTATGATAAGAATGATGCCGATCCCAGAGCCTGTTAGACCCGCAGATTCATCAGTGAAAATTCGCCAACCTTTTTTTGATATTCAGTCTGATTTGTATTCGAATTGTTCTTCCATGAGATCGACGTCTTCTTCTTCCCATTTAAAGTCATCAACGAGAAAATCTGCCAAGAAATCTACGACTACTTGACCCTTTTCTGAATGTCTTGGTTTAAAATGAATATCGTGCTCCCCCAAACTGACTAACCATTATTATACTCATCGAGATTTTTCTTTTTTTGGACAAGACCTCTTATAGGGAGTAATTAGTCATTACACGAATCAAATAAGCTTGAAAACATTTCTTTAGATTCTGGGAAGTATTCACGAGGGTTAGGAATAATTTTTCAATCTTGGTGCATCGTGTCTCTGCTGGGGTGAGAGTCTTGCTGATAAAATAAACCAGTTTTTCTATTTTATCATCGACTCGAATGAGTACCAAACTTAATAAGTTTTCTGTAACTGCGAGGTATACTGTAAGCTCTTCACCTTCTGTGGGGGTACTCATTATTAGTGGTTTGCCTAGGTAGTTTTTCAGTTTTTGAAATGTCGCTTCACATTCGGCGTCCCACTCGACCTTAGGATTCTTTTGGCTTTTCTCTTTCTTTGTTCCTTCTCGTAGTAGGTCGAACAACCATCTACAACGGTCTAAAGATTTTGAAATAAATTGATTTATTACTGCTATTTTACCAGCCAACTTTTGTACGCTTTTTTTCATCTTTGGTGAAGGCATAGATAATAGGGCACAAATGCGATCTGGATCAGCTTCAATTCCATTCTTGTTAATCAAATGTCCCAGGAACTTTCCTGATTGGACTTCGAACTGACATTTCTCATGGTTCAGCTTCATCTTATATAATCAATGAATTTTGAAAGTAATGTAAAGATCTGCGAGATGATTTTCTTTTTTTAAAATTTTTACACAATACGTCATCAATGTAAACTTCCATCATTTTTTTGAGAATGTCTTTGATAAGCTGCTCCTGTATTCTTGAGTCCCGAACGGTATGACTTTGTAGTAGTATAGACTGTGCTTTGTGATGAATGCTATTTTTTCTTAATCTTCAGGCAAAAGGGGTATTTGATTATATCCTGAAGCGACGCCCATCATGGACAAGAGCTCGTGTCCAACGGTTGAATCGAGTAGATGGTTAATGATAGGAATGGGGAAGCTATCTTTTGGCATATGTTTATTTAAGTTGGTAAAATCCACACATACTCCGATCTTGTCATTTTTCTTTCGAACTGCCACAATGTTAGAGATCTAGTTAGGGTAATTCGCCTTTCAGATGAAACATACCTCGATAAGCTTGTTGATCTCCTTATTAACTTCCTCTCTGAGTCGAGATGCTAGTGTTCTCTGTTTTTGTTTGACTGCCTCAGCTTTATCCTTTAAGTAAAGTTTATGGCAAACCAAAGAGGGGTCAGCCTTGACATTTCATGAAATGTCCATTCGAACACGTTACTGCTTTCTATCAGGAATTGAATAAGAGTATTTTGTTCCATGGTGGGAAGAAGAGTTCCAATATATGTGACACTCTTGTCCCTACTGATCTCGACGTATTATGTAACTTCTACACTTGGTGCTTGGTCTACCGTGGGTGCAATGTTTAGTAATTACTATGCGGCATATTCTTCAGAAGGGTCCACCGTGATAGCAACTATGTTCTTGCAAGTGCGAGTGAGCTTCTAGCTACCTTTGATCTCATATATCCCGCCATTTCATTCAAATCGTAATGCTAAGTGATAGGCCGATGGTATCGCCCTCATATTGTGCAGCCAATATCGTCCCATTATTCATAAATAATGTGATTTTGCATTTATAACATAAAATGTTACGCTGATAGTTGCTAGTCCTGCTATAATACAGAGTACAATCTTGCCTACATGTTCTTCCTTAGACCCATCGAAACTGGTGATATCGATGTTGCTAGCTTCGAGGCCCATCTGGTCGATTGTGCTTTGAAATAGTAACTCAATACTACTCCCAATATCTATCATCATCGTGTGTAATACCACATTTCTCATTTTTAGCATAACAACAAGTACGTCATGATGAGGGAATCTTACGTGGCCAGTATTTCAATCTTCAAAGGAGATCCCCGTGTGTATGTTACTAGACTTTGGAAGTAATTGAGTCTCCTTGTCAACTATAGACAGGTCGTGACATTGGAGGAGGCGACGTCTTTTGAATCTTACTGATCTATTAACTTGCTATGTCTCGATGAAATGGCTGAGGTGAACATAGTATAAATATTTATCCTTTGCTCCTCCTTCAACCTGGACGGCATTAGTAGTAAGTCTGTAACTTCCATTTTGTTAACTTTCCAGGTTGACGATAAACTCATGCAGTCTGCCATCCTTAAGAATATACCTCAAGAGTCTCTGCAGAGTAAAACAAGTTCGGTATCGTGGTGCTGAACTTTATGGTGTATGCAGTACAACCTTCCTTTGATGGGCTGGAGAGGTTGGGCGTTCCAAAAGAATTTATCTTTTTGAAGCGTAGGGTATATGTTGGCCAGTATGGTAGTTAAATTTGGAAGACATGGTTTTGGAAGGTCATTACCTTTTCGAGGCCGATCTTCATTAGATTTAACTCATTTTCTGTCGCCTTTGGTATCTGTTGTTCGTTTGGGTTCTCGATATGTAATTTGTCCGTTTGTTATAAGGATTGTCTTATGTGGTTTCTATCTTTTGGACATCATCCTTTCGAGGTCGATGTAACGGTTGACTTTGTCGATCATGTCTTCCAGGGTGACGAGTTTGTTCAGGATGAGGTGCTCATTTGTTCGGCTTTCCATAAGCAGAACATTGGTAAAGGCTGAAACAATAATTTTATGGTCAAGGTTATCCACCCTTCTTGCCAAATCTAAGAATTTCTTGGTGAATGTTTCAAGTTTTTCTCCTGGCATCTATGTAAGGCTAAAAAGAGAATAAAGATTCTCTTCTTTGTATCTGTTGTGTGAATAATTATTGACTAAGAGTTCTCGCAGCTATTCGAAAGTATGAATTGATCATTCCTTTAGCGAGTGGAACCATCGTAAAGGTTCGCCTTGGAGACTGGTAGGGAAGAGGCAACACAGGATGTGATTTGATGTAGAATGCAGACCTAACACATTTTGGAATTCTTGAACGTGTTCTACGGGATTGGTTCCTTTATACTTTCGGATTTTCGGCGTGTGAAAATTGGTCGGAACTTCTTCATCTAATAGAACTTGTTTGATCAGACTCTTATGTAATCTGTTGAAGATGCTCCTCCCAGTGTGTGCTTGGGCCTCCAGTAGTTCTTTGATGCGTTTATCTACGTGCTCTTGAGTAACGAGTTGTCGAGCTATGGCTGTTTGGCATTGGATTTGTCCTTCTTGGGGGTTGCGATCTCCACTTCCCTCACTGAGACGTTTGCGCATGGGAATCTGAGTTCTTCCTCTTTGTGGATCCTCCAATTGTCTGAGGTCGGTAGGTATTTTGTCGACTTCGTCTTGAATGGTCGGTATTAGTATAACCTCATTTTAACACTGATTATGATTAGGCTGAATATCGACTCCATAACTGTTACCTCTGGGAGGTCTTAACCTGTCTCGAACTGAAACTCTCGACGTAGCTGGCAACGCCTCCTTGTTTTTGTGTGTCGTCATCTGCTGTCCTGGGATACTTTTAATACTTATTGTATGCCCGCCAATTGCTGTTCTAGAATCGTTATCCTTTCTGTCTTAAAGTTCAGAGTGGTGCGTAACTCTGCCATCGTGTATGCTTCTCCATTCTAGCCATTTGGAGGGTTCTGACTTGGGCTCGGCATTATGAAAAGTCGGTTCTATATTTTTGAGCATTGTGGCTAGTCGTTCGTGTTCCCACAAATGGCGCCAAATGTAAGAGCCTAATTTTGTATCTCAAAATTAACATCTCACACCAAATACGATCAGAAATTGACAAGAAATAAGTAATCACTAACATAAGATTTAGTGTGAAAAACCTCTGAATAGGTTAAAAACCACGATCTCTCTTGAGAATTTAAAATTATAAAACTTTATTGATAGTGACTAGCTATTACAAAGAACGCCTTGAGTAGTTATGTACAGAGTTTCCAAGTAGAAAATCCTGCGTAGATGGAATTCTCCGTCTTTAATCTGTAGTTCTATGGTCTTATTTATAGGTTTTATAATATGACCGTTTTATGATCGTTATATCTTTTAATGATAAACGTGGTTTTAATAGTCTTTATAATGATTTTGTAACGGTATGAGTAACTCTTTTGTCTTGTAACAGCTTCCTTAAATGACGTCGTGGCTATGAGATCGAGTTGTTTCCACAGAGGTCGATATCTTATCCTTGTGAGATCGATAGTGGGAATAAGTCGTTACAATTTCTAATAAGTCTCTCCTCAAAGTTTACTGAATCAGTCTTTGATATCTTTTACTTGATTTTAAGAAAAGAATGTATTATCAGTGTTGAGAATCCGAGTTAGCTACTATCTTCCTCTCGTCAAGAACGATTACGCGGAAACCAATATAAAAGAATAAACAAGAATCAAGCAAGAACAATAAGACACACAAAAGTTCTAGAGGATGGAAGTGGAAAATCCTTTCGGATAAAAAACCACTCCCAAGCAATTTACTATGTAAATCAAACAAGTTACAATGATCTCTCAAAGCTTTCTCAAAGCTTAATGATGGAGTCTCTCAAACCTTAAAGCTTCTCTAAGATTAAACTCTTACAAGATGATTAATACAATAACCTAGCACTCCTTTATATAATAGAGAGCTCACACCAAGATTATAAACTTCTAATTTACGTGGGTACAGATCTCGAGGCAAACTCCTACGTCTCACAATCAAACTTCTAAACTGGAGGGAAGTTCTAAAAATGTTAAACGCCAATCTCGTTCGAACGAGTCACAAAGTCGTTCGAACGACTTTGTCCTTCTGGGCCAAATTCCAGCAAGCTTGACTCTTCGTTCGAACGGACAACAATATCGTTCGAACGAATCTAACCAGTTTCCAGTCTTGATAAAACATAGCTTCGAGTTCATACCTTAACAATCAGATGGTGTGTACTCAAAGCTTTCTTTATTGACTTCAATTGCGTGGGTTTCATCGTCAAAAGTAGATTCCACGATGATTCGGATCACGGTCAAATTCACGGTTCATCAGGTCCACTATGAAACATTTTGAGCAAAAGCCTGAACTTATGGTCCGACTAGAGTGAAAGATCGAAACAGGTTGACCAACAAACTTCCTAAATGCCTCTCGTAAATAAAACACAAACAAAAGTATTATAGAAATTATCAAACCCAAAGTTATCAAACCCATTACAAATCAAGAAATTTAAGTGTACAGCAACGAGTCAACGGCAGTTCTGAATTGAGTATCTTTGAAGATTAGTTATTGTTTGCAAGTCTCTAGAGAGAGAGGGAGAGGAGTATATCATAGAGGGAGGAGAAAGAGAGAGGTCAGCTTGTGGTGGGTCGAGTTAAGTGTTACGAGAACAAAGTCGGTTCGGGTTTAACCCGATAACCAAACTTGCAAATCAAAACCGATCCGATAATAACCGGGTTTTTATATCCTAAATCGAAACCAACTCGGGTTGTCTTCAAAACCGGACCGAACCAGTCAGTTCGGATCGGTCCGGCTTGATATTCCAGGTTGGCGGGTTTCATGTAGAGCCTTACCGTTCTATACTTCTATATAAAATGCAGGGAATTTGGAGGATGGAGAGCTATTCTCACGGAATTCTCAAATATTAGAGCGCCATGTGACGGTTATTAGCAAGCACTAACGTTCATTACACGTAACCTACGAAATATTTTTCTTTCTTCTCCACATATTTTAGTCAAAATATTTATGTCAATTAAGTTTAGGGTAGGCTAATTAACTTTGAAGCACCCAAAGCTACATAATTGCTATTAAACTCTTCATCTCCTCCAACATGTAACTTCTCTAACTCTCTCTATTTAAACCATGCTACCCCACTCTTCCCACACAACATCATATTAACGCATTCTCTCTCTAACTTTATGGCTTATGGAAATTGCTATAATAGCAATACGAGATATGCTATGTTCCTTCTTGTTATCGAAGTTCAAACGACTCAACAAATAAATGAGAAATGGCTTACTAGCAACAGAGTTATACTCTTCTTCTAGAATTGTAAAGGTTAGTTTGGCCTAGATTATCAGAAAAATATCTCGTATAATCATGCCGTACGTAGTATGGCATTTACAATGTTCGATTTGATTACTCCGGTCATGTATCTCCACATATGGTTGGTGCAAAGGTTGTAGAATAATATGTTAAAGTAGACTTGGAGGTCAGAAGAATCTTTCCGAGTTCTTTGGATTATTGGTAACTACTGAAGAAGCATCTCATGTTTGCTTTATAGGGTTTTTTGTTGTTGTTGGTTATGATGTATATTATACAAGAGGTTTAGATTGTATTACAGACATCTTGGCATAAAAATCTGAAATAAATCTATAAAATTAGTATCATGAAAAGGCAAAGATTAAGTCTTCAGATGAAAGACTAAACGCGGGGGGGGGGGGGGGGGGGGGGGGGGGGTGGGGGGTGTAAAGTATATTTCTTCCATGGTTACCTTTCAAGATCAGTCAGAAACATGTAATTTAGAAAATCAAGTGATAATTGAGATAAGCACCTAACTAATATGAAAACATAACTTAGAACTTTATAAAAGTAAGAAGAGCGATTTAGACTATACCCCCCAAATAAGCAGACAAATTTAATCTTGCCCCCTCGAACCGGCCAATATTATGGTCTACCCCCGACTTCCTCTCTTTCGCTCGGTTCAAAAAGTTAACTTGAGTTGACTAATCTAACTTAGATAAACTACCAAGACTATCATTGGTTTCAAATTCAAGAGGTTGACTAGTCTAAATTAGATAAACTACCAACCCTACCTCTATCTTCTACAGTTCTTTAAGAATTGATGTCTCGAGATTTGCACAAAAAATAAAGGCCATCTCTAAATTCAAAACTACATCTCCCTCATCTCTAAAGTCTTTAGTTCCAAATTCTAAAATAATGAAATTGGTGTTGGTGATGAATCGTCTCAGGTAAGCATATCTTGGCCATTACTTAAACAAATTTCAGGGTTTTAAGATTTTTTGTTCCTGCCATTAAGGCATTTTATTTTCAAGCTTTGGGGGGTAATGACAAATTGCAGACATTTTTATGGGGGGCAAAACTAAATTGAGTCATCATATTTTGTAGTTTGAAATTTGAGAAATGACATAAAGATGAGCGAGATAGATGAAGTGAGAGAGAAAAAAAAATGAAGTTTATTAAAGGTCCACAATTTAATGTTCGTTTAATTATTTTACTTGAAGTGAGTCAAGTGACGCACAAAATAATCCAAAAATCTATGTTAATAATAAATTAATAATAAAATATAAAATAAAGAGTTGTGTGCCAATTCAATCGGAATTGGCGCGGTGTAAAAAAATTTTAGAAATAAATAGTTGTGCGCCAATTCAATTGGCGCGGTGTAAATTTTTTTTAGAAATAAATAGTTGCGCGCCAATTCAATTGGTGTGGTGTATTTTTAAAAAATAAATAGTTAAAACGCCAATTGATTTGGCGCTACGCCATCTCAATTAGCACATAAATCTTAGTGCATCCCCGGCCCGCAAAAGGCCAATTTTCTACCCTTGATATATATGATCAGGTTTTTTCAGATTTTAAGCCTACGTGGCTGGCTAATTTAGCCGGCCTGCTGCTGCTGGTGCTCTTATTGTTTTGTGAAGGCTAGTTTTTTTGGAGATCAGTAACTGATGGTTAAGCAGACTCCAGACAAATAAAATTATGACCGGGGGGTGTAAAGCCTGATGGCAAGGAAGCTCCAAAGAAATAGAATTCCCAAAGGCCACAACACAGCCGGACGCTATCCTCATAATTCTCACCCCATGGTGTACTCGCGACATCTCTCTTGGTGACACCATCACTGAGCCAAGTACTCAGTAGCACTCGTCTGATCGATAGTGATTAAATTTTTAACCAAGATTGCTATATCTTCTCAAAGAATCGCATAAAACACACCCAAGATTTACCGTGATTCCCCTGAGAACCAGCTATATCATTCAAAAATTTGAAGGATAAATTTACTGTATATTAAAGGTTAAAGAGATATATTATCTTTGTATAGGCAGATATTGTGTAGTCTACAGCATTACCATGTTCAACAACACTTTTATTATAGAGGTTAGAAATGATAAGCCTCATGACTGAACAAGAACATTAGGGCATAGCGGACATAGAGTACTAATCATATGCTTGTCAACCTAGCTAGTTGAGATGTTAGTTTGTATTGTTTCACCGTTTTTGTTTCATCACATAACTTGAGCTCAAAAAGGAAGTTAAGAAATTTAAAGTATCACAAAAGGGAGGCAGGTTGGAGGTCCGACCTAGAAAGTTATTCGAGCTGGGTAGAGTTGCTCGTGCAGATAAGAGTGGAACATGGCGGGATCAACACAGAACTAAACTAATTAACTAGACCTTTGCCGGGGTATGGGTAGCCTTTACATTTAGTTGTTCACAGGAGTAGATTCTGCAGTCGTCAAAAGTGTTGGTATGGTAATAACTCTAAACTTGATTGCAAGACTTTACCTCCATTGTATAAATGCCTGCATGGATATGTGATTGAGTGATACCAGGAATACGAAGTCAGCCTGGTAACTCTTCGATCGCCACATGTTTTTCCAACAGTCATGTCCACGGCGAATACACACTATGGCACACACCCTCCCACCCTAATCTTCATGTATCATCGTCGACTTGCGAGTGAAATACAAAGCTTGGGAACGTTGTCGTGACGTCCTTGAGGTATCGGAGGGTCATATTCTTCAAGAGAGATGGATATCGTAAAACAAGGTTCGTCCATTCATCCTTATCGATCTTCCCGTCATGTTTTGTATCAGCATCCTCAAAAGTTTTGTCAATGATGCGTTCTATCACATCATCGGAAACATTCATTCGAGATTCAGAAAGTGTAGCAACTACCATTTGCTTCACCTCTTTTCTCTCAATGAAGCCTTGCTGCTTGAGATCATATAGTTGGAAAGAAAACTCGATCTTATCATCAATAGAAGCATTGGGGTGGAAAACAGAGAGAGCGCACGCAAATTCTTTAAAATCTAATAGCCCATTGTGTCTTGTATCGAACATGTCAAAGACCCGATCTTTGAATAATCCTTCCTTTTTATTTGTCGACTTGAACAACGCCAACTGGAATTCTTCCTTGCTGATCAACCCGTCATCGATTACAGAACTGCTAATCTTCTTAAATAGCTCATAAAGCGCCTCCAATTCACTCACACTAAAGATGGTTTCTCTTGCAAGAATTTCTGGGTTTTCGAGGCCCCTGAATTTGGATTGCCTAAAGAACTCGAGGTTGCAACAACTTAAAAAAGAAGCCAAGAGATGCTTAAATTCTTCGTTAATGCACTTCAACATAGTATATCGTTTACTTTCAAACCACTTAATACCTTATGAAAATAATGGTGCCGTGTGAGTAAGGACGAGAGATCAACATGTTTCCTTATTTCTTCTACTTTATGTCTTTCTTATACAAAACACTCTTGAGGGCACTAATTAATTTTCAGGTGATGACTATGGCGAGGTGCAGTCTCTTTTCATACTCTTCGATTTATCTTTACCAAAGTATCGGACACTGGTTTTGAACACAAACATGTTTTACACATGATTCTCAAAAAACCTGTTTAAGTCCTAATTTTCAAACACTGCAGTTGCTTTTACGCGGTAATGTGTATTATTATTTAAGTTCTAATATTAGATATGTACTGGTCGGCCATGAGGAAATCTCAGATTTGAGCAATGCCTATTTTAAATGTGGGGCAAATCACACTATAAGTTTTCTCCCTCTCAGATTCCAGTCCACCAATGTTAGTTGGTACTGGCCAATTTTCAAAAAAAGAGAGTAAATGATCGATAATTATTGGTCTCAAGAATGATGGGAACAATGGCTATGTCCGTAGACAGGTTCCCACAAACCAATTGCGGCTTCCCCATTAGAAGATGTAAATTAAATTGGTGCCAGGGGGACTCTATGAATTGGTCCCGTGGGCTAATAATCGATCTTAATAAGAGTCCAGTTGGATATCTTTTATTACAAAGCGCCACTACACCATATATTTTTGTGAAAGTTTTAGAGTCAAATTAAGAGGTTCAACTTAAATAAGTCATACTAGATTTATTAATGGTTCATTTCCAGTGAGTAAGTTTTCTTCCCCTACAGGAAATTAGTCCTATTGAGGATACGAGGATATGCCGATGCCCCCTAGGAGGAATAGTACTCTAACATTAACCCTCTAGGAGGTACTTTAACGGGGAAAATAAAGTGTCAAACACGCCTATTCAAAGGATACAAATGGGTTCTAATACCAAACATGGCAATGGGCATAGTTATGATGTGGCTTGATAAGATCTGTAGGCCAAAAAATACTTACACTTATAAGATGGGTATAAATAACTCTTTTTTTGATATGGAGTACTGCATTGTAGCTTACAAATTATCCAACTCGTGAAGCATGTTGAGAGAGAAACAAAAGAGGATAGAATAGAAAGTTTAACTTATTGGGACGAACATGCATTAAAAAATGTAGTTGACATTTAGCTTACCAAGTATCCAACTCGTGGAGCATGTTGAGAGAGAAACAAAAGAGGATAGAATAGAAAGTTTAACTTATTGGGACGTATATGTATTAAAAAATGTGCTTATTAGTCTACATTATCTAAATGACAACTAAGGTCACTCGGGGACCTCAACGTTTTTATTTAAATGGTTGAGTCCATTTTCTATTGAGAATCAAGATAGCTAATCTCTCTTTTATGCTAAGAACGATACACAGAATAAGCCTAACAAGAAAATCAATCAAGCAAGAATACTAAATAACACAAGAATTTCCCAGAGGAAGGAAGTGGAAAACCCTTACGGATAAAAAACCATTCCCCGAGCAATCTACTATAATGATCAAACATGTTACAACGATCTCTCCAAGCTTCTCAAGCTTTAATGAAGTTTATCAAATTCTAGGTCTCTGGAATTAAACTCACACAGATAAAGATTATCTAAACAAATAAACTAAGTCCCCTTTATATACTTAAGGAACTAAATACAAGAAGAACGGATCTCGAGGCAAACTCAACGTCCCATAATAGCATCCAAGGTAAACCTACGCATAGCTCGTTCGAACGACTTTAACGATAATTGGTCTCCAGCCCTAGAAAACAATAACTTGTTCGAACGACATCCAAGCTCGTTTAAACGACTGCTTCGATAATCAAATTTCCAACGGGAAACAATAATCTCGTTTGAACGACTTGCATTTTCGTTCGAACGACTTCGACTCTTTCTGTTATTTGACAATTTCATTCTTCACAGTTCGAGTTCACACCCAATACTTTCAATTCGCGATTGATTTTTCTTACTATCCTTTTTCACCTAACTAAAAAAGCTCACGTTTTTGACGTGGTTTTTGTAGGGACCTGTCCCTCGAGTTGTGCCAAACTTGAACTACCTCAATACCATATTCACGCATTATACATGTGACATACACAATCAACAATGACATTCAGACCACGAACTGATGAAGAACGTGGATCGAGCACTACAAATAAAATAGAATAAGTCAAAGACACCTGTCTCCCACGAAATAGCAGTTACATATCCAACTGCCACTTGATCCTATTTTTAGAAGAATGTGCTTATGCACAATAAACAAACTGAGAGTGAAATCTATAAAAAGGATGAGTTCCAGAGGATAAATGACCAATAATTTACACTTCAAGACCAAGTTTTTCTAGCTCAGGAGATCACAAAACTTGTAATCAAATATCAGCTTCAAGCAATAAAAGTTAGAGTTACTAAATTCTCAAGTTGAGGTCGTGGTTTTTACCTATTCAAAGGTTTCCACGCTAATCACCTGTGTCATTTCTATATTGGGTTATACTAATTCTTATCATAGGTACATTTGGTGTATGGACTATTTCGAGTTATCTCAAGCTACTACAAAATTAGGCTATTGTATTTGGCGTCGTCTGTGGGAACGAATACATTTCCACAAAATCCTAAGGCATACAGTTACTCACAGTTAGATTTTATTCATGGTGACTTCTAAGCGACCAGCCATAGGAGGTTAGCATAAACTCTGCAAGATGATAGACACAGGAAATGGAATCAAAATTCTTTTTCAAAGTACAATCGAACAGATGGGACTGACATACAAAGTTGTACCCAACAATATCGATATCAGTGGCTTTAATGGATCTAAAGAAGAACGAGTAGGAAAGATTATTCTACCAATCACTGCTGGGCCAACTACTCTCGACGTCACATTCTACATCATCAACGCAAAATCTCGTTATCTGGAAATAATGGGCCGGTGCTGGATACACAACATGGAAGCGATCGCCTCTACATACCATCAAACACTACGTTTCATACACAATGGTGGTATCTATGAAATCAAAAGAAGCCAGAAACTCTTTTGAACTTAGGAGAACATAATATTTATTATACAGGATACTTCAAACAGATTTGCCGCATAACAATTACAAAAGGCTTATCACACCGATGGCCATCCTTCCACAGTCGAACATACAGAATACATTAAGATTAATGGGCATAGCAGACGTACCTATATTGGTACTAAGCTTATTCAACAGGAAACAGAAGCTCTAATACAATTTTATTACTTAACAGCGACGTATTCACATGGACTTTTCAAGAAATGCTAGGAGTCGACCCAGCGAAGGCATGTCACAAGTGGAGCATTCGAGATAAAGTTACGACAGTCAAACATAAGCAAATAAGACTTTCACCTCATCTCTCAGATGAAGTTAATAAGGAAATTCATAAACTGATCAAAGTTGGGATCATTCGAGAAGCTGAATATCTAGATTGGATCTCTGACATTGTAGCAGTTCCAAATAAGAATGGGAAAGTTCGTGTTTACATAGATTTTATAGATCTAAACAAACACACGCCGAATGACAGCTTACCTCTTCCCATAATACATCAAATCATGGATTCTACAGTAGGTCACGAGCTGTTATCTATGATGGATGCAGATTCAGAATACAATCAGATACCTCTCTTAAAGAAAGATCAAGAGAAGACCATTTTCATCACTAAAAGAGGTCTATATTACTACAAAGTCATACCTTTCATACTAAAAAAATGCTGGAGCGACTTATCAAAGGTTAGTAACAAGTATGTTCAAGGTACACTTGGGGAAAATTGTAGAAGTATATATTGATGATATGCTCTACAAAAGCTTGAAGAAGGAGGATGATATTGAACATCTTGATACAGTCTTCAACATATTACGATCATACATAATGAAGCTTAATCCAGATAAATGTCAGTTCGGGGTATTTGAAGTTTGATAAGTTCATATCTAGAAATGGCTTTTTGAAATACATTGCGGATCATTATGATTTTATCAAGAATACGGGAAACTCATATATCATTCTACTTCTGTATGTAGATGATATGTTTATAACAAGTGACGACATGGGAGAGATTGGCAAGTTAAAGGAATAGTTGTCCAGAGAGTTTTCCATGAAGGACTTGGGTGTTACAAAATAAGATCTTGGTATGGGTATTACATGAGACAGAAAGCGGTGAGAATTGAAGTTCTCTCAAGCTGAGTACATCGGCAAAGTACTTAAGCAGTTTCATATGGATAATTCTAAGGCCGCTAGTACACCATTGAGAGGTCACTTTAAATTGTAAAAAAAATGTTGTCCGAGGATGCCGAAGGATCACGATGAGATGCGGAAGGTTCCTTATTCATCAGCGGTTGGTAACCTTATGTACGCTATGCTTTGTACGAGACCAGATTTTGGCCAAGCAATAAGATTTGTTTATAGGTATATGAGTAATCCAGGTAAAAAACATTGGAGAGTTATGAAATGGATACTTAGGTATCTAAAGGGGACTCATATTATGGTATTATGTTATGGGGGTGCTTAGATATGCTTATATGGTTTCATTGATTCTGATATGGTGGGTGGCATTAATAAGAGGAAAAACACTAGTAGCTTCTTATTTACATTGGGAAGCGGTACGGTTACTTGGGTTTCAAGGCTAAGGAAAATAGTAGTTTGTCTACGACAAAGGCAACATATGTTGTGGATGTCGAAGATTACAAGGATATGGTTTGTCTTATATTGATGAAAGAGCTCGGCAAGGAATAACAACTTCCTAAGTTGTATAACAATAGTCAAAGTGCAATACACTCAGTGAAAAATATAGTTTTTAACTCTAGGAACAAGAATATTTATATTCGATATCATTATAGTCGCTCGGTCATCAAGGATGGTGTGTTGAAGCTTGAGAAAATTCATACTGATGTAATTTCGGCCGATATGTTTACGAAGGTGGTGATATTCCAGAAGTTGGTGACATGGTCAACTTCTGTGGGTCATCATGGTTGAAGGTCTGGGTAGCGCGAGCAATTCATTATTGAGATCTAGAGATGGGTTACGGTAAATTCGACTTGAAGTGGGAGATTGTTGAGTAATGAACTAGAATTATGTTCGTAGATATTCATTGGAGTTCGTAGGATGAGCAAGGGTTGAAGACAAAGACGAAGAAAAATATGTTTTTGGGTATATTTTAAAGTTTATGCTTGAACATGTCAAAACATGTTCAAACATGTTTGAGTCAGAAGCATCATGTTCGAACATGCTAAAAACATGTTCGAACATAAGAGGAAAAATTTGCTCAAAACCTTCATGTTCGAACATGTCTCGAGAAAAAAAAAGGATTTATTTCCATACTGTTGACTTCCTCGTGATTTGTACTTCGAGCTCTATCTCCTGTAAAGTTCTCCCAAGTATATTATGGATACTTAGAGTGTTTTTATATAATCTAATGCGAGTTTATTCCTAGAGAATGAAAGCTAGGGATTGGGAGATTCCATTAAAGCTTTGAGAAAGCTTAAGAGATATTGATTGTAACATATTTGATTGATTAGTGGATTGTTCTTGCGGGGAGTGGTTTTTTATCCGAAAGGGCTTTCTACTTCCTTCATCCGGGTAAATTTGTGTGTGTGATTTACTATTTGTTTTTGCCTTGATTTTCTCAATTGGTGATTTCGCGTATTGTTCTTCTCATAGAATTGGGATTAGCTATCTCAATTATCAATACACACATGATCAACCTACTTTCCACGTCCATGTGAGGCAAATAGAAAAAATCTCAAAAATGGGCAACTCTGGCTTCCTGATCTAGCGATTGTTATCAACCAAGGCACAATTTCTAGAAATCACTGGGCCACAACGATAACTTTTTGGCTCAAATCTTAAGGTGTTAAAACAGGATAGAATCCAGGTCGATTGGGTTGCCCACGATGTTGAGGTGTACTGAGGGATAATTAGAACATTTCAAAGTCTAAGTTTCTCTATTTAAGACCCTGTTCTTCCCATTTAAAACCACTTTTTGCTTCAAGGTTATTTTGGAGGCTAAGAACTGAGATTGCATCACTCTTACCTTATATTTAATTCTATGATTCATCTAGTCAATTTATATTTATTGTTTAGTTTAATTATATAGGGATAATCCCCACAGACTAGATTTGAAGAGGAAGCCTTATAGGTATATGTTAGAATTTTCTTGCAGGTAATAGGTCTGACATAAAGGTCTTTATTCACTCTTTAGGATTGTTTTTCAACTCTCCTGAACCCAACACGGTAGTCGAAGTGGAGAACAATTTTAACCTGGGAGAGAAATCAATCTTCTCAATAAGGCATTGAATTCTGAGATCACTTAGTGACCTCTTGATCTAGAGTTTGTCTCTGCCTCTAAACAAGGAAGGATAAATCCTAGGTCAGCCCCCTAGAGTTTGAGTCTAGACCTTAACAGGTTAAGCTCTTTGACATGTTCCTCACAGAGAGGTCCGATGAGAACTTTAAACCCATCAAATTAACATACAAGTTGATTTGAGGAGAAGACCAAAAACCTAATATTTAAAACCTAGCATACTAATATAGGGTCGAATCCAAATGTTTAGTTAATTTTAATATATGAATTTCGACACAGTTTAACGTATCCAACCAAAAAACTCATTTTTCTTTGATTTTAGTTTACCCTAGAATTATGCACCTCTAAGTAGATTGGCATTGATAAGATCGGTGGATCAAAGTTAGTCCCACATTAGTTAAAGAGGTGGTCCAATATGGAGAAATATGATATTCTAAATTGTACTGAGGCCTTTTAAAAACAAAACCCCACACCTAGCCCATACTAGGTGGTCAAGTAGGGGACAACGGAGAGGTGGTGTTGTATCTATATTTGGTTCAAGGTGTGTAGATGTATTCAGGGTGATTCGAATGGAGTTCGTGACAACGGAGCTTGTTGGACTATCGGTTTGATAGTTGGTACCTTGTATTGGGTATGAAGTTTGATCGTGGCTAGTGAGAGCGAAGAAAACAAGTTTGACAGTTGAAGACATAAATTAAGAATTTTTGCCGACGTGGAGATTGTTAGGTTTTGCGACTCAAAAAAAGAGGAAGAAAAAAAAGGAGAAAAGTTTTATTCGATCAGGACATTTCCTGTTTGAACATGACATTTTTTTGGTAGAACAGAAGAGTCAGACTTAACTCAGTTTGAATAGGAAATATCTTTGTTCGAACAAAGATTGGTAATAACATGTTTTAGCTGTGGAAAATGTGTCATGATACGTAATTCAAAGGAATCTTGTATTCTAGGTCTCTTATAATATAAAAGAAAGGTAGGGGGTCTAGTGAGACCTAACCCTAACCTAGTAGAGATGTAGACTCCATGGCTAAGCTTTGTAGAGAGAGGGGTATTTGCAAGGTTGTTAAAGTTGGAGAGTTTTCTGGGGGGTTGATGAAGAGAGGGGAATGGCCTCTTCGATGCTAAGCTAAGATGTGAATCGAATGGAAGAGAGTATAGATGGCTCAAGAAGATGATAATCAATGATAGGGAAAAAGAATGATAGTTTAAAGATGATGGTTCGCGTAGAAGCTTCGATCAAGATGGGTCGTAGTACTTTCCGGTGAGGTTGAGAGGTAACTTCGGATTTCTTAATGGTTTTCTTGAACTCTTGTATACCTTGAAAGTCTATGTGAGTTTTGTTGTAGGGTTAAAGATCTCAAAGTGTGGCGAGATCTCTTGAGAGATTGTAACGATTTCTCGGATACATAGTAAAATTTATAACTAATTGAGATTAACAGATTTCAAGTAATTTAGGACAAAATTGAAAGGTCCGATAATCCTTTAAACTAATTGTTTAGTTCTAACCTAGCTCAAGTTGATATGATAAGCAATAATCAATCAAAAAGACAATGATAAACAATTTTAACCCTATAAGAAACCTTTATGAAGAGAAAAACCCACAGGTCATTGCCGAATCGCCCGACAGCTAAAAATCTACTATTAAAACAAAATTACAAGAATTTAATTAGTTATAGACTCGATAAGCACATCCCATGGTTACCTCTCTTCTAGTTGAACTCCTTGCAATCAATTCCTCTTTTTCGTAAATCCTTTTGCTATCGCAACGCCTCTCTTTGGATCACGCACCAAAGCTTCAAAGCTTAAATCCATCAATCTCTCAAAATCAAAGATTTAGATTTAGGTTTATGTAATTCAAGATCGATTCAACTTGAAAGTTAATTCTCATTGAATTCCTTCTTCTCTCAAAAAATCTTAAGCCCTAAAATTGGTTTTAAAAAGGGTGAAGTTTTAAAAAGAAAATAAGGTTTAAATAGAAAAATTGAAAATCCCAGTGTTTTTTCGAACAGAGCAAAAGTCTATTCGAACATGGTGAGTTATGGCAGTTCTGTTAGAACAGAGCAAAAGTCTATTTGAATAGGACTTAGTCTAATCGAGCATAACAAAATTCTATTCGAATAGATAAGGTTATGCCAGGTTTATTCGTACATAAAAAAAGTCTGTTCGAATAAAAAACTATTTTCATCAAAAAAACATTTTGTTCATCAAAAAAATAATTTTTTTTGAACTTCTGTAAAATACTAACGGGCAAGAATATTTGAGCGACGAGATACAAAACCAACGTACCTATTCAGTGTCAGTCTAGCTATCACCGTTCCATGTGCACTCTATGACGATGAATAACCACGAGATAGTGCTGACACTTAATATAAAATGAAGCCAATACCAATTATGGATATTTCAATCTCCACCTTTGGTTTATTTTGTGATAAAACTACAGTTATAAGAATGAAAAAATTACAACTCAATGGACTGAATCAATTACTGAACATCCATACTCGAAGCCACTCTTTCATCCTATAACATCTGCTCTGGAATCCCTATACACTAAACAAGATACATCACGTAACCGTTCAAAAAATAAGGAATCCAAGAGAAACCAAAACTTACCTGAGAAAACCAACAAATACCAAAAGGCTTACCTGGCTTATATGTCGTAATCATCTTTCCCCCTTTTTATCACAGATGAAGAAAAGGGTAAAAGAAAAAAAATAACCAAAACAATATCCCACTGAAAAAGTGCTAATTAGTTTTCCCCAAAATAAGATGCATCTCCCCTTCAAAATAATGGTAACCCCCTCAAAATGAAAATAAAGGGAATAACACACACGGGAGTGTCTCTAAAATAAGTAAGCAAATTAAAGAAGACAATACTCCCCCTAACGCAAGGCATGATATAAATACAATGAATCTAAAATATTCTATAAAGACCAAGACATCGCCCATATGTTATAAAACAATCACTAAATGAATTACTTGGTGTGTATGTGTCTGCATAGTAAGATAGATACCCGGTTTTCAACGTATTACTAAGCCGCAGTTAGAATACTATGTTGGAAATTTACTTTGACTAAGGCCTCACTAGGGTGGTCACTCAAAAATCACTGAGATTTTACTGGTACACACTCTGTGAAAATATGAATATGAGTTAACGCATTTTTTTTTTATATTTCATCAAATAAGCTATGCACATTGAATTGAAAGATCTCATGACAGGAAATCAATTGTCATAAATGGTATCAAGTTAACTAATATAGAATCCCTACCTCTCATCTCCATTAAATTGACTGTGTCAAACTCAAAATCAAACATGTCTTGAAAATGTGATGATATAGACAAGGGTAGGCACATGACGAACTTGGTATTTTGCTGGTATTCTGGGACCAACAGTTACACTTACTTCATCTCTTTCTCCATTTTGAGTTTACCTTCCTTCATTATTTTCCTTTAGTGAGTAACAGTTACTCTTACTCCCCCTCTTTCTTCATTTTGAGGTCACCTCCCTTCATTATTTTTCTTTAGCGAGTACATATAGTATATATTATTTCTAGACAGAATCATATATATGTACCATAAAATCATTGGAAATACTCTCTTCTTATATTCATCTCCACCACTAAAACCACATGGTTTCACTCCTTCCTTTATTTATTTTTACTGAAAAGTCTAAGAATAAATAGGTCAAAATGAGTTAGATATAAAATGAATGACATATTTTAAGGTACAAAGGGCTGCCAATGGATAAAATTTTGGGTAAGCAAAAACGAAGGCCAAAAAATGTGCAAGAAAAAAAAAACCTATTATCATATCTTCGGTCTCACATAGTATCTTTTTCGTCTTGATTCAAGTATAAGAAATATTCTATTAGAATAACTTGAACCTGATGTCACCATCGACAATTGATTATAAAAAATAAGATCATGAAAAATCAAAATGCTGAATCTGGAAAGAATTTATAAAATAACACTCGAAGCTTGTAAAAAGGCTAGATCCTCACCTTGCATTAGGTACAAAGTTTCTACAATTACCCCCCGTAGTTCTAACCACGATGAGCTTTTAGTTTAAAATAGGGGGTCATTGACTATTGTGAATAGTAATTTTACCAAATAATTATTCCATGAATGAATATAAGACATAAGCACAATCCAAGTCTAGCAAGAATATTCCACATACAAAAGCTCATAAAGTGCAAAGTGCAAATAAAATCAAAGCAAATACCTTACTGTCCGAAAAATAAAAAGAATAAAAAATAGCCAAAATGAGTCAGAATAAGAAATATACCTAATCAATGGAGCATACATTGATAACTCATCTCAGTTTAGATTCATTACCTTTTATATATGGTGACAATTCATCCTTTTACACCTAAACAACTCGAATAGCCTTTCGAGGTAATGTTTCTTGAGCAAACCACCTAATCACATTCTCACTTATCACATTAGTAGAAATTACATTTGAGTTATATATTTTCCTATTGGATTATATAACATATGATCGATAGGGCTCAACAAATCTACAACAAGAAGCAATATTACCCTTTCGACCACATGCTTGACAGTAAAAAAATCTGAGTGAAGGAAAGCCTCTTGGCTTGATTATAAGTATTGGATATTACATTATGCTTGGGTAAATGTGAAACAATTATTAATTTGACAAATTTTGTGGTATGAGGAGTCTTGGCATTAGAGTCATGTTCCTCATATCCTAGACCCCTTTTGTCACTATCGGTTTTCCTCATATATAACATCTTATTAATATTTTTTGCTCAATGACAAAAAATTTCTATTTTCTGCTGAAAGTAAACTAAATCAAACATGGCCTTATCATGTTCATCCAAAGTTGATTTCATTTTATCCCTAGCATCATGAACTTCTTTTTCTAAACTCATAATCATCTTGCGAAGACCCTGTTTCTCACCTTCAACCTTTTCAATCTCATGACTTGTATTCTAAGCCTTTTCCTTATGTACAAGCGTGAGTGTGTTAACTTGATCTTTTAATACTTTGTTTGTTTTTCCAAGTTTAAAATACTTCACAAATGTCCGAGCATACAAATCTTAAGATTAGGGTCCTCAAACTCATTATTTTCATGACCATTATGACTTTCAGCATAGTTTTCAAGCTTAATGGGTTAGAAGAATCATTACTAGAGTTTATTCTAGCAGGATATGCACAATAGTTTTTTTATTTTCTCAGGAATGATCATTATTAGCATCAAATTCATCATATTATTATTATTATCCCAAGTAGCAATAATTTTCATGGCTTATTATTACTACCAAATTTTTATTGGGTATGACACTTATAACATTGAACTTGACTTAGGTCACTATTAGGGTTGGTCTGCCGATTATTCAATTTAAATTCATCTTCACGACTTACAATTCACTGATTGCCCTTATTTTTGAAATCGACATTTTTTCACAAAGTTTTTAAGCTGGTTATTTATAGAGGCAATCTATGAATCCATATCGGAACCATCATCATAATCTAAATCACATGAGTTGTCAGCTTCTTTGGTACCTTTAGAAGGCGAAAAGAAAATGGAAGACTTAAAAGCAACACTCTTATTCTTCTGAAGGTTTTTCATATGCATCTCGAGTCTCAATGTTCACAATTTTTTAGCAAGTGTGTCTGGATTCATTTTTTTAAGATCTTGACCTTCCTCTATAGCATCACGCCTAGATCTAAGGCTTTTGGGAAGAGACCTCTAGACTTTGCGAGAGATTTAAATATCCGGTACTAGTGCTGACAATGTCACTTAGTCTCGCATAGAACTCATCAAAACGTTCATTCTCATCCATTCAGGTATTCACGAATTGTGAGGTGAGCATTTGCAATTTTCTTTCCTTGACTGTATCATCGCCTTCGTGAGTTCAAACTAATATGTCCCAAGCTTCTTTCGAAGTGGTACAAGCAGATATGTGTCGAAACTCACTTGGGCCCACAACCATAAAAATAGTATTGCGACCCTTATTATTACAACCAGCAGCTTCTTTTTCATCCTTAGATCATTGATTCCTAGGCTTAGCTTCATTACACATTCCTTTCATCATGGTAGGGCGCGTCCATCCATCCTTGATCGCAATTCAGGCATCTTCTCCGAGTGATTGTAAGAATACAATCATTCAGGCTTTTCAATAAGGATAGTTTAGGGCAGACGATTTATGGGATCTCCAAATCTTTAAGAATACATTAATCTCAAATAATTGAGTTAGGATCCACGCTCATGTTGTTAAGCCTCGGAGCACAACCACTCTGATACCATTGAAAATTTTAATTAATTGAGATTAAACGATTTCTCGTAATTTAGGTCAAAATTGAAAGGTCCAATAATCCTAGAAACTAATTGTCTAGTTCTAACTTAGCTTAAGTTGATATGATAAGAAATAATCAATCAAAAGTACAATGACAAATAATTTTAACCTTGTGGGAAACCTTTCTCGGGAGAAAAACCTACAGGTCGCTGTCGAATCGCCCGACAGCTAAATATCTACTATTAAAACAAAATTACAAGAATTCAATTAATTATAAACTCGATAAGCACATCCCGTGGTTACCTCTCTTTCACTTGAAATTTTTACAATCAATTCCTCGTTCTCACAATGCCCTTCGTTATCGTAACGCCTTACTTTGGATCACGCACCAAAGCTTTAAAGCTTGAATTCCTTAAACTCTTAAAATCTAAGATATAGAATTAGGTTTATGTAATTCAAAATTGATTCAACTTGAAGGTTTATTCTCGTTGAATCGATCGTTGAATTCCCTCTTCTCTCAAAAAATATCAAGCCCTAGTTTTGAAAAGGGTAAAGTTTTAAAAATAAAATAAGATTTAAATAGAAAAACTAAAAATCTCGGTGCTCTGTTCGAATAGAGCAAGAGTCTATTCGAACATAGTGGGTTCTGGATATTCTATTCGAATAGAACAAAAGTTTATTCGAATATGACCAAGTCTATTCGAATAGGATAAAAGTTTATTCAAATAAATATGGTTCTGCCAGGTCTATTCGAACAGATAAAAAAAGTATGTTCAAATTAAAAAAAAAATTCATCAAAAAAATAATTCTTTTTGAACTTCTGTAAAATACTAACGGGCCAGAGTATTTGAGCGACGAGATACAAAACCAACGTTCATGTTTAGTGTCAGTCCAGCTATCCCCATTCTACGTGTACTATGTGACGATGAATAGCCACGAGATAGTGCTGACACTTAACACAAAATGAAGCCAATACCAAATATAGATGTTTCACATAGTGGATTCAAGGGTTTGGTGGGTGTGAACGTAGCCCTTCGGGATGTATTACTGTAAATATTTTTATTGTACGCGCTTGGTTTATTTCTTATTTCTTGTTGCGATTGTTTTCCATGTGTAATCGGATAAAGTCAAACGTTGGCGGGGGATGTATTATGCTATGTTCTTCTCAACAAGTGGCTCGACTGGGAACATAATTTACTATAATTGGTGAGTGCTCAGGGTGGAACATGAATATGCACAGAAAATGTGGTGCTTGGGTGGAACAGATAAGTCATTGCACTTGGAACTCAGATGAGATGGTGTACCACGGGAGCTCTAACCAAAGTGAAGATTGTTGGTGAGCATATCTAATTGTATCGGTGGTGGCGGACAGAAGATGGATGAATAACAGAGTTTAATCTCAGGTGGAGATTATTAAGATCGGTGGATCAAAGTTAGTCCAACATTGGTTAAAGTGGCGGTCCAATATAAAGAGATATGATGTTCTAAATTGCACCGAGTATCATTTTTGAGTAGACTTGCGACCGTCTATCACTTCTCCCAAAATAGATAGGGGATTTATTTATGTCTTTTATGTTGAATTTTTTTTAGTGCTCATTATATAGTTCTATAAGCCAATGATTTTCCACGTTCCAGAATACGGGCAAAGCAAAAGCTCAAAAAAAAATTAGGGACTATACTGACATCGTTAAAATCGTATAGGAGTCTCTTAGCTATTTAGAGTGGGGTATCTTTAAATGACTAGGGTTTCCATGATAATAGAATGAAAGAGAGAGATGTGAGACTTATAAAGATGTAAAAAGGGGGGAAAGAAGTTAAGCCTCCCGCCCTCCCAAGAACGACTTTTAGGAGTTGTTGAAGACCATCGGATTTGATTACATGACACTAGATCGATGGTAGAAAATGATTTAATCGGAGCCATTAATTCAAAATATTAATGGTTTTAGTTAAGACTAATAACAACCTGACCATAGCTGGCAACTAACTACACTACAACTACCAGAGTTAACTAACCATATTTAGTAACAGATTGTAACAGCTGTAATAGTTAGAATTTTAGCTAACTCTTGTATAAATAATAGTAGCAACTGTAGTTTCAAATCAATTAAATCATTCTACTTTGGTGTTTCATCTATGTTCAATCATGGTGTCATAGCCAATACCAAATGGTAAAATCGATCCAAAACCCTAAAAAAAAATCTTTTTTTTTTTTTTGTCAAATCAGACCTTCAAAGTTCGTTAATGGTGACTCAAGGTTCTTCAAATCCAACAATGGCGATCAACAACATCGCAAATCTGGTCCTAATTAAGCTCACCAAGGATAATTACATCCTCTGGAAGTCTCTCTGGCTTCCGATTCTTCGAAGTTTTAGTCTCATGAGCTACGTCGATGGATCAAGTACCTCACCAGTTGAATTTAACACATCTACAGATGAAAATGGTAAAAAATTGTTCTCTTTCAACAAAGAATACATTGAGTGGACAAGAAAAGATCAAACGTTCCTGATTTGGCTTAATGCGACTCTTTCTGAAAGTCTTTCGCCCTATGTAGTTGGTTTGCCCAACTCTGAGTTACTATGGCGCACTCTTGAGCACAGGTTCTCCTCTATTTCGCGATCACAAGTGATGCAGCTGAAGTTCAAACTTCAATCTCTCAAGAAGAACAACGACTCCATTACAGCATACCTTCAGAACATCAAACGGATAGTGGCCTTGCTACATCAGGATCATTAATGGATGATGAAAATGTGATCTTTCACATCCTTAATGGTCTCCCTTATGAATTTGATGCATTTGCAACTTTGATTCAAGTTAGATCTTCTCCAATCAACAGTGATGAACTTCATAGTCTGCTACCCAGTGAAGAACTATCAATTAAATTCAAGAACAAAGTTCATTCTCAAGCTGATTCCACAATACAAGCGTTCTCTGCAATTAGAGCATCAAGTATTCAACAAAATCCTCCAGTGAGAAATTTCAGTAGTTATCAAGGCAGAAGTGGTAGAAATGGAAGAGGTTATCCAAGAACCATGTATCCAAGTTATCAGTGTAACCAAGCTAGCAACTACAGACCTTAACACTCCTCTAATGGTAATTCATCTAGAAACTTCAATTTCAACAGACCTCAATACTCATCACAATCACAGTTCAACAATGGAGAATCCAGTAATTCATCTTCAAATAGACCTATCTGCCAAATTTGTAATAAGATGAGCCATTTAGCTATTGATTGCCATAACAGGATGAATTATGCATATCAAGGGCGTATTCCAACATCAAAGTCTTTCGACAATGGTTGTACCAAGAAGCTCTTTTGACACTAATTCAGGATCATCAGACTGGTATGCAGATACAGGGGCCTCAAATCATATAACAACTGATCTTGCAAACATCTCAGAGTACAATGAATATGATGGTCATGACAAAGTTATGGTGGGAAATGGTCAAGGTTTGCATATTCTTAACACTGGTTCTTTTACTTTTTCTACACCTAAATCTATATTCCAACTCAAAAACATTCTTCATATTCCACAAATAACACAAAATCTACTATCAGTACACAAGTTTGTAAATGACAATAATTGTTCACTAACTTTTGCTCACAACTTCTTCTTTGTCAAGGACAACATCTTTCAACAACTTCTTTTCCAAGGACATCATAAAGATAGACTGTATCCCTTTCCTCTTCAATCAAATATGTTCGGTATGAACTCGAATTGGAGAAATTGTCGAAGTCGTTCGAACGAGCTTAATAGTCATTCAAACGAACTCATGTACTTCCTGAAATTTTGGCCCAAGAGTTAATCTCGTTCGAACGAGCTTGGATGTCGTTCGAACGAGATACTATGTTTCTAGGGTTTGGAGACCAACTATCGCAAAGTCATTTAAACGAGCTTGGAGTCATTCGAACGAGCTTCGCGTAGGTTTGCCTTAGATGTTAGAGTTATGCCTCGAGATCTGTACTATTTGTATTTTTGGTCCTCTAGTATATAAAGATGACTTAGGCTAATTTGTTAACTAATCTTTTGGTGAGTTTAACCTTAGAGAGGCTAGGGTTTGAAAGACTCCATTAAAGCTTGAAAAGCTTGAGAGATTATTGTAACCTATTTGATATCATAGTGAATTGTTCGTGGGGAGTGATTTTTCATCCGCAAGGGTTTTCCACTTCCCTCCTCCAGATAAATTCCTTATGTTTTTTATTGTCTTTATTTGATTTACTTCTTGTATTGGTAATTTCCGCGTTTCGTTCTTCGTAGGGAAGAGATAGTAACTACCTCAATTCTCAACAATTGGCATCAGAGCGAGTGTTAGGGCTTGTGTGGTAAAGAACGATGGTCGATCAAGAGAAGTTGAAGATCACGAAGTTCAATGGGTCGAATTTTAGAGTGTGAATGATGCAGATAGAAGATTATCTTTATCATAAGAATCTTGATCTACCGGTGGGCAGAGCTGAGATGAAGCCAGTAGATTTCGATGAATCTAAGTGGGAGCAATTGGATCGCAAAGCGCTTGGAACCGCTAGGTTAACGCTATCATCTCAAATTCTACACATGATCTCCAAAGTTACAACGATGAAGGGATTGATGGACACGTTGTCCGCTATGTACTCGGAACCGTCTGGGGCAAATAAGGTTCATCTTTTACGGTGCTTGTTTACTTTGAAGATGAAAGACAATGGTAGTGTGCAAGCTCATATCAGTGAGTTCAATACCATACATGCTCAACTGGAATCCGTTAAAATCACTTTTATCGAGGAGGTGAGAGAGTGGGCTCTTCTAGGGCAGATGCCAGAAAGCTGGGAAGGATTCATTATAGCAGTGAGCAACTCATCTGGGAAGGAAGAAATCAAATTTGACACTATAGTCTCGTTGATTATGAGTGAAGAAAACAGGCGTAAAATATCATAACCCTCTTCGAGTTCAAACGGCAGTATATTGAACATCGAGGAAAGAGGGAGGTCTTACAGAAAATGGCCAAAATTTGGAAGGGGTCGATCACAGTCAAGAGAGAAGTCTAAGCCGCCTGGTGCGTGTTCGACTTGTGGAAAGAAGAGTCACTTCAGGCGAGATTATAACTCTTCTTCTTCTAAGATGATTGATGATGAAGAGAAAGATACAATGAACCTTAATGAGAAAGTTAGTTCTGACGAGGCTCTACTATAATTGTGTGACGATGTTAACGAATCTTGGATTGTTGATTCGGACGCTTCCTTCCATGCTACTGCGAACGTAGGTTTTCTTACCAATATTGTTAAATGCGACTTCGGTATGGTCTTTCTTGCAGATAAGAGTGCACGCAATATTACTGGAAAGGGAAACGCTAGGTTGTTGTTGCCTTGAGGGGGAACATTAGTTTTACAGAATGTGCGACTTGTACCTAAGCTGGGGCGTAACCTTATATCGGTTAGCAAATTGACGGATGATGCCAGATACGAGTGTACCTTTGGCACACCTTTCTGGAAGGTTACAAAGGGAGCTATGTTGGTAGCTCGAGGCTTACGACAAGGAACATTGTATACAATGCAAAGCACAATTTTTACTATTTGTGCGACTACCCCCAGGATTGATACAAGTACGTGGCACAAACGGCTCGGTCACATGAGTGAGAAGGGGATGAAGATAATGGTAACAAAGGGAAAAACTAGAGGGTCTTGCTGAGGTTGATCTCTAGTTTTGTGAAGAGTGTGTTCTTGGGAAGCAGAAGAAGGTCAGTTTCAAATTATCTGGAAGATCAAGGAAACTCGGAAAGCTGGATCTTGTACACACGGATGTTTGGGGGCCAACCAAGGTGTCTTCTCTTGGTGGTTCTCATTACTATGTTACTTTTATCGATAATACTACTCGTAAACTGTGGGTCTACTTCGTGAAGAACAAGTCAGATGTGTTCGATAAATTCAAGAGGTGGAGGGCTCTATTTGAAAATGAAACCGGGTTGAAACTGAAGTGTCTCAAGTCGGATAACGGGGACGAATACTGTAGTGACGAGTTTGAAGACTTTTCCGCATCCAACAGGATTAGGTGACAAAAGACTATTCCCGGAACACCGCAACAAAATGGTATTGCAGAACGCATGAACCGAACACTAAACGAAAGAGCGAGAAGTATGAAACTCAACGCTGGATTGCCAAAGTGTTTTTGGGCGGATGCGGTTAGTACGGCGGCGTACTTGATTAACAGAGGGCCTTCGACGGCTTTGGACTTTGGAATTCCAGAAGAAGCATGGATTAGTAAACAGGTAAACCTTAATCACTTGCGTATTTTCGATTGTATCTCATATGTGCTTGATAACTTAGATACAAGGACCAAGTTAGATGCAAAATTGACGAAGTACATTTTCATTGGATACGGTGGTGATGAGTTTGGGTACCGATTTTGGGATGCAAAAAATCGGAAAGTTATCCAGAGCCGTAATGTTACATTCAATGAGGAAGTCTTATATAAAGATTTCAAAGTACCTGTGAAAAGGATTCGGGGTGAAGAAGAGGAAAATGTCGACATTGAAGATGATGAACCCTCTCGAGAGGATAATAAAGAAGTCATTGTTGAGTCTGATGCACCGGATCATAACGAGGAACCTAATGTTCTAGACATTCCAATAACACTTCGAAAGGAGCAGTGAGTTATGAGAATTTCGGCAAGGTACTTAAATTCTTTAAATCACTTGTTACTTACAGATGGTGGTGAACCTGAAAGTTACAAGGAGGCTTTAGATGTGGAAGCCAAGAGCAAGTGGGAGCTTGCTATGGATGATGAGATACAGTCATTGTCAGTTAATCGAACTTAGGATTTAGTTCAGTTACCGAAGGGGAAGAGAGCATTGCACAACAAGTGGGTATACAGACTAAAGCAGGAATCTGATGGTTCAAGGAGATTCAAGGCTAGACTTGTGGTGAAGGGCTTTCAGCAGAAAGAAGGAGTTGATTTCGGTGAAATTTTTTGCTCCTGTTGTGAAGATGTCTACTATTCGGGTTGTGATGAATATAGTTGTTGTTGAAGACTTGCATCTTGAACAACTTGATGCCAAGAATGCTTTTCTCCACGGTAACCTTGATGAAGAAATTTATATGAAGCATCTAGAAGGGTATTCGATTAAAGGGAAAGAAGATCTTGTGTATAGGCTTACGAAGAGCTTATACGGTTTGAAACAAGCGCCGAGACAGTGGTATTTGAAGTTTGAACAATTCATGTCCAGAAATGGCTATTCGAAGAGCAATGCAGATCACTGTTGTTTTATCAAGAATACGGGGAACTCGTATATTATTCTACTTTTGTATGTAGATGATATGTTGGTAGCAAGTGCTGACATGGGAGAAATAGTTAAGTTGAAGGAACTGTTATCCCAGGAGTTTTCTATAAAGGACTTGGGTGCGGCGAGATAAGTTCTTGGTATGCGTGTTACGAGGGACAGAAAGTGGCGAGAATTGAAGTTGTCTCAAGCTGATTACATTGGTAAAGTACTGAAGCGGTTCAATATGGATAGTTCTAAAGTCGTTAGTACACCATTGGGAGGTCACTTCAAATTATCAAAGGATTATTATCCAAAGACGCAGAAGGATCGCGATGAGATGTGGAAGGTTCCCAATCAATCCACGGTTGGTAGACTAATGTACGCTATGATTTATACAAGACCAGACATTGCCCAAGCAGTGGGAGTTATGAGTAGGTATATGAGCAATCCAGGCAAGGAGCATTGAAGAGCTATGAAATGGATACTGAGGTATCTAAAGGGGACTCAAGATATGGCATTATGTTATGGGGGTTCTCAGATATGCTTACAGGGTTTTGTTGATTCTGATATGGCGGGTGACATGGATAGGTGGAAGAACACTAGTGGTTTCATTTTTACATTGGGAAACGGTGCAGTTACATGGGTTTCTAGGCTACATAAGATTGTAGCTTTGTCTAAGACGGAGGCAGAATATGTTGCAGTTACAGAAGCGTGCAAAGATATGGTTTGGCTCAAAGGGTTGATGAAAGAGCTTGGTAGAGAACAATTTTCTCCTAAGTTGTATAATGATAGTCAAAGTGCTATACACTTAGCGAAGAATTCGACTTTTCACTCTAAGACCAAACACATTGATATTCGGTATCACTATTCGCTCGCTCCTCGAGGACAGTGTGTTGAAGCTTGTGAAGATTCACACTGAAGTGAATCCGGCCGATATGTTTATGAAGGTGGTGATTTTTCAGAAGTTGACGACATGTACAACTTTTGTGGGTCTTCAAGATTGAAGGTTTGGGTAGAGCGAGCAATTCATTGGAAGATCTGGAGATGGGTTATGGGATTCGATTTCAAGTGGGAGATTATTGGGTATGAACTCGAATTGGAGAAATTGTCGAAATTGGGAAATTGTCGAAGTCGTTCGAACGAGCTTAATAGTCGCTCGAGCGAACTCATGTACTCCATGGAATTTTGGCCCAAGAGTTAATCTCGTTCGAACGAGCTTGGATGTCGTTCGAACGAGATGCTATGTTTCTAGGGTTTGGAGACCAACTATCGCAAAGTCGTTTGAACGAGCTTGGAGTCGTTCAAGCGAGCTTCGCGTAGGTTTGCCATAGATGTTAGAGTTATGCCTCGAGATCCGTACTACTTGTATTTTTAGTCCTTTAGTATATAAAGAGGACTTAGGTTATTTCGTTAACTAATATTTTGGTGAGTTTAACCTTAGAGAGGCTAGGGTTTGAAAGACTCCATTAAAGCTTGAGAAGCTTGAGAGATCATTGTAACTATTTTGATATCATAGTGAATTGTTCGTGGGGAGTGGTTTTTCATCCACAAGGGTTTTCCACTTCCCTCATCCGGGTAAATTCTTTGTGTTCTTTATTATTTTTGATTGATTTACTTCTTGTGTTGGCGATTTCCACGTTTCGTTCTTCGTAGGGAAGAGAGAGTAGCTACCTCAATTCTCAGCAAAATACATACAAGACAAAGTCATCAAGCTCCCCAACAACTTTTATTGGAGTCAGATGTTCCTCTACTATGTGGCATCAAAGACTAGGTCATCCCTCCAACTTTATTTTTTACAAAGTTGTTGTATTGAATAAACTGCCTTTAACAGATTCAATAAAAACAATTTCTTTTTGTGATGCCTGTCAATGTGGTAAAAGCAAAAAACTGCCTTTCAATTTGTCTGTGTCAAAAACCACACAACCACTTCACATTATTCACACTGATCTATGGGGTCCTTCACCTCAAAATTTTGTCACAGGTTTTAAATATTATGCTTGCTTTGTGGATGATTGGTCTAAATTTTGTTGGATATACCCTTTATACACCAAATCTGAATTTTTTTCCCATATTTGTCAAGTTCAAAACACTAGTTGAAAACCAATTTGGTACCAAGATCAAAGTAATTAGATCTGATGCAGGGGGTGAATACACCAGTAGAGTCTTCAAAATTTTCTTATACACACATGGAATCTGTCATCAATTCTCATGTCCCCACGCCCCTGAACAAAATGGGATAGTGGAAAGAAAACATAGACATATAATTGACCTTAGCAGAACCTTATTTGCTCAAAGTAATATACCTCTACAATATTGGGTAGAAGTCTTTCATACAGTGATCTTTTTTATAAACAGACTACCATCAAAATCACTCAACTTCATATCCCCTTGGAAAAAGCTATACAATCAATCACCAAATTACTCCTTATTAAAAGTTTATGGCTGTGCTTGTTTCCCATGGCTGAAACCTTATACTTCACACAAATTACAATCAAGGAGTAAACCTTGTGTATTCATTGGCTATAGTTTTTCTCATAAAGGATATAGATGTCTAGATCTAACTACAAATAAAAAATATATATCTAGACATGTAGTCTTTAATGAGTCACTATTTCCTTTTCACTCCCAAATCAGACAACCTACTACCATTGAGACTCCAAGTCAAAATACTCTACCTATAACTACAAACAAGGACACATCAACACCTAACTCTTTTTCAAACCACACATAAACCCCAATACAACTTCCAAACACTCATATGTCTACATTACTGCTCCCTACAACTCATATGTCAGTATCACTACCTCCTACATCTCATATATCACCATCACTGCCTCTTACAAATTTGCTTTATGCTTCACAACTTATTGACAACTCAACTCTTATTTCACAACCTACTCTATCTTCTTCACCAACTCATTCCATTGCACGAATCCCAGACATCTCTATTCCACCTTTGTATCCTATTGTCACATCCACAATTGCAAGTATACCCACTGCCAAAACTTTACATGAGAATACTAGAACCTCTATTATATGGACCTATCCCTCGACCTAGTCCAAACTCGAACTACCTAAATATCAGACTCACGCATTACACACGTGACATGTACAGTCAGCATTGACACCTAAACTACGAACTGGTAAAGAACGTGGATCGAGCACTATAGCAAAATATGAACAAGTCAAAGACACCTGTCTCCTACGAACTAACAGTTACACATTCAACTACCACTTGCCTTATTATCAGGAGAACGTGCTTCTACACGATAACGAGTTGTAGATAAGGTCTATATAAAAAAAAGGTTCCAGAGGAGACAGGGACCAGATTTTCTAGATTTTAACACATAAATTTCTAGATTCTAAACACTACAAAAAGTTCTTATTTCAAGATCAAGCATGTCTAGTTCAAGAGATTACTTATAATAAGATATCAGCCTCAAACAATAAAAGTTACAGTTACTAAACCCTCAACTCGTGGTCATGATTTTTTTACCTATTCAAAGGTTTTTCATGCTAAATCACATGTGTCATTTCTTGTATTTCACTCATTTTTGTCACAGGTACATTTGGTGTAATATATAATTTCGAGCTATGAAATTTGGCCATTACATCTATAAATTAAAGGGTCAAGAGTAAACTCACATCACATGGCTACCAGATCTAGAAATGGTATATTCAAACCCAAATCATTCTTAGCCTCAAAACACCCTTTTACACAACTCTCCTTATCAACTACCACCAGTCCCTACAATATACCTACTTGCTTTACACAAGCTGTCAAAGAAGAACATTGGAGGAAGGCAATGACCACTGAGTACAATGCCTTACAAGCTACAAAAACCTGGACTCTTGTTCCACCCTCACCAAACCAACACATTGTTGGCTATAAATGGGTGTTCAGAGTTAAGCAAAATTCTGATGGCTCCATAGAAAGACACAAAGCTAGATTGGTTGCAAAGGGTTATCATCAGCTGTAGGGAATAGACTTTATAGAAACTTTTAGTCCTATAGCTAAACCTTCTACAATCAGGTTAGTTATCTCCTTAGCAGTACAATTTGACTGGGATATCAAACAACTTGATGTAACCAATGCTTTTCTGCATGGTCACCTTAAAGAAGATGTCTATATGATTTAGCCTCCATGTTCATTAATGTTGATAATCCATCCTATGTTTGTAAACTTCACAAGTTCCTATATGGCCTAAAACAGGCACCTAGAGCTTGGTATGTAGAACTTCTACATGGATTACTTGCTCTTAGTTTTAATACCTCATATTAAGATTCATCTCTCTTTACCAGAAAACATGAAAATAGCATCATACTCATACTTGTGTATGTAGATGATATTATTATCACAGGGAATTCTACAACCTACTGTAAATCATTCATCACTCAACTTGGTACCAAATTTTTTCTTAAGAATCTTGGTCAACTCCACTACTTCCTGGGCTTAGAAGTTCAGAGAAATTCAAAAGGTTTGTTTCTCTCTCAGACCAAGTACTCTCTTAAAATATTAAAGAAAGCATCAATGGAAGGGGAAAAACCTTGTTCAACACCTGCTGCTCCTAGTTTCAACCTTGATACCACAAGTGGTGATCCTCTTTCAGATGCCACAGAATATAGATCATTAGTAGGAGTTCTACAATATTTAACTTGGACAAGACCATACCTCTTTTTTGTTGTAAACCAAGTTTGTCAGCGCATGCAAGCCCCAGGGACATCGCACATGACTGTAGTAAAGAGAATACTCAGATTTATGAAAGGGAGTCTTACACATGACACCTTCTACACTAAAGGCTCTCTCTCCATTATTGCTTACTCAGATGCAGACTGGGCAGGTTGTCCAATAGATAGAAGATCTACAAGTGGATATTATATATACTATGGTAATAATCCAATTTCCTGGAGTGTCAAGAAGCAGCCCACTGTTGCTAGGTCCTCAACAGAATCAGAATTAATACAGACAGCTGGCAAATAACTACACTACAACTACCAGAGTTAACTAACCATAGTTAGTAACAGATTGTAACAGTTGTAACAATTAGAATTTCAGCTAACTCTTGTATAAATAACAATAACAAATGTAGTTTCAAATCAATGAAATCATTCTGCTTTGGTGTTTAATCTCTGTTCAATCAAAGACACGTGTCATTACGCTGATGAAAGGTGAGTAGTTAGGGAGTCAAGGGTAGTCTTGGTATTATTTCAAAATTGGACTGGTCAAGTCAAGTCCACATATTGAACTAGGGGAGAATAGAGGAAGTGGAGGGTAGACCACAATATTTGCCGGTTCGAAGGGGTAAAATTAAATATACAACTTTATTTGGGGGGCATAGTCCAATTTATGTACCTTTGAGTGGAGAAAAATCTTTTCCATATAAAATGTGTTCGAATTGCATCTTGACGTGTTTCGATAGTTGTATCAGGTAGCAAGCAATACAGGAATGCGAACATTGCTAACGGTACAATGGCTAGGAGGGCGTAAAACAAAGCTTGAAGTTTGTACTTTCCACGTAGCCAACAAAAACCCTTTAGATACCAAAATGCTAACCGCCAAGCTTGATATAGTCGTAGTGAGTGTTCCCAACCACTAGCTCATATGGGAAACTCTCTACCAGCCACCAAAGAGGTCCAGATGATAACGTATACCCAAATATATAGATGCACATCAACGATATTATGATAATCGGGTCACTTCTCGTCTGATAGTTTTCTGGATTTACACGAGCATATGAAACTACCCCAATTAAAACCTGCACCATACAAAGTAAAGTTAATTAAGTAAAATTTGAGATAGGTCTTCGCGGAGGAACTTATTGACTAAGTTACGTGGATACAATATTGAACCGTATTTTCTATTCATTATACTGGTTTCGTAACCTATTTATTGGGGATAAAAGTAGAGTTCATTCTCCTGAATGCCTTGGTAGCAACTCGATAGAGGGTGATGGCAAAATGCCCCTGCTTTTATATATCCCACTAGGCCCTTTTACGTCAAAATAGTACTTCTAAGACTTTCTTTCTTCCTTTTGTATTTCAATAAAAGGATCTCACAGAAAGAAAAATGCCCCCGCTTTGGAAATAGTATGCCAAATATTTCCAACACCATATAGGAGAAACAATTTAAGATATATGATCAGAACAATTTCCCTGTAGTAGAAACAGGTGAAGGAGAAATGCTTACCAGGGAAATGGCGAGTATAACGTAAGCCGTGAAATATGTTATCCCCCACCCAAATTTGTGAACTAAAAAGTTTGAGAAAAAATACCAGCCAATGTTGTACCAAAGATTATATGAGATGTATGTACAAATGCTTCGTCTCTGTATCCCAAGGTCTCAAAGGCAAGGGGTATGATAAATGTGAATGCCACCCCTCCCACCACCGGGTAGGATATGCTAGATACGACACTCAATAATAGTTGTGGAGCATGATCGAGCTTCAGTTCCCTAAAATGTTCTGAACTTTTACAACATCTTCAACTATTCTTGAAATTAAAATCCTTCATTGGCGTCCATAGGCGTTCTAAGCTTTCCAAGAAGTATTCTTGCTTCTTCAACTTTCTTAAGCTCAATAAGGCTTTTCCAAGAAGTATTCTTGCTTCTTCAACTTTCTTAAGCTCAATAAGGCTTTTGGGGGACTCGCAAGTAGAAAATGCAAAGGACATAAGGACAACCGCTAGTACGGCCTCCATGCCGAATAAATAGCTCCATGTCCATACAAGTTTATGAGTAAACATATTCCCCATATAAACCTCTGTCAAATTTGCAGTGAAGAATAAAGTCGACATAATACTTCTTTTCTTTTCTGGGGACATCTCTGAGATGACCATGGGAAGTACCTAGTAAGGAAGTTGAACAAGTTAGCGCAATAAATTTATATACATGTGTGCATGTCAGTAAACCAGTAATTCCACATAATCTTCACACATGGATACATGTACTGGTGAGATTGAGCCTTCCTTTCTGTTCAGAAGGTGCATTCACAAGCAGGGTTAGATCCTAGAAAGCTTACACAATCACACTGGCACAAAATGGGGATGAATTAATATAGTTTTAATATCTTTAGAGGCCTTATTTACCTCATTTTTCTCAAAATTAGTGGGAGTGTGGCCTAGAACATGTATGCTCTTCTTACTGAAACTCTCCTGTCCTCGTACACTTTTGTTCCCACCAATCAAATTCATATTCCGTAACCTTTCACACCCTTTTTCGATTGGAGCGTACACTTGAGTGTATACATCGGAGTGTTCATCATACTTAGTTGGTAAGAGCATTGAGAGCAGAAAAATAGTATTAGAAAGATATTATTAAAACATACCACAATCGTAACTCCAGTCCATACGCTAATGAGGACCCTCCCGGCTACATACACTAAACGGTGAGGACTGGAGGCACAGGTAATTGCTCCCACTAGAAGGAACAACGAAGAACTCCGTACAACATTTCTCTTCCCAAATTGCTTGCAAAGTTTTATGCAACAGAAGCAAGACATAAATGTCACAATTGATGGCAAATATATATATATATAGTGCGACCTCAGAGTCCTGATTTGTGCAAAAATTGTCCATATGTGATAGCTTCATTCTTCTATGTGCGGAGGGATAAAGTGATCTGAGCTGAATACGCCAAAGTCTCCTGGATTATGAAAAGTTGCGTAGTTATGTCAGGATAAGTTACAAAGTAGTTAAGTCAGATCTATTATTCATGAAATTCTTTATTACCTGAAATGGTTAGATCATACTCCATCAAGAGACCTCCAAGGACTGTAAGCAAGTAGGGAAATGAGTAAGAAAGAGATAAATTTCAAACATATAAACATGTACAACCTTGAGATTCAAAGGTCATATAGATAAATATGTGCTTGTGATCTCAGCAATTAAACAAGTGTCACCATATTTAGGGTATGGTTTTAACTTCATATGCTCTCATTTTAAGGAAGATTTTTGAAAACTTTAGGAACCCCTTCGTAGACAGCAGGGGCGGAACTAGAAAGAAGCTAACCCGGGCTATATCCTGGGGTAAATTTTGACAAAATAAAAAATAAAAAATAAAAATTAGACCCACCTCTCTTCCTCTCTCCCTTCTCTTTCTGCCTTTCTTCCTCTCTTCTACAAAGCAACAGCGGCAGAACTTAATGGAACTATTTGTTTAGGGTTTCTCTGTATTGTAGTTAAGGTTTCTCTGTTTTCAATTCTCAATTTATTTATTTAGGGTTTGTTTGTTTGTTTGTTGCTTCTCAAACAACAATTGAGTTTTTTCTTCTTCTTTGTTTTTACTTCTTCCTCCCTGTAGAGATGAGCAGCTCAGTGACTTTCGACTCGACACCGTCTATGGATTCCACGATGCATGAGGTTTACTCTTAATCCCTTTTCTTACTACTAGTATTTTTAATTTAGAGTTATGTATGCAATTGAATGTGGTTCACCAGCTTAGACCAAATCATGAAATAGGGGATTGATTTGTGAAATAAGAAATGTGTGTTTTCTCGTATCTACTCTTGTTACTGTCCTTAGATTAATTGAACCCTTCAAAATTCCTTCAGGACTACAATTACTAAACCCCGCCTTCTTTTTATAGGATGCCGATTGTACACCTAATCCTTTTGCGAAAATCATCACCAAAACAATATCTCGTGAATCTCTTAGGTTGGGTATGATGTGAAGGACCCGAATTCAATCTTTGTGTTTAAGACTTTAAGTTCAAGACTCATTTTGGTGGAGGCAAATCGACTGGGTTTGGCTTGATTTACGACTCGGTTGATAATGCAAAGAAATTCGAGCTTAAATACAGGCTTATTAGGGTAACAATCTCAATCTCAATCTCAATCTCAATCTTGCATTATACGTTGTATAGATTTAATTTTTTATGTTATGATGTGTTAGTGTATTATTTTGCTTATTATGAGCATTTTTGCTGTAATGTCAAAGATATTATGTTTTATCAAGACTTGTCTATCTATGACAACGAAAGGATTTGCGCTTAGGTAAATATATTTGTATATGTATTGAAATGCTAAGCCCTCTTAATTGTTATATCAACAATTTGTTGTGGCTCCCAGATTTGTTTAGTTGTTTGTTATAGAACGAGTTTCTATTTATGTACTGTGTTTTGATATCTCATGTAATTTTAGTAGTATCTTGTATATTGATATGTACAGATTATGTTTGAGATATGTCAATTACTTGTTTAGTTTACGTAAAGAAATTACGTAATTAATCAATAATATTAGTAAATATCCCTCTAAAATTACTAATATACCCTCAAATTTTTTTCCGGGGGCAAGCCCCCGAACCCCCGTAATATCTTAGCCCCCCGCAACCTAAAATCCTGATTCCACCCCTGGTAGACAGTAGACCCTAAATGCAGAGACAACTGTGATTTATGTTCTACTGATCTTCTACATTTCCTAATGCTTCCATTACTTATGTTGACTTCGAAACCGGGCATCTAGCTCTCCCAATAACCACATTTACTATGCTCCAGTAAGTAGAGTGTGCCTATAATTATCTTCGTCTTTAGGCATGTCTATTACAATCTTTTAATTTCCATATTAAATCTCCTAGGTGGTTTGTTTTACTGGGAGAACTCTTTTTTATCTTTCCTTATGAATGAATCTCCATCTATTTTTCCTTTTCTAGGATTAAAACACATCAAAGAAAACTTTAGTATGAATATGATGTGAATATCTTTTGTGATCGCTTCCCACATGTCCTTGGGGTATTCGTATTTTACTTTATGTTCTGCTGGAGCTGGTTTTAGGAGTTTCTCTTATTTAGGTTTGTTTCTATTTAGAGAGATACTGTAAGATATTCTATGAGAGATATCCTAGGATTCTAGGATATATAAGAGATGGTGGTGTAACCTTTTACTTGGTTGTTGCTAAGAGAATTTAAAAAGTTTAGTTTATTATTTTGTATTTTATGTTTGAGTATTATAGTTTAGAAAACCCTATTTTTATCAATCCGAGTTCTTGCTTCCGAGACTCAAATTTACGTTAGAATATGCTTGAAGTAAACATTTGCAGAAAACAGTTAAACCAAACGTTTTGAAATAAATGTTCCTTTTGCAAATCAAGAACATCTCTTTGTAATGTCTAATAAAAGCATCAAAACCCACAATTGCTGGCAGGGAAGATTCAATAGTATGCAAATTAGGCTGCCAACCTAGTTGAGATGTTAACCTGTGCAATGAGGCGGTATGTTTCTACTCTTGTTTAACATGTAACCGTTTCCTCTTGCGAAAGGCCTTTAGCAACGGATTTAGTCCGTCGCTAAAAGCTATTTTTTTGGTGGTGCATGATCTCACAGTAATGGAAAAAGAAGCAAAATTGCTACTGGAATCAAGTCAGAGGCAAACTGGTATTTCGTTTGAAGATTCTGACATGGGGCATGTAAAATTCCCACATCACGATGTACTGGTCATCATGCTGAAGATAAAATATTGTCATGCACATGATGATGGTAGATACAGGCAACGCTATAGAAGTCCTTTTTCAGAGTTCATTCGAACATATGAGACTTACAGATAAAGTAGAAATAAGCAACTTGGATATCAACGGATTCAATGGCTCCAAAGAAGAAAATGTGGGAATAGGGGCAAAGCTAGGAACTTTGCCTAGTGGGGTCAAAGCCTACTATAAACTTTATTAAATTTTGCTTACAAATAATAAATACAACATTAATATAACAAATAACAAAAAATCTTAATTAGATTTAAAAAAATTGTTTTATTAGCTAGTAAAAGATCAAAAAACTAAAACTAAAACAGATTGAACCATAAATATAACAGTTTTTAAGAAGAAGAAGAAAAATCCCCTAATGTCTTTAACAAGTTTTTAATCCTTTTAACTTGAATCGACGAGTCTTCATAGTTTGAAAATATTGCATGATCGTTTCATCTATAATGTCTTTGAGGGTTTCCTTCTTAATGTATGCAACCATACAGTCATTCAACCAATCATCCCCCATCCTATTGCGCATGTAGTTCTTTATAATACGCATATCTGAAAAAAAAAAATCTCAACAGTAGCAGTGGCAACCGGTAGAAGTAATGTCAAAATTATAAGTGAATAAACCAAGGGAAATACTTTATCTTTTTTTGTTGTAACCATCACCTTAGCAAGATCGCCAATCCCTTTTAAACCTGCAAACTGAATCTTTGGACGCACATCATCAATACAGGTTTCAAGTTGACCTGAAAGAAATCTGATATCCACTGGAGAAAAACTGGCTTCATAGAACTCGGCAAGGCAAATTAATCTTTCCTTATCAAAAGTAGAAAATGAATCTTCGGGGATCAAACATGCCATGCAAAGAAGCAGTTCAGTGTTTACTTCATTAAAACGATCATTTAACTCCATAAGTTGATGATCTAAGCAATTGTTGAACAATTCAGAGCGGTAATATTGTTCGTTTGTACTTATGTTGGCATAACGCCATGATCGACCTTTAGTACAAACTCATCACTCATGATAGGTGTTGGGATTTTATGTTTGCTACAATGAGCAGTAACTTCCTTTAAAAGCGAATCCCATCCATTATCTCTATACTTTTGCAATATTTCCTTAACAACTTTAACCAAATCCATTGCATTTACGATATCCTGATCTTTTCGTTGTAATGCCTTCGACAACTCATTAGTAAATGCAAATATATTATTCATAAGAAAGAGCATTAGGATAAACTCAAAAGATTGCATAGATTCAAAAATTCTACCTGCTTCGCCCTTTTGATCTGAGTTTGAGCTATAAATTCCGATAATATCAATCACTTTAACTATGGATGAAAACATATCAATCAAGCTCACGAGAGTGCCATAATGTGACCCCCAACGGGTATCTCCGGGACGTTTAAAACTTGTCTCCTAATTTAAACCCCGACCACTTTGACGTTAATTTGTTTCTAATTCTTCAATAACTTTTACTGCTTGTTCGTGACGAAGAATATCCTGACGTTTGCATGAACCACCGACAATGTTCTATGCACTTGTAACCATGTTAAAGAATGATGTTATTTGACTCTGATTTTTTGCCACAACTACAAGTTCCAACTGAAGTTGATGAGTAAAATAATGTACATAATAAGCTGATTTGTTCTCATTTAAATTCAGTGTCTTAAGGCCCTTAAGTTCACCTTGCATATTACTTGATCCATCATAACATTGTCCCCGCAATTTTGATATACTCAAATTATGCTTAGAAAAAGTTTGTCAATCATCACCTTTAATGTTGTAGAAGTAGTATCACTAACATGAGCAATACCTAAAAATCTTTCAATCACTCATCCCCCCTCATCAACATAACGTATGACGACAGCCATCTGCTCTTTAATAGAAATATCTCGAGATTCATCAATTAAAATTGAAAATGGCTTACCTCTGAGGTCTTTAAGGATAGATTTTGTTGTCACATCTACAATGGCTTTTATAATATCCTTTTGAATATCAGATGAAACTAGCTTATCATTTTCAGGTATGTTCTTCATAACTGATTTTGCAATAGTTTCGTTGTGATCAACACTATATTGTAGAAGTTCCAAAAAGCTCCATTTGTTGTTTGATCCTTCTAACTCATCATGACCACGGAAAGATAATCCCTGCTTTAGAAGAAACCGGATTGTATGGACTGATGCAGTGAGACGCATCCGGTAATCATCTAGGTTTTCATCAGTCTGCTTCACGATTCGAGTATGAATATTTTGCTCCGGGTTTAATAAGTTCTCTGATTTTTTATATTCCCAGTTATGAGCACTGTTAACCCCTCCCACATGAATTTGCAATCTTTCCTTCTTATTCAAGCTATCAAATTCCTTTGATGTGAAAGATTCACCCCCACCTTGGTCATTATTATCTTTCTTAAAAAGATAACAAAATAAACAATAAGCAGTATCATTTTTTTTGCTATATTCCAACCAACCAGGAAACTCATCAAACCATTTCACGTTAAAGCGCCTAAAAGCTCCACTCTTGAATGTTTGAGGAAAATTGTAGTAACGAAGTTGACATGGACCATTTTGCAAATATGATCTTTAAACTGAATCTTGATCATTTGGATGATATTCTGAAATTGAGATTCGCAAACCAGGATCTGCCGGAAGCTTTGATAAATCAATTTCTATATGTCTGCGCTTTGAGCTTAGATCGACTTGATCATGAACAATTTTTTATTGTGCTGAAGGCGGTGAAATTGAATTTTCATGTTTATGAAGCGGTTGATCTTTATTCCCTTGAGTAGGAAGTTGTTGATCGATATTTTCTTTAGTAGCTAGGAAGCAATTAATCGGTATTCCCTTGTGTACGAAGTTGTAGATCAATATTCCCTTGTGTAGGAAGTAATGTATCGCTAGACGATTTCCTTTTGTAATAGTCAAATAAACTCATTCTATACAACACAAATAAATTATATTAAATTAATATACATCAAATATAAACGAGATGTTCGTGGATATAATATAAGTTGATTAACGTTACTTAATACGATTAATTTTCAGCACGATTTTTGCGGGGAATTGGGGGTTTCAATTGAATTAATTAATAACTACATGTTTTTTAATCAATAAATCCCAAATTGCTACAACTAAAAGTCTAAAACCCTAATGTCAAAGAGTTCAATAATAGTTATATGTATTTAGAGAGAAAAAAAGTACTTTAAGAAAAGGTTGGAAGAAGACCCCCTATAACAAGAATTGAATATCCCCTCATTAATGTGCTATTAACATTTAACAACTCCTTTACCTCAAAATAGGAGTGCTTGAACTTTAACGGTAGTGAAAATTAGGGTTTTTTTGGAGTGAGCCGTTTTTAACAAAAGGATTTGTATTTAATTTTCCATAATTTAAAGGGGCAGTTGCTAATTTTTAAAGTTGAAGTCTTAACTTTTTAAATTTCTAACAGTTAAGAAAAGAAACTTAGGGGGCCGGTCAAAGCTGCAGGGTGTTGAATGAAAAAAAAATTAAAAAAAAATGCATGAGTTTTTAAGTCAGTGGGGTCATTGAGTGACCCCACTCGTCACCCCCTCCCCCCTAGCTTCACCACTGGGTGGGAATCGTTCTACCTATAACAGTTGGACCACAACTCTCGAAGTTATATTTTATGTAATCAACGCAAAGTCCCGATATACTTAGGTATCATGGGGCATTGTTGGTTGTACAATATGAAAGCAATACCTTCCACGTACCACTAAACACTTCATTTCAAATGGAATGAAAGAATCTATGAAATCAAAGGAAGTCATAAACTCGCTCGTACATGTGTGAATATAGTATCAAACGTAGTTGACACATCAAACAAATTTTCTTTATAACAATTTCAAAATGTTGATCACGTCGAGGATCAACTTTCTACAATCAAACTTACAAAATATATTGAAATCGACAGACAAGACAGCAGAACATTTGTTGGCACTATGCTCGATCAAAAGGAGAAAGAAGTCTTAGTACAGTTTCTTCAAGCTCATAAATATGTATTCGCATGGACATTCAGAGAAATGCCAGGAGTCGACCCAGAGTTAGCTTGCCACAAGCTAAGCGTAAGGGACAAAGTCACAGCAGTTAAACAGAACCAGAGGAGGCTATCACCTCGATTTAAAGACGAGGTCTACAAGGAGGTCGACAAACTAATCGAAGTAGGTTTTATCAAAGAAGCCAAGTATCTAGATTAGATCTCGAACATCGTAGCAGTCCCAAAGAAGAATGGGAAAGTTCGAGTTTGTGTTGATTTCACCAATCTAAACAAGCACACGTCAAAAGACAACTTCCTTCTTCCAATCATCCATCAAATATTAAACTCAACTGCAGGGCACGAGCTACTTTTCATGATGGATGCCACATTGGGATACAATCAAATACCGCTCTTAAATGAATACCCAGACAAAACTACATTCGTCACTGAGAGAGGCCTTTATTGTTACAGAGTCATGCCATTCGGGTTGAATAACACTCAAGTAACTTACCAACGGTTAGTAACGAGTATGTTCAAAGACCATTTGGGGAAGACCGTAGAAGTATGCATTGATGACATGTTCTACAAAATTTTAAAGAAAGAAGATAATATTACAGACCTTGGAACCATCTTCAACATTTTACGATCGTACATAATAAAGCTCAATCCAGACAAATGTCAGTTTAGAGTTCACTCTGGAAAATTCCTTGAACATCTGATTAGTAAAGAAGGGATAAAGTCACACCCAAAATAGATTCGAGCTCTAATATCCATGTTGTCGCCAAAGACTAAGATGTGCAAAAACTAGCCGGGAAAATCGTAGCTATCAACAAATTTGTTTTCAAATTATCAGATCGTTGCCAATGGTTGTTCCTGTTACTTCACAAATCTACTAGAAGAGGAAAAGGAAAATAGAGTGAAAATGTCGATTGGACAGAAGAATGTGAAGCAATTTTTTAAGAGTTGATAAAGTACCTTGAAAAACCTCCAGTAATGAGCACGGCTAATAGAAAATGAGGAATTGACAATCTACCTCGCAGTAATAGAAAACTCTCTAAGCTCTGTCTTGATTTGACTAGAAGGGAAGATCGAGGAACCAGTATATTTCATAAGCAAAACTCTTACTCCAACAGAGATGAGATATTCTAAAATTAAGAAGCTTCTCCTAACACATATTTACAAATCACAGAAGTACAAATACTACTTCCAAGCTCATTCAGTTAAAGTTATGATGAACTATCCCCTTCGAGAGGTGTTGTCCAAAAAAGAAAAATCATGTCGAATACAGCAATTGTCAGTGAGTTTGGGGGAATACGACATCAGATTCAAACAGAGAACATCAAAGAAGGGGCAAGCCGTAGCCGACTTCCCAGTAGAAGATTCAGGCTGGGAAGAACGTGACCATGAAATAACTTAAGAGCATGACGTCGAGCAACCTAACAAACCCTTTGAAGAAAGGGCTGAGTGGGTAACAAAAGATGGATAAAGATTACTTGCAGATAGGTCTACTGGACCCGGGGGGTCAAGAGTGGAAATTATTCTAATCAGAATCGAAAAATTAGTAAGACTCAATTTCAAAGCCTTAATAATGTCACAAAATACGAGGCTATAATCCATGGGCTGGATATGGCATTAAAGATCGGGGGTACTTGAAATTTTGGTATACACCGATTCACTACTTATAGTTCACCACTACTCCGAGCAGTATAAAAAGAATGGGAAAATGGTCGATTATGCGGCTCTGGTGGCTGAAAGAATGAGCAAATTTAAGAAGGTGACGCCCGAATACTTATCTTGCGGCGAAAATCGACATGCCAACTCACTAGCTTACTTAGCTAGTGTGTTTGATACAAAAGCTAGATATCTCAAAATCAAAGTGGTATCAACTTCCAACATCAATCACCCCTCGATATGCGTAATCAACATTGGGGTCGATGAAGAGGAGGAAGACGATTGGAGAAAGTCGTTCCTAAAATATATAGGGCCAGAAAATAAGTATAATGGTGACCTCCCAGATGATCCAAAAGAAAGAAGGCAAGTAATTGAAAATTCGTAACGTTACATAGTGCATAAGAATAAAATATACAGGAGGTCAATTACTGGGCATTATCTAAAATGCCTCTCACAAAAAGATGCTGACATAATGCTTAAAGAACTACATGAAGAATGTGCGGATATCATGTTGCAGGACGCTCATTTGCAAACAGGGTTATCTAGTCGAAAATGAAAAAATAGACCAAAGAATATTCATGGAAGTGTGATACCTGTCAATGACATGGACATATGATAAGAGCCCTTGCACTCAAACTTTATGCTAGTAAGGTATTTTGGCCACTTAAACAATGAGCACTTAATCTTGTAGGAAAATTTTTAAACACGCCGATAACAGAAAGTTCCTACTCGTGACAACAGATTACTTTACCAAGTGGGTCGAAGCAGTATGACTTTGTCAAACTATCGAACTAAAGAAGAAAAGGTCATCAAGTTCATATGGGAGAATATTATCACAAGATTTGGTTATCCCCATCTGATTCAAATTGACAACGGGCCCTAGTTTGCTGGACAAAAGGTGGTCAGCTTCCTGAACAAGTATAACATCATACACTCATATCCAATCCATACTACCCCTAAGGGAATAGACAGGCAGAAATCACGAACAAAACCATAGTTAATGGTCTCAAGAAACGATTGGAAAAAAAAAAGATGAATTGGATAATAGGATTGCCACATGTCTTATGGGCCTAGAGGACAACACCAAGACAATTAACAGGATACTCTCCAATTTTACTGGCATACGACACCGAGGCCATAATCCCAACAGAGTGTCACCACCCAATTAGAGATCACGATCTAACTGATAAAGAAAGCAAGTTTGAGTTAGCATGTAACATGAATTGGATTGATGAGACAAGAGATCGAGTTATGTCAAACCTAAACATGTCCCACAACATCTTGGCAAACTCGTACAATAGAAGGGTTCAAAATCGTGAGTTCGAGATCAACGACTTAGTTCTTAGGGACATCCCAAAAAGCATAAAAGAACCGAATGTTGGGAAGCTCACAGACAACTATGAATGTCCATTTATAATAATAGGAAGAACCAGATTGGGTTCATACTATTTGATGATGGAGGAAGGAACTAGGATTTTGAATCCTTGGAATACAAAGAGGTTGAAGAAGTACTATCGTTAGCTCGATTGATTTCTTAACGGAATACAATTTTATCTACAGTTTGTCAATCAATTTACTTCCAAAAGTGAGATTAAATCTCCAATTGTATGTACATTCTCGTTTCATCAATGAAAATTGTTCAAGCTTTTTCTCGCATTATTGTCTACTATCATAAATCTAATAAATACCAGATGATTAAACAAAGGTAAAACTAGCTTTAATTCATTGGTAAGTCTACTATACATTTTTAGAAACCGATCCATTTGTTATTTTTCTTAAACATTCCAAATGTTGAATTCTTTTTTATCATACTAGAAGATTCATCAGCAACTTCTGGGGCTCTGGAGATAATGACTTCTCTACCAATTTCTACTTGACTTTCGTTAACAGGGACCACAACATTGACTTCAACCCGATTCAAGTACTCAACACGAATTATATCCACATTACAAATATCTGTAGCCTCGACCATGAATGCGTACATTTTATCCATCTCTTCTTCAACCCTCATTATGTCTCTACCATAAAGCGCTATCACATATTCCAAATGCCTCTCGTGAGGGTTTCCTGATACAAGTTTTCAGTGTTAGGCTTAAAAATAATTACCATATGTCCATGACTTTTCCTCAGAAGCCCGCGATATTTTTGCCAGCGATCCTCGACAATTTTCTTTGAACATCTTTCATTTAATAAATCGACCTCAAACTTTATATTAAGGTCGGTCACATTTTCTAAAGCGGTTTGAGCAACTTTTAAATCTTCCCTCAACATAGATCAATCCGTCATAATATTCTTCAACATATTATAAAATATATTCTTCATAGATTGCAATTCCTACACAAAATTATTCTACATAAATACATATACATTATCACAATCACATAATCATAAATAAATCATTAAAACGCCAGCACGAGCTGAGACATCTTTAGCCTTCAAGTTGTGCAGGTTCCTAGCTCTGGTCACCAAATGTTCGATGGTAGCAGAGTCTGTATACAATCTGTTTTCTTATAAAATTCTAAGGTAAGCTTCCTTAAGTCCCCTCTCACTATCTATTTTGGCCTCAAGGAATAGAGTTTACATCATAAGGTCTTTCATAATGGATGGAGTATTCCCCCTAATACCACCAGGTAAGAAAGATCGAATTATAATAAACATATCACATAAATTTTTCCAATGAACATCACTAAGAGTTTTATATTCTCTCACCTGACCCTCGGTCTGTGCAATGACATGGTTAGCTGCGAATACTAAATTTTTCGTCCTAGAAAGCTTTTTTCTCAAAGTGTCAACAATCATTCTCAGTTCTATTACATCTTATAATTAAGAGTCTCATATCAATCAAGGAGCAGAATAAACCAACCCATTAAAATACTACCCACAGTTTACAACAAACAAAAACTTTAGATTGACCTTAGCCAATAGAGTATTAAAATAACAAGATTAAGCTACCTTATTCTGAACATCCACCTCTCGATATTGGATTTGCTCAAGAGGAACGTTCCCATCCATACTAGAAACAGTTTCACGAACAGGAATAGTATCGACGAGGTCATCATCTTCATAAGCAGGCCCGACAACATTAGCAAACCGACCTTCAACCACAATCATAATGTCAGACTTGGAGTAACCATCCTTCTTCAAACGTCGGGCGAGATTGTCACGAGCAACACTCACTTCGTTAATATTTTCAGTATACTCTTGCTCGATCTTATTCACAATTTCTTGGAAAGATGCCTTCAAGTTGGCTATCTCCAAAATTGACCTAGCTCTTTCACCAACCAACCTAGCTCGCTCATTGGCCACCTCCTTCTCCAGCTTGGCAACCCGTTTGTTTTAGACAGATGAAGCCTCAAGTCGAAGACAGTAGACATCTGATCTTTGCCATCCTCGACTCCAAGGATAATGCCCTTCAATAGTGAGAAACCTGAATTAAGCATATCATAAGCATACAAACAACAACAAAAATCCAACAAAAGTAAAATTGATATGTTTCAAATTACCCTCCGTAGCTCAACCTCAACAGTAGACTTCAAATAAGAACCCGGAGATGCAGCAAGATTCCTAAAGTTGTTTCAAGGGCTTTCAAATCCACAGTCGCCCTTGGCTCCACGACTACGAACTTTGTCCCGAGTTAGTACGACCGGTACCGACGGGAGATCGACTAGCTTCCTAATCTTCAAGGTACTTTCTGCCTCCTCACCATCTTCTATGGAAATATCTAAGATAATATTTTTCCCAAGATTTTTCTTTCCAGTTTTTCTTCGGCCTGAAGCACTCAAACCAGGAACTGACGCCAAAGGCTGGAGAGAGAAAGAGAAAGAGCTTTGGCCTTAACGACCTTCGGAACCAAAATACTAGTATCGAAATAAGTATCCAGTACAAGGGGAGAAGCTGTAGAGCTGGACTCAGCTTTACCAACATCAGCTTTTTTTTTTCTTAGCTTGAACTTTCTGGACTTTTGAGAAATTTGCTATTTAACCTTTTGTTCCTGTGTATACCGAGTTCGTCCAGAACTCCTTGAAGTTCAATCCCCTCTCGAGCAACTACGTCAACGGGAGATTCTTCTTTATTAACATTACACCGAGGATCTGCAAAAGCACCATAAAAACCTCACATCAGTTACAGAATAACTAATCAAAATACAGTTTGAGAGAGTGTATCTACTTACGTTCCTTAAATGACCTATATGATAGATCCATGTCGTCCTCATCAGTTATTTGCGTACAATTTCCCTTAGCCAATACCAAGTTATTATTTCATATTTTTGCCGTCGGAGTCCATGTCGAAGAATTGAGGTTGGGGATATACAGTTGAAAATAAGAACCAACAGTGGCGCTGAAATACTTTACCCTATAGTATTTAAGAACATCTTCCTAAGTCAATCTCCTCTCCCTGTCATCATCAATCTACTTCGAGTTAAATGTTTCGTAATCACCTCGTATACATTCCCATTTAACTGGGCAAGGCAAGCTTTGATCCCGTTCATAATGCCTTTGGCAAAATTGCTCAAAGGCAAACTCAAACTATAGTTGAACTAAGCTAAATAATAGAGAAACCCCTCCTCTAAATCATCAGATTCGTCCCTGTCGAAATACTCCAGGGAAATCTGTTTTGGAATTCCCCAAGCAACTCTCTTAGCTTCTAGATCTAGAATAGGGTAGTACGAATTATCACCCTCCTCATCATAATATTTTCTTTACATTTTTTCCCCACGCTCTATTAAACCACCCTAAACACCCTTCAGACTACCTTTACACTTACTAAACTCCTTCATCACATCAGCTCCCCCCCCCCCAAGGTAACTATGAAAGATACCAGGTAAATTGGCATCATCACCCAGATATCTATCTACCCTTAACTCGTCCTCATCAACAAGAACATGATTGTTGTCAGGAACCCTACTACTAACGGGATCGACTTCAAAATCAACAGAGTTAACTTCTCTAATATTTATATTATTCTCATCTCTAACTCGACCAAACGTGGAGGGATCCATATCAAATGACGAGTAATAAGCAATCTGAGTCCTAATTATTAAAACTTTATCACGGATCTACACCTACATCGAGGGCCATGTACTTAATTGATTTCAAAATTTCAGTATAATTTACTTTCATTAAAAACAAATATAAATATATAATAATATAAATATCCTGTTTATTTGCCAAGTTTGCTAGAATATCCCAGATTATACTAAAAATACATACTACTAAATTTGTCCATCTCCGTAACATCAGAATTACCAACTAAGATTTAAGAACAAACAAAAATATTTTCGCATACTAAATGAGGAATTTATTTTTCAAAATTCAAACTGAAAATGGAAGGAAACAACAACATCAAATACTCCAGAGATTTAAACAGTAATTCCTGACCTGCTAAAAGGGAGAAGAATGAACATAAACAGTAAAAAATGTTGGAAATTTTTTCTTTGTGGTTTTATCCTTAGCTTGAATGGTTTATATTTTAGTGGTTTATTTTGTACTACATTGGGTATGCAGGTTACACAACTCTAAATTATAAGTAAGAGTTTACTTATGAGTTGTAATGTGCGTGATTTGAGTTATCTCCAACAGACACATCATGAGGTGTGTCTTAAGGTGTGACCCTTGGTGAAGAGTCGTAACTTGAGGTGTGACCTTTGGTGAAGAGGTATTAACTTGAGGTGTGACCCTTGGTGAAGAGACACTAACTTTAGGTGTGACCTTTTGGTGAAGAGGCACTAACTTGAGGTGCAACCCTTGGTGAAGAGTCACCTATACTCTATATAAACCCAACTTCGTTTTCATTTTTTATGAATCAGTTTTTAAGAGTTTTATTGAGTCATTTTCAAGAGAGAAAATAGACGCAATCAAGGTTCGTTTGGCAGAGAGATAGAAGTGTTTTCTTTTCTCTGCGACTGATTATTGTATCCTGGGAGACAGGGGCCGATTATATCCTGCAAAGCACTGTGGCAAGGGCGAATTTCTCTTAAGGAGATAGTGTGCATGCACTAGACTCGATCATATCCCGATAAGTGTTTTGATATCTTTCTAATCTCCTTAACTTGTTTTTGATTATACCAATTTTTGAACACAGGCTAACAACAATCTTAAGACAGATTCATATCTTTTTAGTGTATTCAAATTTTAGTACAAATTACCAATTACTACTAATCGCATGGCAAAATAGAGTTTTGTTTTTGTTTTCATTTTTATAGGGACGACCCTCTTGATGAACCGTCCTTTAAAGTTGAAAATAGTGACTCAAAGGAAAGTGGCTTTTCATTTTCGTGAGTAATTGATGGTAAAAACGAAAGTGAAAAACTTGTAGAGCCAGAGAAAGAAAATTTTATGGCGGGAGAGGATTATCAAGACTTTCCCAATCTTTACCATGAATGGTTATTCCAAGATACGAGATTCGGAATGGTACTTATGGGTTTCGTTTCTTCTAGTTATTTAAGTACGGAGGTATGACGATGGGTTTTGAGAATTGGGTAATTGGTTTTTGTTCTTCCTCATTCTTTCATCCCAATTCGATATATGTCGTTTGGGTTTTGTTTGGTTGATGTATCCAAAGTGTTAGTTTGATCCCTTTGTCAAATTGTTGATTTATGGGGACAAATTAGGGCTTTGAAAAGTCAGGAATATAAGGGTCACTCATTGAGGAGTTGAGACCTAGGTGTTGATTTTAGAGAGTTCATTTTCAAGAAGAGAAACTCTATCAAATGCCCACTGAAATCAAAATGTGGTAGGCATTGCAGTGTGGTCTGTGATATCGCTGATTTTAATGATGGGGTTCTGGGTATTTCTTCATTGTTAAATGGGAGCGTTGAACAACACTTACTCGTGTATTCGGCAGTCCTAGACTTGGGCTAATTCCGAGTTAAATAGGAGATCGTGCTTATTGATGACTGTTGGTTTCAAAGGCTTGATTTCTCAGCATTGTTATACAAAAATACCTACCAAAATATAACTCAAAATCATTGCTTGTGGCATCGTATTCGTGGGTTTTATTGTTTTGGGGAATGTTGCAAGACACATTCCAATCCCATGACAACATCCATGAAAGAAGAGTTTCTTTGCGGGATTGTCTAGTTATGGAATGACTTTAATTTGTTGAATAAAATATTTGAGGAACGATTCAGGGTAAACTCGTTCAAATTAGTATAAACTAATGAGATTGGTTTTCCTACAATGCATGAGAATTAACTTGGAGTTTCTTTTCGGTTTCGTGATGATCATAATAAGATTGCTTGATTTTCGGGACCGTTCTATGAGTAGACTAGAGACTGCAGAGTGTCCTCCTCTAAATTATTGAAAATTATGGGGGAAAGCTTTGTTTATAGCAGCTTTTTTTATGACATAGTTTTGGAAAGGCAGAGTATCTTCCTATAAATTATTGAAAATATGGGGGATGTTATGCATATTTAAGCAAAGAAGCTTTAGTCAGGGTACTAAGGTACTGGGAGTACACCCTAGACTATGATTTGTACTATACTTGATTTCCAATGGTATATGAGAATACATGTGAATTTCATAATTTAAAAGTCAAAATCTACTATTGGGTTATGATTTTACGCTTCATAGTGCACTCGTATTTTGTAATTCCTCAAAACAAACTTATATAACCAAATTTATAATGGAATTGAGTTCATTATAATAGATAAAGTCCGGCCGACAAATCATTGGGTGCTTAAAAAGTTTATTAAGGAATTTCTTTTGGTAAGTCAAGATATTATTGTCGTCGACATAGTTCCGTGAACAGCTACTTGCGAATTGTGTTATATTGACTTTGTGAAGTCTAAAGACAATTTAACGGATCCGTTTACAACGAGAGTTGCCAGAGTGCAAGTATATCGTACATCGAGGGGAATGAGATTAAAGCCTTTAATTACGAGTAACTTCAGCAGAAACCTCTTCTAGTTGATTGGTACTCCCATGATCTAGGTTCAATAGGAAAACTGGTTGTGAGTTACTCACCATAAGCACTGATCAGGAGATCTAAACTCCTACTCATTCCATGATGTAAACAGTACAACCTATAACAATTTTTAGGGTAGGCTATTTAAGCTTTTAATGATTCTTATAGCTTGTATTTACAAGTGGGGTACAACAGGGTACTCTTAATAGGAAATTACTTATGTGAGTATGAGGTGGGGCCGCTTCCATGAGAATTTTATAAGGCAAAATTCTCTAATAGTACTCATGAATCTAGGATTTGTTCAGGGTCGAATTGAACACAACTGTGAGAGCCGATTGCGTTTGTAAATATACTGTGTGAAGACTATTGTCTTGGTTTACACTAAAGCTGACAGTTCAAGACATATGTTCACTAATCAACGTAAATCTGATAGTTTTTCACTAGGGAAGGTTCAAGTCCACAAGACACCTCTCTCGATGCAGGATCATTTCCTATTTTTCTCTTCTTCGTCTTTTTTTGTTTGGTCTGAGTTTATCTGTTACCATTCAAATGTGGGGGATTGCTGGAAAAAAAAACCTTTGTGGTTTTATCCTTAGTTTGAATGGTTTATACCTTAGTAGTTTATTTTGTACTACATTAGGTATATAGGTTACACAACTCTAAATTATAAGTAAGAGTTTACTTATGAGTTGTAATGTATGTGATTTGAGTTATCTCTAACAGACACATCATGAGGTGCGTCTTAAGGTGTGACCCTTGATGAAGAGTCGTACCTTAAGGTGTGACCCTTGGTGAAGAGTCGTAACTTGAGGTGTGACCTTTGGTGAAGAGACATTAACTTGAGGTGTGACCCTTGGTGAAGAGACACTAACTTTAGGTGTGACCTTTTGGTGAAGAGGCACTAACTTGAGGTGTAACCCTTGGTGAAGAGTCACCTATACTCTATATAAACCCAACTTCGTTTTCATTTTTTATGAATCAGTTTTTAAGAGTTTTATTGAGTCATTTTCAAGAGAGAAAATAGACGCAATCAAGGTTCGTTTGGCAGAGAGATAGAAGTGTTTTCTTCTCTCTGCGATTGATCGTTGTATCCTGGGAGACAGGGGCCGATTATATCCTGCAAAGCACTGTGGCAGGGGCGAATCTCTCTTAAGGAGATAGTGTGCATGCACTAGACTCGATCATATCCCGATAAGTATTTTGATCTCTTTCTAATTTCCTTAACTTGTTTTTGATTATGCCAATTTTTGAACACAGGCTAGCAACAAAAAATTCCACTAACCTTTAATAGAAGATGAATCATGAACTAAAGATAACTCTTTCTTCACAGATCGCTCCGATGGGAAATCAGTTTGCTTCGTTAGACTCACCTTCACAAATAACACAATCTCTGTCCCTCCATTTGTAGACACAATAACTCTTTTTGTGGGATTTTTTTTTCTTCTGATTTTGGAAAGTGTTTGGCTGAAGAAGAAGGGGTGATATTTATACACTCCCTCATTAACTACTACAGTTATTAGAATGTGTCAACTGCCCTCGATTTTTTAACCGAGGCGTCTTTTCTCCTCCTCCAGTCAAAGAACCCATGCCTTTTGGTAATCGTGCCCCTATCATCATTACCCCCATTTAAGTTTTTGGAATGAGACAAATCAATCTCTTTCTCTTTTACTTATCTTTTCTTCAGAGTTTCTCACCTCAATGGCAGTCTTCACTAACACGTCCTACCACTCACATAGAAAATCATACTTCTTATCAAGCTCATTTTCCCTAACCCCTAACAATTGTTTCTTTTTCTTCGATTTCCTCCTAACTTCTTTTGCTTTCTTTTCTACCAATAGATCTCGATTAGTCAAATATTCAAACTTCTGTAAATTGCAATCCAACAATAGATCACTATTCCTACCTAGATTCTCTAATTTGACCAAGTAATAGTTCTTAGCATAACTCAAAGATCTATTAGTTCTCATCCCTCCAAAAATATCACCATTAAAATCCTTCTCACTTTCTCAAACATTTAAAAATATTCTATACACCTAGCCATTCTAAAAGAAACAAAGTCATATTATTTATAAATAACTGGATGTATATACCAAATAAGAAATAAATTTCAAATTTCAAAATCTTCTACCATAATACACACGATTTGAGGAACGGATTAAATAAAGTAAACTAAAAATATTATCCCATTATTCCAATAAATCAAACTACATCGAGCTTCAAGGTAGATTAAAAATTCTATAAATAATTAGATTTAAAGCAACCGAGGTGCCCAACAACACCACATTGAATAACCCCGCCCCCAGTAATTTTCTCATCCTCCTTAGTTATCTCGTCAAGAGCAATCTCCCTCATAACAATCTTTCGAGTTTCGGGCATGGTAATCATATCACGAAAGATATCACACTAAAAATGCCGATCAACCTCAATGTCACTCTCCGCTACATTCAAACCTTCTACCTGCAAAACAGATATTGGTATTTCAGCGTCATAAGCAAGCACTCCAAAAATTCATTCACAAACTTCAACAATCTTTATCGCCAATCGCCCCTCAACCGGATGGTGAATCCTTTGGAACGAGTTCTCACCATTATTAATTATACACAAAAACTACCAAACTCACGCATCTATTTATAGAGTGCCTATAACAGTAAGATCACATCAAGTCACAGATATAAAGGGATGAGAAGAATCTAAGATAAAGATTGACAACTGTCATGACTATTTAAATAATTGCAGGTCGATGTATTTACAAACAGAACACAAATAGTCAAATAGTTTGACAACAAAACACAAATAGTTCGACAACCGAATACAAACAGTTCGATAACATAATACAAGAAGTTCGACAAAGTAAATTTTATTTATAAAAAGTAAAATACAGAGTCCTATCCTAATCACAGCCAGGGCAACCACATCCACGTGAACGCTTGCACTGGACACTGACAGCCTGATCCTCCTCCAGAATGGCCTCCTCTGTGAGAGGCCAAAAACAATCCATGTACTACTGAACCATCTTAAGGATGTAGTGAAAATAAAATATGTAGAATGTAGTGAAAATGGAACAAATGGAAGAAGTCATCATCCACCACTTCCACCTCATCCTCTGTCATACCATAGTAAGTAGTTGGGACAGGGATGGGCGTCTTTTCAGAAAGAGATTAATTCTCAAAATACCGATGCTAAAGCTCATAAATCCTAACCAACACTCGATTTTTGCGGGCTTGGCCTCTAGTGGTAACCATTTTTTGCAGAAAAGTTATAGCCACAGAGTATAGATATGTAGAAAGAGAAGATGATGGCTTGGGGAGAAAAAAAAGTAAGTACTTATAACGATTATTACATTAATTAATAATAATCAATTCAACACATAATCAGTATTGAAGACTACAATTCATGGGAATTGCAACAGTCAGCAACGATTTCCAAGGGTCCATTTTCAGCAGTCAGATTCAAATTACAAATAAGAAGCTCGAATCAAACTTCTCAACTCAAGCCACTCGTGCCTTCAGTTGAGAGGGGGAGATTGTAGGGACATGTCCCTCGAACTACTCTAACAGCGAGCTACCATAATGTTAGGCTCACGCAAAACTTGGAGGACATGCACCCTAATGACGTTGATACCTCTCCCACGAACTAGTAGATTACGTGGCTTGAACCCTCAAAGAACAATGCATAATAAGTTAAAGACTCTTGTCCTCATGAACTGACAATTACAAGAACGGTCTCTGAAAGCTCCGCCACTCTTTCCCCCAATCTAGGAGAACGTGTTGTTGCCCACTAGTTAAAGAGAAGTTCTATAAATAGGGCATGGGTGATAAGAAACACATAGGTTTGTGGATATAGAAAATACCCAATCAGTCTAATTCCAGAGCACCAACCTTTGTAACTTGTAATATCTGAGCAATAAAGTTATTCTTCTAAATCCTCGAGCGAAGTCATAGTTTTTATCTATTCAAAAGTTTTCATGCTAAATTGGTATTGCTTTAAATTACTTGTTTACAATTGTTTGTGTTCTAGATACATTTAGTATAAGAGGCTAGCTCGAGCTACGAAATTAGGCCCTTACAGATATAGTTTAAGTGTTATGCGCTACTCTATGTGCTACCTCTGCTCCTCTCTAGAACACTGAGCTTGGAACTTAAACATGAAAAGCGAAATTTCCAACCCGATCCATTTTTGTAAACCCGTATATACCCGAACCTAACTGAAATTACCAATTAAAAGAAAAACAGACGTGGAGCCTAACTGATGGCTCCCTCCTTCACTTCACACTCTCTCTATCTTCTTCTTCTTCTTCTTCTTCATCAAGTTCGTCATCATGGCGTTGGGAATTCTCCCCTACGCCCTCCAATTCAACTCTCTCTCCTCCAACTCCCGAAAGACAAAAAGAGATGTTTTGGCGCGAACTTCCAACGGCTCTTCCTCTCCCTTATCAAAACAAAACAACTCTTTCCCAGGTATACCCCCTCTCTCTCTTTCATGCACATTTTATCACATATACAAATAATTTAGATGGTTTGTTCACTTCAAATGGTGAGGTAAGAACGTAGACGTCCATACCAGAAACAGGATGAAACACTATATTCTGTTTATATTATGATGATTTGAAGACACCCATTTTTTAATTTTTTTATTTTGGAATCCGGAAGTTCGGTCTGGTAAGGGTTCTTCATTTTTCACTATTTTCCTAGCTAAGTTAGTCTCCTAGACGACGCTATATTTTAAGTCAAGATAAATCTTGGCGGATGACCCCCGGTGTTAGGTCCCAAACCACTAGCTCAACGCCAAAGAAGTCCTTTGTTGATGTTATCGTGATTATGTATATGATGTACGTGCAGGAAAGCTAGAAGCTGATGTTATCGTGATTGGAAGTGGTATTGCTGGACTTTGTTGTGCGGGGCTGTTAGCTAGATACCAAAAAGATGTTATAGTATTAGAAAGTCATGATCTACCTGGGGGTGCTGCACATTCTTTTCAGATCAAAGGCTACAAATTTGATTCTGGTCCTTCACTCTTCTCAGGGTTTCAGTCAAGAGGTCCCCAGGCCAACCCTCTAGCACAAGTACTGTAATTCCTTAACTGTTTTGGCAACTGTTTTTATGTTAATGAGAATTTCAGTCAATAAAAATGTTATCATTGTGTAGGTTCTTGATGCATTGGGGGAGTCAGTTCCATGTGCCAGTTATGATTCATGGAGGGTTTATATACCTGAAGGTGAATTTTTGTCGCGAATAGGCCCTACAGAGTTTCTTAAGGTATATTTTTTTTAATTGATGTAAAAGCTAAGCAAATACACTTTTTCTTCCAATATTGATAGATAGCATAGCTGCATATCGTTTTTAAGTTGTGCTACACAACGAGAGTATGTTACATTTTCATGGAAAGATAAATCTATTAATTAAAAGGAAACATCAGGCACCCCTGGAATCGTAAGTATGCCCAAACTTCCTTTCCATTTTCAAAAGGTCACTCTTCTCAATTATGTTCTCCAAGCATATTATTTATTATTTCTGAAGCAGATAAGAGTTTTAATTTTTTTTTTCATGGCATTTGTGTTTCTTCAGGATCTTGAAAAGTATGCCAGTTTGGACGCCGTTAGAGAGTGGAGAAAACTTCTTGTCAGTATAGATGATTTATTTTATATTTTCTTTCAAAATATCTACGATTCTTCTTGCTGTCTCTTTTTTCTAATTTAGGCGCCTGGTTTGCAGGATGCAATTCTTCCATTGTCTGCTGCTGCAATGGCTTTACCGCCACTATCCATTCGAGGCGATTTGGGTGTTCTATCCACTGCTGCAGCTAGATATACCCCCTCGCTGTTAAAATCTTTCATCCAAATGGGACCTCAAGGAGCTCTTGGTGCTACTAAGCTTCTGAGACCCTTCTCAGAGATCATTGATTCCTTGGAATTAAAAGATCCTTTTGTACGAAACTGGGTGGATCTCTTGTGTTTTCTACTTGCAGGGGTGAAGTCTAATGGTGCACTCTCAGCAGAGATGGTAACTATGTAAATGCATATTCAACCCCCTTAATGCTCTTTTTTAAAGCATCCTGTATGATTAATTTGTGGTAAGTTTCATGTAGTTAACTTGCTTCTCCCTTTTATTCTCCAACTTTCAGGTGTACATGTTTGCAGAATGGTATAAACCGGGTTGCACACTTGAGTACCCTCTTCATGGTAGCGGGTCAGTTGTTGATGCTCTCGTTCGTGGAATGCAAAAGTTTGGAGGAAGACTCTCTCTAGGAACTCATGTTGAAAAAATTGTTATCGAAAATGGCCGAGCCATTGGAGTCACGCTAAGAAGTGGTCAAGTAAGTAAATATACACCTTGAAGAAAATGCTCTTATGAGGACTTAGATTGAATTACCAGGTCTATTTTCTTCTTGTAACAGAATACGAACACCTTTGCTGCAGTTTATACGTGCTAAAAAAGCTGTGGTTAGCAATGCATCTATGTGGGACACTTTGAATCTGTTACCAAAGGATGCCATTCCCAAGTCGTATCAGGACAGGATTGAAAAGACCGCACAATGCGAATCATTTATGCATCTCCATTTGGGTTTCGATGCAGAGGTTTGCTTCTTGATCTCTTTTGTACTAGTCCAATTTGGTTGTTTTTCTTATTTACAGACATTTGCATTCCTGACGTATACATCTATTGTTATATGGCGATTACCCATACTAATACATAGCGCAAGATCTTGGGACTTCACTACTTTCATAGTTCATAAGTAATGGCTGTAAGTTCCTAAATTATTTTTTTTAACATCAGAATCAAATGATAATTGGTGTATTGAAGAGATGTGAAATGGCGTAGGACAGTCCTAGAAAGAGAAATATGATAGTATTTAGAGGTGATCTATTTCGTTATTAGTATCTTGAAAATAAGTGAATGTATTAATTGTTACTTGGATCATTTTATGCGAGAAAATGTTACTGATCATGCTCAAGAGCTTAAGAGAACTAGGTTTCTTAAAAAGTTACATTGAAGTTGGTTTGCATTGGGTATCTTGAAGTTCTCAAACTTTCTGTCACTTTGAAGCTTACTTGAATTAAGTAAATGGAAGAAAAAAAATCTCTTATTTTATAAACTGAAATCCTAAACAAAAAATCTCAATCTTATTTTGCGTTTTGGTGGAGAAAATTAACTGCATTTGAAATAAAACTAAATCCGAAAATGTTATTGGTTACTTGTCTAGTTGTGGTTTCATGTAATGTTATATTGATGCTTATTTAGTTTTGGTATGTAGATAATTAATATCCTGCAAATGTATATGTTGTTGACAGAATATCCCTGAAGATTTGGGAATTCATCACATTGTAGTAAATGAGTGGAACCGAGGAGTTGACGCCGATCAGAATGTTGTTTTGATCTCTGTGCCTAGTGTGCTTAGTAAGGATTCGGCACCCCCTGGAAAGCATGTCTTGCATGCATATACACCTGGAACTGAACCATTTGGCTTGTGGGAAGGACTTGACCGGAAAAGTTCTGAATATAAAGCACTCAAAGCCGAACGATCAGAGGTATACTCACAATCATTTTCAACATCTTGCTGTGTTAAGGATTTCTTCTCTTTCGTTTGCCGATATAGATGATGTTATTGAATAGAATTTTAAAGAAATTTATTCTTCAGCTGCTAGGGAAACAGGTATATTATTGATATTCCCTGTCAAAGACTGAGAGATACCACCCAGTTATTAAAATAAATGTAGGAATTTATGCGGAAGTATAGGTCTACATTCATCTTTGAACTTCAGTGTTGCAAATGATGGGCTATATTCTGTAACTCCTCCATGCGCCTCTTCTATAGTTCTGGCTGCTAGTTTTGCTTTTGTCCCAGCTGAGAAAACTCGAGGTTCTTGATTGTTCTCAGTGATTAAAAATGTACTTGCCATGCTCTGATCTAGTGGATTTTGTCATATGAAATACATATATAGGAAGATTTCCATAGCGCAGAAAATATATCTTAGTTTTTTTTTTGGTAAGGTACTTATTTAAAATGTTACCTACGGGACTTTTCTGTAGTTCTAGTTTCTACCTTCTACCTTCTACCTTCTACATTTAGTAATTTTCAAGTGTTATATCTAGATTTTCTTGTAAGTAGGCTTAGAAATGTAGAACTGATCATTTCTTCCTTGAAATCTCTCATTTTTCATCCATTTTATACAGGTATTATGGAGAGCTGCCGAACGAGCACTTGGCCCAGGCTTCAAACGTGAGAACTGTGAAGTGAAACTGGTCGGAACACCTCTAACACATAAGAGGTTTCTTAGAAGGAATAGAGGTACATATGGGCCTGCTATACAAGCCGGTAAAGACGCATTTCCTGGACATCCAACCCCAATCCCACAGCTCTTTTGTTGTGGCGATTCTACTTTTCCAGGCATTGGAGTCCCCGCAGTTGCTGCTAGTGGTGCCATTGTTGCAAACTCATTGGTCTCTGTATCTCAACATTCGGAACTTCTAGATGCCGTTGGAATTTGAGCTTACCCTGAGTTATATAACTTTCCTATTAGTGTTCCTATCATATATCTTTTTTAAGTGCTTTGAGTTCGTTGCTGTTGTATATGTTACTATATATATATTAAGTTCAATGACGTGAGAGGCTCACTATCAAGATTGGCGTAAATGAAAACTCACTCCTAATTTTCATGCACTGGAATTATGTCTTGTTCTACCAACTGTTACTAGGAATAGTGGGGACTTTCTCTAAGAGCATGTACATTGGTTCTCCAAGTAAAATTTTCATATTCGACAGATATGGTATTTTTTTAGTTGGATTTATCCTCTACAAATCCTAAACTAGTAGGACAAGAGAAAGAGTGTTACATAAAAGTAGATATCAAAGTTCAAAATAATCGATTTGTCAATATTCAAAGTTTAGGAGCATACATCAAGCTATTGTTTTAGGCTATTGTCAACCGTACAATACAGACCTCATTAGTTAAATAAACAGTTGAAATTACCATTTATAAAAACACATTGGTCTCTATTTTGAAAATACTTAATTAATTAAAAAAAAATCATATAACTTAATATTTGCTCAATGTTCATGTAGAAACAAATGCAAATACATATTTACATATTTTTTATAGCTCTTATTGCACAAATATTACCTTGACCACCTACTATAAGCTAGGTGTGAGGTTTTATTTGAAAAGGACTCAGGTGCAATTTAGAATATCTTATCTCTATATATCCTCGTGTTTGGACCATATTTTTAACCAATGTGGAACTAACTTTGATCCACCAATCATCTTAACATAACATAGTGTCCCAAAATCGACTTTGGGCTCCTGGATATACAAAAAATTATGGGCCGTTACTTTTGGTCTATAACCTAAACACACTAGCCGTTAATTTTCTGGCGGGGAATTTATGAAACTCCATCTGAAATTCTTGAAACATTTCTTACTCTCTACCAATTCCTTCTATAATGGGAACTTTACGAGTAAAACCAGGTTTATGGCTTCTATGGTTGATAGAAGGCCCCAATCTAACCCCACCCAGATCATCAAACCTTCTCATCTCATCTCAATTTTGCGAAATTCTACTGTTTCACCACCTTCATTGGTGGGAAAGATTACTCATGCATACATTTTGAAGTCTGGGTTTGCGTCAGATTTGGTGTTGAGCAACAATCTTCTTCATGTGTATTGTTCATGCTCGATGGTTTCGGATGCGCGTAAGCTGTTTAACGAGATGTCTGAAAGAGATGTTGTTTCTTGGAACACTATGATATCTGGGTTTATCAAGTTAAAGATTTTTGAGAGTGGGTTTGAGTTTTATTGTGAGATGAAACGGGAAGGACTTCGTCCAAGTCAGTCAAGTTTTGCTTCTGTTCTTGTGGCTTCGACTGGGATGTCTGGTTTAAAGTTGTGCAGGGAAATTCATGGAGAGATTTTGAAATGTGGATTTGGGGAGGATGTTCTTGTGGGGAATGCATTGTTGACAGCTTATGTTAAGTATGGGGACATCCTTGAGTCACAGAAGTTGTTCCATGAAGCTGATAATGTTGATGATGTTTCTTTTGAAATTCTATTAAGTGGTTATGTTCAACAAGGAAATCCACCTCATGATGCTTTTGAACTCTTCAAATATTCGTTGAATGTTCAAGTTTCACTCAGTTGTTTTGCGTTTTCCAGTCTCATAAGCTTGTTCGCTTGTGATGAAGTAATTAATCATGGAATCCAAATTCATGGGCATCTTGTTAAGATTGGATTACATTTAGATACTTCTATCACTAACTCTCTTATCACTATGTATGCTAAATCATACCTATTGGAAAATGCCGTGTGTTTGTTTGAAGGAGCAGTTTTACGTGATATAGTTACGTGGAATTCCATGATTGCTGGATATGGTTTTAATGGTGAAGGAGATTTTGGTGTGGGTCTTGTTGGGAGGTTTTTATTGACTGGGATGCGGATGAACGAGTCTACTTTTTTGAGTTTTCTATCTTGTTCCGCAGTCGTAACCTTTTTTGAGCGAGCAAGGATGGCTCATGTCCTGGCTCTGAAGTTGAAGGAACAGCCAGACTTAGAAACTGATAACACTATTCTCGCCATGTATTGTAGATGTAGAAGTTTAAGTTACGCATTTGATGTATTTAATTCAATGGAGGAGAAAGACGTTGTATCGTATAACACTCTTACTGGACTGCTTAGAAACAATGAATTGCACAAAGAATCTTTGAGTTTGTTTTGCCTAAACCAGTTGGCGGGATTCAAAGTGAACGAATTCATCTATTCCAGTGTCATCTCTTCCTGCTCACGGTTGGTAGATTCAGATATTGGGCGGCAAATTCATGGCTGTATCATCAAGACTGGGTTTGAGAAGATTCCACCCCTTGCAAACTCTGTCCTAGAGATGTACTCTCAGTGTAGAAGGCTTACCGACATGGAGATCATATTTCATGACATTGAGAATCCAGATATCTTCACATGGAATACGATAGTTATTGGCTATGCCCAGTTTGGGTTTTTTGACAAGTCAATTAGGACTTTGGGGGTGATGAGTGAGTTATGCGTGGAGTTTAACGAATTCACATATTGTGTTATCATAGATATATGTAGTTATGTTGAGATGCAGCAGATGGGGGAGCAAGTCCACACTCGAATTAAGAAGTTAGGATTCGGTTCTGACACGGCGTTGATGAATTCCTTGCTTACTATGTATGCCAATTGTGGGGTGATGGAGAAAGCATTTGCAATCTTTCAAGAGATCCCTTCACGTGATTATATCTCATGGAACGCCATGGTATGCGGGTATGCAAAAAATGATTTTGCCCAAGAGTTACTAGATTGTTATGTGTTGATGAACATGAATAACTTCAAGCCCAATAACCTAACATTTGCTAGTATTTGCAAGTTGTGTGCTCTAAATTCTGAGCTTCTGTTAGGGTTGCAATTCCATGCTGAAGTCATCAAGAGAGGGTTTGATTTAGATATTACGGTATCCAATTCTCTCATTACCATGTATGGGAAATGTGGTGACATTCAGGATTCTTCAAAGATCTTTCTACACACTTCTGTGACTGGTAGAGACGTGATCACATGGAATTCCATGATTTGCGCCTATGCTAGTCATGGGTGTGGAAGAGAGGCGCTTGGTACATTCTCAGAAATGAAGATACGGGGCATAAAACCTAACGCCATTACATTTGTTGGTGTTCTCTCTGCTTGCGGGCATGCAGGGCTTGTAATTGAATCTCAGGTTCTATTTGATTCCATGTACCAAGAGCATGGCGTGGTTCCAAGAGAGGAACACTATGCTTGTATGGTTGATATTTTATCCCGGGCGGGAAGATTGAAAGAATCAAATGAATTGATAGAAAATATGCCATATGATCCGTGTTCTTTGATCTGGCGAACATTACTTAGCGCTTGTAGATTGAACGGAAATATTGAACTAGGGAAGGAAACCGCAGATAAGTTAATTCAGTTACAACCAAACGATTCATCAGCGTATATTCTCCTCTCCAATATCTATGCTTCTGCGGAGAATATGGAAGAAAAGGCTGAGATGAGGAGAAGAATGGGAGATAGGAGAGTTATGAAAAAGATGGGAGTTAGTCTGATCGTGGGTTGAAATATTCTTCGCTTACTTAAGATATGCATTTCTGTATCTTAAACATGCCTTCTGAGAATTGCTTCAGTTTTGCGCGTTGGCCAAATCGAACAGCTTCAAAAGTAATAACTTGACTTCCACCTGTATTTCCAAGTTCCACGTTGAGCGTTGGGAGCTTGTGCAAGGGTTAGAGTTCCATTCTTTACTTGTCAATAGAGGGTTTTGATTAGGTATTACAGGTTTCATTTTTACCATCGTCGTGCAAGGGAATATGGTGGCTGTCATCATTTGTCAAAGATCTTCCTGGAAACCTCTGTGACTAATAGAAATGTGATCACATTAAACTCCAGCTATGTTCTTAAGAGCAGTTGTGGTTTGTGGAAAAGGGGCGACTGATACATTTTCAGAGAGGAAAGTTTGGGGTCTAAAGCATAACTCCAAACCAATCATTTGTGGACAACAAAGGTTTGTATATTGATGTTGTTCTCAAGTTAATTCAATGTTTAAAAACATGGTATTACGAGAAGCTGGTATCGACAGTTTATCCTGGACAGGTACATTAAGAAAGGCAAAAGAGATGATAGAAAGTATGTCATATGAATGTTTTCTTCTAGTATGGGAAATATTGGTTAACCCTTTAAAACAGATGAGTGAGCTTGGAGGAAGCTGTGGAGAAGTTAATTTAGTTAAAACGACATGAATCACTGCCTTATGCTCTCCTCTCCAACATCTATGCTTCAACAAACATGGAAGAAAACACTGTGATGAGGTTCCCAATGATAAGTGTGTGAAGAAGGAGAGAAGACATTATCGAATTTTGAGGATAATATCCGAAAGTTACTTGACTAAACTTACACAAAGAGAAGATTGTTTGATCATTAAAATACGCCTTTTTTTCCCAATCCATGTAGTCATCCAAACAGGATCTCCTGAAACGACTCTATAACCTGCGTTGGTATAGAGTTTGCGTGCAGCTGAATCGTCTTCATAAGCCCGGAGAGCAAGGTAGTCAAAGCCCCAAAGAAGCGAGAGCAAGTCACAGGCTTTGAGCAACACGGTTGCTACTTTCTGCCTCCTATTATTCATCATAAATAGAGCATTATTAATAGCTTTGCATGAAAAAATAATGTCAGGCTACAATATTTAGCTCACAGAGACCCAAACTTGTGTCATGGGTGAAAGGGAGTGTACTCATTTTTGGGTCAGTCTATTGTCTAAGTTAAACTTAGCCCCCCCTAACTACGCAAATTGCAACTTTAAATTACCCCACACTCAATTCTGGCATTTTTTTTTCATTGAAAATTTTGAAGATGCAAGTCTTATTTTGATCATATTATGAGGGTCAAAAGTCAAGATATCTCCAATATCCGCGAAGCAGTGTGCCGGATTGGAAGGTACGTCAAAAGTTGATAACTTGAGGGTTTAAGTCTATAAGTTTGTAGTTAGTACTTCTGACGGTTTGATTAGTTTGTAATTTCTACAAGTTGAACATTATTTTTGCGAGAAATTTCTAAAGGATATCTTTGTTCTTACCTGAATTTGTTCAACACTGCTATTCCAGATACATAAAGGTACTCTTCTGCTCCTTCAAGATGATCAAGGACGTCCTTATCTGTCGAGACTGTGATATCCACAACTCCCACTAGTCTTTGGTGCACCAAAGGATCTGAGTCAGAACTATGTGTAGGCTCAGCAACCAAACAAGCATATCTGAGAAGCAATGTGGACCTTTCAAATTGATGGGTATTTTTTTCATTCATGGATATGATTTCTTTAGCTAATTAGCTATTTAATTTTAACTTTAATTTCAGAATCTATTACATGGTAATGATGCAAGAAGAAGGACCATACCTATTTGGTGGAGAATTTCTAATCTTGTAGAGAAGAGCTGCGAGTACTTCAGCCTAAAATGTGCAAGGAATATAGTCAAAATATAGATTTACTTAGGACTTCAAATTTCATTAGAGGTTTCTTATACTAACTTTTCTTAGAACTAACAAATATAGTAGGAATTACAATTAAGAATACTGTTCCATATTTTGCATTCTATTTATCATTACAGATTGTATTATTGTTAAGTTTGATGCTTGAATAATGTAATCTATGCTGATATAAAACATTGTTATGAAAAGCGCAACTAAAATAGAGATTAAACGTGTATGGCAATTGATAGAGTATTATTGTTCCATATAAGGAAAGAAAACATGGAACTGTTTTACTTCAAAGTATAGCACTAAACACAGTCAGAAATAAATATGTGCACTAGTAAAGATAAAATAGAAGGAAACCTGAAAAAGAAAAGGAATAAAAATATGAATTAATCAGAAAATAAAAGAAACAATAGTGTCTACCCAATAAACAGTGCGAACTTTATGTGTAAGAGTATAAACACCGTAAGTATTACATAATATTAAACTTTGGTGAATGTAAGAAGAAAAATAGTTGTAAATGAAAATGAAGAGTCTAAAAAAAATAGAACATTTGTAACTACTCAAACATAAGTAAAAGTGCAAAAAAAGAAGAGAGACTGACCTTGAAAAACTCGAGGAACAAATTATTAAAGAAAACCACTGGGATATGAAATGCTTCAGCTTGAACTTGAGCAACATTTCTCATCTCATCTTCCTCTTCAACCAATCTCCTCACTCTCCAGCCAAACTCAGTTACTAAATTACCAAACAGCCCCTCAGCATCAGTAACCTCAGATTCTTTGCTTTCCTCAACAATTCCAACTATCCTTTCAGTAGAGTTACAAGGAAGCAGAGCAACCCATCTTTTTCTCTCCCAAATGCTTTTTTCCTTTTTACCATTTTCTCCACAATATTTCAGATTATAAGTATGTTTTCTACTTGTAATGCATGAAAAATTTCCAGTGACCCTGTTTAGAAGAGTGGGGTGGTTTGATTTTGCTTTCAAGTGAGCCATCTTGTACAATCACTTGCAAAGGGAAAAGGAGATGAAATAGAAAAAAGAAGAAGAGGTTATTGAATTTATAGAGTGCTCTTTAAAACTGAAGTTAAGGAGAATGTGAGGCTCTCATGCAGAGATTAAATGCAATATTGATTGGTAGTGGTACAAATGCAGCAAAACTACTGGGTGTACTCATCCTAATTAAGCCCCATGGACCTTGTCCAATGGGTTTCACTTACTTCTACAAATCAAATAAGTCTGTCAACAGATGGTTAAAAGCTAATTTACCGCGACATGCGGCTCATTAAACATGCATAAAATTATCATGCATTAGGACATATGATATCTTGTCTGAACTTGTGAGAAAGAAAATGGTGTTTCCTTTCTCAGTAGTGCATTTGTGTGGTCTGTGTAATAATGCAAAAGGATAAGATAAATGAGAGTTGTTGAAAAGTTCTGATATACCTGCCAGAATTAAGCTTGATGCCCCAGAAATTGTGAAAATGCCATGCCATCAAATTTAATATCTTTTTACTCATTCCTTAGTTTGCCTAAATACTTCGGAATAAGTAAGTAAATTGTGAAGGCTATTCTTGTGTTTTCAATGTATATTCTACTGTATAATGCAATCATGTTGCTTAACAAATGAAATTTCACCTATATATCGTTTTATCCATCTTTAATGTAATGGTATAATATACTTCCATTTAAGTTCTCTTTATAGATGCCTCTGTTGCAACTGCAAATAATTTACTCTGCGTGCCATTTGAGTTTAGTTACAATTGTTAAAATAGGAAATGGCCGCAGATGCTTTTCCGAGAACCAAGTTAACCACATGTTGGGAAGCTAAGCATATTCGCTCATAACTGTGGAAAGAAGACTGTTTTGAAAGAAATTTGGGGCAAAATCATGTGCTAGAGAAATCTAATCTCGTATGTTATATGTTAGAGGTATGGGAACTCAGGGAGGCTTTATTACTATTTTATCCTTTTACTTGTGTAGAGCATCTCCTAAAGTGCCTGACTGCCTTGGATACAAAAAAGCCAAATCCAAGGTAGTCAGACTCAATTTCCTCCAAGAGTACCTGACTTGGATTTTAAACTAATTCAAATAGATGCATAACACTTGGGCGCCTGTTTGTATTTTAAATAGGCGCATAACACTTGGGCGCCTGCTTGAATTTAAAAAAAAAATCTTTAGAGCATTTATGTTATTGTCTTGGTCTTTAGGCGCCTGTTTAAAAACAGAGCAGGCGCACAACACTTGGGCGCCTAATCGCTACTTAAAAATCCAAGACCGAGTCTTGGATTCCAAGGCTGAGACTTAGATTTTGAGACTCAAATCCAAGTCAGTCAGGCACTGTTGGAGGACGAAAATCTGATGTGGCAGCTTAAAATCCAAGGTAGTGAGGCACTTTAGGAGTTGCTCAAGTGGAAAAACTATGATTACTTAATTTAGATGGCAGACCCAGTCTTTTAATACGAATAGTCATTTTGGGTCTATATTCTTTTCTTCATGATTTCTCCAATTCTCATTTTTGGTTCTGAGTTTTCTCATACATATTATTCCATAGAAATTGACAGTCATGCAATGACACACAATAGGGGCTTATCAACTGGATGGGACCTGCTTACATGAGATGGATTAAACAGCTCCCTACAAAATCAGGCATGAACACACTTTGCCAACTTTATGGATCCTTCAAAAATTCTTGTATTGACTTGCTCCTAGAGAATTTTTATGTTTGATCATTTGCATCCTACAATGCTCATTTTTTAAAAAATTGAAAGTGTATGTCATTACAAAGTAGGTTTGTATACGTCATCATAAACTAAAACTTTTTATGGTACGTTGATTCAAGTATATTTCACATGTATGCATCACAGTTTGATTTTGTGTGGCTTGAAGACTAATAAATAAAAACAAACCTCAGTATGGTTTTAATCATCCTGATTTTGTGTAATAACCCACTTAACATGAACTATCCCATGGGATGGGAATTTGGAATCATACTTTTTACATTTCTGTACATAACTCATGCTTGGAAAAGTAGTTTTACTTAAACATCGAAAACTTATATTGGTTTTCTGTTCGCTACACACCATTCAATGATCCATTTATTTGGTGAACAAAACATCTTCAAAATCCAGCCCCTTTTAAGACTTTGGAGAAAACTAAAATGATCATCTAGAACTAAACCTTAAAATATCCCATTTATTGGTGAGAACACGGACACGTTAAATAAATATTTGACACGAAGATGATTTGGCTTTGGCACGATTAACAACACTGAGATGTTTACAAAGCAATCTTGCAGTGTAACAGTAACTCGTATTTATATGTTTTTTTTTAGTATCACTTTCTAAAATATTTCCACAAATATCCATAGTAGATACATATGGCCATATTCTTTCAATTTCGACCAAATATAGAGAGAGTACAATTTTTTTTTAATTGAGCACTTTTAACTGTTTCAATAAACAATATTCTCTGGAGTCACATATATAACTTTATTTTCCTGAACTTGTTTCTATTTTACAAACAACACTTTAGGCACCTGCAGTAAGAATTCAGTCCAATAGCTGCTTCACAAAACCGGGGAGGTTTCTATCTCCCAATTCAATCTCTCCACTCTTATAGAAACTGAATTCTCCGCTAACACGTTTGCAGCGGACACATCCACTACTGCAACTCACTCTTTTGGGTTCAGAAGGCGAGTAGTACCGAGTTTGGGTTGGCCCAAGTTGTTGATACCTACCAATATCATTCCGGCCAGTTGACAGAGATGTTACGAGTCGTGTATTATACGGGCTTGGTAGTGGCCCTGAATGTGGCCCTGAGTGTGGACCTGATCCTTGTAATCTGGATGATTGATAGTAAGGTTGTTGTTGAATGTAGTGGTTTTGGTTTTGGTGGCCAAGATTATATAAGCTGGGAGAACTATAAACTTTGTGCATTTCTTTGTTATGATAATTCTGTGAGACGAATGCAATTGGATTAATGGCATCCATGCCCTTTGGGGACGATCCAGCAGAAGCGCCTCCGTTCAAGGGTGGACGGTTTAAAGTAATCGAAGGACACCGTCTCATCTTATTAGGGTTAGGTAAGGGTATTCCATTGATGGCTTTAATGTACCTTTGGTCAAGCCCGAAGGTATCAAAAGCTGATTGGTTTTCAGTGGGACTTGGATTGGAAGGGAACAAGAACGTTCGAAGCCTTGGAGTTCCACAGCTTTCAGCAAATTTGGCATCATGGCGATTGTACTCAGCTATCATGTTATGCAGATCAGCATCGTTTTTTACTGAGATTAAGGTCTCCAAGTCTTCAGGAATCACCTGGTACTTGAGAACCATATCACCCTCTGTTAGGCTTGTAAGCTTCTTCATTAGCTCTATTGAAGTACAGAAAAATAACAATTAATGTCAGGAAAATATCATACAAAGATATCATGAAACATGTCGTAATTTTCATATCCACAAACAAGAAATACTATAATCATGTCGAGTTTTTAGCAATTTGAATGACTTCATGTCTATAATTATCATTCTAATCCCACTTCTCTCTCTCTCTTTTCATGTCCTTATTTTCATGCAAGTCATGTTTGCTATTTGAGCCGTTGGGGTGTTTTTTTTAAAATAATATATAGGGATCTGTAACCTTGAGTTTCCAAACCCTATTGGGTTTCGAACCCACAACTCTCTATTGGTGGAGGGTTACAACCGGCACAGGTTAAAAAATCTGTGCTGGAAAAGAATTGCCTCACCCAGCTTGGGGCTTTTGCCCCAAATAAAATAGGTGAGGCAATCAAAATAACCCATCATCCCAAGGACAAGAATTGACCCTTGTTAAACATAGCCAATCAACACAATCTAGTACCATATCAACACACAAAAAATTGGAAGAAAAAAAAAATCAAAAAGAGAGATAAAAATTGATAGTACCTGAGAAATTGATATCGGTGGAAACAGCGAAAGCACGCGTCTCGCCACCAACATACTTGAGTTGGCCATCAGGAGGTCTTGGCAATATCTTCCCACCATGACTACACAAGAACTTCAACCGACTCTTAGGTGACTCTTCCCCTCCTCCTCCTGACATCCTCAACTAATCGCCGATTTTTTAGCTCTACGTTACGATCTCTATTTTTCAGCCGCACAGTTTCGGGAATATAATCTTTCAATATCGGCGCCTCCTATTAGACCCGAAACTCTCAAATATCGGATTTTTTAACTTTCTGGAGGGAAACTATCAACTTATATCAAATAATAATTAAAAATTCCCAAATCCTCCCCTTGGAAACCTGAAAAATTAACAAAATATTCATAAATTAGAAAATTACTCATGGAGAGAAAAATATTATAAAATAATTGAGAATAACCGAGTTAGTTTGTCGAGAATAACTAAGGGCTGGTCAATTGGTAGGACTAGTGCTTGGAAAAAATCGAGAGGTCCTGGTCCTGGGGCACAAGACCTCTTGGGAATTGGCCCCAGCCCGGCATGGGGATCAATTCCCATCACAAACAGCTCACCTTTCAAAAAGAGAAAATAACTACGAAATACATTGCTGACGATATTTTCTCTCAGTTAATCGGTGATTGCTAGAGAGAGAGAGAGAGTCAGAGGCTATTAGATGGTTTACGAGACGGCGAAGAAGAGGTGCTTTGAAAGTCTCTTCTGATCATTGTGTTTGTTGTTTTGAAAAAAAGTAAGGTTTTTTGAGAGAAGAAAAATCTTGGTTTTTTGAAATTGGTTTATAATTTGTTGGTGAGAGGAAAAATAGGGGAAATTGGGCTATGACTATATTTGAAAATTGTATTCTCTCTCTCTCAACCACAGACTTTATTCTGTTGTTGTTGTTGTTGTTGTTGTTCTCTCTTCTCTTCTCTTCTCTTCTTCTCCCCTTATTTCTTGCCCTAAAAAAACCCAAAATAAACCCTTCATACCTAGATATACTTATTGAGGGTACTAAAGGTATTCCATAATAAAAATAAAAGCTTTTCTTACCTAAAGAGTCCAATGATATGTCAAACTTGGTGAAACACTACATGTTTGATATCAACTATAACTCTAAATCCAAATCAGATTAGGATATCAGATATTCTCCTCCTATATATGTTTCTTTAGCTGTTTCCTACTTTCTTTGTTTCTCACAATATCAGATATCTCTGAACGCAGCTTTGGAACATTGTTAGTTTTTACTTTCCTTTGTTTTTTCTTTCTTATATTTTCTTCATTGGATCTTAAGACTGTTAGTTTGGAGTGAAACACTAATGGGGTTTTATAGATTTTTGTTTATGTTCAACGTCGTTAATACAAGATACGCGTTTAAGACTGTTATTCGACAGTCTTTTGATTTGATTCTTTGGGGTCTTGCTGGGAGAACGGATACTAAACTTGCGTAGGAAGTTAAGTCACAGTAGAGTCTAGAGTTTGTCATGGTTTATTTGATGAATATTTTTAGGCTAACATGATTTATTTATGTATTTTCAGATTGGTTTTTGTTGATTCACAAAGGGTTTCATACACAATTGATGGCTAAGCTTCTTCGGCGTCCCAAGGTTAGCGTGTCGAAAATAACACAGAAAATAAAGCTATTTTATACTTGTTCTAGGTTCCCGGGTGAGAGTTTGGATCTCCCGGACGAAATCTTGGTAAACATACTACTAAGGGTTCCTGCTAAGCCTCTTGCGAGGTTTAAAACCGTGTCCAAGCTATGGCATCGTCTGATCACAAATCTTACTCGCCTTTTCACTTCAGACATGATCCTCAAAATTGCCGTGCCTACGGAAATTCACAAAGATTTGGAGTATACCCACTTCTTGATGAACTTCTATGAAGACAAAGGCATTGTAAGGGTGGAGAAATCACCGTTATTACAAGACCAAATCGGCACAACCGAAAGGGTGCACTTTCTAGCTTCATGCAACGATTTACTCTTGATTCAAAGTGAGAACTACTCCCAACAGGTTTACGTCTATAACTCCACCAGTCGACGATGCAAAAGGCTTCCACCTCCACCGAATGTTGGCCGTCATTGGATTTTGGTACATGAAGCTACGTCTAAAAAATATAAGGTCATCTTTATGTGCTCGGATGAAAAGATACGCATTCATACCTTGGACAATAAGGAAAACGAATGGTATGTACCGACGTGGAGGGAGTTGAATCCCTTGAAGGAGTTTTTCCCGTTAGTGTTGCACTTTTCTCTATCATCGTACCCAGTTTTGGCACAAGGGGAGTTGCATTGGTTAGCTGAACATCCATGGGTCGATAACGATTTGCATATTTGTGTGATGGACATTGCCAAAGAGGAGTTTCATAGGATACCTGGTCCAATAACCGGATACACATCAAACTCGTGCCTATCAGAGAGGAACGGGTCTCTCTATGTCACGGCTCCTAACCCCACGGGTGATATGCTAGATATATGGGTTTTAGAAGACAAGTTACGCGGCGGCGTGTGGGTCAAGGACTACACCATTGCTCTTGCTACCATCTACAAGAAACCGGCTTTTCTGGATTCTTTTTTCCCTTGCACTTTCCATGCCTTCGGAACTGATATCAGTAAAATTGTTATACAGCACAATAATAAACTTTTCTCCTATGATTTGATGAGCCGGAGTTGAAATTGATTTTCTCCGGAGGTAATGAAGGACACGAGCTCATCGTTGTTCCTCAAATGAGATGCTTTTAGGTTCTTTATAGTGAACTAATGGTCAGATTGTTTTGTTGTAAATGTTCTCTTTACAATGTAATCTCAAGTACTTTTTATTCTATGTTGCGTTCTTCATTCTCAGTTTTGTTGTAGTAATCCCAAGTACATCCAACTCTGTTTTGAAAGTTTCGTTTTCAATTTTATTGATGATTCATATGTCAAATCGATTCTCTCGTATGTGAAATATGATCCCCGTTGGAGTCCCTTTTAAGAATCTCGACAAGGTTTTCTTTAAAACTTCAATCTTATGGAGCTTTCTAGTTCAAATCATAAGACAACATTTACCTTCAGAGAAAAATAAAAACCACAGTCAATGTTTACTTCCACATCCATGACCATCACCAACATCAACAATTGGATAAGTAAATGAGGATGATATGCTTCAAATTCTCTCAGGAATTAGCGATTATGAGATAAACTTGTGCAAATACAATCTACAATAATTTCTTGAATGTTAAAAAAGTCTCAGCATAACAGCAACTACAGCTAACAAAAAGAAGAAAGAGCGTAGCAGCAACTATTACTAAGTCATTCTCATAAAGCATTTATCATCCTCTTCATCTCTGCAGACCTCCTAGGATCGGGATCTTCGATTGCTCTCTCCGTTAGTACGTGCTTGATTCTGCACATTGACTTCCTTACCTGCATGACAATCAGTGAGCAAAGCAATTATATCAATCCACAAGGTTATATGATTAAATAACAATCCACAAGTTGTGTACATCGTTTTTGCACAAAGTACGCGTAGGCTTCACTTTAACAACTCCAAGAAGAGATTGTAAAATGGTGAGAGAAAAACTGTACTACATAAGAAAGAAACTGGAAGAAACAAAGCAACTAAAAATTGTAAGGCCGTAGTATCCTGGGGAAATGGACTGTAAGCTTGAACCAATCACTCATCAAATATAAACGTCAGTGCAAAATATCATTCTTGTAGCTCCACCCACCGTAATACCCAACCTAAACAATGCCTCCTATATTAACATCACCAGAAAGCATTTACTTCCTACCAAACAAAATGAAGTAAACTAACCATCTCTTCTAATAATCTTTCGTCTTTTACTAAAAAAATTGTAGATTACAGCCACAACTACCATATGTCATCATTCAAGGTATTCAAAAAGAGAGGAACAATATGGTCCTCAGCAGAGTAAATCCTGAGGTGGCTCACAAGATGTTTTGTTGGCCCAAATTGTATTGGCCTTTTTGAGGGATTTTCTTACAAAACACTGTTTTTGGTTGGGACAACATCATATGAAGTCATTTTTGTTACAGAATGTGGAAGACTTATACTTTTTCTCTTTTAGCTGAGCATTTTAAAGAGTTGTTCGCATATTATAACCTTTTAATAGGGCCTTTGGCCAGACTCTCAATTCCCGACTAGATCCTCTAGGGATTTCCTGCCTTTAGCTTTTCCTTCAATGGAATCCCTTCATTTTTCAAGACTCGAGTAAAATATACTGCGTGAGAATGCTGCAAAAAAGTCTTGTAAATTTCCAGAATTTCTCCTTTGACCAAGATTTGTAAGCCTCAAGCTTAATAGTCGCTAGGCAAGGTGAGGTGTAAGCCACACTCAATTTGACTTGCGCTAGTCACTAAAATTTGGGGATCTCAGACATATTATATCTTCATTTCCAAATCTAAAGATTTTTCAAGGGAATTCTGAAGTCTCTTTTCTTTTGGAAGGCGGCCTGCCCCTTATTTGGATATTAACAATAAGAGTTCAACATGTTTCAAGTGGTTTACACCTCAACCCCATTGAAGTTAGACGCCTCGTCCCGTACAGAAAAAACCCGCCTCAGGTGCTCAAGCTTAATGGCACAATCGTGGTAAGAAAAATATACTCCAGTCTCACCAACCATAAAGATTGCTCAAGTTTGCCACACTAGAATAGATAAATTTCAGTTGAAGTTCATACAACAGAGCAAGGTGTTGAGCACAGAGATAACCATAACCAAGCACCACAAAGCAACGATATCTCCCATTTTCCCTAAATTATTCACTTTTTGATATTTATATTTAACATTCACCAGGAAAAAGATATGTGTCATATTGTTATTCTGAAGTATCTAAGGTTTTATCAATGACATTAGCACAAGATACATTTAAAGTTGATATCAAAAGATAGAATGAATTATGAAGTACCTTGGGTATACGCTCCGGGTTAGGAAACTGCAGGTTCTGTGCGTTAAGCATTTGGCGTTGGGTCATGAGCATGTTTTTCTCCTTCAACAGCACGTACCATAGCTTTTGAAGATCATCCCAAGACTTGAGACGCAATTCAGAAGCCTTCCAACCGCGACCTAAAAAAGAAAAAGCATATAGAAACTAACAACCATACAATAACGTTTGAGGAAAACTATGAAATTTTTAAGACAAACAAAATATCACAAGTATCTGAGATTTCATTAGTGTCCTTTCCACCCAATTTTATCAATTTTTCTATACTACGGCCAAATTTTCAAAAAAATTGTTGCTTTATGGTGAGAACTGTCTATTCTTCCAGTATTTTGTCAAAAACTTAATCAAATTTTGCTGAAAATTTTAAATTTTTGCTGAATTTTACAGCTTTTCCTTTTTAAATATGTCCTCAATCCTCAATTATTGTTTTATTATTATTATAAAAGGACGCCACTTTCGAAATTCGCTTTAGGCACCCAAACCCCTAGCACCAGATGTGTGTGTGTGTGTGTACAATGCATATAAAGTGGTATTTATTGAGGAATGATAAAAAGATTAGCATTAGCCTGAAAGAAACGTTGATTAAAAGTGCCTTGGGAGAATAGCGCCAAGTTGCATAAGTGGAAATCGCTGCATCAGATTACCAAATCAAGTGAGTTTTTGCATCAACTACTCGTCTCCTTTATCTATCACATGCATCTGGCTTGTCTTGCTTGTTATATCACTGTTTGTGGTTGTGTTAGTAGTGCCATTGTTTCTATGTTGGAAATGTCTTGGTAGGCCAATAAGGGTGAAAGGAATAACTGTAGATCAATCAACTGTTCAATGTAAAGGTAGTAAAAATATGGAAAAAAAAATCAAAGGGGTTTGGTGGGGGTACAAGGAAATTGCAAACTAACAAGTTAGGAGAACAATTTGTTGTGAAAGAGGACAATTTCGTATTGATCGATGATGATTGCGATGATAAGGTTAGGAAGGAAGAGGATGTGGATCATGTTTCTATCCCAAAAACGGGTTTAGAATCGCGGGTTCTTGAGGAACACGGGAATATGGTAATACTATGATAGGACTTAAGAGAAAAAGGTACACAATGTTCTATTAGTGGAACAAGACCGGTAGCACAAAGAACTCTGTCACACTTTAGTTCAGGGGCGTCCGGAGGTAAAAAGATGAAGCTTGGAACATTGACTGAACCGATATGTTTTGATAAAGAGGAGAGTGATGTTTCTGTTGAGGATGACAGGAATAGCAATGATGATGATGATATTTCTGCTGATGATTGACACGGCCCTAGCCGGGACCGACTCTACAGTGCCCGGAGTGCAGCGGAATAAGGGACCGTACGGCGTACACGGACGCGCGGTCGGCGTGTACCAGCCATCTTCACGGGCGCGACGCGCCAGTGGCTTACAACCCACGATGCTAGAGCGACATCCGGATAATCCTGATACTCGTGAGGTCATCAAATGTATTCGTAGGCAACAACGCTGAAGGTTCCCTCATAATCCCTACAGCGTAATCTCTCACGACGCGCGCGATACGGAAGCACATGTCCTGTAGCGATCAGGGTAGCTCAATATGCCGGTTTTCCACATAAGGACTCATATCTCAAGGGCGACGAGCTGGACTATTTATATTGTCCATCTGTAAGGGGCGGTGCGTCTCGGATAGCCCGCGGAGCATAGCGGCGCCATATGAAGCCCTTTATTGAAACCGCCCGCTTGCGCGGCAATGTCCCCTGGCCTTCCCTAGGCCTAGGAGAACTCATAACTATCCCTTGTAGATAGTCCATGAGTCGGGTCCTTGATGACCAAGCATTAAAGCTCCTTAGTCATGGGGAGGATCGGACCAAGGTTCCTCCTTAATATACTACTAAGTAAATAGTCAACTTCCAAAAGGAAACGTTAAAACATGAGACGAAGCGTACTGGACCTTTTCGCCCCCTTAACTGAATCCGATTGCGACGAAACTTGGCGTGCTGCTATATTAGGATATAGAGAACAAATACATTCGGACAGAACTCAAAACGCTCGGGTGGATTTGGCCGGCGTTCGGTAGATCGTCACACCATGGTGATGAGTCTGCTGACAATGAAGACATAATTGACGTTGACGAAGAAATAGGTCCTGAGGTTAGGAATGCAGGTGTTAAGAAGAAAGGGGGAAGTATGAAGGGAAGACCAATAGCTGATGGTTATGACTTTAATGACAATGAGGATGGAATTGGCGTTGTCGAAGCTATAGGTGTTGGAGCTAGGAATGTAAGTGTTCAAAAGAAAGGGGCAAGTAAGAAGGGGAGACCAAAAGCTGAATCCATGTATAAAATTCGTGTTGATACCATTTCGAACAAGTGTGAGCTGTCTAGGCAAGCGTCTGAAGGTAATGCCCAAGAAAAGACTCCCCAAGCTGATGATGTTGTGACGCCGCTGCCACAGAAGTTCAAGTTTGGTGTTGAAGTGTCTCTTCCAAGGAGAAAACAGACTATGAGAAATACATTGATGGCTGGTGGGGTGAGTTTGATTTTGCTCTCAAGAGTTGCGAGATGGGGTCCTTTAATTCTACGGTTAAGGAAGACAATAATGAACCAGAGATTGAAACTGATCAACGTACTCTTTGTCATCGAGGGAAGCATCTACTTATACTTGATGAGGAAATAGGAATCAAATGCAGCTTTTGTTCTTTCGTGAAGCCGGAGATTAAATATGTTCAACCACCCTTGATCCCATGTCAATCTGGAAGAACAAGCATGAATATAAACACCGATGATTGGGATTTCTCTACCTTGGACAGATTCAGTTTCAAAAAAATTATGTTTGTTCTCGAAGTTCACATACCGATTTGAAAGGCACAGTGTGGGACAGATTCCCAGGCATTAGAAATATGTTGTATCCGCACCGGCAAGAAAGTTTTGAGTTTTTATGGAAAATTTTAGCAGGAAGAATAGAACTTGATAAGTTAGTGAAGAACACGAGTTCAGATGGTGTTGGAGGGGATGTGATCTCCCATGCTCCTGGAACTGGGAAGACGCTTCTGACAATTGCATTTTTGATGACATACATGGAAGTATACAAGGAATGCCGACCTATTATTATTGCTCCTTGTAGTATGCTGCTCACATGGGGAGAAGAGTTCAGAAAGTGGAAGGTCAATGCTCCATTCCACAATCTTACTCCTCGGAGTACTCAGGCAAGGAACACCACTTAGCCCTTGAATTGGCGAGGAAACATCGAGGTAAAAAATGGACCCGTTTGATTAAGTTGTATTCTTGGAGTAAGGGAAAGGGCATCCTAGGCATTAGCTATCCATTGTTTGAGAGACTTGCTGGTCGAAGACCTGGGGAGGCTAAAGAAGCTAAAAGCCAAAGGGATATCCAACGTTTTAAACAAGAAGAAGATGTAAGGAAGATTTTACTTGAGAAGCCCAGTTTGCTAGTCCTTGATGAAGGTCATACACCACGAAATGAGCGAAGCCGTATCTGGAAGGCCCTAGAAAATATTAAAACTGAGAGGCGCATCATCTTATCCGGAACTCCTTTTCAGAATAACTTTGATGAGCTCTTTAATACAATGTGTCTGGTGAAACCAAAATTTACGGCTAAGATCTCCTTCAAAACCCAAAAGATTGACCGAAGAATATTAAAAGGACGAGAAAGTAAAGATTCTAGAGGCAAATGGACTTCATTAACCAATACCATTGGAAAGCTTGACGATGATGTACTATTAGAGGAGGTCAGGTCAATGATTTCTCCTTTTGTGCATATTCACAGAGGTGACATTCTTAGACAAAACCTTCCTGGATTGAGAGACTGTGGTTATTCTACATCCAACTCCTTTGCAGAAATACCTGCTTAAGGAAATCGAAGGGATACAGGACACATTTAAGCGGGAACATACTTTGTCTCTCGTGTCTGTACATCCATCACTTAAGGCAGTCTATGTTATTCTGAAAACGACAAGGACATCATTAATAAGGTTACGTTAAACAGCTTCAGGTTGAACCCAAACGAAGGAGTGAAAACAAGGTTTCTTATGGAACTGATCCGGCTTTCGCAGACATTGAATGAGAAAGTTTTGGTATTCAGCCAGTTTATTGACCCATTTATTCTCATTAAGGATCAGCTTCAATCTCTTTTCAATTGGACAGAGGGGAAGGAGGTGTTGCAGATGGATGGAAAGCAAAACGTAAAGATTTGGTAACAAAATATTAACCTTTTCAATGATCCCACTAGCCAAGCGAAAGTGTTACTTGCATCAATAAAGGCATGCCGTGAGGGGATAAATCTCATTGGGGCTTCACGAATTATACTACTTGAAGTTGTCTAGAATCCATCTGTCGAAAGGCAAGCTATTAGTCGAGCATATAGACTGGGACAGAAGAAAGTCGTGCATACCTATAATCTCATTACTGCAGAGACGATGGAAAAAGACAAGTACTGCAGACAGGTTGAGAAGGACAGTTAATCTAAGTTGATGTTTTTCTCTACGACTGTAAAAGGCTCTGAACGAAAGAGTTCATTGTCAGTCTCCAATGATTCAATCTTGGAAAAGATGGTTGATCATGAAAAACTCAAAGACATGTTCAAGACGATTATGACACCTTTGGATCAGTAGGCTCTGCAATAAAAGAACCAAACCAGTGAATATGCTTCATCCTTGGATCAGTCTTGGGCCCGTTTCTGTAGTTAGTTAGGAATGTCTCTATAATTATGTAGTTAGCATTGGACGACCATTTGTTATTCGTTGATAACTTTTTTCTATATGTAAGTGCAACGTGATTTTTTTCATAATACAATGATTCTTAATGCACAATTGCTTATGGTTGAAGCTCTTTCAAGATTACCACTGCAACCCTTATATATTGTCCTTGTTAAAAACAAAAAAAAAACAAATTGTTTCCATTCATCCAATTCGGCAGTGAGTCGATTAGGGGGTCACATTGGCCATGCATTCCAGGATTTTTTTTTGTTCTGTAATCTTAGATTATTTGCGATAGTAAAACACAAATGCTGGCCTATGGGGTAGAACCACATACGAAAATAGTGATTTGTCTTATTGCTTGTAATCGATCCGATTCTCCATGTGTTATTCGGCAATAATATATTGTATCTCATTGTATTGGTACATTGGGTACTTCAAATTAATGACAAATTGCGATAAAAACCCAATATTTAAATGAAATAAGAACATAAGAGGCTCAAAATGCATACCATAAGCAATGGGTTTTTCGTCCTCTAGATTCCTGTCCAACTCAAAAAACTCTTCCAAAGGATTGTGAGTTGTCTTGGTTGAAGTAGAAGAACCAGCAGCAGCAACAGCAGCAGTGCTAGTACAATACTCTGATCTCGCCGCACCAGACAACAACGCCCTTCGAAAAATCCTGGCCACCAACATCTCGATAAACCCTCCAATGAATCCTACATGTAAAAAGCTTTAATGATCACTTCATCAAACAATTGAAATGCAACATTAGGGCTGTACACGGTCCGGTTCAGTCCGGTTTTTACTCTAAACCGCAAACCAAACCGAAAACCACCGGTTTTTAGAATACCGAACCGGCCTCATAAAGAACCGAACCGGTCAGTCCGGTTTTTATATTCGGTTTTTATATTTGTGTTTTGGATATGATTTTTTCTTTTATCATGCAGCAGCTATAGGCCGGGCCTATTAGGCCCATAATAAGATCGTTTTCTCTTATATGTGGGATAACCCATAATAAGATATTTTAACAAAATGTACAGCCCATAATATCACAAAATGACATCATAATATCACAAAATGGACAGCCCATAAAAGGGCATCATAATGAACAGCCCATAACAACACAAAATGGACAGCCCATAAAAGGACATCATAATGGACAATGGACATCACAAAAGGACATCATAATATCACAATGCATGCCAATATGCCATAACAAAATGGGCAGTCATTATATCAGAAACTCACAATACTTATAAAAGGAAAAATAATGGACAATAGTCTATACTAATTCCAAAGTCCAACATAACACTAATGCTTTAAGTATCAATTCCACAAACCCATCAACATCCTTATAGGTATAACAGCTGGTAAATTGCTTGTAGAACTCATTGGAGGCAATGATCAGCACAAATAACAATTTTACCCATTGCCAGCGCTTCAACTGTGGTGGTGCAGACAAAAACATCAAGTGTTAGCTTCTGCTTTGCTGAGATACATCGCATGCTTGGTAGACAAGGCAAGAAAATGGGAATAGTGGCTAATACTCCCTGTCTATACAGTCTATAAACAACAAATGGTTGGTGCATGGGTAAACCTTTCCTCTCTGGATTCTAGAGGAAGACTTTTAGATCAAGAAACAAATAATTTGCATGATATCAAGAGCATCTCCATTGGTTTGGAATCTAATACGCAAAGAGATATCTAGTTATTTTCATCAAAAATCCCTAAATACCAAAATCAAAAATCCCCAAAATCAGACAGAAATCCCCAAATCAAAAAACCCTAAAACTGTATTTGAGAAAGAGAGATTACCTGTCTGCCGGTTGGAACTTGGAACTGCCGACTGCGGTTGGAAGTGCTTAGCTTGTAACCCCAAATCCTTCAGTAAACTTGTTATTCACACCAGCTACTACTGGTAATTAGAGAGTATATATATATATAGAGAGAGAGAGAGTAGAGAGTAGAGACTCGAGAGAATGAAGAGAATAGAGAATTAGAGCTTTAGAGCAAACGCAGCAGGGTGTGGGTTGAGTTTGGTTTGCCAACCCACACCCAAACTTACACCCAAACCACTCCCAGCAGGCACTGTTTGAGTGTGAGTTGAGTGACCTAGCGCTACAGTAACCCAACTGAGTGTGAGGAGCTCACACTCAAATGAAATTGAGTTTGGCGGTGTTTAGATCACCGCGCGGTGATCTAAACATCTCCAAACTCAATTATTTCTCTAGAACATCTCCCTGGCTCCTTCTTCTCACCTAAAACCAAGAAACCCTAGTATAGAGGAGAACCTCTACGTTCTCCCCAAATGGCGAACTCCGGCACTAGTGGTAATAGCTCTACACCGTCGATCCCATCCTCCCAAAACCCACCTTCAACACCATTCGTTCAACACCCATCATCACAATTCACTCCATACCTCTACCAAAACCCATCGCAATTTCAACCACAATTCCAATCACAGACCCCACCTCCCTTTACTATGTCGCAAGGGGATCCCAGTTATGGACAATATCAAAGTCCATTTACATTATCTCAGCCGCAACCTCAGGCGTTTAGCCCGTACTATCAACCCTATCCTCTCACTCAACCTCAAGGTTTTCAATCGCCAAATTACTTTCAGAACTATCTATTCCATGGTGAATCTACTCAGCACAGTCAAAGTGACGCAAATGCGTCAATACCTGTTGAAGCGGCGGCTCCCCAAAAAGATAAAGGAAAAGGAAGAAAGAAAAGAACATCCGTAAAACAAAGACCAATCGTGCAAGTGTCAGAAGATGCTGAGTTTTTGGACGAGACGGATGATGCTGGAATGCATTGGACGGACGCAGACTTTACGTATCTCGCAAGGGCGTGGGTAACAACTTCTGTAAATGTTAATGGCCGCATAAAGGGTTTTACTTTCTATCAAAAGATCAACATTGCCTTTAACCGAGACCCCGAGTGCCCCACACGACGATCATGTGGGTCTACCAAATCTCAGTGGTATGCTCTTAATGCACAATATGTGTCGTACAAGGGGATAGTTGCTCAATAACGATTTAGGAATAACAGCGGAAAAACATAAGAAGATCGGGTACGTTATAGTTTCCTTTAACTCAATTTTAATTATTTATCGTGGATATACACGTTATTTATTTGTATTGGGTAATTTTACAAATTGTAGGAAAACGATGCACACAAAATCTATAAAGGCTTGAATGGCTGCAATGACTTCAAACACCGTGAAGCGTATAAGATTTTGGCGCGGGAACCGCGATGGGCCAACCTAAGGGATGATGGGTTGAACCATGTGGTGAATATACCAAGAAAATATGGCCAGGAAAACATCGGACAATTCTTCTCTGGGGAACTCGGTCGGATCAAACAATCTATCGGAGGACCCCAACGGCTCACCTACACCTCAATCCACGGGCCCAAATTCTGTCTTAGATGGTTCGTTGTATTAGGGTGGAAGCAGGCCCATCGGCCAAAAACTTCACAAAAAGAACATTGCATCACAAAAGGCAATGGAAGGTGTTACTGCATCTGGTAGTGGTATCCATGCTCTGCTGGATGAACTACGGTTGGAGAAGATGTAAGCGAACCAAGAAAAGAAAAGAAGAAGAGCAGAAGCAATACAACACTGGCAAGCCAAAATAGATTTAGAGCAAGCAAAGGAAGATCACAAAATCATGGAGAAAGACTTGAGTACTCTGTCTGCACATCAATTGTAATACTATCTACAAAGGCAGGCTGAGATAATAGAACGTCTGACCAATAGGGGCGGACCAGGTACTTGAATAGGTGATGAAGTGTAATTTAACTTTGTTGTATATTTGAGTTTTATTTCCAAGAATGTAGTTTAGCTTCTAATAATGTAATCGTCTGAATAATGTACTTTGCTATTGAAGAATGCAATCTTGTTTTTGAAATATTTATTTCCGATAATATTGCGTTAAAACAAATACAAGATTAATGCAATATCAAAAACTTGTTTAATAAACTTGTACGACAAGAAGCATTAAATTACATGAATAACACTCAGATAATACAAAAAATAGAGTACTAGGTTTGAAAATTTCCCTTCACGACCCACAAATGCTCGATTAGATCATCCTTTAGATCAAAGTGAAGTTCTCGACTTCGAATCCAGTTCATTTTCGATATAAAAGATTATATTGTTCCGCGTTCGCGTATAATATCGAACGGTTTGCCTTCGATAGTTGAGGGCTCGGCCGGATTGTAGTCTAAGTATGATGGGAATGCACATCGTTCCTCTTCGACGATCATATTGTGCATTATCACGCACGCCTTCATGACATTGCTTAATACCTGGGGGGCCTACAATTTCACCAGATTTTTTACAACATTGAACCGAGATTGTAAAATCCAAAACGCCCGTTCTACGTCTTTTCTGCAACTTTCTTGTTATTGAGCAAATAATTTTTGTTTCGCTATAACCGGATTGTATATGGTTTGGACAAGTGTTCCCCATTTGGGGTATATGTCATTCGCTAGGTAATACCCCATATCATAAGCTTTCCCGGCAATTGTATAATTGCAAGGCGGGGCGATACCATCGGCCAGGTCGGTGAAAAGATGTGATTTTTGCAGGACATTGATATCATTATTAGACCCTAGTAACCCAAAAAAAACATGCCAAATCCAAAGGTCGTGTGAAGCTACCGCTTCAAGAATCAGTGTCGCCTTGGGGTAATGACCAGTAAATTGACCGTGCCAAGCTTTGGAACAATTTTTCCATATCCAATGCATGCAATCAAGGCTTTCTAACATGCCAGGAAATCCCTGGGACTCTCCGATCGCTTTTAACTTTTCGATGTCGGCCGCGTTTGGTGCTCGAAGATATTCTTCGCCAAAAATTTGTAGAACCGCAACACAAAATCTTTTCACACATAACAAGGTTGTGCTTTCTTCTATTCGGATATATTCGTCAAAAAGATCTGCCGGAACACCGTAGCTTAGGAAATGTAGTGTTGCGACTACCTTTTGGTACGGTGATAACCCCATAGTACCAGCGTTGTTGTGTTTCTAGACAAAATAATGATCATGTGCAACGACTGCATCTAATAGACGCATAAACTTGTTTCTACTCATACGAAAACGTCGCCAAAATTCTCATGGCTCATATGTGCAATTCGGCTGGAAGTAGTCTCGTATAATGCTGTAATGCCCCAATTGGTGATCTCGCTTCTTTCTTTTATCCTTACGGCCCATGTCACTCCCGTGATAACTCAATGTTGTATCCTCAACTACTATGTTTACTGCAGCTTGGTGCAGAACGCAAAGTGCCGCCGCACAATTATAGATAAGATCGTCATCGGAGGACGACGATAATAAACCTGGAGGATCTGGTATGGATGAATCGGATGATGAAGAAGATATTTGAGGCTGTGGAGTTGAGAGAAGGGTGTAATACTAGAAGGTAGATATGTTTCGAATGGAAGAGAGGTGTAAAAATGGGAGAAATGTAAAAGGGGAAGAAGTTGTGGGTCTTTTACCCTAAATTTGACGGTGAAATGAACATCGCGCGGTGTTCATTTCACCGCAAAATCTATGTTTGTAGTCCTCAGTGACATTGTTGGAATAGAATTAGGTTTTATTCGAATAAAACTGCTCAGTGCCAAATTGTGCAAAATTGTTGAAATTTATTCGAACAGACAAATAGTCAGTTCGATTAGACATTGAAGAAACTTTACCAAAAACCTAAAAACATCACTAAATAGTCTGTAGAAATATAAAACACTTCAGTGCAAATTTAATCGAACAGACAAATAGTCAATTTCAACAAAAACTTCAGTCAATTTCAACATTAGATAATAATGGCTAATGAACATTAAAAACATCCAAAATATCGTCTACAAATAAATCGTTTACTCAGAATCATCTACATAATCAAAACACAGCTTCTACGTCGTCTAAAAAAGCATAAAAAAATACCTATATCTACTCAGAATCATCTCCAGTACCCCGCCTCCTGCGGCTAGTACTGCCTCCCCTGGTTCGCGGACCAGATCCATGCTGTCACGTCATCGCGCCTCCTCCAGGTGGTAGCGACACCACCCGTACGTCACGCCCCCTCCTCAGCTGTAGGTCCTGAACGGGACAAAGAAACTTTATAAATATTTTGACAAAATAAATATGACATTAAGAAAAAATACCGCAATAAATATATAAATAAATTACTTACATGGGCATATAGCTGATGATCTATACTGTCAATTTACCTGTGGGCAATAGCAATCTCTTCCTCCACCTCCTGGATCCTCTGTGCGTCCCGCGCAGACTCTGCAAGGACGAGTTGCCGTAAACCATGGGTCAGGTGCCACAGCTCCTCTGCGCCATAGGATGAAGACATGGGTGGTGGGTCCCTTAAGCGGGCTATGGGTCAGGTGCCACAGCTCTTCATGTGCCAGGCAAACTAAGGGGAGGTTCCCCTCCATGTGCCACCCCAGGTCTGGCCCCTCTGCCTCGCCAGGCAAACTAAAGTCCTGGGAAAAGCTATGAACCGATGCTAACGTAACCACCACGGGTGTAATACCAGCTCTAAATGCACTCGGTCTGAACAGATCTAGATTCCCCATCCTCTGGGAATCTGCCAACATGTGGCCTACCTCTAAAATTTGTTCAGCCCAGTATGAGGCGTAAGTCTCTCGCACCTCCCCTACCATAAACTGCTCACAGTCAACAAACCCGGCCTGTCTCATCTCATGTAAAGTCGCCGGACTAATATGTGGCGACATGCTAAGCGGAGGATCCAAAGGAATACCCACCTCGCCAGTCGCCTGCCTCCAGCATCTATCCCCCAAGTAATATTCACAGTTTCCATTTGGTACTTGAAGTGGTATCCTTTTACGGGATAGGAGTCAATATGGCATCTGTCTATAATAAAAAAAATTGGCCGCCTGGTCATTTATTTTCCTCATGTTCCCCCTCTCCCATGCTCTGAGGCGAGGATAGGCCAGGTACTTTACCTCTTCCTTGACTATAGGGTGACCAACCCCACAATACTCGTAGAACCAATACTGCAATTTGGAATAACAGGAAAATTAATTAAAATTTATATTTAAGACGTTTATTGGAAGATATTTGATTTGTAAATGGAAAACGTGTTAACATACCGGAAGAAGTTGCACAAATCCAGTGATGGCACCCCCGGTCGTGACTGCGGTATCCATACCATGGTACAGGGAAGCAAGAATAGCCGAACCCTAGTCATATTAGGCAGCCGAGTCCAAATCATTCACGGCCGGGAGATATCCAAGCGGGACGGTGTCGTTGGCCGTTTGGAACCACAAATGCCCCATCATGAAGAGGATAAAAGCACGAGCGATAGTAATATCATCCTCCCGATGGATTTCGACGGTCAAGTACGTCTTCAAATGTGCAATGCTGACGTTCCCACTCTTTATATGACTGGAATCAATGTTGGGGAGCAATTGCCTCGCATTGGATAAAATAGACCATGCGTCATCATATGACACCTGTGTCGGATATCGGCCATTGGACAATGATGTCAGCATAGTAAAATTGAGGGGAGTGACCCCTATCTCTGTACAAGGGAACATAAACGTGTGTGTGGTCGGCTACCAACGCTCTGTAAGTGCCTGAATTAGCCGATTATCCGAATTGCCCAAGCGTATATCCATAAACTGCCCAAAAATATTTACCACAACGTCCCTTACAGCTAGAAGTGTGGTAATATCCTTCTACACTTTGAACACCGTAGAGAATGTGCCGTGCACACACATCGAATCCCGATTCTGTTCATTGAGGCATTTTGTCAAACACTTGATATATAGGAAAAACAATTTCACAATTATACTAAAACTTATCGTGAGTTCATTTCCCGTGTAATAGATGTGACTGACTCTGTCTAGGAGTTGGGTAATACAACTCTGCGGGAAGTTATCTTCGGTTGGGTTTGGTATATCTTGGGGTTGAACATCTTCAAATTCCACCCACTTTTTCTTCCTCCCGGACCTCGAGCGAGTTACAGAACGCTCAGGATCTCTTCTTCCTCTAAACCCAGGCAGAGTACTGGGGTGTGGGTCTCCCTCTGGCATTTGCATTTTGATTTTTTTGGAATTAAAGTTTTTTTTACCAAGGTATTTTTGAGAGAGAGGTAGATGTAAATTTTTTGACAATAGTCGAATTAACATTTTGAGTATACAGATATTGCGGCGGTATTTAGAACCCCGGGCGGTGTTCTTTTTACCGCGCGGTGTTTTAATCTCCTCTAAAGTGAAAAAAAAAAAAAAAAAAACCACGTTGCAAAGTCACACTAGCTGCTGGGATGAGAAAAGTGTGAGTTGTGGGTTTGGTGGGCTAGGGTGTCAGAATCCACACCCAAATCCACACTCGCTGCTAGAGATGCTCTTAGAGATCATATCATATTAAATTATTCATCCCAAAGTTTGCCTAATATAATGGCATTATTCACACCAGCTACTACTTAAGTTATTATTATAGCCCCTCCAGTTCGGTTTGGTCGGTTAACCGAGGTGAGTAACCAATAACCGAACAGGGGCAGTCCAGTTCCTCACTTTTCATACCGAAAACTGAACTGGCACTGTTACAAACCAGACAAAATTATCGGTTCAGTCCGGTTCGGGTTGGTTTTACGATTTCGCCGATTTCTCTGTACAGCCCTAGTATAAACCTAAGCTAGTTCAGTTTAATATGTTGTTTGATCATTTTTGCATGTTATCCTGGTTCTGACTTGTATTTTGTTTGGATAATTGTATCGTAAACCAGTTCTTATAATTAATTTTAATTTTTTCTAATAAAATACTCAAATTAAATTTATTAAAAACATCAATACATGTACTCAAAATTATAACAAAACACTTATCAATACATGCAAGTGATTGTAATATTACTTATTGCATTAATAGTCAAATTGTACGAAAACCAAATATCTGTTATTCACCTTCTTCACTTTCTTCGCTTTCTTCACTTTGCTCGTTATTCCACATTACATTAGAAATTGGTTCTCTCAATTGAATTACAGTTTCTCGTTGTGCCATTCGCGAAGTACCCCTAGTTCCTTGTATTTGCACATGATTTTCTTCATCTTCATCTTCACTATCATCTTCTTCCATTTCACTGAATAGCTGATCATTTTTGTTATCCCTTCTTATATGGTTATGTATGATACAACATGCAATAACAATCTTCACATGTGTTTCAAATGGGTAAGGATGAGCAATTCTCAATATAGCAAAGCAGGCTTTCAATATGCCAAAAATGCGTTATATAACATTTCTGGCCGATGAGTGTCGGTGATTGTACAACTCCTTTGCATTTCTTGGATTATTACCACCCGCGAATTAGCTTAAGTGATATCTAACACCACGAAATGGCGTAAGAAAACCATGTATGTTTGCAAAACCTGCATCGACGAGATAGAATTTCCCTATATATATAAAAATAAATTTATTATATATTCGAATTTAATTTGATCCTATTAGTACCCTTAATAAGTTATACCTTCAAGGATTTAAAGCTTATCTTCTCTTGTCAAAGCTGGTTGTAGTACACATGAGTCTGAAATCGAACCTTCCTAGCCCGCCAAAACATATTGAAATTGCAAATTGAATGAACATGCAACTAAAGCATTTTGCGTAATACTCCCTTTTCGATTGCGAAAAGCTCCTGATCATCAGCGTTTATAAGAGTTGGGATGTGCGTACCATTTATTGCCCTCACACAATCCTTATGAAAATTTCATAAAATGTTAGAGTACAAAATTCAAAAAGATACTCAAATCTTTATTAAACATCTAACCTTAAAATATGGAAAAAATTTGGATCATTTAAGATCTCCTTTGGAGTATCAGGCTTTGCACGCTGTAAGATTTTTGGTGCAAGAGAAACAACGGCATCCAAAACAGTATTGAAGTGGCGACTAACAGTTTTTCCAGAATGTTGATATCGTTCTTAAACTATTTTGTTGTGTTCGTCATGACCAATAGTATATAGGAACATTCCTACTTGCTTATCAACACTAGTTCCCCTCGTATTACGCAAGGAGCCTTCCGTTGTTAAAATATCACACAACTTTTTTAAAACAAGTTTATCCATACGAAGGTTTTCATACATCCGAACAGGATTACCGTCTACTAATTCAGCAATGTATTATTTACCAGTTAATTTTGAGTTCGACATGGTTCCTTTGATATATGATTCTCGTAGTAATGAGAAGCTGCAACTGCAACTGCTGCCAGTACAATCATATCTTCTTCATCAGAATCATAGTCGCCCATCGTACTTTACTTCCTGCACTTCGTATAAATTAATATTCAAAAATGTAAATAACCACAAAATTAGAAAATATTACCAATTTATTATGCAATACTGCATTAAATTTTAAATGAACTTACAAATCAATGATGAAAGATCTTATTTAAATAATAACTAAATAAACAAAAAATAATTTTAGAGGTTGTAATTCTAATTGTCTTTCTTAGGATTTATTTTCCACATCAACCACGTCTTTCGTTTATTTTCGGCTAGGTTCATAAACATTCTCATTTTTCCTTCATCCTCGAGAAGAACGCAAGCTTTTAGATAATCACCCTCTAGTAAATCCGAAATAGTGTCAAGCGCTTCAATGACATTTGGTTTCTTTTCACTCTCTGGCCTCCTATTTTTTATTCCATCGACTGCGGATGCAATTGATTTTAAAGCATCAATCATGCCTTTACCAGTACTCTTTTTTCCTTTTTTGATATCTTTAGCAGTTGAAGTTGTTTCTGGCAATTTGCATTTTTTCTTTTTCTTGGTTTTTTCTACTTCATTGTTTACAAGAGGCTGAGCTTAAGTTACGTTAACATCGCTCAACTTTTCAAACTTCAGATCTTTAGCCGAGCGAGCAAATTGTCTTGTTGTTGCTGGTTTTCCACAAATCTCATCAAGATCGTGGTAGTTCGACATTGTTTTAGTTCGCATAGGTTTAGCTTCAGGATGCTCTTGCATGTGGTCGTGTATAAATTAGTAGCTTATTTTAAATAATAAATTATAAAAATTATAAAGTTACACACCTTTAGATACTCATCCCAAACATAACTATCAGCTGTCACCATATGTTTCTCATCATCCGATCCAAATCCACTTTGGTCTAGGAGAGCCTTCAAAATCGTGTAGATATTTCTTAACTTCTTATGTCGATTTTTCAGAACCTCCTTATCATCATTCATATTTTTATACTTTTCGTTCATTTTTTTTTCATGTCAGCCCACGCAATCTTCGTAAACGAATTTTCATTTCTTTGTCCCGCACATACTTATTCTAACATGAGATCCAAAAAGTAACGATCCATCAGCGGGGTCCACTCAGTTCTACCGCGATTATTGTTGAAAGTGCCCGCATTATCCATAGGTGGGTCTACAATTATTAATCAAAGTTAGATTTTAGATTACATAAAAAAATATATCATGTTGTTGGTGGTTTAGTCCATCTTCACAAGATGGATGAAAAAAATTTACAGCGAAATCCATAAATCACAATTCACAAGTCGGACAACAAGATGTTAGAATTGCTTATGGTATGAAGAATGGTAAACACTATACAAATGACAAGGAGTTAAAGTGCAATAATACAAGACATGAAATGTTTTCATTATGATTTACTCTTCTTTGCTTCTTCCTCTTGCTTCTTTGCAGGCGGAAAAAGCAACTTGAATGTCCACACGCCCAAAAGAGTTGCCTCGATGGGAGCAAGCCAATATACATATAGATGTTTTTGGCTTATATGTTTGCCTCGAGCAAATGCCCACCCTATGACAGCAGCAAGGTTCAAGACCTCTGCATTGGTGGTTTGGGATTGGGTTATCTTTGTTTGGGAATTTGAATACTTGAAGAGAGTTTAAACCTCTGCATTGGTAGCTAGTGGTGTTATTTCAAGGATTCGCATGGTTGTTTATTGGATTAACATTGAGCCTTTGAGGGAGACAGCTACCAAGATCCTTTTCAAGTTTTTGGTCGATCTTTGCATTGCTGGTTGCAGGACTTTTATGTATTCAATCTCTTTCGGTTGTCATTTTGGAGAAAGAAGCGTCAATTAAGATAGTGCTAGATGTTTTATCTCTGCCAGGAGCCATTCTATTATTATTGTGCTCATACAAGAGATACAGGTTTGATGAAGTGGGTGGTGCTGTCAATGGTGCAGCTCTTTATACACCTTTAAATGGTAAAACTAATGATACCAATTCTGATAGTAATGTAACTCCTTTTGCAACAACTGGTTTTTTCGATACAATGTCCTTCTGGTGGTTAAATTCCTTGATGAAGATGGGTAAGGAAAAAACCTTTGAGGATGAAAATATTCCCCGATTGCGTGAGGTAGATCGAGCAAAAACCTGTTACTCGTCCTTTATTGAAAACCTGAATAAACAAAAAGGGAACAGTAAATCTAACTCGTCGCCCTCAGTTATGTGGACTATAGTTTACTGCCACTGGAAAGAGATTGTAATTTCCAGATTGTTTGCTTTACTTAAGGTACTCACTCTATCTGCGGGTCTTTTGCTTCTGAATGCCTTCATTGAGGTTGCCGAAGGGAATGAATCTTTTAAACATGAGGGCTATGTATTGGCTGCGTCGCTATTCTTAGCTAAATGCTTAGAATTTCTATCACAGAGGCAATGGTATTTTTGTTGCAGAATTATCGGCATCCAAGTGAGGTCTTTGCTCTCAGCTGCTATTTACAGGAAGCAACTGAGATTCTCTAACACTGCTAAGGCAACGCATTCGACTGGGGAGATAATGAACTATGTGACAGTAGATGCTTACAGAATTGGTGAATTCCCTTTCTAGTTTCATCAAGCGTGGACTACTAGCCTCCAACTTTACATTGCTTTAGCAATTCTTGTCCATGTTGTTGGGCTTGCGACAATTGTTGCTCTAGTCATAATTGTTCTCATCGTTCTTTGCAATGCCCCCTTAGTAAAATTACAGTATAAGTTCCAAACAAAACTTATGGTTGAACAAGATGAGAGGCTCAAGGATAGAGGGTCAAGTGAACAAGAAAGTGTTGAAACTTTACGCATGGGAGATGCATTTCAAGAATGTTATAGAATGAGCTTAACTCCAGTAATGGAACCGAGTACCTGAGCAGGGATTCTGATACAAATAGTGAAGAGAAACCACTAAAGCTCCCAAAAATTACAAGTGACAACAACGTAAGAAGATTATAAGAACCACCTTTACGAATCTTACTTAACCCTGCAAACACAAACATACTCAAAATTGAGAGACACCCCTTTATGATTTTTCCTCTGGGTTGAGATCCCAACCCCATAAAATTGTGTACAAAGAGCTTAATCAGAGCTCCTGACCTTACCCACATCAAGGAGATGATGAAATCTGATGTAACTAGACCAACTCTTCCTGCCATTATTGTTCCCTCCCTCTCTCTCTCTGTGAGATTATGAGATTTTATTTATTGGGGTTTGATGATGATTCGCTGAATGAGAGAATTGGTGCAAAAGAGAACTTATTTGACATTTCTGGGATTGTTTCAACATTGGATTGAGATTGGACGATAAAGATGGACTAAACCACAAGATGGAATTTGTTAGCTGGATTATTCAGTATCTTTGTCAAAACCCTAGAATCATACTCTTTGGCGGACCCTCCTAAGGAGTAAAATACTTAGAATTGTTTTTTGCTCTACAGTCTACAACATATGGATATAATCCTTTTATAAAACAACCCCGAATTGTAAAGTGGATCAAATGAAAGCAAAGCTGGGAACAAAAAGTCATTCTTAATGTTGATGGATGTCTTAAGGAAATTGACTTCAAAGGGGTCTTTCTCTACTAAATCAGCTTAGCAGGCTATGAGGAAGAAAAAAAAGTCAAAATTCATTGGTACAATATAGTATGAGACAAAAATAGTGTTCCTAAACATTCATTCATCAACACAGATATACAACTATCGTGGGAAGAACTATCTAAAGCCAAAATATCGTCAACTACACATCCACTTTCAAGTGTCTACGCCGAATACTTCATTACTTCTACTCTCGCGTCAACTACCAATACTGTAATTAGTTTTGTTTGAAGTGTCTATCTAAGCATTTAGTCCCCAATACAAACTATAATAATAATCCAACCCAGAATAAGCTCTTCAACCCCATTTCTCTAATAAAACACGAACCAAATCTTCTTATTACATACTACTATCTAAACTAAAATTGATAATACCTCATTTCATAACGATACTCCAGTACTAATATTACAGTATACTAATCCCATTTCTACCTCAAACCAATCTAACTATTATCCAATTAATCAACAAATTTAACCACATTTCATAACTTAAATCCAAACCCAATGACTAAAACTACTTCAAAGCCTCAAATCTTTTACATAAACATAGATAACTTTGTAACTCTATATAACACACATTAGACTAAACATTTCATACTGATCGAGAATCTAGAAAACATGCACAACCCAATTCAACTCAATCTTACTGATGATAACTATATCAACAATAATCGATACATCTAAACACATAAAAATGGGCTATCAAATCGAATTGAGGTAAGGGTTGAGAGATAAAACCTTGAATTCGGGAGTTGACGATTGAGTTGTAGTTGTTTGATTGTTGATAATTGAAACTTGAACTCTAGAGAGAGAGAGAGAGAAAAAGAAAAACTTGATTGATGATCTGAAGTAGAAACTTGATTCTCCAAGGTTTCAGTTCGAGAATGAGGAAAGGTTTGGAGTAGGCATGCTCTGTATTTTTTTTGAAATTTTTTTTTGGAGTTGGGGGAGGAAAAAACTAGAGATTAGAGATAGAGTAGAGGATGCCTATTTGTGTTTTCTTTGGAGATGAGAGAGAGAGCTTGAATCGGTTAATGGTGAAACAATGATATGAGATAGAGAGTAGAGGAGGCCTATTTGTGTTTTCTTTGGAGAAGGGCTCTATTCTCTGTACTTTACTTTCACGATTTAAAAAAGTTAAAAACTAGTTCTGTTTCAAAACGAGTAAAAGTCATTCTAAGAAAAAACTGGTTATCGGCTATAATTGGGACAGACTAGTTCAAAACAAAACTAAAAAAATTGGTCCCACATGTTGCCAAACATTGGTTTTTTTACATTAACCGGTTCTGAACCGAACCAACCAAGTTTTAGAGGAGGATTTAGGGTTATGCATTTCTTATTTCTTAATTATAATATATATATATTAAGGGTATAATTGTAAAAGTATTATATGGGGGTGGGCGGTTAAGGGATTTTTTTTATTAGTCCCAAATCCACCTCGATCCCCGACGGATTTATACAAGCTTCGCCCAGACCTGCCCCCATACCCGATATAGTCATCCCAAATCCTCTCCAAACGAGGTGGGGCGGGGCTGGGCAAATTGTTATCCCTAAGAGGAAGGTAATTAAAGCATTTTCAAGAGATGAAACAACGAAACAACAAAAATAAGTTACCAAGCCCTAATTTGTTGGATTAAGTGAAATTGGGATTATTGGAAAAAATATTGTAAAAACACGAGACGACATATATGTAGGGGCCATTTCCCTGAAGGAATGACTCCCCACGTACTCACGTTTAAAAGCTCCTGCACGTTAGAATAAAAATAGGAGAGACATATTGTAAATGAAAACTCTACAAATACCGCCGTTATCTCCTCTCCAAAAACACAGAACAATACAATTCATTTTTTATTTTTATTTTTCTCTCTCTCTGTGTGCTTCTGAGCTCTCTCTCATTTTTGTTCACAGTTTTGCTGAGGTGAATACCTGCACGTAGTCTTCAATTTTTCATTACTGAGACTACTGTATCGATAACACTACTTATTGTATCTTGGGAAGAGATCAGACTGCGAATACCTATACTTGAAGGTAGGTCAAAATACTCTTTAAAGAAAGTGGGACCTACGCCTTGAGTTATTTCTCTCATTGATGTTGCTGTTGTTTTGTTTGCCAAAGTTTTGTTGCTATTTACCAAAGTGTTGTTGTTGTTCTGCACTTCCCATACCGCACTAATATCAGTTCATCTGCTTCTTAGAATTATGAGTTGCGATTCCGTTTTAGGGAAAGCTATATCGCAGTTTCTACCATTTTATATTTCCATCAACCTTGATTTAATAATCAAGTTCAATGAAAATCGTCATCATCAAGAAGCTCACAATGGTATAGGGTATAGGGAGTCTTCATCGTGTGTTTGTAAAGGTTGTTTACCTTTAATCATTTATCAATCGGAGAAGACGTAGGATCTGGTGGTTTAGAAGGTAAAGTTGGTTTTGAATTTGTAGTCATGTAAAAGAGAAGTTCAAATGAGAAGGTTTGATTTGGATAGAGAAAAGGAATCTGAACATAGGTATTGTAGTTAGGAAGTAGAAAGGAGGACTTTTCTAAGCTAGATGCAAAAGAAAGTTGGCCTTCCTTGGGCGTACAATAATGGTAAAGGTTAATTTTTGTTCCCATTAATTTGTTTTCCTGAGAATATGTTATTGAGAAGCTGAGGCCTGAGGGAATATGTAGGCTTTGGAGATGGCAGCCCAGAAAAACACATAACACAGACTCACAAATCACAACAGTCGACATGAGTTAACACATGCCATATGATAATTTCGGGAAAGTTATTGTAAGAGCCTAATTTCGTATTTCGAACTTAGTTTCTCACACCAAATACGATAAGAGCGTTAATAAGAAATAAGTAATCACTGACACAAGATTTAGCGTAGAAAACCTTTGAATAGGTTAAAAATCACGACCTCTCTTGAGAATTTTAAAAAATAATCTTATTGAGAGTGACTAGCTATTACAAAAAATGCTCTGAATAGTTCTGTATAGACTTTCTTGATAGGAAAAGTCTGTCGTTAATCTGCAGTTCTATGATCCTATTTATAGGTCTTATAATATGACCGTTATTCACTTTAATAATGAACGTTACAATCATAGTATTGATGAGTCTTCATAATGGTTGTGCAACGGCTTGAGTAACTCTTCTGTCTTGTAACGACTTCATTAAATAACGTCGTGTGTCAACGAGTTCAAGCTGTTTCCACAGATGCCGATTAGATGTATGTTGGTCGAAGCTAGGGATTGAGATCGAGAGTGGGAATAGGCCCTTACAACCTCCATCTCTCAGTCAAGAGCACAAGAAGCATCATTAGCGAGTGGTGTTGGTTGAGAAGCATCATTAGCGCTACATTAAATGTGCAACGTGATCGTATGTTGACGAGGTGTATGGTGGCCGAAGTTGAGACTTGAGGTCGAGATCCATAATAGGCCATTACAGTTATGTTTTTGGTTTTTTTTTGTTATGTTATGTATTCACCAAAACTGCTGATACAAGTAAACAAATTGGGAATAAGGTCTATTAAATGAATAGAACACAAAAGAATATGACTAACAAAAGTTTATCTAGTTTAAGAGATCATAACTTGTAATCATATCAATCTTAAGCAATAAAGTTACAGTTACTAAAATCTTCAAACCGAGGTCATGGTTTTTACCTATTCAGAGGTTTCCACGCTAAAACCCGTGTCAATTCATAATCTCTATTATATTTGTTGTCACATTTACATTTGGTGTAAGAGCCTTTCGAGATATTACGAAATTAGGTCCTTACAAATTTCTCTTACAAAATTGATTGTAGCTACCCACCCTGCTTTAGCTTACAAAATCAAGAAGAAGAAAGGGAAAAAAAAAACACACCAACAAGTCATAAAATGTTATGACATTTTATTGTGTAGGGCGAAAAATTCCCGCTAAGAGTAGGCCTCTTTCCATGGTGATAAACAAATTGAGTATACCTGCTAGGTGTAGGTGCAAGGTGTAGGGCAAAACGAATTGAGCATTCAAGTCATAAAATTGCTTATTGATAGCTTCCATGTATAATGTCGTGCTATGCACTTATTGCCAAAATCAAAAGTGTAACTTGATTTCTTATCGTTTGCCATTAGTTCCAAATACAATAATATGTCTCATGTTTAATTAAGGTGTAGGATATGACAAACTTTCAAAAGAAAATATGTGATGCTCTTATATTGAGGGCATACTTGTCTATACCACTTGAAAAAAATTGTTAACATTTTAATATTGATCTGGGGTAAGCTTTTAAGATTTTGGGGTATATTAAAATTTCTCTATTTGAATGTTTTAAGACTTGATATCATTTGTTTCTCTTTCATAATAAGGGCAAACTTGTTATTCAAACCAACAACTTTGAGAGAAAAGTGGTAGTTAGTAGAGCATCTCTTAAAGTACCTCACTCGGTTTTTCTCCTCAAAAAGCAAGGTTGAGCCTTGCTTTCTAAGGTGCAACCTTGCTTTTTTACGTCCCAATTTGGCACCCAAGTGTTGGCGTCTGTTTGTTTTCTAATCGGGCGCCTAAACCTTAAGTGTCCAGTTATTTTATTATTTTTAAATTCAAATCGGGTGCCTAAACCTTAGGAGCCTAATGAATATTATTTATTTATTTATTTAAAAAAATAAAAAATGAAACATGCGCCCAACATTTAGGCGTCTGTTAAAAAAACCAACTAAAATACTATTGGACAAAATTAGACCTCACTCAGTTGGATTTTAGTTTTTTTTCGCCGATCTTAGTGAGGTACTTTAGGAGATACTCACGATCCCCAAATCCCCAAAAAGTATGAGACAAAATGCTAAACACCTGAATCAACAATATCACCTCCACAAGTGTAACTTGCAAAACAACCCTTACAACGATCATTAGTTTTGTTTCAAATTCGACTATGTTTTTCGAGAATAAATCCTCGCTCTGTTATTATGGAATTGTGTATATTTAGCAACTGCACCAAGGAATAATATAGAGGCACACAAAGTAAGAAATTAAGAATTTTCAAATACGGCCAATCTTGTACATGGCATTAAAGCTTCCAGACGCGCTTCTCCGGTGTCTCACCTCCTCTTCGCAGATGATTGTCTCCTCTTTTGTCACGCCGATATCACAGAAGCTTTGGAGCTTAAAAATGTTCTCGATTCCTTTTGCGGAGCGACGGGCCAGCAACTCAATTTGACAAAATCTGGAGTATTTTTCAGTAAGAATCTTCCTCATCGTCACTGTCGTATTATTTCTTGTCTCCTTAAGATCAATATTATGCCCTCTGACGAACATTATCTAGGAACCAACCTGTTCTTTCATCGTTTCAAAGCCCAGACCTTTCAACGGATTGAAGAACGTATTTCCTCTCGGTTGCAATCCTGGCGGGGAAAACTTCTTTCACAGGCAGGTCATACGGTTCTTATTCAGTCTGTAACTTCGGCCATTCCCTCGTACCAAATGTTCTATTTCGCTCTCCCCCAATCTACGTGTAAAAATATCAACCGGCTTCAACGTGATTTCTAGTGGGGCCAGGGGAAAGATGCTCGGAAACCTCTTTACTTAAAAAATGGGCGAAAGTTTGCCGCCTTAAAAGAATGGGGGGCTTGGGGATTCGGGAAGCTGGGGCGACTAATATGGGACTGAATCCCATATTGGTCTGGCGCTTACATCAAAAGCCTGATGAATTATGGGGCCGAATCCTGAAGGCCAAATATTTCCCTGACTGTGACATTCTGCAGGCCCCAAAGAAAGCTGACTCATCCTGGACTTAAGGAAGTGTTCAGTCATCGATTGCGACTATTAATAACCACTCGTTGTGGCAGATTTGGACAGAGCAGCGGGTGCGATTCTGGACAGATCCCTGGATTCCACCTGATGGGAGGAGGAAACCTAACCCTCGGCCGGGTGTTAGTATGGAGGAACGTCCGTAGTGGGTGAATCATTTTATCAACCCTGTCAGCTGCTCATGGCGGAGAGCGGAATTATTTAGATGGTGTGATGATGTTTCGACTAAGCTTATATTTCTCATATTTACCTACCTCATGAAGGCAACTTGGATGAGTTGCGGTGGTGCCCTTCTAAAGATGGGAAATTCTCTATCAAGTCTACCTATCGTGCTCTCATGTCGAGTAACCACATAGAACCCGTCCTTGGTAAATTGTCCTTTTTCCTACGCTTTGGAAGAATAAGGCCTCCCCTCGGGCTCAGATGTTCGCTTGGAAATGCCTTAGGGATATGATTCCCTGCCGTGATAAGATCGCGGGTCGTCTATCCTTAACTGATATCTCTTGCTCCTTATGCTTGGACCATATTGGAACCCTCCACCATTTCCTTCTGGAATGTGCCTTCACCCGTGCGGTTTGGTTTGGCACGTCCTTCGGGGGGATGCTTCATAAGGCTTCGCATCTCACCGTTTAGGAATGGATTACTCAATGGATTTTGCCTCCCTCGGACTGGCCTATTGATCGAGATATTTGGACCCTGGTCATTTTTTCTCTTTACTGGATGATTTGGAAGACCCGATGTGCTTGGACCTTTCAAAATATTAAACCAGATCCTGTTTGTATCTCTCTGACCCTTAATAAAATGATTGCTAATGAACCATTTTTTCGACATGAACGTAGTATTATTAAGGTCCCTTGGGGTATTCCGAATCCTGGTTGGGTCAAAATAAATGTTTTAATTGTATTGGTTTAGTTACCCGTGATTCTAACAATGTCTTCCTATTTCAGATTTGCCTCTTCGGAAGAGGGCGAGACAATAGCAGTCCTCGAAGGAGTCTGTTGGGCAATTGAACGGGGGCATCAACAGGTGATAATCGAGACAGCTGCCGAAACCATATATACCTTTTGTAGGACAGGAGACGCTAATATTTCGTGGACTACGAAAGCCATTTTGCAAGACTGACTCGCTCATCTTAATACCGTTGATAATGTTTGTATTTGCTTCGCGCCTTGAAGTGCTAATTTTGTTGCCCATGCTATTGCGGCTAAGCCTATGGGTGTTTGTTCTAGTTGGTCGTGGTATGATTCTCCCATGAGTGGTTGCATCCATATCTGGGGGTTGATCGTACCATTTTTGTTACACATTTTGCTTATTAATATACTATACGGGTTACCAATAAATAAAAAAAAGAATTTTCAAATGACTATTACGAAAATATCCCAAGACCTTAAGCTGCTACTTCAGGTACAAAATATCGTATCACTTTTATCTTTAGCCAGAAAGTCGTTTTCCACATACTGCACTTCCTATTTTGGTTGTAGCAGACAATAAGATGATGATACTTGTTCGTCGGCATCGACTTCACTCAGGTGGTAACTGGCTGATTCGCCGAGCGGGTTGCTATATTTGCAATTACTTTATCTTTTTTCCCTCCAATTTGCATTTTACAAAATGATATTTTTTTTTTTTTAAAAAGGAATATATATTTTTCTTAGACAAAAATGCCCACAAATAGCATTTATTTATTTGTTTCACATCCCTTACCTATAGGACAAATTTGTCATTCAATGTAATATATGTTTGGGAAACGGTTTTCATTGGTGTTTAGAGATACCATACAACAGAGTCTAATTTATTAAGTCTCATCTTCGTCTCCCTCACTCTTTCTCTCTCTAGAACAACAAACAAACTTCTTTCTCACTCTCAGAGAAACAACACTTTAGGAGAAAAAATGGGTAATTTCAACCAGGTTTGTTCTTTCATTTTGCTTATATGTATCAATGTTCCTCTATTCTCTTGTTTTTAGCTTGAGTGGATCAGTTTGTAATACCCATTAATGGGTATTTCTTCTTTCTTATTGATGTAAGTTGTAACCTCTGTTTTTCTCTCTTGAATGCTTAGAGCAATGGGTATCTCATGAATCTTGAGTTTAATGGGTATGTATGGTTAATGGGCATAATGGGTATCTCTGTAAAACTCTGTTTCTCTAATAGGTTGTTAATGGTTATCTCTTCTTTATATTCGTTCTTGCTGATCGTTAACCTCTGTTTCTCTCTAAGTAAGTAATGGGTGTTTGTTGGTTTATTTGGGGTGTTTAGAGCTATTTTTTGCAAATTGTTACTGGGTCTCTCTTGAATCTTGAGTATAATGGGTATCTTGTTAATGGGTGTTTATGGGTATCTATTGGTTCATATAGACTATAAGAGTGCTCTGTTTAGTTGTGTGGGTATATCATGTTAATTTTTCTTATGTGCAATATAGTTTTTAATTTGCATCTCTTGTTTTGGAATGTAGTTTTTAAAGCACATTGTTTAGAAGAGTGTAGTCGTCGAGAGGACACTACTATATGGTCCCTTGTAATTTTGGTTAAATCACCATGATGTTTAAAAGAGTTTGAACATAGCAAACTTTATTTAGTGTTCATAAATTCCATTGTCACAAAGTGATTTTACGACTTTGTTTGTGAGACCTACTCATATCCCATCTCCCCCATCTCCTAGGAGGAGGAGCATTGTTGCAACTATTTCAATGGAGGTGGCCATCAAGATGACATTTATATGTTTTTTTGCTTTAGTTTTGTTTATTTGCCTGTGATGAAAACATTTTAATTAACACCATTTTTCGAGATTGAATGTGACCTTCTGCAATTCTGAGGCAATGTGTTGAGTCTTTGTTATTTATGTTTGTATATGTTTATATATTGGTTTAGTGGTAAAATGTAGGTAGTTAAGGTGCCAATGATGTATAATTCGCACGTATTATCATATTATATAAATGACGATACATACAAATTGTCATTTATGATTGTAATTGAAGTAGCATTTTCTAACATAGTAGAGTATACCAGATACTCTGTTTCTGGTTTAGTGGCATTGTTTGAACCATTTGTGTTTCGGAGTAAAGCAAGATGAAATCAAAGTAAAGCATAATACAAATAAATGTGACACAATCTCAGAATGAAGTATTGTTGTTACAAGTACAGGGACATCGGGGACTTGCTAAGGCAATGACCATGATGTAATGATGCATAATATATACCAACACAATATTGGCTACAAACAATGATAGTATAAATGACAATCTTTTTGATTTAATTCTTGGATCATCTATGCAATTAAGGTATTTATTATGCTTAAGCAATAACATGTAGGTCGTCTAAGTTTAACACTATTGAAAGTTACAACAAGAAAACATACATAATTCTCAATTTAAGCAACTTTGCAACAAGAAAATACCCTATGGATTGGTGACCAAATGGGATTTACAAATGCTTTGAACAATTTCAGCACTAAACGTTTTGGGTTATAATAAAGAAATAGGTCTTGCTAAGTCAAGCGCCGGTTAGGTAGGATGATATCGGTGTTTAGAAACGACATGTTAAACCGAAGCCCATTAAAAAATAATTATTAATTATGCTTTGGAATACTCCTAAGAAATATTGCCTTGCAGTGCGGGCCGCTTTTCCAGATAGGGCTATATTGGGCGCCGCTATGCCCCACGAGCTTGTACATCCCGATCGCACGTGCATGTACGCCGCACGGTCTCATATTTTGCTGATCTCTAGGAATTGTAGAGTCGCCCTCGAGTTTTAAGCACAGTTGGAACCTTCTTCCCTTGTTGTAAGTTGAGTAACTTGAGGTTGAGCATCTGTACTTAGGGTTGGCAATATGGTGGTGACTGGTGAGTAACATGTAAGAAACGTTTAATTTCCAATATCTTCAAGACTTAAGATCAGATTCAATCATGTTGTGCCCATCGCAAAATGTGTTAACGCCAACAAGATAACTGTGTATGCATGTATGAGACTTCTCCATCTGTCAAACGTCGCCCAGAAAATTGTTACCGAGGAGAATACAAGAAACTTATCTGTCATTGAAGGAAGAAAAACCCGGGACGAAACCGAAACCTTTGCATTATAAATAATTTGTAAAATGCACATAGACAGTGCTCTCTGATTCTAATTAAACGAAACAAAAGATAACATAAAATGCCTAAACGAGACTTTCAGGGGGCTGATTTACCAGATGTTGAATTTTCATCATCTGAATGATTCTCCCAAGCTTTCGAGGTCCTCCCCAACTTCTTCTCAACCTCTTCGAAAGCCAACCCTTTCATTTCAGGAACAAACATATACAAGTACACCAAAGCTCCACTTGATATGAAGCCAAACAACATGAATGTGTAGCCAGACCCAGTTAGGGAGAGAAAAGTTTGGCTCACAATGAGATTTGAGACCCAATTAGCTACCGCAGCCATTCCTCTGCAAATTCCTCTATGTCTCAAAGGCTAGATCTCCGAGTTAACAATCCATGGGACTATTCCCATGCCAGGCGAGTAGGCGAGAATATAAAGTCCTAAGAGAAGAATTGCCAAAAGCCCGACATTGCTTGGACATCCCCTACTGTACCATTCCCGAGCCCCCGTTTAACATGTCTTTTTTGATCCAAAAGCCAGACATGCACCGGGTTTTAGCTGTAAAAGGCAAATATGTCAGTTCTTGCCAAAAACTATATATAAACAAGAACAATGTAATATAGATTTACTTACATGGTCACCAGAATTAGCGCAGAAGCCACAATCATCAGCGGCAGCCAGGCATAGCATGCAGTCCCAGTTTGTTGCATTGGGTGCATTGGTGTAATCAACACAAGTACTATTCCCAAAAGCAGTAGTGTTAACTCCACTAACAGCTGGAGCATGTTTTTTTCGCATATTCAAAGACACCCGTTAACATAAAAAGACAGATAATGATTTCGAGCATGCTCACAAGAGGCAATTTTCTCCTCCTGTATCTATCAACGAATAGCATGCTAACAATGGAACCAAAGGCATTAAGTCCAGAAGTAATGAGAGAAAGTGCCAGGGCCACACTATTTGAAGCATATCCAGCTAACTGAACTATTGTGGGACTATAGTACATCACAGTGTTGATTCCCACAAATTGTTGAGTAACTTGACAACCTGTCCCAGCGGCGAGCCCTCTAGGAACTACAGTATTGCTCCATGCATTCTTGATTTTAGTGAAGATGTTTCCTGCTCCAATGGATCCTTCCTCGGCTATTTCAGCCTCAACCGATAGCCTTAAAGCTTCCACCTCTGCCTCTACCTCATGAGGTGGGTATAGTTTCTTCAAGATTGCTGCAGCTTCCTCTTTCCTATCTTGGTAAGACAAAAAACTGGTAAGAAAGACATGCTGCAAGATAGAAAGAATAAAAACAAAAGGTACACTATGTGTACAAATCAAGGCACCCCAATAAGAGAAACATGAAGGGGGCATGTTGAGAGGAAAATGACGCCTAAATACTAACTTTTTGGTAGAGCCAACGGGGAGAAACATCATTAAGATAAACTGAATGACAGAGGGCACTGCTGTAACTCCAAACATCCAACGCCAAGTTCCGCTTGTCTGCAACAAAACCCACATGTTATATATTCAAATAGAGATACTATCTCATTCTATCACAACGGAATTGAAGCATACAAGTCTAGGTGCTTTATATATACGTACATGGGCGAATACTAGATTGACAAGGTATGCTATAAATTGCTCTCCTGTAATTAATAAACCGTTCAAGCTAACAAGAGCTCCACTTATTTTTGCAGGAGAAGCTTCAGATATATAAAGAGGTGCCATCATAAAAGCCATTCCAACTCCAAGACCCACAAATACCCTTCCAAGAATAATAAAACCGGGCGATGGAGTGATACTCATGGCTATTGCACCGATTGCAAATAAGACATCAACAATCAAAATTGATATACTTCTTCCCCACCTGTTGGTTGGTCATTTTCTGTTGGGCAAGCATAATATACCGGATTCGAGCGCTGCTATCCAAACGAGTCTTGATTTCCTATGTGATTATGGGTATATCGTACTTATAAAGGCAAACGAGCTGATTGCATATGGGGATTTGGCAACCTTTGAAAACTCTTTTGTATATGATCCAATCCCGCCACCACCGGAAACATACCCAATAGTTGGTATTGAGGCATTGAAGGATTTGGGCGGAGACAAAGTATATTGTTTCGTACATTCAAGGGAAACTTAGATATACGAATTCAAGCCAAAAAATGGTTCTCCAAGACACATTGGGAAGTTTGGCAAATGGAGGCTTAGAAATAAAGTTTGCTTGGAGTCAAATGGAGGAGAATATGAGCTTGAAGAACCCGCAGTTGAGCAATCTAATTTTTGTAACTTTTGTGGGTTTGGTGGTTCTACTAAGGAATGGTTTAACATTCACATCCCGCGTCATAAAAAATAGAAAGAATTGGGGTTTTGCTATGATTGCAGAGTAGTTTATATAACAAAGTTGGATCGGGAAAAACACGTTCAATGGCGCCACTGCACAACATTCAAATACCGGTGCCTGACTTACTTCAAATGGTGCTGCATGACTTGCTTCAAATGATGTTTTAAGGAGGTGGGAGGCCTCCTCAAACTGTGCTAAAGTGCTAAAACAGAAAATTATAAAAATTATAACCGGGGAACTACATATTGCATCTCTCCTCACGGTGCTTAAGGAGACCTCCCACCTCCTTAAAACACCATTTGAAGCAAGTCAGGCACCGGTATTTGAATGTTGTGCAGTGGCGCCATTGAACGTGTTTTTCCCGATCCAACTTTGTTTTATAAACTACTCCGCAATCATAGCAAAACCCCAATTCTTTCTATTTTTTTATGACACGGGATGTGTATGTTAAACCATTCCTTAGTAAAACCACCAAACTCGCAAAAATTACAAAAATTAGATTGCTCATCTGCGGGTTCTTCAAGCTCGTACCATCCTCCATTTGAGCAAACTCTATTTCCTTCAAGTGTAATTAAGCCTCCATTTGCCAAACTTCCCAATACGCCTTAGAGAACCATTTCTTGGTTTGAATTCGTATATCTAAGTTTCCCTCAAATGTACTAAACAATATCCTTTGCCTCCGCCTCTCCGCCCAAATCCTTCAACGCCACAATAACAACCATTGAGTATGTTTCCGGTGGCTGGATTGGATCATATACAAAAGGGTCTTTCAAAGGTTGCTAAATCCCTATAGGCAATCAGCTCGTTTGTCTCTATAAGTACGATATACCCATAATCACATAGGAAATCAAGACTCGTCTGGATAGCAGCGCTTGAATTCGGTATGTTATGCCCAATTTGATGGGATGGCGGTGTGTCATTATTCCTTCTAGCTCAGATCCCTAGACTCTACCATGATTTCTTCACTTCTGTCTTCTACAATTCCTATGGACGACTGAAGATACGAAAGTGTAATAGAATGACCCCTGCAAATATTCAAGACCAATAGCAGTTTTAAATCTATAAGAAAATTATTCAAATATTAACAAAAAATCACTTAATAGGAAAATAAATAAGGTAAAAGCGTAACTTGGTAAGCCGTTCATTAAAATGTAAGAACTCAAAAGCCAAACCTATGGATTCTCAGCGCATTAGAGTTTTCACATTTTCATAAGAGGGTATCAATAGGAAGTTGCAAACATCAAGAAGAAGAAGAGTGCAATAGGTTAAAGCAACAATATTCAAGCCTTCCACCATGTCTTTGCAGAGGCTTTTTGTCACGCCCCAAAATCCGCTTTCTGATAAAAAAAATTATTAAGCAAATCCTAAGGCTTAACAAGTCGGGAATCCCACGGATGAACCCTACAGATGTAATATATTTATAAAGAAATTAACTGCATCTACTTACCAAAGAAACACAGCGGAAAAACTCAAATATAAATTAAATGAATAAATGTATTAAAGTGAATAAAATTCTCAACAACCTTTAAAAATGAGAATAAGACTACGACAATGAAATATGAAATAAATATTATAAATACCCTACGACGTCTCAGTGATCCAATAGAACTCCAAAGAATCCCAAAAATGATCAGCCAAGCCTCACTAAGCAAAATTCTACCGTGCTCGACCTCCTGTGAAAAAATATAGCGCACAAAGGCATCAGCAAACACAACTATTACTGGTCACTGAACATGACAGACCGATATAATACAGAGGTACTAATGTGATATAATATTATATATATATATATATATGTATAAATTATACAATATTTTGAGGAAATGAGGTTCAATTATTAATGTTGTTTTTAAGCGTCGACGCCAACCGGTGTTATAAAGTAATTATAGAGTTTTATTAGATGTGGGGGATAACTAACAAACGATGTACACAATATCACTTTTAATTTAGTGGGACCACACTCTCGCACCTTTCTGTCAGCAGAAGCGTATCATTTATTGTCGAGCCAGGGATTGGCGGAATCCTTTTTAGTGAGCCAGGAATTAGCGGAGAAATCACCGGATCAAGGTGGTCAAGGAGTTTCAACCTACAGGTCTAAAACCTAATTTATTTTTACTTTTAGGGATCTGAGCCTATAGAATGCTTGCGTAGCATGCAGTCGAGAAGTAACAGGGAAAGAGTTTTAGGGGCTTGCAACCCTGGAACACTGATAAACAATCACCGAATCTTTAGTTTAGGGAATCGAACCCAAGGACCCTGACATCATAGCCTTACTGTGTACATGACTCTAAGTTCTCCTATGCATGAATGATTTAAGAGACCGACACTCAATCAAAATGACCTATCTGTCCTTGCTCTTTAGGCAATGAGGCTATATCATATGATTGGCGATCTTATGCTCAACGACCTTTCTACCCTCACAAGTATAAGAATGGGGACTCTGTTGATGATTTTATACTCTGACTATCAATAATCTTTCTACCTTAAGTTAATAAAGGTTATATCACTTGAAGTCCTATAATTGTGGCTAAGTTAAGTCGTATATTACACTTGACATTCACAAGATTTGCAATTCTATAATTGATCGACAATCTATATTAGAACAAGATGAGGGGTGTATGATTCATGCTAGATATTTTGTCACCACTTAATCTTATACACCCACGTATAGTTATAACGTTACCTGCCTAGAAGTTGTCTAAAAATAAGCGTATACTAACTACTATGTTTAACTACCCCCCGAATTGAATCTTTGGGATTAACCTGTACATATGTGAATAATGGGAACACCTAATAACACCTATTAACTACCACCAAAGCTACTGCTAGGCATGCCCTGCTTTGAATCCTTACAAGATTACCATATTCCCTCCCTTATATTCTAACCACAAGATATCATGATCATTTCTCAACTGACCTAATAGAGATATAAAAATAAGATACTGCATATGATTAGCTCTACTACTAGAGTCCTAACATGGTGTATAATATACTATCAGAACTCATATAAGTTATGTTTACATGATGTATATTCAAGCTAAAAACAGGAGTCAAACGGAATCTACATTACGAACATAGTCGCGACGAATTTATACGATATGTGAATCAATAAGAATTTCCATTTGAATACCTAACATCCTACGGTATTATGCTCATGTATCTATATATCATACCAAAATATATGTTGATTCGCTGTTAAGCTTCCGGAGATAAATGTACTTGCCTTAATTAAGTGTAAGAGGATCGAAGAACCAAGCGGTGTGAAGCTTCCAACGGTGATGAATTTCAGCAATGACTCCCTCTTATCTTAAGGGTTTAATTCTAGGTTTTCGAAGAGATGCCTCGGACCTAAAAATGGTAGGATGATTTGAAGAATTTGGGGTATGGAGAATTGGGAATTAACCAATAATTGTGTACGAGGTACGAAGAGGAGAATTTTGAATTAAAAGTTTGGTCTCCTTGGTTTTGACGGCTGAAGAAGGGTGAAGAGTATTTGCTTGAGGGAGATAAGAGTTGAGGAGAAAATAGGGGAAGTGGGTGCTGAGATAGTGGGGAAGAAACACTCTTCACGATCAACAATTTGAATGTTCTCAAAACAGATAACCCATAAGGTATGATCAAGTGAAATAATAAGTATTGTATTAACTAACATCAGGCAGTCTAGACTAATGCATAACATACGACCCATGAGAAAAAGGAGAAAAGCGGGGCGCTACACGTTTTCATCTGCACAAACATAAGAACTTCTATTTACATTTACGGGACAAAAGGAAGGGAAACAATGCACAATTCTTTCACAATGATTTATAATAGTGACATAGTGAGAAGTGTACGTTCAGTCACCTGTTTCACTGTGAATCAGAAGCGTGGAATAGTTTTATACAATAGCATAGATGGATATATAGTTTAACAAGTGCACTATTTTATTTCCAAATAAAAGAAATTCCTGAATGTTATTTCCAACCTTAGGTATATCAATTCCATCCTGCATTGTCTCAATTACATTATGATGAGCATATATTCTTTTTTTGATTATATCGTGTCTCTGCCAATAAAATAAGAAAGCCGCAAAATATCAAAGATAATGATAATGAGGTGAAGACTAGCACAACTAACATGTGGCTACATCACAACTTGTACACCATAGTTTACAACAATATTATTGAACTATAACTTGCCAAGTAAAGAATTACCATGAAATAATACCAATAACACCAAAAATAAGCTCATCACATACCGTAGTGCTTGGTTGATGATGGTACAAGGTGTTATCCAAGAGCGCCTCGAAAGGAACTCCAGATGTGAAATGAGATTCAGTCTTATGGAAAATATAAACAGGAAGGAACCACTGAACTTAAGGATCTTTGAAGGCGAAGGGAACAGGTTTCACAGCAGCTGAATACAACACTGGCAGAGAAGCAGTAGCAGCATTGAAGCACTGAACAAATTACTCTCTGAAATAAATAAAACAATTGTGGGCACTACTGAGGATATATTAATGAATCTAATGTAGTTGTTATTCTATAAAATCGACTCAAAAGAAAAAGATTGGCTGATTGTTACCTTAATTAGCGAGAACAAGAAATAATGAAAGATCCCGCCTTTGTTTTAATCATCCATCTTTAATTGCAACTAACGACACATTGAAATGACATAAATCTGTTAAAACTAGACTTAATTTGGTTAGATAATAATAAAAAATGGCCGAAAGTTTAATAAATCCGACTGATATTCCAAATTAATCATATGGAGATGATCTACGTGCAAGAACGAAAAATGGTATACAAGTCCCCGCGGCATAAAAATAGAACTACATCAAATCTCTTACTTGCATTTGCAACAAGTTCAAACTGAAGATAGAAGATTAATTATGTTACTAATCTTGACTAAAAAGGATTCCTAGATCTTCTTAATTGGATGGGTTTCCCAATGGCCAGTATTCCATGATCTTGGTCTAAGAACACTTTTCTGAGTGTCTCATAAACTTGGTCCTAATGCAAAGTAATTATCATTTTCAATATCGGTTGGATTGTGTCCTGTTACTGCTTGTGAAGGCATTTCAAGAGACCTGTCATGCTAACAATATGAGCCTATATGAGTTTCAATGAGGACTAGTTTGGAAAGATATATCAAGAGATAGGATGGAGCATGATCACATTAAGGAATAAAATAATCAGGTATAGCATGAGAGATGCCGCCAAAGCTCTACAAGCTATTTATCGGCATTCATCAGGTGCTTTGGGTGCAGTCAGATTATTTGAGTCCAATAAAAGAAATCATAGTTTTGATGAATACATGAAGTTGCATGCATTTTAAATACCCCAAATTTTAAGATAACATTGGGATTAGAAATTCAGATCTTACCACAGATTTAAATACCCCAAAAGAATCACTAATATTGCAGAAAAGAAGTTCCAACTAATATTGCAGAAAAGAAGTTCCAAAGAGAGGTATTGACGTGAAAACAGTTTGTGAAAGTTACGAATAGTGCCATTTCTACAAATGAAAGATCAACTGGACATGTTGTTTATATACCATACAGTATGGTTATCTGGTCAACTGGGCTTGGAACTTGTCCCATTATAACAAATTTTATGCAGCAAATTAGACAGACTAATATACGTATTTTAGCAACAAATGAGTGGCTACGAGTAGAGGGATGTAATGAGATATATGCCATGGGTGATTGCGCTACTATTATCAGCATAAATTCATGTAAGACATTGTTACAATATTTTAAAAAGCTAACAGGGACAACTTTGGTATATTAACCATTAAAAAACTTCAAGGTGTCATTGATTATATCTAAGAAATATATCCTTAGTTTCAGCTATATATCTAAGAAATATATCCTCAGTTTCAGCTATATTTGAATAATAAGAAGCTGCAAAACATTATAGAACTTTTGAAGGAATCAAAATGCAATGATAACAAAGAGGTTGTTGAACTTGATATATATACATTAAAGTTTGTTTTATCCCAAGTGGATTCACAAATGATGATACTTCCTGCAAATGCTCAGGTTGTCGCTCATCAAGGTCAAAACCATGCACGGTGCTCTAACCTTATGGATGAATGTGAAGCTAATCTTGAAGGTCCGCTTAGGCTGAGAGGCTCTGAACGCTATCGCTTTCATCCAATTAGGTATAGGCATCAAGGGGAGTTTGATCCATTAGGAGGAGAACAAATTGCAATGCAACTGCCGGGTGATTGGGTTTTGATTGGCCAGAGCCCACAATGGCTATGGTATTCTGTTTATCCAAGCAAAATAGTCCGCTCGCGCACAAAAGATGGTATCCGATTGGGGAAAACGGTTTATTTTTGGGAGGCAGTCAAGTCGAATTTGCTTAACTCATGAACACAAACTTAGACCGAAGAGATTGCTGAGCTATAATTGAAAATTCTGATCGTTCATGAGATGTGATTTGACATGATTAATGAGATATTGTTGACATATTCTTTTGTCACAATTATTTGTTTTCAACAGTTTTGATCTATAATAAGAGCTTTATTAAGGGAAAAAATAGTTTGTAAATAAAGAATTAAGAATAGACCATATATTTTGGTGCTCGGACTTCGTTGTCAATATCTGTTGAGGACTTGAAGTTATGATGCATCATGGTATAAGGAAATAATTACTTATCTAGAATACAAAAAACATATATCATGCCATCAAACTATAAAGTGAATAAATACATTTCCCCTAAATTACTCACTTTTCGATATTTATATTTAACATTCATCAGGAAAAAGATATGTCATATTGTTATTCTGAAGTATCTAAGGTTTTGTCAATGACATTAGCACAAGATACATTTAAAGTTGATATCAAAAGATAGAATGAATTATGAAGTACCTTGGTATACGCTCCGGGTTAGGAAACCACAGGTTTTGTGCATTAAGCATTTGGCGTTGGGTCATGAGCATGTTTTTCTCCTTCAACAACACGTACCATAGCTTTTGAAGATCATCCCAAGACTTAAGACACAATTCAGAAGCCTTCCAACCGCGACCTAAAAAAGATAAAGCATATATAGAAACAAACAACCATACAATAACGTTTTGAGAAAACTAAGGAATTTTTAAGACAAACAAAATATCACAAGTATATGAGATTTCATTAGTGTCCTTTCCACCAATTTTTTCCTATTTTTCGGTACTATGGCAAAAAAATTCAAATTTTTTGTTACTTTACGGTGAGAACTGTCTATTCTTCCAGTATTTTGTCAAAAACTTATCAAATTTTTCCGATAATTTTAAATTTTTGTTGAATTTTACAGCTTTTCCTTTTTCAATATGTTCTCAATCCTCAATTATTGTTTTATTATTATTATTATTAAAGGGTGCCACTTTTGAAATTCGCTTTAGGCACCCAAACCCCTAGCACCGGGTGTGTGTGTACATACATCTAAAGTAGTATTTATTGAGGAATAATAAAAAGATTAGCATTAGCCTGAAAGAAACGTTGATTAAAAGTGTCTTGGGAGAATAGCACCAAGTTGCATAAGTGGAAATCGCTGCATCAGATTACCAAATCAAGTGAAAGTTTTTGCATCAACTACTAGTCTCCTTTACCTATCTCATGCATCTGGTTTATCTTGCTTGTTATATCACTGTTTGTGGTTGTGGTTGTGGTTGTGTTAGTAGTACCATTGTTTCTATGTTGGAAATGTCTTGGTAGGCCAATAAGGGTGAAAGGAATTACTGTAGATCAATCAACTGTTAAACTTTAACATGAAAGCCTCAAATTGCTAGAAAGAGGTAATGGAGACAAATCATGAAAGTTAGTCTTGTTACTTCGGTTGCTAAGATTCGTTATTGTGCAGGTTCCATCAAGCTTGGTAGAGAGATTGAATATGTGGAGGGAGGAGTTAAAAAAGGATCCTAGGGTCTAGGGAGGAATTTTTGATTAATTGAAAAGAGAAGAGTAAAAAAAATCCAACTTGAAGAGATCAATTTTTTTTTGTCTTGTGCCTAAGAGCACCCAAAGCCTAAGAGCACCCAAAGCATCTAAGTGAAGGATGACGCGGAGGGTCGATTCTCATCCTTCACCCTCATTTGGCCAAATCCACCCCACAGCAGCTAAGTGAATAATAGGGTTGTACACGGTCCGGTTCGGTCCGATTTTGGCCCTAGACCGTGAACCGAACCGGATACCCCAGGTTTTTGAGAACACCAAACCGAAACTGAACCGGCCTCATAAAGAACCGAACCAAAACCGAACCGGTCGATCCGATTTCCATTTGGTTTTTAAATATACAAAATGGCTTGAGTTAAGGTATTGTTGAAAGACTACAAAAGTCTAAAACATGTGGGCCAAAACTAATTTAAACCATAAAAGTCCAAGCCAAAAATAATTCAACCATATGTGGGGATCTCAATGAGAGTAATGAGAGTGGATATGGACAACTGTGTACAGCATGTGGGCCAAAAGTTTAGTTTTTTTTTTTTTTTTTGGATTTCTCCCAAATTACATTTTTCTGCTAATATTTTACCACAACATATGCTGTATAGATATGCCATAATATTTTGTTGTTGTTCTAATGGTTGCTGCCTTACTCGTCTTTCATGGTGAACAATTCATCTACAGAATTGGGTATGGGTCTACGTGATCATGATACCGTGAAATCAAACGGAAACTGGCCTGCAGAAACAATTAAAAATCAGAGAGATACCATGATACATACCTTGTGCAAAATCAAAGAATATAAAGTTAGAGCAATAGAATAAAATCAAGGAAGAATGGATTGTGGGACCCACAACATGTGCCGAGCTAATTTCCAATAAAAGACCCTTTGCCAACTCTTTACACTCGGTCACTTGTTTTTGACACCACTCATTTTTCTTATTTTTTTAAGCAAAGAGAAATAAATTAAAATAAAACAACCGAACGGCTGGGCAAAACCGAGTTTACAAGATCATTAGCCACAGATGGCTCAGAACAAAATAAAGGGGGGGAAACTGCACCCCTAGCTGCAAAATAATGTGCTGACATATTACAACGACGATCAACATAATTAAAAATGAAGTCCCTAAAATGGCTGGTGAGGGCACGAATGTCTGGGGCCAGGGTGAGGGTACCCCATGATAAGTCCTCCGGTCTGTCTCGAAAAGCATGAGCGAGGCGCTGGCAGTATGTCAAAATGAGGATCCTATCCATCCCTAGTCTGTGCGCCGCCTCCATTCCTCGGATCACTGAGGCCGCCTCAGCTTCTTCTGGGTCTGAAGCGCAGACTGAATCATAACCTGTACAACACACAATATTCATATGCGATTTAATAACAAAACCTGTTCCACCTGTTCTGTCAGCGTTTTTCCAGGCGGTGTCCACGAAAATGACGTGCCATCCTTCTCTAGTCCGGGGAGTGATCCCAATGGGTTTAGGAATGTGAGAAGCCTCTTCATTAATGGGGATGAGAGAAATTTTTGCCCTCTTAAGGGCCTCCCCAGTATGCTGCTGTTTTTGCTTAAAGATCATCTCGTTTCTGCTGATCCAGAGGATATACATGATAGAACTGAGGTTGCTACAAAAGCGAGAGAGGTTGGTATTGCCCCCTTTCAAGGCATAACAATCTTGAATGATTTTTCTGACCGACTCTGTAAATTGCCAATTTCGAAAATCCAGCACCAGGTCGGAAGAATGCCAGACATCATGGTTTTTGGGGCAGAAGAAGAGGGCGTGCGTAGTGGTCTTATCATCCACGCCGCATCTCAGACAAATGGGGTCCCAATCTCCCTCACCATGCCATAAATTTGCTTTGGTAGGAATGCCGTTGTGGACGGCTTTCCAGAGGAAGAACTGAATGTGAAAAAGCACATCCATAGACCAAATCTGCTCCCAAGTAGGCTTTTCAGGGGCGTCGGCGGTCAAACCTTGGTGAGCCGAGATCTGTTGGCAAATGACGCGATTGTGCACAGATTTAACCGTGAGGATGTAGTTCTTTTCCAGTCGCCAAAGGAGGGTATCCTTTGTGGGGTGCAGACTAAGTGGGATGGCTAAAATGAGGTTGGCAATGTCCTTATGAAAGAGGGAATGGATAAGTTGAACTTTCCAGGTCCGTCTCTCCGTCCAAATGAGGTTGGCTACCCGGGAAATAGACCGCGCGAAGGGGGCAGGGCCGGCCGGTCGACCAAATTTGATGCCAGGGATCCAGGGTTCGAGCCAGTAATCGATGCTCTTTCCATCACCAATGTGCCAACAGAGGTCGGGCCAGATACAGTCACGCACCTTCAGAATACCTTTCTAAATCCAAGAGTCCTGAGGCTGGGCCATAGTGATCATAGGAGACTCCTTAGACGAATATTTGTTGGTCATGTTGTATGCCCAAAGTCATCATGAAATTCAGATGAGTACTAATTAAAATTCTCAAATTACTTGCTTCTTCGATGCGATACTTCGAATCCAATACTGTCTGTAGTGCCTTTGCCAATTCACTCGCCTTGTGCGTACTGTAAACAGAATTCGACAATGCATTCAGAATGTGCCCATAACATAGTCACATAGAGAGTCGTCGTCCTTGCGCTTCTGCCTTTGCTCCTAAATTTCTTGCAAACGTTCGGGTGTATCCTCATTGTTATCTTCTGAAATTGGTTTCATGTCATCTCCTAGAATGTATGAGAGTTTGAATGCTGAAGAAAAAAAAAGTAGCACTTTTTCCTGCCGACGAGTAAAGTTATTGTGGAGAAATTGTGTTGTTTTTAGAGTTTGGGTCTTGGTCGTTCGAACGACCCTCGAATCCGTTCAAACGACCCTTTGATAACTCTCTGGAATTTTGGCCCAAGCTCTTTAGTCGTTCGAACGACTATCAGGGTCGTTCGAACGACCCTCGAACATCTCCCTGGAATTTTGGCCCAAGCTCTCGAGTCGTTCGAACGACAATGCGAAACTCTATTTTTTTATGGTTTTCGAACCTCTTGATTGCCTCGAGATTTGAGCGATTGCAAAAGGTTTTCCCTAGTATATAAAAGGAATCTTAGGTTCTTTTAGAGCCACCATTTGGGTCACCTTTTTGACAATCCTTTGGTGAGAACATTTGGGAGATTTATTGAGTGAGAAATCCAAAATTGAGCTTGAGTGATTGTAATTGGGACTTTGAATAAACTCTTTTTCTCTCTCTCTCTTGAAAGTGGATGTATGCAATTTGTCGAACCACTATAAACTTGTTATTGTGTGTTTCTTTGTTTGTGTTTGTTCATTGCTAACCCAAATCGACTTGGAGTTTGTGGCTTCCGGGCTTGCAGCTCAACAATTGGTATCAGAGCAAGGTCGATTCCTCGGTTGTGCGCGATTTTGAGGTAACTTAGGGTTTCTCAATTTCAATTTGGTTTTGATTTGGTCAATCGAAACTCAGAGTTTGTGGGTAACTTGGAGTTTGCGACTTCCGGGCTTGCGGCTCAACAATTATGTCCACCGAAACGATCCAAACGAATAAGATCTTGATTAATCACTTGAATGGAATGAGAGACGGAACCATCTTCCATTAAGTCTTTGAATGAAGACATCTCTTAAAACTATTGAGAAATTGGGGAACAACTTAACGAAGAACAATTAAAAGATCACTCCAAGGCATGATAAAAATCATTATTTTTTAAGAGATGTTTCTCCCCTATCGGTATTAACCGTGAGAACACACCGGGGTGAAGCAAAAACCTTTCTCTCTGGATACAATGGAGAAGTGTCGGATTCGAGTTGTGTACGACTGGATCCAACCAAAGAGCACTTGTAAAAAAACAATGATGCTAGAGAGAGAGAAAAAACAAGAAAAAAAAAACAAAGGATTCGAATGTTTTTAACCAACTGAGGAGTCTCTGTTTAAATAGGCCAATACGTACATTTTCCAACAGTCACTACTGTTTGTTCGAAACCCTTCGGACGGTCACAACCCAATTCAAATCTCTTCGAATAATCACAATCAAAATGCATAAACAAATATTATAAAATATCTAACACATATATTCTAGAACAACCAAAGTGAACCGAGCTAACTCGTGGATTCGGGATACTGTTTAGGCAGAAGCCGTGACTAAGCACTTTTTATTTTCCAAATCATACTGTAGGGATCATACTAAACTTAAAAACAGATTTTATTGATAATTGAAACACATATAGAGCGAAACACTTATTCGTATGTCAATCCGGAACTCCCATTGGTCTATGGGAAATTAACGGGGTAGACCTCTTTCATATCGGGATAGAACAACCCAAAATTTTGTTCAATTCCTGCATCCTTTTTATTTTCATTAAACATGGCAAAAATATAAGCTTCTATACCCACGGGTCTTTTGGGTGTTCCCAAATTCCCTGATACGTGCTTGATCAAATTATTATTATACGTTTGAGCATTTTCAATTGTCGCAATGTCACCATTTCCTGCTGAAGGCCACCCACTCTCAGAGACGACAATCCCAATATTGTTTCCCCCCATCTTCTCTAGCGCCGAATATGCTGCGTCTAATATTGCATCAAATAAGTTTTTGTAGCCGTGATTACCATCTTGCACGACAACTTGCTCCGATTTAAATAATGCATAATCCAAGTTAATGGCCGCTTTATTTTCGATGTAAGAGAAGTAAGGGTACACATTTACAAGAAGTGGACTACTGTTCTCCGCTAAAAAGCTTGTGATTGATCTCATGACCGAGCTCACACTCTGTTCAAACTCTCCTGCTGACGGCGGATACGTCTTTCCTAAAACTTTAGTTGAAACCGCAGTAGATACCGGGATAGCAAGATTTGCAGCCTTAAGTGCCGAATTAAGATTTTTCATGGCGGGGAGAACGGTTTCTGCCTGTTGGCCCGGGATGAGTTCATTTCCAGCTACTACATAACGAACATTTTCAGCATATGGGGCTACATTAGTTCTAACCCAATCCTGTGCGAAAGATAGATCAGATCCTAGTCTTGTAATATCCGTATTACTAGCCCCAAGGACGACTTTGATGCCTGATCCTCGTAATGCGTTCAAAACGGTATGATCGGGACCAAAGATTCGAATTCTAGGTATTTTCTTTGATTGTAAGAGAGAAACAACATTTGATGGGGGTGGGAGGTTGTCGCCGAGGAGGCCGTAGTTCACTCCTGCACGTCCAGCCACTGCATATCAAGCCATCAACCACACACACAGACACATTATATATCAATATACATCTACTAACACCGTGAAATAACAAAAGTGAGGGTTAATCACTAGACACTATATTTAAGATCTAAACTCAAATTTTCATATTTATGCTCGTCATGGCATAATGCAACTTAGGCGAAATGACTGTCGAGGAGAGTCTAAAAACTGCGGGTTTTTAGTGCCATAGAAATGAAACATAAGAATTAAACTAGATATGCATGAAATAATTACCTCCAAGAATTAACAAGGAAGAAAGAACTATGAAGTATAAAATGCGAGCCATATTGAGATATGAAACTTTCAGTTTGCCACCATAGCTATTTATAACACAGAAGAGGATGACTTGAGGTCAATGTTTTGGAATTGGAGGATTTCATGAGGTCTGCAATCTTCCCCGGATTGTAAAACAAGTCTGAAGTCTGTACTAAAGTCTACAAACCTTCTATTCTACATATTACTCTTCGGTCCTTCCCCGATTGTAAGACAAGTCTGAAGTCTGTACTAAACCATTATATTCCACATATAAGACAAGTCAGACATTTTTACCGTCCAGTGTCTAGATGAGTGTCCCAAAAGAGAGTGCCCACGGATCCGCTCCCTTTATATTAATATGATCTCAATCTATATAAGCATCTAAAGCTACCATCTTGGGGTTAATGGGCCGGTTTGTGGGTAGATTTGCCCAAAATCAGGGTGAAATCAATCCACCCCAAATCCACCTACAGTAGTTGAGCCCAAAACAAGGTGGATTTTACCCAACGCAGTTCTGAACTGCGCGGCATACCCAACGCGCAGTTCTAAATTGCGTGGCATAATCAAAAACATAAGATCTGGCCACGTATCTCCATCTGGAACGTCCATTACCTTACGCGCAATTCTAAACTGTGCGGTATCAATCTACCAAAAATCTACCTCCACCCTCAAGGTGGAAAATGGGTTGCCTCGTAGATTATTCACTAGGGATGTACAGATAAACCGGTGAAAACGTGAAACCGAACCGAACCGGGCCGAACCGACAATTTTTTCCGGTTTGTAACAATGCCGGTTCGGTTCTCGATTTGAAAAGTGAGGAACCGGACTGCCCTGGTTTGGTTACTGGTTACCCACCCCGGTTAACCGACCAAACCGAACCGGGGTTATAATAGTAACTTAAGTAGTAGCTGGTAAGAATAATGCCTTAACATTAGACATACTTGGTCAATGATCTTATCTATAATTCTTTCATTCTCTATTGATCTCTCATTCTCTCTCTCAGTCTGTCTACTCTCTCTCATAAGATCTGAATATGGAGTCTCTACCACTTTTTAGAGTTGCGGGCCACTCTACACTCCGAGACAGAATGATGAGCCGTTCTGGAACAACAGCTGGCGGATGTACGAGATGCGTTAAAAATTCTGCAGGGACAACAGATTACAGCCCAGAAGAACAAAGACGCGCTACCAACCACCTCACGAGTTTCTATTCAGGACAAGCTAGGATCCTGAGGAAATAGCATGGGAGCTGATCTTCGATCCAATTATAATTAGCCGGGGGTCGAACTCGTGCATATACAAGGAGTCCACCAAGAAGTTGATGGCAATCCCGCTGAAGTCAGGCAAGTAGAGGATTCACCCCGTGAAAAATTTGTATTCCTGTGCGTGACCGATTATGTGATGGAAGTGACGACCACATTCCTCGAGAAGGACGAATCCCACGTCAGACCATCGGGTTGCGAGTACTTTTTAGGAGGGCGACCTAGTTTGGTTGTATTTGGGTAAGGAACAGCTAAAAGGGGAAGGTAAGAAGCTTAATTTTATCCGTTATGGTCTGTTTACGGTACTCAAAAAGATTGGTGACAAAGCATTCCAATTGGATTTGCCACCTTTTATGAAAATGTATACGGTGATTAAAATCAAAGTTCGAATATTGCCTACTATAAAAGGATGACCACCTTTCACTATTGGTCTATCTGGTCAAGAAACAACGGAGGCAAAACGATTGGTCAAAGATATAATGAGTATAAAGCGGAAGTCTGAAGATGCAGGGACGTGCGTACCATCTCCAAGTAAGATTTAACATCTCGTTTTGTTAACTATTTAGAATCTAAAAAACTTTTTATCAAGAAGGTAAAATGGTTACGTAGTCATGAAATATCTATCTACCTTTTTCATTAACCTTTTGATGGTATGTGGTAGCAGATTTTCCTTTCCACCTGTCTTAGTGGAACATTCTTTAGACTTCTGTTAAGAATTCATTTGTGCTCTAATAATTTTTTAACTCTTACAAATAAATTCCAAGAGTTTTTGCACACCGTATTGTAGAATCAGGTGCATGCTCAAAAAAATCAGGTGTTGATTGTTGATATTGTCCATATTTAAGTTATGTTCGGGATTGGAGATCTCTAATCGCCGTATGCTTTGGGGGTTTTATGATGATTGTTGTGGTTATGATGGAAGTGTTTTACAAGTAGTGTTTTATTAGATTTTACAAGTCGATGGAAGTGTTTTACAAGCTATCTTTAAATTATTGTTAGAATCAGTTCTCAGTTATTTTAGGATCTTTTCACTTTTGCTGAGGGTTCATTGAATCGATTTGGTCAGAGAACAAATTTTGTAGAAATTGGTTTATGGAGTAAAGGCATCTTTCAAATCATCAACCAGACTTCTAGGTCAGAAGCTATGAATGAAACTATTTACTTAAGCAAATGTACATGCATGTTCCATACCCCTAGCAAACCAGGCCAAACTTAATACCAACCTTTGGACAACAAAAGCTCAATAGCCACCTGAACCATAGCGAATCATACCAAACTTTATGCGAAAATTGTTAATTGTCATTTTTGTTCTTTATTTCTTCTCTAAGAGACATTTGTATTTTGAAAAATTATATTGTTATTATTCTGGCTCTTTCTAAAGAGTTCCCCCAAGGAATTACAATTTGTTTTAGTCTAGAATTACACTTATTTTAAAATTATTAGTACTCAAAGCCATGTCAAACATTTAGAGAGAGATTCAATAGCATCGGGTGAAAAACTAAGGATTAAGATGGCTCTGAGGTGTATTTAGATTGTCCCCTTGAAGACATGATTAACAAATGATTTTAAGATCTTGCTACAATACCTATTAATTTCTATAGTAGTAATAACAACTGCAGAGCTTAACTAAAATTCAAGAGGTCTACATGAATCAAGCTCAAGCCCTTCCACATAAGGTGAAAATGTAAATATTAAATCCAAGTTAAAAGCATAATAGTAACTCAAGATTATAAGAACATAAATATTTGAATCATAGTGGGAGTACAATAATCAGCAAAACATTAAAAGGACACAAGCTTCAGATTAATGTCATAAGGTCCAATTTCCTTAAGTAAACTAGTAAGCAGTAGGATGACAATCAAAGTACTAAGCGTCTTATTACTACCAAGTACCAGCCTACTAAATTGCTTCACTTGGATCTACTTGATCTTCTTCTTTGGCCTCAACTGCATTTAGAATTCAAACAGATAATCTAATAAGTATGCAAGCAGTAAAAGTAGGAAACAGCAAGATTCCTAATACTGCCATTCCATCTTAAATGATCTTACGTGCAATATGCAAGTTAAGGTTGTTCTCGATGTAAGGCTTTTACTGGGTATATTCCCCGCATAAGATAATCTAATAAGTATGCAAGCAGTAAAAGTAGGAAACAACAAGATTCCTAATGCTGTCATTCCATCTTAAATTTATCTTAGGTACAATATACAAGTTAAGGTTGTTCTCGTTGTAAGGCTTTTAGAAGGTAGATTTTCCACATAAAAGTTAAACTCCTGGTATACCTTCTGAGAAAATGGTGCTAAGTTTAATGCATTGCTTAATTGCTCTTTAGGCATATATTCTGAAACACTAGGAAAAAAACATAATTAGCACAATGAGTAGTTTAGCTAAAGCTTTAAACTCGATAGTATCAAAGATAATGATGATATTCAGATTTCGGAACGAGGATAGGTAATTAGATGTTGAGGGTTGGTTAGACCTGTATCTTACATATTTTGATTTGTATTAGGTTGCGTAATTAAGCTGATTAACTGTTTAATTTGAGTTCAGGCGGGTCGTGTTGATGTTGAGGACCAATCTGCGCCGAAAATATGTCTTTCTTCAACTATTGTTGAGGTAAATTGTTACAAAATCTCAACTTCTTAGGGATTTGTCTAATTGTTGTTGGTAGATTATGTATGTTGGTGGTTTTCTTAGGATAAGAAATTTTATAAAAAGTTTTGTTATTTTTCATTTTTTTTAAGCTTAATTTTTATGTTTGGGAGTGAAGATAAAGGATGAGTTTCACAATTCTCAAGTATTAATGATGCTTGTGTTATTAGAGGAACTACATTAAGGAAGAGACAATTGAACGAATGAGGCTAGATGAAGAGGTTCTCATGGATTTCTTTAGGTAGAATATCAATGTCACAGTAAGTCACAATTTAATGATTATGTACATAGAGTTATTTGAAGGTAGATCTTATGTTTTATTTCTATTAATGATAACGGTTGGCCTGCATGTACAGCAATACGAATACCCCTCCCTCTTTCAATTACTGACTGTATAACTGAGATGTTCCCCTCCATTTTAGAAAAATTACAAGAGGACCATGACACTTGAGGGGTATCAGTCCTTTCTGCAGTCAAGAAAGGCTTCTTATCATCTGCGACAGGGGAGTATCATAAAACAACCGAAACACAGGGGGACAAATAACTATGTACATGTATGCATATTTGCAAGCAAGCTTGCTTCTCCTTCTTTTTCACTGTATGCTTCTTATTCTAATTATAAGTTTATGTAGAAAGTTGAAAATAAGGTGCGCATTCTATGTGATTTAAGAGAGCTTGCCTCTACTGAGAGCCTGGACTCATTCACACTCATCTACACAGATATTCTTGAACATCATCCCGATTGCCCTGTGAGTAACATCATTAAGCGCACAATCACCTCAAAAATCTTATATTGTGCAGCCATGATTGCCACTCTTTGAGGTATTCTCTTGTTTAACAGATTTATATTGTGCAGCCTCAGGTCGTTAAAAAGTTTGTAGGATTGTGAGAGGGTATACCACGTAAAGATGCCAAAGAGGTAATGGAGTTAACACTTGCATGATTGTTTTTCTGAAACAAAATACCCTACCAAATCAGTCACTAATGGCATCTTCTTGTTGAACTGGTAAATAATCTTGGGTGTACAAAGCACAAATTACAAACTACAATCTATCTGAAGCCAATACAGTAGTTCATGTTTGATACATATTGGCCTTTCACTATATATCAGTCTCAAAAACCTCACAAAATACATTCCTGAACATATCTTAGCAATATCAGTGTTATATATTCATAGGTTATGGAGAATTTAAATATATTTTTATCTCGGGTGATTGTTCTAGAGTGTAAATGGCCTTACTATCATTGTAATTTGCGGCTCTTTTATAGTACTTGATTGCATCCTCCAGCATTAATATGCAATTTTTCTGCCTCGTAACAGTGAGCAATTACAATCCATAACCTAAAATTGTACAAATTTTATAAAATAGTGAAGTACGCAAAACAACATTAAGATCATCTCATATGCCTGCCCTTAGGGCACTGGCAGTATGGGCCAAAGCGCATGGCCTGGCCCGGCCCAACACGGAAAAAATCCAGGCCAACTCGACCCGAAACCATTCATGGGCTGGTCCGGCCAGACCCGAGGGATTACATGGGCAGGCTGCATCTTTTTGGTAAAGCCCGGCTCGAGGCTCAACCCGAATAGCCCGAGCCCGAAAAAGACATACTAATAGATATTTTCTCCCTCATATCTCTCACTCTTTCATCTTCACCTTTATCTTTCATATCACATCTTTTACAATAGCTTCTCCTCCAAAAGTAAATTCCCACTACAAAGCTTAATTCATCTCATACCCAAACTAATGTAATCACGTTCCTCAAACTCAATCTTCCCTCGATTCTAATCTTGAAATTATCAACCTCTGCAAATTTTTAGTCATTGGGTTTGGGTTAGGTATGCTTAAAGAGAGAAAATATTCGTATTATAACATCTTCACAAATCTTATACCTTAATGTAGTTTTGTAGCCTGAGACTTATATTTAACTTGGTTATGTTTGAGGAGAGAAATGGTATATGCATGAGAGGAGGGATGAAGGTATTCAGTAAAATAAATAAAAGTGGGAGAGCTAAAGAGAAGATGTGTTTTGGGCCCGAAGCCACCAAGCCCGACCCAATGAACCCGGCCCGATCACAGCCCGATAAAGTCATGGGCGAGTCACGAGCTGAATGTATATGATGGCATCCCGGCCCGGCCAAGCCCAGCCCAGCCCAAAGTTTAACTCGGCTCGTCGAAGCACAGCCCGAACCTAACCCGACTGCCCAAACAGCCACCCCTACCTGCCCTAGACCGTACCATGGGTGATAATAACATAAAACAAATATGAGCCCTAATTAATTATCTGAGATTTTAGTAGCAATCAAAGGCAAATTACAAGGTAATTGATCCCTTACATGTCATAAATAATTAAAAATCTAAAGAAGAATATAGATTTTGAGATCTTGTGCTCACAAAGCCATGAATTGTGTTGTGGTTTCAGTAGATAATGGTTTGAAGCTATTGGGGTTTCTAAATCATCTTTAAATTTGTCATTTTGGTGGATTGGGTCAATAGGATTTGTTGTAAAATGTAATTTAAGGAGAAATTCAGATTCTAGGGTATGAGAATTATGGGTGGAGATGAACTTCGAAGAAATTGGGGGTAAGATTTTGATTACGATTTCAAGGTTTTGAAGTAATTGAAAATGAGATTTGAGTTTTAATTTGGGATAAAATTTGAACTTCAACCTTGAAAGAGAGAAAAGAACTACGTATCATGTTTTGTATTAGATTCTACAAGAATACCCTTTAAGGTTTAGTTTAGGGGTAATAACGGGAATACAATACTACCCTCTAACCATTGAAATACAACAAATTTGTTAAGCTATTTTTGATTATAAGTTTGTATTTGACAAGGGGTAAGTTAGGCAGACGAAAAATAATCTTTTTCATTGATTTTTGTCGAAAATATCTAATGGCCAACATTAAATCATCATATTGAGGTTATAAATATAGTTTTTGATGACTCCTAAACTTGTCGGGGGGAATTTGAGCAACGGCCGAGATGAAACCCTAATTTGTTGGATTGAGTGAAATTGGGATTATTGGAAGAAATGTTGTAAAAACACAAGACGACATATATGTAGGGGCTTACTCCTCGGTCTCGAACTAATACACCAAGGCCAAGCAAATACAGAGGAGTCAAAGGGACACATGTCCTATGAACTAGCTGTTATGAACACTAGAGCACGTCAGTTCCACAACGTTTTCCACTTGTAGTGGCTTATTCTGCATCTCGGATTCATGCCTCATCTTCGACCTCATTCAAACGGATATTGTAATGGACTTATTTTTAAACCCCGCACTCAGTACGGTATCCGAACTAATATAGCTCGGATCAACAACAATCCAAGATCTAAGAATAGACCTCACCTACAGTTCAGAGACTTTGAAGCATTTTCTAAACTCACACTGCAGAAGATACTCTTTTATTCATCAAATAGCTCGCATACATGCGAACTCCACAAGAGATCGTATCTTCTCCAAACGGTCTGAAGTGCAATTAAGAAGGCCGTTACAGATCAGCAAATATCAAATACCAAGGCGTTACAGGAAATCTCATCAAAGCTCATCAAGTTCAGATGACCATAACGTCCATCATTAAATATACCTAGTGGTCGTATTCTAAGACCTATAAATAGTTACCTGGAACAAGAAGCCAGAGGATGGATGGCTAGTTCTTACGCATGATATACTTAGAGAAGATTACACTTGCATTTTCTGTAATCCCCCATTCTCTCTCTGTAATAACTAGTCAATCGTAATACAACACTCTGTCTTCTCAAAATCCTCACCAGAGGTCGTGGTTTTTAACCTATTGAAAGGTTTTCCACGCTAGATGTTGTGTCATTTACTCTCGTACTTGCATAACGTCTATTCCTAACACTGGTGTAAGACGTGTTTTCGACCTTCTAGAAAACAGGTCATTACAGATATAAAATGAACTTCTCAACCGAGAGTACGAGAAGCATCTCGAACTCAAGTCTCATTTTCGACCGTCATACGATCACTCGACCTTATCAACATAACATGTGGCGCTAATGAAGTCATGTTACCGTTACAGAGTTCTAGTCATCGCATTCGACATCTACATCAACAGTTCGAGCCAAGCAAACGCACAGTCATCAATGAAGCCGTTACAAAATAGCAAATATCAAACCATTACACAATCAAGTCAAAGATTATCAAATACCTAATGTAACGTCCATCATTAATGATAATATTGGTTGTCAAACGATCATATTATAAGACCTATAAATAGGACCAGAGAATCCGAGACATACGACGGAGGAATGCTCACTCAAACCCTATACTAAAATACTTAGAGCACATCTTGTAATACTTAGCAACGATCAATAAACTCCTCTCTTTCTAAATTCTCAAGAGAGGTTGTGGTTTTTAATCTATTCAAAGGTTTTTCACGTTAAACCTTGTGCTAGTATTATTTTGTTATTCATCTAAATGCTCTGATTATCATTTGGCGTAAAAACTAAGTTCGAATCCCAAAATTAGTCTATTACACCACCTATCCTAGAGATCATGGTAGTTAACCACGATCAAGATATAGTAGGAGGTCTATATATAAACATAAAATAGGCACGAGTTTTTACCTTGTGCTATACTTTATTATCAAGAGAGAACTTACTGTAACTTGTAATTAACAATTAATAATATCATCATTTGCAACTAATCAAGCTGAGGCCGTGATTTTTACTTATTCAAAGGCTTCCACACTAATTTATGCCTCCATTTCGATTACTTATTTACATTTGTGTGTTAGGTACATTTGGAGTAAGAGACTAGTTCGACTCACGAATTTAGGCCCTTAAAATATACACTGAAAAATTCCATATATTTATCTCTCATGAGTTAATGACATTTTATTATTATTATTAAGGGCGTGTTTAATTGCTTAGAAAATATTTTAATTAAGAGATTAAGTACTAATACCTAAAGGAGATTTTAAACCTTGTTGTCAATGATTTTGGGTTTAATACAGGAATTATATTAGACAATCGAATAATAATGAGCGTATTCGCTATATCTTTGATAATAAATAATTACTGACTGTATTTTTAAAACAATTGAATGTACCATGATAACTATCTTATCGCACATTCATGTAATTAAGCTGTATATCGCAGATTTACTTTATAAATAGTACCTCATAGAGCCATTGTTTGCATCACTCGTCCAAATATTTCATCATAAAGCCATTATTTCATCACTAAAAGTTCAAAGGCAATTTTTTTTTGGAAATTTTGGAATTTTGACTATTTCGGAATAACAGAGTTCTCACTTCTTTAAATTAAACTATAATAACAGAGTTCTCACTTCTCCAAGAATCAAAGATTTAAAATTGAAGCCAGAGGAGAACTGAAGCGAAAGATGAGATTTAACTTTTCTTCTTCGCTGCGAATCAAAATCGAGGCAGTGGAAAATGGAGAATAGATGTAGTGGAGATTTTACTTTAGAGTAGAGGCAGTGGAGGCAGTAAAGATTTAACTTAAGAGTAGAGGGAGTCGAGGGCAGTGGAGAATAGAGAAGAAGAGGCGGTGAAGAATTCCCTAGGTTAAGAATCTTAAGATCTAATATTTTATGTTTCAATTCGGATTATTCAGAATTAAATCGGATTAGAAGGATATTCGGAATATTTTTTGGAATAATTGGATCGGATGGTATTCGGAATAATTCGGAATAATCAGATCGGAAAATTCAAAATTTCGGAATTGCACATAGCTATCCGATTCCGATCCGAATTTTTTCGGAAATCGGATTTTCGGAAATCGGTATTGCAAAATCGAAAATATCGGATCGGAAATTAGAAAAAATCAGAAGTTCGGACAAAAGTTGCAGACCTAGGCAAGAAGGCTGTTTTTGCTATCTTACTTTTGGTTTTGATTAATGTTTCTTCCATCAGGGCTCATGATGCAACCCCTGTAGTTGAATTGACCAGTCCTATAACTCCTGGTACACTTGCCCTGGGCAACATTTGCCGCTATAGTACGTCGCTTTCTAGTTTCTCCTCTCTACATAAACAAACAACTTTAATTTTTGATTTTTGCAAGTTTTGATGAGGACTAATATAATTTTTATTTTTCACATTGAGCAGGGTGTGCGAAATGTGGTCCGAATAGATTCTGTTTTTGCATCCTTAAGATGGGGGTACAGGAGTGTACTTGTTGCCCATAAATCATTATTAACAAGGATTTCAAGTGTTATGTTTTTCCTTCTTTCGTTTGGAATAATGTAATAAAAAGGCGAGCCTTCTGGTTGATAAATTTATTCGTTATTTGTGATTCTAAATTGGAAAAACTCTGAAACTTTTCATCTTGTCATTCGTCTTCCATTGTCTTAGAAACCTTTCGAAGTAATTAGTTACTGTGACTTGAAATATCTATTGAAGGGAATAATAGATGCATGATTTCATTAGACAATCGACTAGCTTAACACAATGCATATCTTGTGATGTTAGGAAGGATACATTTTTGCAATGGTTAAGTAAAACTTAAGACAACTAGCTTAACACAATGCATATCTTGTGGTGTTAGGAAGGATACATTTTTGCAATGGTTAAGTAAAACTTGAGACGTCACAACCACACACACAATGCAAACCTCAAACAGATACACACAGGCACATTTAACACTCTCAATGATGAAAACAACTCAAACGTATCCGTTAACACAAGGGTTCCAACCCCTATTTATAGAATTTGAAACCAACTCTATCCATTCCTTACATTGTTGAGTCTCTCTCTCTCTCTCACTATTTATTATAGAATGAAAAAATCTACAACCGGTTATTGGCTGTTAGGGATATCTTCAACAAGTTCTATATATTCTTTCTGCGGATTCCATATTTTTTCAGCAAACACGGCATCATTGAGCCATTGTTTGCATAACTAAAGCTCCAAAGGCGAAATGAAGGCTGTGTTTGCTATCTTGGTTTTTTTGTTTTTGATTAATGTTTCATCCATCGCTGCACATGATGGAACGTCTGTGGCTAGTCCTATAACTCCTGCAGGTGATCTTATCGCCGCTCTCGATAGGACCCCTGTCCATCAATTCGATCCTAGAGATCATATTGCAGACTTCAATGGTTGCCACCATAGTAAGTCGTTTTTTCCTCTCTGGCTGATAACAATAACAATCAATTTTTGTTTTGTTTTCTAATTTCTAGTTTTGATGAAAACTAATACGTTTTTTTTTTTAATGAGCAGTTTGTAAGGGATGTGATAACGACTCATGTTTTTGCATCTATAGAATGGGAACACACAATTGTTATTGTTGCCCTTGGTCGCCAAACCGACCAGTTAAAAGAACTTGAAGTGTTGTATAATTTCTTCTCTTTCTTTGTTTCGAATAATGTAATGAGCAGCTCGTCTTAGCTGATACATTTAATCGGAATTAAGGTCTATGTGATGCAAAGATGTTAATGCAGATTGTCAATAATTTTAGGTTTATTACAAGAATATATCGTATAATAATGAGCACTTTTGCATTATCTTTAACAATAATAACCAAATGTAAGTAATTTTTAAGAATGTTGCAATTATTAAAGCATATATTTGAGGGACACGTAAAATTGCTACTCTAGTGCAAGCAGGGTACGGCCAAAAAAAATAGTGTTGTATAATACATAATAAGGGTAATATACACATAAATCAAATACCTAGAAGAGAGAATCCTATCTGGTTTCCCTTTAGAGTTACTAGTTGAAAAGCAATTTCAAGTTTGTGTAGAAGTAGGAGTAGGAGTTCAAATTCTAATAGAAAGCAAACATGTCTAAAACTCCTCTATATAATAAACCAAGGCAAGGTTTTACAATCACAGTTTTGAGTTTGATTTTTTGTTTCAGCAATGGCAGCTATGAGAAGAGGTATTCTGATTTTGTTCCTGATTGTTTCCTGTATTTGCCTAGAAGCTCGTCCAACATCGTATGATCAAGAAGCTATACCTTGGTTTCTTCGTCACCGACACCGATTTCGCTGGTTTAGAAAACCATTAACTCGATTAATCCCTCTCCCTCCACCTCGCCATTATTTGGTTCCTCCTTCCAAGCTTCTTCCGCATCATTTTCCTAAATTTACCCCATTGCTTCCTATGCCTGCATCTCCAGCTCACCCTTTGCCTCCTCCTACTACTCCAAAGATTGTTATGCATCCGCCTCCATCCCACTCTTCTTTGCCTTCTCCTCCTCCAACTTCTAAGATCGCTACGCCTCCATCACAAGCCCCAGCCCGTTGTACTTTGCCTTCTCCGTATCCTACTCCTAAGATTGCAAGGTCTCCGTCTCCTACTCCAACCCAGCCTACTTTTCCTTCTCCCCCTACTACTCCTAAGATCGCTACGCCTCCATCACCCGCCCATTTTACTTTGCCTTCTCCATCTCCTTCTCATAAGTTCGCCATGTCCCCATCTCCTACTCCAGCCTACCATACTTTGCTTCCTCCCCCTACTACTCCTAAGATCGTTATGCCTCCAACTTTTAAGACTGTTACGCCTCCATCACCAACCCCAGCCCATTCTACTTTGCCTTCTCTGTCCCATACTCCTAAGATCGCTATGTCTCCGTTTCCTACTCCAGCCTACCCTACTTTGCCTCGTTCCCCTACTTCTCCTAAGATCGCTACGCCTCCATCTTCTAAGATCATTACGCCTCCATCACCAGCCCCTGCCCGCTCTACTTTGCCTTCTACGTCTCCTACTCCTAAGATTGTTGTGTCTCCATCTCCAGTCCACCCTACTTTGCCTCCTTTCTCTACTACTTCTAAGATCGCTACGCCTTCATCTCCAGCACGTTCTTCTTTTACTCCTCCCCCCACTCCCAGGACCATTGTTCCTCCATCTCCAACACGCTCTTCTTTTCCTTACCCTTCTACTTCTAAGATCCCGGTCGAGTATGGTATGCCCGAATCAAATTCCCATCTCCATTTATCGACTTTGTTCTTCTCCTTTCCGGGCAAGGCGTATAATAGGGGGAAGGAGATGGGGTTATCCCCAATCCCACATTTTTTGACAGATCTGGAGTAAAATGCATGATTCCTACTCTTCAAACCCTAAAATTGCAACAGCCAAAGACAACATCAAACACAACACAAATCAGTAAAATAAAAATAAGAGAAACCTAATTTCAATCCTAATTTCTCACCAAGAAGTTTGATTTTGACTGAGAATAAACTTTTTTTTTGGGGGGGGGAGGGGGGGAATTTAGTGTTTGATTGAGTTGATCTTGCCCTAATTTTTGGTTTGTGTTTGCACAACTTCAAAACCATAGGACTGACATAAATCAAATCACTAGAAGAGAGAATCCTATCTGGTTTCCCTTTAGATTTCCTAGTTGAAAAACAATTTCGAGTTTGTGTAGAAGAAGTAGGAGTAGGAGTTCAAATTCTAATAGAAAACAAACATGTCTAAAACTCCTCTATATAATAAACCAAGGCAAGGTTTTACAATCACTGTTTTGTGTTTGATATTTTGTTTTACCAATGGCAGCTATGAGAAGAGGTATTATGATTTTGTACCTGATTGTTTCCTGTGCTTGCCTAGAAGCTCGTCCAACATCGTATGATCAAGAAGCTATACATTGGTTTCTTCGTCACCAAAACCAATTTTGCTGGTTCTGAAAACCATTACCTCGATTAGTCCCTCTCCCTCCACCTCACCATTATTTGGTTCCTCCTTCCGAGCTTCTTCCATATCATTTTCCTAAATTTACCCCATTACTTTCTATGCCTGCATCTCCTACTCACCCTTTGCCTCCTCCTACTAGTCCTAAGATTGTTATGCCTCCGCCTCCAGCCCACTCTTCTTTGCCTTCTCCCCCTCCAACTTCTAAGATCGCTACTCCTCCATCACAAGCCCTAGCTCTTTGTATTTTGCTTTCACTGTCTCCTACTCCTAAGATCGCTAGGTCTCCGTCTCCGTCTCTGTCTCCAGCCCACCCTTCTTCGCCTCCTCCCCCTACTGCTCCTAAGATCGCTACGCCTCCATCACCTGCCCGTTCTACTTTGTCTTCTCCGTCTCCTACTCCTAAGATCGCTAGGTCTCCGTCACCTACTCCAGCCCACCCTACTTTTCCTCATCCCCCTGCTACTCCTAAGATCGATACGTCTCCAACTTCTAAGATCGTTACGCCTCCATTACCAGCCCCAGCCCGTTCTACTTTGCCTTCTCCGTCTCCTACTCCTAAGATCGCTAGGTCTCCGTCACCTACTCCAGCCCACCCTACTTTTCCTCATCCCCCTGCTACTCCTAATATCGATGCGTCTCCAACTTCTAAGATCGTTACGCCTCCATTACCAGCCCCAGCCCGTTCAACTTTGCCTTCTCTGTCTCCTACTCCTAAGATCACTAGGTCTCCGTCTCCTACTCTAGCCCACCCTACTTTACCTCCTCCCCCTGCTGCTCTTAAGATCGTTACGCCTCCAACTTCTAAGATCGTTACGCCTTCATCACCAGCCTCAGCCCGTTCTACTTTGCCTTCTATGTCTCCTACTCCTAAAATCGCTGTCTCCATCTCCTATCCACCCTACTTTGCCTCCCCCTACTACTCCTAAGATCGCTACGCCTTCATCTCCAGCACGCTCTTCTTTGCCTTCTCCTCCTACATCTATGATCCCGGTCGAGTATGGTATGGCAGAATTATTGCCTCCAGCTATTCAGCAATGTTGGTTGACACTTCGCAGTGCACAATCAGCAGCATGTATTCCCCAGTTTGTTGAACCGATTTATGGAGGTCATATCAGTATTAGTTCTCCGTGTTGTGCTGTGTTCAACAATCTTAGAAGATTCTGTAAATCGAATATGTTTAGGCTCCTTAGTGATTTAAATTATTCAGATCCGTTTAAACATTATTGTAGTGTTCATAGCGGTAGCAGAACATGAACTTGGTCGTCCGCAAAAGCATTGCGTCATGCTTAATTAGTTAAGGTTTTTTTTTTTTTTTTTTTTTCAAGAGAGCTAGTTTAGTCATATGTAGCAGGGTTCAAATTTAGCACACTTTTCGATTTGTAGTAAGTTATTTGATATTAATAAGAATCAAAGTTTCTTTAAACTCTGTATTTACTTGTTTATCACAAAGGATTCTTGTAAAAGTTGTGTTTAAAGCGTGTATCATAAAACTACTCCGCATGTTTGATGTTTATGTAGAATCAAAGCTTAAAGCTTAGATTCAAATTTTGTAGTTAGAGAGGTGTTGCTTTTGATGGACATAAGAGATTGTTTTATGAAGTGGAAAACATCTTCAGACCTGACTTGGATACATGTTTAGACACTGGAAGAAATCAATCTAAATCTACCATGTTTGATGCTGCAAACAATTTGAGTTTATAGATAATGTACATGCCTTTAAAAGAACTTGGCCTTTGTTGAGCTCTACCTAATTCCAGTTGAATGAGAGTTAGGTCATGGTGGAATTGACATGGAGAGTTGCAAACAATGAAATTCACTTTCACAGTGAAGAGTCAGTGGTAGCAATCCTTAGAAAAATAGAGTAAGAGGATCAATTTTTTACCTAAGTTATTTAACTTTTCGTCAAATTTCACGTTCTTTGACCATGTCAAGTTGGCCATTCACAAATCTCAATTTCATATACATCAAAAAGAAACAATGCCTAAGAGAAAATTTCACAACATTCTTTTATTTCCTCCTTAACCAATACAACATTCGCATTGTGAATACAATGGCCTGTCATAACTCGCCAAATAATGAATTACTCCAGTAAGTTGTTAAATATTACAACATATTCTCCTCACGCTTCGCTTGTAATCCATTACTCAGAGATTTACACTTCTTCATGCCTATAATCAATTAACTGCTGCAAAAGGAGCTCTGTTTGGCGATACCGTACACGTTTGTTGTTTATGTTGCTCTTTTTGCTGAATTTTGCCTCCTGCATTCTTGGTCGATGATCTCATATTTGCCACCAATTCTTCTAAAGCATGTGTCCTCAACTCTTCTATAGATGCCAATGTTGGAACTGCTATTGTTCGCTTTTCAGGGGTTCTGCTTGTTGGATCATCCACCTGCTCAAAGATAAACTGTTTATTAGATTAAAGTTACCGGTAAAGTAGGCAACATATTGAAGAAGACAAAAACAGTTCATGAAAAAGTAACGATTATATAGAAAGTCGTCAATGAGAATTGGGAATGTTTAGGTCATGTTCAACTAAAAAGAACGTCTGAAATTGGGTAGAAATCATGCCTAAAAATAATAGATATAGAGACTAAAAAATCAATGTCATTAAAAGGAGGTTTAGTACACTCTCATTCAGAGGGAGAACTAAAAAATATTAACAGTCGATTTCTCGATTTCAAGTGTACAGGGAATTTTACATAGACCATGTTAATTTTGCAATTAAAATAATTGCAGTGACTACCTTCAAAACCAATAAAAAGATGGATATATCAAAGTCGCATTTCTTCTCCATTTGGTTATGATAAATGCTTACTAAAAATTACTTACAAATTTTGCATTAAAGTCAATCATAATTTAAGAGTGGACCAACCTTCTATCTTGTGAGTGATTTGTGTAGATGTTCAAGAATATTTTCTAACAAGCCTGAAGAAATTAGAAGTAAGGAGTGTGTTCCAAGTAAACGTACCGAGTATTCTTTTCTAAGGCATTGGTCTGCATTATTTCTGATTCCAGATATGCCTTCACTATGGTTATCTTGCACTGATTTAAGCTGATCCAAACACAAATGTGATAGAGATTCTATTTCCTTCTTAGCTTCATGGTCCAGCTGAAGCGATTCTGTCATTTACAAGTTTTTTCCTGGTAAGGACATATACAAGAGTGGTTTTCCACTAGAATGAAAACTCAAATTAAAAGATCTTACCGTTAACCGTTGTTAGCAGATCACAGGCTCTAGAATTAAATTCTGCATCAGTGCTTGACGATACAGAAACACATTTTTCGAAAGCAACTTGATTGCCAGAATATTTATCCCTTCAAAGGAATAACCAGCAGTTTTGCGAGAAAATGGTAAGTAGAAGCCTGGAGACAATAACATTCAGTAAACAAGGGAATGCAAGAACTTACGCAATAATAGACTCGATCCCTGCAGCACTGCATTTAATTAGTTGATTTATGCCTAATTGGGCATCTTCCCAATGTTTCCGGGAAGAATCCACTTTATTTGAATTGCATAATTATCTAGCAGAAAGAAGAAGGTTTACAGAATATTATTTTCAAGAAAAATTATAGAAGGCCAAGGGTTCTTTCCATAGGCATCAACTTGCATTTCGACGGTCCTCAAAGGCTTGAAAACTTACCATTCCTGAGATTGCTTTCTATTGCTGCCTTTGTCTCAGCAGCTAAAAATGTATCTTCCACAAACTGACTTTCTACCTTTTCGATGTATCCTTTCCATTCCTTTCTAGCATCAGCTTATATATTTTGAATGCTAACCATCTCTTGTTCCAACATTTTCTTTACTTCTGTATTTTCAGTATCCATATTCCTCATGGCCTTTGATACCTGCTTCTAGTAAACAATGAAAAGTAGCTTCTGTTCAGTAAAAAAATTCTGGAGACACCCTATATTTTGGGGTCATTATGCCTACACCAGTAATTTCGTTAAAAGGAAGTATCTCTTCATTTACTTATCATGTTTAAGAAAAAGGGATTAACTATTTCGCCAGAGGTAAATGGGAGGAGGTATATCTCCATGTTAAAGATTCAGAGTTATCAGAATGACTCATACATAAGAGATTTCTCATAACGACCACAGACATAATAAGAGGGTTATCACCGAAAAAACAGTATCATGGTTGAGATGTAAAGTGAACAAGTTTACAGCCGACTGACCATGTATGTTTTATTTGATGTTAAAGTCCTTAATATTGCAGCAATTTTTTCTACGGCCAGTTTCTCCTTTCTTGCAGATTGTTCCTGCATAAATAAGAAACTTAGATCAGTTGTTGCATTTCATCTCAATGTAGAAATAAAAAAGTTATTTCATTCGACGCGGACCTGAAAATCTTTTCAAAAGCCGACAATTTCAAGTAACTTTCGGTATAATTTTGTTCAATAGTTGTCAAAATTTTGGAAGAATGATAACAGAGGTCATTGAAAAAGTCAGTTGTCGCTTCTGAGATGACCTGTGTTGAAACCAGACTCCTTTGAAGTCCCTAAAGTTTCACAAAGAAACAAGATAAGAGTTAAGCAATTAAAATGTGAATTATTTTGTTGTCCTTTACAATATTAATGAGCTATTACAGGAAATATAAATATTAAGTTCCATACCAACACTTTGGATTGATAAACCACAATTACCTCCTCTTGCTGTTGAGCAGATAAAGTCGCCAGCTGCTTTTGTTCTTCAAGGGAATTCTTAATATCACGAATTATCTCCTCAAACTCTGAAACTGCAGTGATCAGAAACTGCAAATAGAAGTACAAAACAATATGAATAACCCAGTAACATCTTGATTCTTGAGAGCTATTTCGTGTAATTTTTCTTATATTCTTACATTTTCAACAGCCATTGTTTGGGCACAGATTGTTGATTTTATTTGTTCCAAGTTGGAGGATGATTTTTTTTGTAGTGTGTCATCAAGCTCCTTCATGGCTCGGAAAATAACAACTAAATTTGCAGTTTTTCATTTGCAAAACAAAGTTGTTATTTTTTCCAATAACCTTTTAAATGTCATCAGAAACTGATATGTAAACAATCAGAAGTGGAAATATTTAGTTTCTCAAAATAAGAAAGTGAAATGCAAATAAATATTTGAAGTGATTAAAAAATATATATCACAAGTTTTTCTTAGGAAAAACTCACTCTTTTCCCCCATCTTTTAAATACAGGTGAAATTTAGAAGTAACTATGTGCTTGGCAATTGAGTAATTTGAAATCCTGACATACTCTTTGTCGAGTAAATGGATTTATTGATTCCATTAGAGCATAGAAAAATGGGGAAATGAAACTTTCATTATCAACAATGAAGTGGTTCCATTAGTTGTTGAAAGAGGCTTATACAATTTACTATTTAATCTCGTAACCTATTTGAGCAAATTCCTTTCTATAACTATTCCATGTTATCTTAACCATAGATACTCTATAATTTTTAGCTATTGGACTATTTCTTGGGTAATGGACATATAGCACTCTTCCGTAGAGCCGAAGTACAAATACTTGTCGATTTTCATGGTAATGAGGTGAGTTTATTCAAGTTGGTAATGCAGCCATTAACTTATTTGAACTTCTAGAATTATAGTTTGTATATGTACTATGTACGCTAAATTTTGTACACTGTTACACTAATATTTCATCCTTTAAGGGTTCGTATCTAATATATACTCCAAAATTTTGTTGACATATCATTGTTGTAACCCTTCCTCGAATACTTGTAAGCAGGCTGGAAAAGGTGCAAAATTGACTCACGATGAGACGACATTCATAGCAAGAGCTCTCCAACTAACATAAAAAATAGCTAAAGATACAATGACTCCTATACCAGATACATTTGTAGTTGATATTAATGCAATGCTTGGCAGGTATGATACAATAATGTCAAATTATCTTGCATTGGTCCTTGTTTTATGGATGCAAGTACATTTTATTTCACAGGAATTTGATAAAATTAATTTTGGAAAAAGGGCATAGCAGAGTGTCAGTTTATTACGATCAACCTACAAACATAATTGGATTAATTTTGGTAATTTTATATATGAACTTTATATGCCTTAATTGTATTGTTTAAAGTATGTATCTTCAAATCTGCTTGGATATATATGCAAGTGTATCAAAAAAATTGGCGCAAAGTTATTTTGTAATATATCTATTAACCTCTTTCATGTAATTTATAGGTGAAGAATTTGTTGACTACCCATCCTGCAGATGAGGCACCTGTGAAGAGTGTCACTATTCGCAAGATTCCGAGGTATATTATTTGTGTCAAAGTACTTGTTCTTTTTAGTACATAATCATGTAGCTCTCCTTTTTAAAAATTCTTTATAAACCAAAATGCACGCAAAAAGCTTTAATTGATATTTGTACCAAGTTTGATTCGTGACATATCTTTAAAGAGAGAAGTTATTTTAAGATCACCAGTTATCTATATTTGAAGGGATAACACATTCAATACATTCTTACTTGTCACGAACCAAACAAGGCCTTACCTCTATTCAGTTTGTTCATAATGTTTTCTCTGTGAAAGTATCTTGCAATTCCTCAAAAATTTCTTCAGGTTTGGTTGCACTTACAAACTGTTGTCTCTTTATTTGGGTGTGCTAGAGTTCCTGAGATCTTGCCATTGTACGATATCTCAAATGAGTTTTAGAAAGGTCAGAACCACATGGCTGTTATTATAAGGACCAATGATGCACCTGTAGAATAGCAAGAAAGCAAGACTGCTGCCGATGGTAAAAACTAAACTCACGGCAATGTGTACTGACCTGAAATTCTATGCATTTTTTAAATTGCCCATAAATGTCTTTTTTCATGAGAGTGTTTATGTTAGCTCAAATGCATTGCAGATACAGTGAAAGATGTGAGGGTGGACATAGATGGATCCCAAGAGAAATATATACCTGGCAAACGACCAATCCTTAAGTGGAAAAGTTTCCCAAGCAGCGCTAACAATTCATATAAGGGAACTCCCAGGGCAAGGAGCAAGAAGTGGGACATGGATATTCTACAAATTGATGAGTACCCACTCCCAAAGCTTGCTGAAGAAGAGGAAGCTGTTGGAATCATAACAATGGAAGATGTCACGAAGAGCTTTTATAGCTAACCCAGTAGTTGGGATTACTATCATTTCTACATTTTCCTTTCACATATTTTATCCTAAGTTCTGATTTTGGGTGTACGTTTTATACATGTGTAGGAGGAGATCTTTGATGAGACAGACAATCACTACGAGGATTCATAACATAGACTGTCCCATCTCATGGCAAAGACTGCTTCCAACAGATATTATACTAAAAAAGTTCTTAGCACTTAAGGAATACCCTTTAGCGGTAGAGGTCATATTTTTGCTAGGTAGAAACTTTATGTGGATATCGAGGACGCTATTATGGGATCTATGTAAATTCAGAAAAATGAAACTTTGCTTCTAAAAATACTGGCATATGTATTATGCAAGAAGGAAAGTTCATTATACCTTACCCTTAAGGTCATCCTCAGTACTCCTTAAAACTGGTAGCAAAGTCCTTAGAAGTTGTTTTGGTTAAAAACTGGACTGGCCAATATACTAAAATTAGCTGTGAAATGAATAGGAACAGTAAAATATTACATATGAGCTGCCAAGCATTATAATGTACCTATTTTTATTTATTTTTGTTAGGCAAGCTGTGGTTAGGCAAGGACCATGACCAAAATCTATACAAGAAACAAGGAATTTACAATCTAGTCTACTTGGTTCCTCTAGCATCATTTTCATTATATATACAAAGTTCTAAAGGTAAGGAGGCAGGGGTAAACACATTTTAATCAAAAAAGAAGCTTAGAAATCAGATCCTTGGTTAGTTGCTCTGTAGTGGTGAAAAATAAATCAATTGTGGAGCTTCTCAATATAGCTTCTTATCTCCTTGATCATGATATAGCAATCCCATGACACCTCCCCATTGTCTTTAATGTAATGTACCATTAAAGTAGAATTTGTGCACACCTGTAAGTTCAAGATCTGATGTTGTAGGGCAATTTGTAAATCTCTATGAATTGTTTAAATAACATTTCTAGGAGGAACACATCCACCAAAAGCAAGCCAACAATCTCCACTACTATTTCTTTAATATCAAGTGATTTGATTATCATATCATAGTCAATGTCAGTGTTAAAGTTATTATTATTTAGTAGTTACTAATGTTGGTTATATCTTATTAATTAAGTATAAATTTAATAACGCTGATTTCTTTCAATATCCTATTAATTAATACCGAACAATTCAAATGAATTGTTAAACATTCTCATTCATTTTTATTTATAATCTCACCTAATTGGTAAATACTACGGATGCTGATCAAGTCTTTAAAATGAAAAGTATTGTGATGAAAAAATCAAATGTACCCATAAAAGATATGGACATTGAAAAAATTGAGCGTAGAAGACTGCAAAGAAATGAAAGGAGAAGATCCAACAATATTTTTAAGGGAACTCCTCAGCCATCAAACCAAATATTGAATGTACCAATAACAGGTAATCCATTTAAAAGTTTGTTATGCCATTATCTTTTACATATCTTTCATACATTTTGCTATTAGCATTTGCTCTCTTTTATCTTTATTTTTATTCATTGGTATAATCATTTTCATTTAACTGATAAATACCATAAATGCAAATGAAATCTTTAAAATGAAAAGTATTAATAAAAAAAGCCTCATGTTGCTATAAAAGATTTAACTACTAAAGAAATTGAACATAGAAGACTCCAGAGAAATGAAAGGAGAAGATCTATGTATATTTCTAAGGAAACCCCTCAATCATCAAAACAAATATTGAATGTCCCAATAGCAGGTAATCACTTAAAAAGTTAGAATGTACCGTTATCTTTTACATGTGGTTATAACAAAAAAATAATTTCCCTTTGTCATTCCATTTGATTACGTTTTTTATTTTATTTTACAGGTATTACTTAAGCTAATAAGAAACAATGGTATAATGCACATGATGTTAATAGAAATTGTAATCATATTGGGATAGGTCGAGCAATCACTGCTAAATGTTCAATAAACAATATCATACAAGATGCTACAATGTTGGATATAGATGGAAATAATGTGACGAATATTCGTTCTATTGCTTCAAACAATTTAATTACATATCAATTTTCTATTGTTGGTTCTCGATTTCAAACGGGTACGTCATTCACTTCTCTAAATGGTATTATTAATACCAGTACTCTTGTTAGGTCTTAAATAATATCTAATAAAATTTCTACAGGTACTGATAACCATTTTAATGCAGTTAATAACCCAAACATCAAACGTGCTAACCCAAATAATAACTTAGCCCATAATTTTCATCCTGCTAAAAGAATAAAAAACACAAATACAATTTCAAACCAACTCAAACCATGTGTTAATCCATCGTTCTCTAATGGATGCGTGCAACAAAATTTACCCTTAAAGATAAATCAATTGTATTCTAATAAAATTATATTTCCAATGGTTTATATCAAAACCACACAAAAGATAACTAAAAAAAAATCTTTGTATAGCATATGACAAAATTATGTTGATAAAACAAAATTTAAACGGGAGAAGCTCCCCCCCAAAAGACAATGCCTGCATTGTAATGCCTGGTTATTCATGAAAGAAAACAAAAAGAAATTAATGTGATTCACAATAATTCGTAAACTTTCGTTCAATTCCTTCAAAGATTCTTTAACCTTAGTAAGAACGAACTTAACAACTAGCAAATGAGAATATCATTCAATGTACCTCAAGAACAAAAAAAACAAAAGCAAAGTGCAAGTTTCTTTGATCAAAATTGAGTAATATCCAGTTATCATCTTATTGCAAAGACTATGGCAATGAATGAATAGGATTCAATGACGAGTATTATCCGGAACAAAATTTTGTTTAAAAAGGCAGCCATAATATGATGTTCCTGCGCAAAGAAAAGGTAAACCTTTATATTTCAAAAAATTATAATCAAACCCAACTTGAGTCTTACAAATAATGCGTTTGCAGCGCGTGCCATGGCAATCCTTAAAAACAGACAAACATGGCAATCCTTATAACCAAAAACCCTATCAGATTTTAGATTTCTCACAACCGTTTGTGCTTAACCATCAAAGATCCGCCTCTCTGTCTCTCCAATTTCAATTTTCTTGACTCAAATCGATCTTGAGGTGCCTATCGATGAATACAAAATTCTCAATTTTATTTCTGCAAATCTTCATGTCTCTGTTGCTGAATGAGGACTTCAATCTTTGTTGCCGATAGTTGTTAACAATGGTAGTCGAATTGGTGGTGGAGGAAGAGGGGGAAGATCTTATGGTAGAGATGGTGGAACTAGTTGGCGGTTTTGGGTTCTAAGGACGCTTTGATTCTCGGCAATTAAGAAATTTGTAAAACCCATTTGAGAAAGCATGATAAAACTTAAGAAATCTCCGCTCCCCTTGGTTCTCCCATGGATTCTTCTTTTTCTCCTCAACAACAAGGTAGATTAACTTTAGTCCATTTCACTATTAAACCCAAGAGTTAAAAATAAAAAATATATGTTCTTGATTCTTGCAGGTCAAACGTACGTCCAATTCGTCCTCAATGTAATAAAATTTGCATCAGTGGAAGGTTATGATTACGTCATTGTTGGTGGGGGAATTGTTGTTTGCCCATTGGCATCAACATTGTCGGAGAATTATTGGATTTAGTGCTCAAACGATGCGGTCACAGTCGAGAACACCCGATATTTTGTGCCGAAAAGGGTTCTTGACTTTAATATATGTTAATGCTTATGATTCATCTGCGGTGCGGTAGAGGTCATCTTCTGGGTTTGGTTGAAAGTTTGTTACTGTTGTTAAAGTATTGTTCTCTTGTGGGGGAGAGATTCTTTGGAAGCCATTGTTGTAGAGGTAATTGTGTTATAGCTTAAAACTCCCGGGATAACTGTTCCTTCAACTTAACAATATCTCCCATGTCAGCACTTCCTACCAACATATCATCTACATACAGAAGCAGAATAATATATGAGTTCCCCATATTTTTTATAAAACAACAATGATCCCCATTGCTCTTCGAATATCCATTTTTGGACATGAACTGTTCGAACTTCAAATATCACTGTCTCGGCGCTTGCTTCAAACCGTATAAGCTCTTCGTGAGCCTACACACAAGATTTTCTTTCCCTTTAACCGAATACCCTTCTAGCTGCTTCATATAAAATTCTCATCAAGGTTACCATGAAGAAATGTGGTCTTGACATCAAGTTGTTCAAGATGCAAATCTTCAACAACAACTATATTCATCATAACCCGAATAGTAGACATCTTCACAACAGGAGCAAAAATCTTACCGAAATTAGCGCCTTCTTTCTGCTGAAAACCCTTCACCCCAAGTCTAGCCTTGAATCTCCATGAACCGTCAGATTCCTATTTTAGTCTGTATACCCACTTGTTGTGCAATGCTCTCTTCCTTTTCGAGAACCGAACTAAATCTCAAGTTCGATTAATTGATAATGGCTGCATCTCATCATCCATAACAAGCTCCCACTTACTCTTGGCTTCCACATCTAAAGCCTCCTTGTAACTTTCAGGTTCACCACCATCTGTATGTAACAAGTAATTTAAGGAGCTAACATACATTGCCAAAATTCTTGCAACTCTCGCCTCCTTTCGAAGTGCTATTGGAATGTCTAGATCATTAGGTTCCTCGTTTTGATCCGGTACATCGGACTCAACAACAACTTCTTTATCATCCTCTCGAGAGGGTTTATCATCTTCAATGTCGGCACTTTAAAATATTTATACAAGACTTCCTCATTGAATGTAATGTTACAGCTCCGGATAACTTTTTGATTCTTCGCATCCTAAAACCGGTATCCAAACTCATCACCACGGTATCTAATGAATATGCACTTCGTCGACTTTGCATCTAACTTGGTCTTTGTGTCTGAATTATCAAGCACATATGATGTACAACCGAAAATACGCAAGTGATTAAGGTTTACCTCTTTACTGGTTCATGCTTCTTCAGGAAGTCCAAAATCCAAAACTGTTAAAAGCCATCTATTAATCAAGTACGCCGCTGTACTAACAGCATCCTCCCAAAAATACTTTGGAAATTCAGCGCTGAGTCTCATACTTCTCGCTCTTTCATTTATTATTCGGTTCATGCATTCTGCAGCACCATTTTGTTACGGTGTTTTGGGAATAGTCTTTTGTCTCCTAATCCCGTTTGATGCACAAATATCTTCAAACTCATCATTATAGTATTCGCCCCCGTTATTCAACCTGAGACACTTCAGTTTCAAACTGGTTTCATTTTCAACTAGAGCCCTTCACATCTTGAATTTATCGAACACATCTGACTTGTTCTTCACGAAGTAGACCCACAGTTTACGAGTAACATCATCGATAAAAATAACATAATAATGTAAACTACCAAGAGAATACACCTTGGTTGGCCCCCAAATATATGTGTGTACAAGATCCAGCTTTCCAGGTTTCCTTGATCTTCCAGATAATTTGAAACTGACATTCTTCTGCTTCGCAAGAACACACTTTTCACAAAACTTGAGATCAACCTCAGTAAGACCCTCTAGCTTTCCCTTTGTTACCATTATCTTCATCCCCTTTTCACTAATGTGACTGAGCCATTTGTGCCACGTACTTATATCAATCCCTTAAGTGGCCGCATAAATAGTGGAAATTATGTTTTGCATTGTATACAACGTTCCTTGTCGTAAGCCTCGAGCTACCAACATAGCTCCCTTTGTAACCTTCCAGAAGGTTGTACCAAAGGTACCCAGATATCCACCATCATCCTCCAATTTGCTAACCGATATAAGGTTACGCCACAATTTAGGTACAAGTCGCACATTCTGTAAAACCACTATTCCCCCTGAAGGCAACAAACCTAGCGTTTATCTTTTAAGTAATACTGCGTGTACTCTTATCTATAAGAAAGACCGTACCGAAGTCGCCTTTAGCAATATTAGTTAGAAAACCTACGTTTGCAGTAGCATGGAAAGAAACACCCTAATCAACGATCCAAGATTCATTTACATCATTACATGACAGTAGTAGAGCCTCGTCAGAACTAACCTCCTTGGTAAGGTTCATTGTATCTTTCTCTTCATCATTAATCTTCTTAGAAGAAAAAGAGTTACAATCTCGCCTGAAGTGACCATTCTTTCCACAAGTCCAACACGCACCGGGCGGCTTGGACTTTCCTCTTGACGGTGATCGACCCCTTCCAAATTTTGGTCCTTTTCAATAAGACCTCCCTCTTTCTTCGACATTCAACATACTTCTGTTTAAACTCGAAGAGGGTTTAGATGTTTTACGCCTATTATCTTCACTCATAATCAACGAGACTATGTTATCAAATCTGATGTCTTCCTTCCCCGATGAGTTGCTTACAGCTATAATGAACCATTCTCAGCTCTCAAACATCTACCCTAAAAGAGCCTACGCTCTCACCTCCTCGGTTATAGTGATTTTAACGAATTCTAATTGAGCATGTATGGTATTGAACTCACTGATATGAGCTTGCACACTACCATTCTCCTTAATCTTCAAAGTAAACAAACACCGTAAAAGGTGTACCTTGTTTGTCTCAGACGGTTCCTAGTGCATAGCGGACAACGTCTCCATCAAACCCTTTGTTGTCGTCACTTTGGAGATCATGTATAAAATCTGATATGACAGTGATAACTTAATGATCCCAAGCACTTTACAATCTAATTGCGCCCACTTAGCAGCATTGTATTCTGCTGGCATCATCTCTTCTCCACCCAGTGGTAAATCGGGATCCTTCTGATAGAGGTAATATTCTATCTGCATCTTCCACACTCTAAAATTTGATCCATTAAACTTCGTGATCTTTAACTTCTTCTGATCGACCATCGCTCTTTACCACACAAGCCCTAACACTCGCTCTGGTACCAATTGTTAAGAATTGAGGTAGCTACTCTCTCTTCCCTTCGAAGAACGATACGCAGAAATTGCCAACTCAAGTAGTAAATCAACAAAGAACAATATAAAGGACACGAGGATTTTCCCGGAGGAGAGAAGCAGAAAACCCTTGCGGATGAAAAACTACTCCCCATGAACAATTTACTATAATATCAAATAGTTTATAATGATCTTTCAAGCTTCTCAAGCTTTAATAGAGCCTCTTCAAACCCTAGGCTTCTCTCTATAATTAAACTCACAAAGATGGGCTAACAAACTAATCCTAGACTCTCTTATAAACATGGGAAGTCATTACATAAGAATAGGCTCGAAGTACGGATCACGAAACATACTAACGCCCCCAGAAAATACCTTCAAAAATTGACTTACGATGTCTATTCGAATAGACTCAGGATCTATTCGAACAAGTTAGGTTCTAAACACTTTTGTTCGAACAGACACTAGTCTATTCGAACAGACACTGTTGTATTTGAATAAACTCAAAGTCTATTTGAATAATCTTGTGCCTGACTATTTCTATTCGAGTAGACATGACTTTTATTCGAATAAACTTTCCTATACCTCTTCTGTTCGAACAGACAAATAGTCTATTCAAACAGAACTTGAAAAATACCTTTTTTTTTCAAACCGTCTTCGATCATCGCTCATCTCACGAGCTTTGATGATCTTCCTCGAACAAGATTCAAGTTCATACCATAACAGCAGCAGCTATAAGGGTTCATACAGTGGTCATGTGAGCGACAGGGTTAAAAGTTTCTTTGTAATCAATTTCGTGCACTTGAGTAAAGCCTTTAGCAATGAGGAGAGCTTTATAACATTTAATAGAACCATCAGAGTTTGTCTTAATTTTGTAAATCCATTTGTACCCTACAATAGATTTAGTGTGAGGAGTATCAACAAGTTCCCATGTATTTGTTCTTTGAAGCGGTGCGAGTTCGTCTGGCATAGCTTGTTGCCATAAGGGATTTGATGAGGCTTCTTGATACGACTTCGGTTCATGAAGAGATAACAAAGTAAAAACATAACAATAATAATCTGAGAGCTTTGGTGGTGGTTTTCTATTCCGAGGAGGAAGATCATGTTGCGCACCATTTGAAGAGGTATTGGAACTTTCCATAGAGATGTCAGAGTTTATATTAGGATCGACTTTTGCAGAGGTAATCTCTAGTTTGTAAGGTAGCGTAGAACGAGAACTAGGCAATGACTCGGTGGGAATTGCAATGGGGGGTAACCCATTCTTAAAGTTTGATAATGACTGGATGGATGTTACAATAGGTGACGACTCATGTTCAGAGTTGGGTGATGGTAGATTGAAGAAAGGGTCAAGGAATTTTAAGGGTTCAAAGGATGTTGTTTGAGTATTTGTAAGGGTGTAATAAGATATTTTTTCCCAAAAGGTAATATGACGAGAGATGCGCAATCTTTTAGTGGACGGGTTGTAACATCGATAACCTTTTTGTTGAACGCCATAACTCAAAAAAATACACATGGCGGTTTTCTTACTAAGTTTGTCATGCTATCTTTGAGGGATAAGAGCGAAACAGGTCGAACCGAAAACACGAAGCTTCGGATAATCAGGAGAAGATTTATAAAGGCGATCAAAGGAAGATACCCCGTCGGTTACAGACGAGGGAATTCGATTTATGATGTAAACAGATGTATGAATGGATTCACCCCAAAAGTATTGAGGAACAGATGAAGATAGGAGAAGTGTTCGAGCAGTTTCTACAAGATGACGGTGTTTGCGTTCGGTGACACTGTTTTGCTATTGTGTATCAACACATGCTAACTGAGGAAGAGTTCCCTGGGATTTAAGAAAGTCTAAAATAGAGTTGGAGATGTACTCTCCGCCAGAGTCGGAACGGAAGACTTTAATAGTCTTTTAAAACTATGTTTTAACCATATTGGCAAACTCAATGTATACTTTAAGAGAATCTGATCATGAGCGCAATAAATAAGTCCAGGAATAACCAGAGTAGTCGTCAGCAAATAGTACGTAGTATAAAGCCCCTCTCATGGATGCAACTGGAGATTTTCCCCATACATCAGAGTGTACAAGATCAAAGGGAGATGACAAAAAGATAATGTTATTATTAAAAGGAAGGGTTGATTGTTTGCCCAGCTTACAAGCAACGCAACAAGGTTCTTTCTCTAATTTAGGTAAACTTAACAACCCTTGATTAAACATAAAACGATGACGTGAAAATGAGAAATGCCCCAAACAAGAATGCCAAGCCATAAAAGGTGATGACGTGGGTGTAGATGCAGTGACAAGAGATGCAACGGACGTATGAGGGATATGAAGTTTGTCAATAACATATAGTCGTCCAACTCTATGGCCTGTCCTAATTCGCTTCTTCATCGAGCGTTCCTGAATAAGACAACTACGAGTAGAAAATATAATGTCAAGACCAAGATCACATAATTGTCCAACGGATAAAAGATTTATCGAAAGTTGAGATTCGAGAAAAACATCGGGGAGAGACAAGTCTTTTGTTGTTTTAACATAACCAATATGACTTGCACTAACAGTAAATCCATTAGCGGTATGAATTTTATGCGACGAAGGAATAGGGGTGACACTTTCAAATGATTGTGAATTAAAGGTCATATGATTTGAAGCGTCAGAATCAAGATATCATTCTAAAGAATAAATACCTGAAGGGGTAGAGAATACGGAAGCACAAGTAGATTTGTTACCAAGAGATAGGGCTTGTTTGATCATCTCCTGAATGCCCTCTGTAGTAGGTACATTAGAGTTGTTCGACGCCTGATAATTCATCATTTTGGTATTGGATTGTGCAAAGGCAAAAGTAGACGATGCACGTGCAGCTGATTTCCTTCTTTCCTGCATGTTTCGTGACGTTGGGGCAGGATAATTTTGAGTGGTATGCCCGAATAACTTACAATAGTTGCATTGGACTTGTGAAAAATCACTGTGTGGTGTTAACTGCTTGTCTTTCCATGAAGTATTTGTGGGTTGGTGAGATTGATTGTTGGAGTGAGAAAATGGGTTAGGGGACAGGTATGGTCGAGATGATGCAGTAAAGATAGTGGTCATGTCCGGACTAATACCATTAGGGTTTCTTCGGTAATTAACTCCGTTAAGGCGGGCGACATCAACCTTTGAAAGAGGTTTGCGGTGAAGAATTGATGCTCTTATGGGTTCAAACTTGAAAATTCTATGTGCTCGTATTTAATATATTTCGAGAAATTATGTCAAAACAATTCCTATCAATCAATGATCTAAGATTAAACATAAACAATCAATAGTAAAGACAATGAATTAAACGACACAAGCAATTATTCACCCTATGGAAACTTCTTACTCAGGAGAAAAACTGCAGGTCGTTGTCGATGAACACGACAACCAAAAATCCACTAATCAAAAAGAGTTTAATCAGAATTATACTTATAGACTCGATAACCCCATCTCGTGATTATCTCTCTTCTGATCCAAACATCATGCCCTATCACTTTTGTTCTCGCAACGACTCTCCTTCGTTCTTGCAACGACTCTTCTTCGTTATCTCAACGACTCTCCTTGAACTCAAAGCAAGGAACACCCTTCTTGAATCACTCTAGAACAATATGTGGGAAGTAAGATAAACTAACTCAACATCAACCTCAAGGTTTTTAGGTTCTGATTGATGTCAAATTGTCTCTCTGATAAAAGATATTGAGCTCTTTTGAAAATAACTTTTTTCCAAAGAAAGAGAAAAAATAAAGTGAGTGAAAAAAGAAACAAAGTTTTCTTAAATATTGTTTCAGTTTTCTCGAGACTCGTTCGAACAAGACCTAAGGTTAAGTCTTGTTCGAAAGAAATTCCCAAAAAGCCTTAGAAAAATATGTGTCTTTTGTTTTGAACTCGTAGCACTCGTTCGAACGAGATGCCCAGGATTCGTTCGAACGCTCGTTCGAACGAGTTTCTCAAAAAGGTTAGAAAATTTAGAAAAATATTTTTGGCTCCCTTTATCAGAGTTCTACTTAACCAACTTGTCTTCTTAGACGTTGGTTGATAGAAGACTTGTACGAAGGTCTTCATTCTGTTACTGTCTTCAACTGAGATAACTACGAAACTTCATATACACAAAATAAGACAAACCAAAACTTTTCAAAACTCACTCCGGAGGGCCATTAAGAGTTGAACCAACCTCGATTCTTCGCAAAAAAATTCCCACATTTCTACTGCATTACTTGGCCATTTGGGTTCCATTTGTGATAAGTGATCCCATATTATTGGCATTTCCGAATGGAAGTCCGAAATGGACTGTCAAATTTGTTGCTTAAGAGATCGTATATCCTGTTCCAACTTATATCGTAGGACAAAGTTGGTTTGGACGTACCTACTAGAAATAAAATCCCATGCCACTTTTTAGGTCTCGAACTTTACTAGTTGTATGCTAATGGATGGTGCGACTGAGTTGGCAATCCATGTGAGGATCTTGTAGTTGTTGATGTCCTACTCAACATATTTAGTATCGGTTTTAGCGGGACATTGTAAATCTCCAGTGGCATATTCCCAGAGACATTTTCCCTTGAGAAAGCTTCTCATGAGAAATGACCAATGAGTGTAATTGCTCCCGTCAAATTTAATAGTGATGGGATGCGTCTATTCGGATGCCATTGAAATATAGATCTGAAAGGTGATGATTATAGTGATGATTTTGAGATTGAGATTTGGAACGATAGGAAGCGTTTGTCTTGCGATTTTCTTGTAGGTAGGTTGATATTTAGTAGAGTTAATACATAGAGAAACCTTGCTTAGGCACCATGTTAATTATGATCAAGGTAAGAATTGGAAGAATAATTTCTATGTTTTCATTGGGTATAAGACCCCATATTTATACAAGATACAACGATCAATCTAAAGTAAAGAGATTCGTGCAGCTACACATAGCTACTCATGTATAACTGTATATCCAACTAAGCTATAGAAGAGGGACCCATGCTACACTCTAGTACATACGGAAACTCCGTATTGTTTAACACAATCTACTTAAGGTTCAATGAAAATCTATCCTATCAACAACGCTTTTCTGCTATGACTATTAATCACTTCTGTTATAAAAGCAAGGCTAATTTCATCATCGTCTGCAAGAAGACATAACAAGGAGAAAGACATAAAATCAAAGGTAAGAATAATTTTCATTTGTGAGATAAAATGCCAGTATCGTTTGGTTAAGAAAAACATTATTGTGTTCGGCAAGATGGACATAATCGCAAGTTAGATGACTTATACATACAATCGAAAAGAAACATTTGAGAATTATGTAATCGTTGCTTAGGCAAGAAGACTCAGCAAGCCTAATAATATGAGGTTCCAAACCACATTTAAATAGGACTAGGCATGATAAGGATGGCACGAATCTAAGGGTTCCCAATTTTATGGTTGCCCCGCAGAACCATAAAATTTTTGCACAACTTTAGAACCATAGGACTGACATAAATTGGACCCTAGAAGAGAGAATTCTATCTGTACTTGCTTTAATTCCCTTTATGTCATAAGAGTTCCTAGTTGAAAAGAAGTTCAAGTTGGTGTAGAAGTACGAGTAGGAATAGGAGTTCAAATCCTAATAGAAAAGAAACTGTCTAAAACTCCTCTATATAATAAACCAGGGCAACATTTGATTAAACAATTACTTACAGTTTTAAGTTTGTGTTTATGATTCAGTAATGGCAGCTATGAGAAGAGGTATTCTAATTTAGTTCTTGCTTTCCTGCGCTTCACTCCGTCTAGAATCTCGTCCAACATCTCCTCAGACGTATGATCAAGAAGCTATACCTTGGTTTTTTCGTCATCAATTTCGCTGGATCAGAAAACTATTACTTCGATTAGCCCCTCCCACTCCAGCTCGCCATTATTTAGTTCCTCCTTCGGAGCTTCTTTCCCATCCTTTTCCTAAAGTTACCCTATTGCTTCCTATGCATGCATCCCCAGCCCACCCCATGCCTCTTCCTCCTACTACTCTTAAGATCGTTATGCCTCCACCTCTAGCCCGCTCTTCTCTGCCATCTCCTCCTCCAACTTCTAAGAACGTTATGCCTCAATCACCAACCCGTTCTACTTTGCCTTCTCCGACTCCTACTTCTAAGATCGCTATCTCCGTCTCCTAATCAAGCCCACCCTACTTTGCCTCCTCCCCCTACTAGTCATAAGATTGATACCCCTCCAACTTCTAAGATCGCTATGCCTCCATCACCAGCCCCAGCCCGTTCTACTATGCCTTCTCCATCTTCTACTCCTAAGATTGCTATGTCTCCGTCTCCTACTCCAGCCTACCCTACTTTGCCTCCTCCCCCTACTACTACTAAGATCGTTACGCCTCCAACTTCTAAGATCGTTACGCCTCCATCACCAGCCCCAGCCCGTTCTACTTTGCCTTCTACGACTCCAACTCCTAAGTTCGTTGTGTCTCCATCTCTAGCCCACCCTACTTTGCCTCCTCCCCCTACTACTACTAAGATCGCTATGCCTTCATCTCCAGTACGTTCTTCTTTGCCTTTTCCTCCAACTTCTAAGATTCCAATCAAGTATGGCATGCCCGAATCAAATTCCCATCTCCATTTCTCGACTCTGTTCTTCTCCATTCAGGTGAGGCGTATAAAAGGGGGAAGGAGATGGGGTTATCCACAATCCCACTTTTTTTGAATGATCTGGAGTAAAATGTATGATTCCTACTCTTTAAACCCTAAAATTGCAACAACAAAGAAAACATCAAACACAACACAAATCAAAAAAATTAAAACAAGAGAAACCCAATTTCAATCCTAATTTCTCACCAATTAGTTTGATTTTTAATGAGATTAAGCTTTTGGGGAGGGGGGGGGGGAATTTAGGGTTGATTGAGTTGATTTTACTCTAATTTTTGGTTTGTGTTTGCACAACTTCAAAACCATAGGACTAACATAAATCAAATCCCTAGAAGAGAGAATCCTATTTGGAATACATTACAAAAAGAATCCTATCTGGAATACATAATAAGGGTAATATACACATAAATCAAATGCCTAGAAGAGAGAATCCTATCCGGTTTCCCTTTAGAGTTCCTAGTTGAAAAGCAATTTAAAGTTTGTGTAGAAGTAGGAGTAGGAGTTCAAATCCTAATAGAGAACAAACATGTCTAAAACTCCTCTATATAATAAACCAAGACAAGGTTTTACAATCAAAGTTTTGAGTTTGATTATTTGTTTCAGCAATGGCAGCTATGAGATGAGGTATTCTGATTATGTACGTGATTATTTCTTGTGCTTGCCTAGATGCTCGTCCAACATCGTATGATCAAGAAGCTATACCTAGGTTTTTTCGTCACCGACACCGATTTCACTGGTTCAGAAAACCATTACCTCCATTAGTCTCTCTCCCTCTACATTGCCATTATTTGGTTCCTCCTTCTGAGCTTCTTCCGTATCCTTTTCCTAAATTTACTCCATTGCTTCCTATGCCTACATCTCCAGTTCACCCTTTGCCTCCTCCTACTACTCTTAAGATTGTTATGCCTCCGCCTCCAGCCCAATCTTCTTTGCCTTCTCCTCCTCCAACTTCTAAGATTGTTATGCCTCCATCACCAGCCCCAACCCGTTGTACTTTGCCTTCTCCGTCACCTACTCCTAAGATCGATAGGTCTCAGTTTCCTACTCCAGCCCACCCTACTTTGCCTCCTCCCCCTACTACTCCTAAGATCGTTAAGCCTCCATCACTAGCCCGTTCTACTTTGCCTTCTCCGTTTCCTACTCCTAAGGTTGCCATGTCTCCGTTAGATACTCCAGTACCCTCTTCTTTCACTCCTCCTACTCCCAAGACTATTGTTCCTCCATCTCCGGCACACTCTTCTTTGCCTTCTCCACCTACTTCAAAGATCCCGATCGAGTATGGTATGCCCTAATCAAGTTCCCATCACCATTTCTCGACTCCGTTCTTCTCCTTTCCGAGCGAGGCGTATAAAAGGGGGAATGAGATAGGGTAATCCACAATCCCATTTTTTTTTACTGATCTGGAGTAAAATGTATGATTCCTACTCTTAAAACACTTAAGTTGCAACAACAAAGAAAACATCAAACACAACACAAATCAGTAAAATGAAAACAAGAGAATCCTAATTTCAATCCTAATTTCTCACCAATTAGTTTGATTTTGACTGAGATTAAGCTTTTGGGGGTGAATTTAGGGTTTGATTGAATTGATCTTGCCTTAATTTTTGGTTTTTGTTTGCACAAATTCAAAGCCATAGGACTGACATAAATCAAATCCCTAGAAGAGATAATCCTATCTGGAATACATTAGAAAAAGATTCCTATCTGGAATAAATAATAAGGGTAATATACACATAAATCAAATGCCTAGAAAAGAGATTCCTATCTAGTTTCCCTTTAGAGTTCCTAGTTGAAAAGAAATTTCCAGTTTGTTTTAAAGTAGGAGTAGGAGTTCAAATCCTTATAGAAAACAAACATGTCCAAAACTCCTCTATATAATAAACCAAGGCAAGGTTTTGCATTCACAGTTTTGTGTTTGATTTTTTGTTTCAGCAATGGCGGCTATGAGAAGAGGTATTCTGATTTTGTACCTGATTGTTTCTTCTGCTTGCCTAGAAGCACATCCAACATCGTATGATCAAGAAGCTATACCTTGGTTTCTTCGTCGCCGACACCGATTTCGTTGGTTCAGAAAACCATTACCTCGATTAGTACCTTTCCCTCCACCTCACCATTATTTGGTTCCTCCTTCCGAGCTTCTTCCGAATCCTTTTCCTAAATTAACACCATTGCTTCATATGCTTGCATCTCCAGCTCACCCTTTGCCTCCTAAGATTGTTATAACTCCGCCTCCAACACACTCTTCTTTGCCTTCTCCTCTTCCAACTTCAAAGATCACTACGCCACCATCACCAGCCCTAGCCCGTTGTACTTTTCCTTCTCCGTCTCCTACTCTTAAGATTACAAGGTCTCAGTCTCCTACTTCTGCCCAACCTACTTTGTCTACCCCCCCCCCCTACTACTCCTAAGATCGCTACGCCTCCATCACTAGCCCGTTCTACTTTACCTTCTCCGTCTCCTACTTCAGCCCACCCTACTATGCCTCCTCCCTCTACTACTCCTAAGATCGCTAGGCCTCTAACTTCTAAAATCGTTACACATCCATCACCAGCCCCAACCCGTTCTACTTTGCCTTCAACGTCTCCTACTCCTAAGATTGTTATGTCTCCATCTCCAGTCCACCCTACTTTGCCTCATCCCCTTACTACTCCTAAGATCGCTACGCCTTCATCTCTAGCACTCTCTTCTTTTACTCATCCTCCTACTCCCAAGACCATTGTTCCTCAATCTCGAGCATGCTCTTCTTTGCCTTCTCCTCCTACTTCTATGATCCCGGTCGAGTATGGTATACCCAAATCAAATTCCCATCTCCATTTCTCGACTTTGTTCTTATCCTTTCTCGGCGAGGCGTATAAAAGGGGGAAGGAGATGGGGTTATCCCCAATCCCACTTTTTTCGACTGATCTGGAGTAAAATGCATGATTCCTACTCTTCAAACCCTAAAATTGCAACAACAAAGAAAACATGAAACACAACACAAATCAGTAAAATGAAAACAAGAGAAACCCAATTTCAATCCTAATTTCTCACCAATTAGTTTGATTTTGATTAAGATTAAGCTTTTAGGGGGGAATTTAGGGTTTGATTGAGTCGATCTTGTCCTAATTTTTGGTTTGTGTTTGCACAACTTCAAAACCATAGGACTGACCTAAATCAAATCCCTAGAAGAAAGAATCCTATCTGGAATACATTACAAAATGATTCCTATCTAGAATGCATTATAAGGGCAATATACACATAAATAAAATACCTAGAAGAGAGAATCCTATCTGGTTTCCCTTTAGAGTTCCTAGTTGAAAAGCAATTTCAAGTTTGTGTAGAAGTAGGAGTAGGAGTAGGAGTTCAAATCCTAATAGAAAACAAACATGTCTAAAACTTCTCTATATAATAAACGAAGGAAAGGTTTTACAATCGCAGTTTTGAGTTTGATTTTTTGTTTCAGCAATGAGAAGAGGTATTCTGATTTTGTACCAGATGGTTTCCTGTGCTTGCCTAGAAACTCGTCCAACATCGTATGATCAAGAAGCTATACCTTGGTTTCTTCGTCACCGACACCAATTTTGCTGGCGCAGAAAACCATTTCCTTGATTAGTCCTTCTCCCTCAATCTCGCCATTATTTTGTTCCTCCTTCTGAGCTTCTTCCAGATCCTTTTCCTAAATTTACCCCATTGCTTTATATGCCTTCATCTCCAGCTCACCCTTTTCCTCCTCCTACTACTCCTAAGATTGTTATACCTCGGCCTCCAGCCCACTCTTCTTTGCCTTCTCCTCCTCCAACTTTGAAGATCACTACCCCACCATCACCATCCCCGGCCCGTTATACTTTGCCTTCTCTGTCTCCTAATCCAGCCCACACTACTTTGCCTCCACCCCCTACTACTCCTAAGATCGCTACGCCTCCATCATCAGCCCGTTCTACTTTCCCTTCTCCGTCTTCTATTCCAGCCCACCGAACTTTGCCTCCACCACCTACTACTCCAAAGATCGCTACACTTCCAACATCAAAGATCGTTACGCCATCATCACCAGCCCCTGCCCATTCTACTTTGCCTTCTCCTTCTTCTACTTCTAAGATTGCTATGTCTCCGGCTCCTACTCCAGCCCACCCTACTTTGCCTCCTCCCCCTATTACTCGTATGATTGTTACGCCTCCAACTTCTAAGATCGTTACGCCTCCATCACCAGCCCCAGCCCGTTCTACTTTGCATTTTGCGTCTCCTACTCCTAAGATCATTATGTCTCCATCTCCAGTCCACCCTACTTTGCCTCCTCCCCCTACTACCCCTAAGATCGTTACGCCTTCATATTCAGTACGCTATTTTTTTTACTCCTCCTCTTCCTCCCACTCCCAAGACCATTGTTCCTTCATCTCCAGCAGGCTCTTTTTTGCCTTCTCCTCCTAGTTCTAAGAACTCGGTAGAGTATGGTATGCCCGAATCAAATACCCATCTCCATTTCTCGAGTTTGTTTATCTCTTTTCCGAGCGAGGCCTATAGAAGGGGGAAGGAGATGGGGTTATCCCCAATCCCACTTTTTTTACTGGTCTGGAGTAAAATGCATGATTCCTACTCTTCAAACCCTAAAATTGCAGCAACAAAGAAAACATCAAACACAATACAAATCAGTAAAATGAAAACAAGAGAAACCCAATTTCAATCCTAATTTCTCACCAATTAGTTTGATTTTGACTGAGATTAAGCTTTTGGGGGGGAATTTAGGGTTTGATTAAGTTGATCTTGCCCTAATTTTTAGTTTGTGTTTGCACAACTTTAAAACCATAGGACTGACATAAATCAAATCCCTAGAAGAGAGAATCCTATTTGGAATACATTACAAAAAGATTCCTATCTCGAATGCAAAATAAAGGTAATATACACATAAATCAAATACCTAGAAGCGAGAATCCTATATGGTTTCCCTTTAGAGTTCCTAGTTGAAAAGCAATTTCAAGTTTGTGTGGAAGTAGGAGTAGGAGTTCAAATCCTAATAGAAAACAACCATGTCTAAAAATCCTCTATAAAATAAACCAAGGCAAGGTTTACAATCACAGTTTTGAGTTTGAATTTTTGTTTCAGCAATGGCAGCTATGAGAATTGGTATTCTGATTTTGTACCTGATTGTTTCTAGTGCTTGCCTGGAAGCTCGTCCAACATCGCATGATCAAGAAGCTATACCTTGGTTTCTTCGTCACCGACACCAATTTTACTGGTTTAGAAAACCATTACCTAGATTAGTCCCACTCCCTCTAACTTGCCATTATTTGGTTCCTCCTTCTGAGCTTCTTCTGCATCCTTCTACTAAATTTACCCCATTGCTTCCTATGCCTGCATCTCCAGCTCACCCTTTACCTCCTCCTACTACTCCAAAGATTGTTATGCCTCCAGCCCATTCTTCTTTGCCTTCTCCTCCTCAAACTTCTAAGATCGCTTCCCCTCCATCACCATCCCCAGCCCGTAGTACTTTGCCTTCTCCGACTCCTACTCCTAAGATCTCTAGGTCTCAGTATCCTACTCCAGCCCACCCTACTTTGCCTCCTCATCCTACTACTCTTAAGATCGTTACGCCTCCAACTATTAAGATCGTTACGCCTCAATCACCAACCCCAGCCCGTTCTACTTGGCCTTCTACGTCTCCTACTCCTAAGATCGTTATGTCTCCATCTCCAGTCAACCCTACTTTGCCTCCTCCCCCTACTACCCCTAAGATTGCTACACCTCCAATATCTAAGATCGTTACGCCTCCATCACTAGCCCCAGCCTGTTCTACTTTGCCTTCTCCGTCTCCAACTCCTAAGATCGTTATGTCTCTGTCTCCTACTCCAGCCCACCCTACTACCTCCTCCCTCTACTACTCCTAAGATCGCTACGCCTCCAACTTCTAAGATCGTTACGCCTTCATCACCAGCCCCAGCCCGTTCTACTTTGTCTTCTACGTCTCCTACTCCTAAGATCGCTATGTCTCCATCTCCAGTCCACCCTATTTTACCTCCTCCCCCTACTACTTCTAAGATCGTTTCGCCTTTATCTTCAATACGCTCTTCTTCTACTCCTCCTCCTACTCCCAAGACCATTGTTCTTCCATCTCCAGCACACTCTTCTTTGCCTTTTCCTCCTACTTCTAAGATCCCGGTCGATTATGGTATGCCCGAATCAAATTGCCATCTCCATTTCTCGACTCTGTTCTTCTCCTTTCCTGGTGAGGCGTATAAAAGGGGGAAGGAGATGGGGTTATCCCCAATCCCACTTTTTTTTACTGATCTGGAGTAAAATGCATGATTCCTACTCTTTAAGGCCTCAAATTGCAATAATAAAGAAAACATCAAACACAAAACAAATCAGTAAAATGAAAACAAGAAAAACCCAATATCAATCCAAATTTCTCACCAATTAGTTTGATTTTGACTAAAATTAAGCTTTTGGGGAGGGGGGGGGAATTTAAGGTTTGATTGAGATGATCTTGCCCTAATTTTTGGCTTGTGTTTGCCCAATTTCAAATTCATAGGACTGATATAAATCAAATCCCTAGAAGAAAGAATCCTATCTGGAATACATTACAAAAAGAATCCTATCTGGAATACATGATAAGGGTAATATACACATAAATCAAATACCTAGAAGAGAGAATCCTATCCGGTTTTCCTTTAGAGTTCCTAGTTGAAAAGTAATTTCTAGTTTGTGTAGAAGTAGGAGTAGGAGTTCAAATCCTAATAGAAAATAAACATGTCTAAAATTCCTTTATATAATAAACCAAGGCAAGGTTTTACAATCACAGTTTTGAGTTTGATTTTTTGTTTTAGCAATTGCAGCTATTAGAAGAGGTATTCTGATTTCTTACCTGATTGTTTACTGTGCATACCTAGAAGCTCGTCCAACATCGTATGATCAAAAAGTTATACTTTGGTTTCTTTATCACCGACACCGATTTTGCTGGTTCAGAAAACCATTACCTCGATCAGTCCCTCTCCCTCAACCTCGCCATTATTTGGTTCCTCATTACGAGCTTCTTTCGCATCCTTTTCCTAAATTTACCCCATTGCTTCCTATGCCTTCATCTCCATCTTACTCTTTGTATCCTCCTACTACTCCAAAGATTGTTATGCCTCCGCCTCCAGCCATCTTTTCTGTGCCTTCTCCTCCTCCAACTTCTAAGATCGATATGCCACCATCACCAGCCCCAGCTCGTTGTACTTTTTCTTCCCCGTCTCCTAATCTTAAGATCGCTAGGTTTCAGTCTCCTACTCCATCCCACCCTACGTTACCTCTTCACTCTACTGCTCCTAAGATCGTTACGCCTCCATCACCAACCCATTCTACTTTGCCTTCTCCGTCTCCTACTTCTAAGATCGCTATGTCTCCGTCTCCTACTCCAGCCCACCAAACTTTGCCTCCTACCCCTACTACTCCTAAGATCGCTACGCCTCGAACATCTAAGATCGTTACGCCTCCATCACCATCCCCAGCCCGTTCTACTTTACCTTCCCCGTCTCCTACTTCTAAGATCGCTATGTCTCCATCTTCTACTCCAGCCCACTCTACTTTGCCTCCTCCCCCTACTACTCCTAAGATTGCTACGCCTCCATCACCAGCCCATTCTACTTTGCCTTCAACGTCTCCAACTCCTGAGATCGCTATGTCTCTGTTTCCTGCTCCAGCTCACCCTACTTTGCCTCTTCCCCCTACTACTTCTATGATCGCTATGCCTCCTACTTCTAAGATCGTTACGCCTCCATCACCAACCCCAGCCAGTTCTACTTTGCCTTCTTTGTCACCTACTCTATCCCACCCTACTTTGCTTCATCTCTCTACTGCTCCTAAGATCACTATGCCTCCAACTCTTAAAATTGTTACACCTCCATCACTAGCCCCAGCATGTTCTACTTTTCCTTCTACGTCTCCTACTCTTAAGATTTCTATGTCTCCATCTCCAGTCCACCCTACTTTTCCTCCTCCCCTAACTAATCCTAAGATCGTTGCGCCTTCATCTCTAGCACGTTGTTCTTTTACTCCTCCTCCCACTCCCAAGACCATTGTTCCTCCATCTCCAGCATGCTCTTCTTTGCCTTCTTCTCCTACTTCTAAGATCCCGATCGAGTATGGAATGCCTTAATCAAATTCCCATCTCCATTTCTCGACTTTGTTCTTCTCCTTTCCGGGCGAGGCGTATAAAAGGGGGAAGGAGATGGGAATATACCCAATCCCACTTTTTTCGACTAATCTGGAGTAAAATGCATGATTCCAACTCTTCAAACCATAAAATTGCAACAACAAAGAAAACATCAAACACAACACAAATCAGTAAAATGAAAACAAGAGAAACAATATTTCAATCCTAATTTCTCACCAATTAGTTTGATTTTGACTGAGATTAAGCATTTGGGGGGGAATTTTGAGTTTTATTGAGTTGATATTGCCTTAATTTTTGGTTTATGTTTGTAAAACTTCAAAGCCATAGGACTGACATAAATCAAATACCTAGAAGAGAAACCAATCTGGTTTCCCTTTAGAGTTCCTAGTTGAAAAGAAATTTTAAGTTTGTGTAGTAGTAGGAGTAGGAGTTCAAATCCTAATAGAAAACAAACATGTCTAAAACTCCTCTATATAATAAACCAAGGCAAGGTTTTACAAACAAAGTTTTGAGTATGATATTTTGTTACTGCAATGGCAGCTATGAGTAGAGGTATTCTGATTTTGTACCTGATTGCTTCCTGTGCTTGCCTAGAAGCTCGTCCAACATCGTGTGATCAAGAAGCTATACCTTGGTTTCTTCGTCAAAGACACCGATTTCACTGGTTCAGGAAAGCATTACCTCGATTAGTCCCGCTTCCTTCACCTTGCCATTATTTGTTTCCTCCATCCGAGCTTCTTCCGCATTCTTTTCCTAAATTTACCCCATTGCTTCCTATTCCCGCATATCCAGCTCACCCTTTGCCTCCTTCTACTACTCCTAAGATTGTTATGCCTCCGCCTCCAGCCCACACTTTTTTGCCTTCTCCTAATCCAACTTCTAAGATCGTTACGCCTCCATCACCAGCCCCAGACCGTTGCACTTTGCTTTCTCTGTATCCTACTCCTAAGATCGCTAGGTCTTCGTCTCCTACTCCAGCCCACCCTAATTTGCATCTTCCTCTACTACTCCTAAGGTCGCTGCCCCTCCATCACCAGCCCTAGCCCATTGTACTTTGCCTTTTCCGTTTCCTACTCCAGCCCACCCTACTGTGCCTCCTCCCCCTACTACTCCTAAGATCGCAACGCCTCCATCACCAGTCCGTTCTACTTTTCCTTCTCTGTCTCCTACTCATAAGATCGTTATATCTCTGTCTCCTACTCCAGCCTACCCTACTTTGCCTCCTCCCCCTACAACTCCTAAGATTGCAACGCCTCCAACTTCTAAGATCGTTAGGCCACCATCACCAGCCCCAGCCCGTTCTACTTGGCCTTCTTCGTCTCTTACTCCTAAGATCGCTATGTCTCCGTCTCCTACTCTAGCCCACCCTACTTTCCCTCCTCCTCCTACTACTCCTAAGATCGCTGCGCCTCCAACTTCTAAGATTGTTACACCTTCATCACCATCCCCAGCCCGTTCTACTTTGCCTTCTACGTCTCTTACTCCTAAGATCGTTATGTCTCTATTTCCAGTCCACCCTACTTTGCCTCCTCCCCTACTACTCCTAAGATAGCTACGCCTTCATCTCTAATACGCTCTTCTTTGCCTTCTCCTCCTACTTCTAAGATCCCGGTCGAGTATGGTATGCCAGAATTATTGCCTCTAACTATTCAACAATGTTGGTTGACACTTCGCAGTGCAGAATCAGCAGCATGTATACCCCAGTTTGTTAAACTGATTTATGGAGGTCGTATCAGTATTAGTTCTTTGTGTTTTGCTGTGTTCAACAATCTTAGTAGTTTCTGTAATTCGAATATGTTTAGGCTCCTTAGTGATTTAAATTATGCAGAATCAAAGTTTAAAGCTTAGATTCAAATTTTGTAGTTAGAGAGGTATTGCTTTTGATGGACATAAGAGACTATTTTATGAAGTTGAAAACATCTTCAGACATGTTTAGACACCGGAAGAAATCAATCTAAATCTACCATGTTTGTTGCTGCAATCAATTTGAGTTTATAGAAAATGCACATGCCATTAAAAGAACTTTGCCTTTGCTGAGCTCTAATTGGATAAGCAGACCTGATGATTCCAGTTGAATGGGAATTAGGTCATGGTGGAATTGACATGGAGAGTTGCAAACAATAAAATTCTCTTTCACAGTGAGAAGTCAATGGCAACAATCCTTAGAAAAATAGAGTGTGGGGATCACATTTTTACCTAAGCTATTTAACTCTTCGTCAAATTTCATGTTCTTGGACCATGTCAAGTTTGTCATTCACACATCTCAATTTCATGTACATCAAAAAGAAACAATGCCTAAGAGAAAATTTTACAACATCCTTTTATTTCCTCGTTAAACAATACAACATTCTCATTATGAATACAATGGCCTATCAGAATTCATCAGATAATGAGTTACTCCAGTAAGCTGTTAAATGTTACAACATATTCTCCTCACACTTCGCTTATAATCCATTACTCAGAGATTTACACTTCTTCATGCCTATAATCAATTAACTGCTGCAAAAGGAGGTCTGTTTGGAGATATCATACACGTCTAAAGCAGGTGTCCTCATATTTGCTGTTGTAACTGTTATTTCTAAAGCAGTAACTGTTGTAACGATATAATAAATTAACTGTTGTAACTGTTGTTTTTGATGTAATTTGCCTCCTACATTCTTTGTCGATGATCTCATATTTGCCACCAATTCATCTAAAGCAGGTGTCCTCAACTCTTTTATAGATGCCAATGTTGGAACTGCTATTGTTCGCTTTTCAGGGGTTCTGCTTGTTGGATCATCCACCTGCTCAATGATAAACTATATATTAGATTAAAGTTACCAGTAAAGTAGGCAACATATGGAAGAAGACAAAAATAGTTCATGAAAAAGTAACGATTATATAGAAAGTCGTCAATGAGAATTGGGAATCCTTAGGTCATGCTCAACTAAAAAGAATGTCTGAAATTGGGTAGAAATCATGCCTAAAAATAATATATAGAGAGACTAAAAACCCAATGTCATTAAAAGCAGGTTTAGTGTACTCTCATTCAGAGGGAGAACAAAAAAATATTAACAGTCGATTTCTCAATTTTAAGTGTACAGGGAATTTTACATGGACCATGTTAATTTTACAATTTAAATAATTGCGGTGGCTACCTTCAAAACCAATAAAAAGATGGATATATCAAACTCACATTTCTTCTCCATTTGGTTATGATAAATGTTTATTAAAAATTACTTACAAATTTTACATTAAAGTCTATCATAATTTAAGAGTGGGCCAACCATCTATCTTGTGAGTGATTTGTGTAGATGTTCAAGAATATTTTCTAACAAGCCTGAAGAAATTAGAAGTAAGGAGTGTGTTTCAAGTAAACGTACCGAGTATTCTTTTCTAAGGCATTGGTCTGCATTATTTATGATTCCAGATATGCCTTCACCATGGTTATCTTGCACTGATTTAAGCTGATTCAAACACAAATGTGATAGAGATTCTATTTCCTTCTTAGCTTCATGGTCCAGCTGAAGCGATTTTGTCATTTACAAGTTTTTTCCTGGTAAGGACAGACACAATAGTGGTTTTCCACTAGAATGAAAACTCAAATTAAAAGATCTTACCGTTAACTGTTGTTAGCAGATCACAAGCTCTAGAATTAAATTTTGCATCAGTGCTTGACGATACAAAAACACATTTTTTGAAAGCAACTTGATTGCCAGAACATTTATCCCTTCAAAGGAATAACCAGCAGTTTTGTGAGAAAATTGTAAGTAGAAGCCTGGAGGCAACAACATTTAGTAAACAAGGGAATGCAAAAAGTTACGCAATAATAGACTCGATCTCTGCAGTACTATATTTAATTAGTTGATTTATGCCTAACTGGGCATCTTCCCAATGTTTCCGAGAAGAAACCACTTTATTTGAACTGCATAATTATCTAGCAGAAAGAAGAAGGTTTACATAATATTATTTTTAAGAAAAATTATAGAAGGCCAAGGGTTCTTTCCATAGGCATCAACTTGCATTTCGACGGTCCTCAAAGGCTCGAAAACTTGCCATTCCTGAGATTGCTTTCTATTGCTGCCTTTGTCTCAGTAGCTAAAAATGTATCTTCCACAAACTGACTTTCTACCTTTTCGATGTATCCTTTCCATTCCTTTCTAGCATCAGCTGATATATTTTGAATGTTAACCATCTCTTGATCCAACATTTTCTTTACTTCTGTATTTTTAGTATCCATATTCCTCATGGCCTTTGATACCTGCTTTTAGTAAATAATGAAAAGTAGCTTCTGTTCAGTAAAAAAATTCGAGTTTTTTAGACTTATATTATGATATTTATATGGATATTTAACTTAAGTCCTTTTTAGCAAAAAAGCAGTTATAGTCCTTTATTTGTAGTTTGACCTTGGTCAGCGTCAATTGACTGCATTGACTCAGTAAATCTGGGCGTAAAGTAAAATGACTAAAATACCCTTGGAGATCACGTGTTAACCAACAGCTCTATCAGACCAAAAAAATTAGACCAGTTCTTCTCTCTCACTTCTCAAAAAAAAATTAGACCAATTTCTCAAGTTTCTCACTTCTCTCTCACTGAATCCCAATCGAGTTTCTCATCTCTAAAAATGGTGAAGAAGGACTCGAAGAAGAAGGTCAGGAAGATGGTATTGAGAGATGAGGTTGGTGATGGTGATTCAAACCCCATCACCGTCCCTGATAACGCACCAGATGATTGCTCTCCACCTGAAATCCAAGAACCAATGTTGAGCCATATTCCCTTCCCAAGGTATGTAATTTATACTATACATTGCCCAATAGGAAAAGAAATTAGGGTTTATTAGAAATTGGAAAAAAAATGGGTTTGTAATTAAATTGGGGGTTCATAATTTAAGGTATTTGTTACTCAATTGGGGTTTTTTGTAGGATAGTACCACTGTACAATGTTTAATTCCTATATGTTGTATTAGTGTTTAATTATTCTGTAAGATAATGTTCAATTCATATCTGTTGTATTGGGGTTTTTTGCAGGCATTCATACGATTTGAGGCATGTTTTTACTAACTATGGGGGAAAGTGGGGTAGAATGAGTCCTACAGGTTGGGTTAACAGTGATTATAAAGGGGGGAAGAGTTTTAAGTATGGGATATTATGTGGGGAGGGGATAAATTATGAGGAATATGTAAGAGATATTGCAGTCAAGGTTAATGACCACCATGGGGTGAGGAGTTTCATTCCAGAGGGGATGTGATAGAGGTTATGTGTTTGTACAATGGGTTGCCTTTTATTCTCAGATGTACAGATGATTTGAGGGATATGTGGGCAAAGAGTGATGAAAGTTATCCAATGAGAACACAGTTTTACATCAAGACAACAGATATAGTAAAAGAGATCCCTGGGGCTGAAGCTAGGGAGTATATTCTTCTAGATGAAGATGATAATGATTATATCATATCCCCAAGAGAGACAAAAAAGAAGAATACCACCCCAGTTAAAGCCACCTCAGTTAAGACCATCCCAGTTAAGACCAATGTTAAAAGAAAGGGAAAAGCAGTGGCAATGAGTCCTTCCAAATCTAACAAAGCTGCCAAAAAACTAGCCAAGAGACAGAAGAAGAAGAAGAAGAAGAAGAAGAAGAAGAAGAAGAAGATGACTGTTGTGCTCTCATAAGAAGAAGGAGAAGACTTTGATGATTTACCTGAAGTTTATCATAGTGACAAAGAGATTGACCCAGATGAAATAGATGCTTATGAGATAGAAACTCCAGTGAATATTGTGCCAGAAAGTGAAAGTGAATGTGATGCTATAGATGAAGAATAAGAGAGATGGGTTAGGTATGCCCAAGTTGGGATTGATTGTTTGGGGGCTGAGGATGGTTATTACAGCACCAACTAATCTGATGATGAGGATTATGTTCCTACTGCTGAAGATCTTGAAAGATGTAATGAATTTGAAAATGTTGATATTGAATTGGATGATATTTACAGTAAAGGGGAGGATGACAAAGCCAAAACACCATTGACTGTTGGTTTTAAAGAACTTGAGGTAGGGATGCAATGGGCAACTGTATATGAAGCTGGAGAACATATGAGAAGGTTTGGAATTTTAAACCATTTTACATATATATATATATATATATATATATCAAGAATGACAGTACTAGGCTGAGGCTAAAGTGTTCAGAGGAAGAGTGTGAGTGGCTGGTATTTATATCAAGAAACAATGATGGGCACACTATGGTTTTAAGACATGGTAACTTTCAAAATTCTTGTGGAGGAAAGCTAGGGGCAGACAATACCTTGTGTAATGCACCATGGGTTGCTAGAGAAGTTGAAGCATTGGTTAGAGATGTTAGAGCAATGACTCCCAAGGCAATTAAGACTAGAATGAAGACACAGTATGGTGTTGAGATTAGTTACTGGACTGCTTGGAATGCAAGGCAAATCTGCATGGAGAGTATAGTAGGGTCTTATGATCAGGGTTACCATGACTTGCCTTCATTGTGTGTGGAGATTTTGAAATCCAATCCTGGGGGCATAGCTAGAACTTGGAGACAAGATGACACACTACAATGGACTGGTACTCTTGTGGCTTTCAAGGCATCTTTGAATGGCTTTGTCAAGGGTTACAGACCTATATTGGGGCTAGATGGTTGTTTTTTAAAAGGGAAGTATGGAGGGGTTTGCCTATCTGTACTTAGTCTTGATGCCAACAATGGCTTATTTCCAATTGGAGTGTACATGTGCAGAACTGAATGTAAAGAAAGTTGGCTTGATTTTCTTTCTAAGATAGAACCTTACTTATCTACACACCCATGAAAATTGACCTTTATCTCTGATAGGCAGAAGGGGTTTATTGATTCAGTGGCAGAGATATTTCTACATGCAAATCATAGGTCTTGTTTTAGACACATGTTTAAGAATATGAAAAAATACCACAAGGGAGCACACTTAGAAAGACTTTCATGGGGAGCTGCAAGAGCTTTTGGGCAAAATAAAAAAAAAAGTTTCTAAATCAGCTTGGTATTGACATCCCTGGGGCAAAGGACTATTTGGAGAAAGAACCATATGAGCATTGGTGTAGATCTCATTTTGATTGTACTGTAAAATGTGAGCATATAACCAATAATTTTAGTGAGTCCTTCAATTGGTGGATCATGAAGATCAGAGATAAACCACTAACAAAAGCATTTGAGAGACTGAGTTTGATGCTTATGAAACTAATGTTTAAGAGAAGAACCAAAGCAGAGTCATGGGATCAAGGTGGTTTAGTACCAAGAGCAGTTAAACATATTGAGTATTTAATAGCACATTATGGGGAGTATGATATGGAAGGAGGTGACAAGAATGAATGGGTTTCAATCTCTAGTACTGGGGCAAGGCGGGTACTAAACCTGGAAGAGAGAATTTGCCAATGCATTGAGTGGCAATTGACAAGAATGTCTTGTATCCATACTGGAAGTGTATTAATCCCAAGGAGGCAATCATTGAAGAGGTAAGAAATATATTTTCCTAATTTATTTATTTATTACTTTTTTCATTTGATTTCACTGTCTCATGCATTTTCATTTGATTTCATTGCAGCTTTTTTTCACCATATCACTTTGTTGCTTCATATGTGGCCGCATATAGTGGTATTATACATCCAGTATTTGATGATACACACTGGGCCTCTGTAAGTTAAAAAAAAATTAGTGGTATTATACATTTTCTGATGAGCTTATGTGTTCTTTTAATGTATTCATTTTGTTCTTTTAATGTATACACACACACTGTTCTTTTTGTTGCTTCTTATACCTCACTTCTAATTGTATTATGCTCATTTGTTGCTTCTTATGTAGCTACCTTATGTGGTTGATCCACCACCATTGCAGAGAGGGAGGGGAAGAGCTAGAAAGGAGAGAAGAAAGGGTTATAATGAAGTGCATAAAGAACAAAAAAAATGTGGGAAATGTGGTGCTTTTGGCCACAATAAAAAAACTTGCAAAGGTGAACCTATCCAAATTTAAAGTGAACCTGCACCTAAGGTAAGGGGAAGACCAACACAAAAGTCAACCAAAGTTTACTTCAATCAGTCACAGCAATCAGATGTTACTCAAGTACAAATAACACCTATAGTTAAAGGAGTACAAACAACACCCATAGCTAGATGAAGGGGTAGCAGTGGGAGGGCATCCAATATTGGCAGAGGGAGGGGAAGAAGTGAAGGTGTTTTAAGTGGGAGAGCATCCAATGCTGGCAGAGGGAGGGGAAAAAGTGAAGGTGCTTCAAGTTCATCAAATTTTGGCAGAGGGAGGGGAAGAAGTGAAGGTGCTTCAAGTTCATCCAATACTGGCAGAGGGAGGGGAAGAGCTATGCAAACAAATCACCAAAAGTTTGTATATGAATGGTTGAGTAACTCAGTCCCCGTAGAAGCTCCACAATCATAAGAGAGGCCACCACTGGTGATACCACCCATGCCTCCAAGGACAGATGCTCCAGCAAATCTTTATAAGAAAACCTTTAAGCCACCTAGGCAAAATTAGAGGCTTTGAACTTTCTGTTAACAATGGAGTTTGTTTTGGGGTATGTTGATACAATGTGTTCTAGTGTTTTTGTTACAGTTTATGAATGTGAAACAATGTCACTGTGTTGCAGTTTGATTGTTTTTGAATATAATGGAGTATGTTGTGTTGTATTGCAGTTTGACTGTTTATGAATGATATATTGTGTTGCAGGTTGACTTCTAATGTTGTGTTGCAGTTTGAATGTTGATCTAATGTCACTGTCTATGAATGAGAATATAAGTTTGAATGTGATGTAGTTTATATGAATATATTGTGCCATTGTCTATATGAATGTTGATCCAATATAAATTTGTGTCACTGTCTATATGAATGTTGATACAATATCACTGTCTATATGAATATATTGTGTTGCAGTTTGTCAATGTGTTGCAGTTTGTAATGTTGAATTTCTATATACTACATACAACATTCTAATGTTGCAGTTTGACTATTAATGTTGTCAATGTGTTGCAGTTTGTCAATGTGTTACAGATTTTGGAATGGTGAAATGCTTATAAGGACATAAAAAGAAGGCAGGAGAATGAGGTATACTATATAATCTAATTTATTTAATTAAAACCATACATTCTTGTTTTCAAATCATTACATTCATGCTTTCAAACACATACCGCTTTTACATAGTTATTTTTTGCTTTAAATTCATTAATGAATTCATCTAGCCCCATCTCCACAGTGACCTTCACATTAAGCTTTCCATTGTTGCCTTCCTTGAAATCTTCTAAAGCATTCTTCAACCACTGGAAATTGCGACAAGTAAAACATTTCAAATACTTATGCCCATAACTATGATCTTGCCTAGAGGTAAAAAATATCATTGTCCCAACACAACCTTATACTTCACATTTGGATTCTTTCCAAGGGCAATCTCTAATCCAATGAGATGAACCACCACACCTAAAGCACCCACTTCCAGAGGAGGTCCCAATTGAACTTTCAGATTGAACATTTGTATCAGATAACCATTGAAATTCAGTGCATTTTGAGTGTTGACACTTGAGATATTTTATGTTGTAGTTCTTTGTTGTGTATGAAGTCATAAGCTTCCTAATGCCATCACAATGAGGAAACCTACATTTGGTGTATAGCCAAGGGCAACAGTCAGGGGAGTGGCCTTCAAGGTAACACATTACACACTGCAATTTAGAATAACAACAACAGTTCTACATAAGAGACATATATTAGACTGTATAAAGTACAAAGAACATAAGCTTTAGTCTTAACCCCCTCTGTTTGAATTTGCAATTTGGAATAACATCTATTTTGAATTTGAAATAACAATATATTAGACTTAACCCCCTCTGTTTGTAAAGAAGATAAGCTTTAGTCTTTTCTCTCTAAAATTTGATTCATGGACTAAAAGCTTTGTTTTTTTTCAATTAACACTATCACTAAGCTTAGAGTAATGCTAAATTACTTTTGTTTGTGATTCAGAAGCACTTCCCATGGCTAAATTAGCTTGGTTTATTTTTTGTATTTTTTGTTCCAAATAGGAAACTTGGAGAGGATGATACTCAGATTGGAGATGAAGATTAGAGAGAGGGAAGGGAATTTCATATTGGAGAGAGGGAGAGAGAGGGAGAAATGGTTTGGGCAACGACGAGCAACGGTCGACAGTTGTGCATCGTCGGATACTACAGGTAAGTATCTCGAGGCTGTGATTTTTTTTGTTTTTTTTTTAAATTGTAAAAGGGCAAACTTGCCTTTAAAATTTGTTGATTCGGTCAAATGTGGGTCAACTGCGGTCAATTGCAGTTGACCAAGGTCAAACTGCAAATAAAGGATTATAGTTCATTTTTTGCTAAATGGCAGGACTTAAGTCAAATATGCATAGAAATATCATGACATAAGTCTAAAAAACTCAAAAAAATTCTAGAGACACCCTATATTTTGGGGTCATTATACCTACACCAGTAATTTCGTTAAAAGGAAGCATCTCTTCATTTACTTATCATGTTTAAGAAAAAGGGATTAACTATTTCGCCAGAGGTAAATGGGAGGAGGTATATCTCGATGTTAAATATTCAGAGTTACCAGAATGACTCAGACATAAGAGATTTCTCATAACGACCACAGACATAATAAGAGGGTTATCACCGAAAAAACAGTATCATGGTTGAGATGTAAAGTGAAATTCAGGCCAAACTAACCGAATGATTTGGCATTATCTTTTACAAATTTATATGATCCTGTGAAATGCCTATGCTTACAATTTGAAACTGCTGATCCTCAATACGAGAACATTTCGCATTGTAATTGCAAGCTTCATTAGTTCTTTGACAATAACTTAATTAAAAATCTAACACTGCAACGATTCACAAGTTGGTTTCTTCGCAGTAAGATATACTGAATTACCTGTATTATTCTGAATCAAAACATAATTTTTATGAAGACGTTAAAACGAAGTGGGTAACAGATTTACAATTGAGCTTCATTAATCTTCTTACATCGTGAGTGACTTTATTGCTTATGGATTACCATAATATTGGATGGACTAGATTTTGCAATACGTGTTCTGTGTTGCTCTTTCCTTTTAACCCCTAACACGCATTTCAGATTTGAAGGGCATCCGTGATGGAGCCTGCAAGACTCAAGACTTCGAAAGGAGCCTCGTCTGCAAGAACCTTCACAGTCTGCGGGCACGAATCTGTTATCCAAAAGTAGGCAAATGCCTTTTCTGATGAGCCTTCTGAAAGGGGAAAAAAGAAGAAATCAAATATATTGAAACCAAAAGATTGCAAAATGAAACTTATGAGAAATTTAAAGTTCATTTTCTTACCACCATTGCTGCGAGTAAACTGTTCCCATGACCTCTTAGGAAACACGCCATGGGTAACAAAAGCACTGACCTTTGAAGCTCCGTGAGCTGCCAGAACTTTCTAATAGAACCAAAAAAGGGGGAAAACTTAGTGGGGGAAATAAGCAGGAGATAAAAAAACACATTAATTTATATATTTTGGGATCTGAAAATAAAACTGGGGAAATCAACTCCATGGCAAAAGGCATGCCATTTTCATTCTTAAGTTAATGCACATCAAGCATTACTATTTTAGATCTACCTACTATCAACTAATTTCTAGTCAATGTTAATAAAGTTGATATAACCATGCATACAGGGTGGCTGTCCTACAACAGTCACCACAGGATCAATGATTATGGCGTGAACGAGTCTGGAATAGGCACCTTCAGAATCTAAAGGGCTTCATGTGTCCAGTGCATGTCCGAATCAGAAGCCTTGGAGGAGCAGATGGATTGGATCAGTAGAGAGTCAATTTTAGGCGCCCTTTTGCGCTAAGGTTGTCTGTTCACGCTTTGACTACATAGTCTATAACAAAGGTGGACTTTCTATAGCTTATAGGGAAAAATATCATTCATAATGATAGATATGCAGAAAAGAAACAAACATCTATACCAAGTAATCTACATTTTGTGTTTATAGGTAATTGGGTACGATGTTTACGCATATACCTGACACTCAATTAGGGTCCCTCCTGACTGAACCAAATCATCAACAATGACCACATGACAACCCTCAGGATTTCCCTCCTTGAGACGGACTATCCTCTTTTCGCCTTCACGAACTTTTGTGCACACAACCTGCCATTAAACAGCATTGAATGTAATAAAATAAAATGTTAGATTAATATATAGAAAATTTAAATATTTTGAAGAAAGTAAACTTACCTACCATGGGATAATGCTGCAACTGCTTGTAAAATCTCTTCCATGCTCCATCATCGGGAAATGCAATTACGATCTGAAAGTTTATGATCACTTATTAAAAGATTAATGCCAGGTTGGGATGAGTTCATCTTTAAATTAACTAGCAGCTGTGATCCCCATATGCTGCCGAAATGGATTAGTTTTTCACTTTAGTATAACTTTAGTAAACAGGCCCTCATGAAAAATTCAAGCTTACTAACATTATCAGCATCTGGAAGTTGGAGAAGGCGTTGCTTCAGCAGAGGGATTCCAGTTTCAAAACAAGGCAAAACATGATCCCCAAAATAAAATCGCTCCTGAGTTAATCAAAGAGAAAAAACCAAAAGCTATCAACTCTACCATATCAAAATCACACTGTATATATGAATGCAGAAGAATTGATACTAGGATAATATGAGGACCGTTTTATCACAAAATCAGACTGCAAATAAAAATTGCAGCTACAAAAAGAAGCAACTCTACACCCCACATTATTTACGAGGCTGAATTGGATTACCTTTCTGTTGTTAACGTTGTAACTTAAAGAATTCAATCTTGGAAGAGTTAAATTCTCGGCCTATTAAGGATGACTTGTTTTACTCAATGCTATATTAAGTAGCATGCATGTTTACTGGTCAGAGTGATTTATGCTACCTGTGAGAGTTATTCAGGAGGTTGAAAGTATATCCAGAAACTTTCTTTAGTCTGGGGGTGGAGCTAGCTACCAAAAGTCCTATGGTTAAGTGGAGTGACATTTTTCATCCTTCCAAGAAGAATGGCCTGGGAGACAGGAACATTGAAACTAGCAAAAGAGCAGCTACTCATAAGCATATGTGGAAGGTAGTGTCTGGAAGAGATTAAATCCGGGTTTAATGGGTGAATAAAACCCTCATTAGAGGAAAAACTTTACGGAGTAAGATCCAAAGACTGTTCAGGGTGCTGGCAAAAGATTCTGCAAATTAAGAGAGGGAGTTAGGGAAATGTGCTTGCATTTGATTGGTAATCGTTCAGCTATTCAACTATGGAGGGACCCTTGGCATCCTTTAGGATTTTTATTAAAGAGGCTACTATAAATTCCCTCAAAGATTGACATGATAGTATATTTATTAAGGAGGCAACTATCGATAGTATCATAACTGAAGGTAGATTCCAAGTTGAACTGGCTAATGATGTGGATGGATTCACTGCTCTGTGGCTACAGGAGGTGCAGACCAATACCAATAGCGATGATGAAGTTATCTGGTCTCTAAATACCATTGGAGGTGAGCACTCAGAAGTCTACCTACAACCACCTGAGGCATGAAAACATGTTGTCTGATTGAAGTAAGGTTTTTTGGAATGTAATACCCAGACATAGCATGGTTTCTTGGCTTACTCTGAAGAACTCTCTCAAAACTCAGGATAAATTGGTTGTGGCGGAACTATTGAGAGATTCAAGTGTCTCTTATACCAGAATTCAAGGGAAAATGAAAAACGCACGATTTTTAGATGCCCTGTATCTACTATCTAGATGCAAATTCTAAAGCTTTTGGTCTACAAGAGGAATGTATAAAGGTGGGAACATGAAATTAAATGGTGCACCAAACACTTCATTTTGACTGACACAGTGGGATGCCTCAAAAAATTCTATAAGAATGCATTTCCCGTCAACTACACCATGCCATTTAGACAGGGTTTGTTATCCCCTTTGCCAGATTAAAGAATCAATATCAGGACTTCCAAAAAAAAAAAAATTTCCAGCTTAGAAAGTAGATAAGAAAATAAGAGTTAATTTTGATAGTGTACGAACTTGTTTGATTTCCGAGTTCCTACAGGGCATCATGTTGGGCAGTATATCCCAGGTTGCAGCACTATAATGTATATGTTCTTTTTTTTCTTCTATAAGTTGTATCGCAAGTTTGGTTTTTTTATACAATACAGCATCATCAGCCTTGTTCTTTAATTATATTTTTCACAACCTTTTCTGGAATGGCAATTCAACAACTCCATTAACAAAATCAAAGCTGTGCTTTAACCTATCATCAGATTGTTTTATATGCGTAGATTTTCTTACTTCAATCAGGATATAGCTCCTAAAACTACTACTAGCAATAAAAACCCACAAAAAATCATCATCAATCGCTGGTAAGGGGAAGAGAATGTAAGAAGTACTTTCTGACCTCGTTTTTCAGTTGATTTTCTAAAAGATCACATTGACCTAATAGTTTCTGCAAATGAACAAGAAAATCTGATGCTAAAGTGAAAATAAGAAAATGAATACAACAAAGAACTTTTGATCAACATGTAAATGGCGGACAGTCAGGGATAATAAGACTATATCTCTAGCATCATAGAAAACTAATATAGAATTTGGGAACAAGAATTTTACAAACAAAGTAAGCTATCAATAAACAAATTAGGGAAAACCATTCACAAATTAATAGAGCTTGAAGACCAACCTGAAGAGCATGTATGTCATAGATGACTAAGCTAGTTGGACCACCTCTAGATATGGGTATATTTGATAATATCCTTGCCATGGTAAATGCAGTTGCGACATCCCCTTCCTCTTCCATTCTCTCAAACGAACCAGTTGGAAAGAATGGTAAAACGAATGTAAACGAAGCAACAAAAAGACGCGGAAGTGCAAATATCACAGATAGTTGCTCAAATATAACACTAGGTGAGCTGAAGGACGCCAGAAAAGCAACATGTTGCCCTCGAATACTATGTGCATTGTTAATAAAAAGATTTGGAAATCCATCATCAAAGCTCCTGAAATAATAAGTTCATCCCCTAGTATACACTAATACGAAAAATATAAGAAACATGGAGAAATTGCTGACGAGAATGATTAAAAAATAAACCTCCAGTTTATGGATTGGAGTTGAATAAACTCGGACTCCGCGGCAATTTTTTGAGCTAGGTCTTCGTATTCCACGCAGTGGAAAAGCAACACTTGCTTCTTCTTCTCCTCCATCTATTCCTCCCCACTTTCTCTACTTGTTCACAGTTAGAATACACTGCAACGTTAGAGAATGATTAAATGTGCGAAATTATATTGAAAATCACCAATTCCACAGCTGAAAAGTCACTTTTTAAGTAGTATTCAACCAATATTAGTATATTTACAGATAGGCAATTTGAGGGAATCCCAAAACTTGAATCAGTTAGACAATCCAACACAAAAATATACACAAATGAATTGTGGGTTTAGGGTTACCTGAGATAAGTCCAAATCAACAAAAATATGTCACAATTCAACCCAAATTAGTCACACTGCATCCCTAGGTCAATCAATCAAATAAGATACAGAGATTCTTGAAATAAAAAGGTATATAACGAAAATATATCAAAAGGAAATGGGAATTACCAAAAAAAAAGTTAGTAACTATTACTACTTTTTTTCTCCATCAGTTAATTGTACACTAGAGCTAGTGGGGTATCTTGAAATATGTTAAGAGGATAGATTATGTATTAAGGTTTATGTGATGCTAAGATTAACCTGTGTCAACTTCAATCTCAATCTTAATATTGTCTTAAAGCAAAACAAAACACTTATCTACTTATCCATCTTATAATCCCATTGAGCTACAAAGATTACCTGAATATTTTCAGCAAAATAACAACAACTCAGCAGTAACAATATGCATATCATGTCTATAGAAAAAAGGGAAAGTGTAACCTTTTTTATGTAATTTATTCAGATAAGCATTTGTGTAAAATTCTTTAACCCCAAGTTGAGATATAACAGAAGCAATTTGTATAAAAGCAGAAAATGCATTCTTTGAAGAAACACTTGCTTCAGACTTGATCATGGGAAAACATGTAGTAGTGTTTCGTTCACTCTGAAAATTTACTAAGAGCCATCATCGTACACAGAAATAAGTAGCTCCTTAACTTTAATTCGTCTAAAAGATATGAACTTATGATTAGGATGCAATTTTGATGGGATTGTGTTTGTTCCCAAATTTTGTGGCTGGTATGTAAATACATTCCCTGGTTACTCCCACCTTATTCCGGCTTTATTTTGGCCGAAGAAATTCACTATTTTTGAAGCTCATAAATTAATGATTGGCAAACTAACTGTGTAATTTCAAAGACAGTTGACACTTGCCTTCAAACTGGTGCTTATACAGATTTGGCCTTCTGCAACTATTTTAGATACACAACAGTAGTAATTAGATTTTAGCAAAATAAAAAGAATTTCACTTGACAATCCCAGATGGAGAAGCTACAAAATTGCATTCACTTACTGTCCAAGACTTACAACAACAGCCATAATGTTAGAAGAATTCGGCTGAACATAACTGCATCAGTTTAAGCCCTTTGTCGTGTAATCTCAAAATACATTGTAACGTATATGGGAAAATGTCAAGGTTTCTTCGGGGGTTCAAGCTCAAATGCTTCTTCTGGTTGCCTTTTCCAAAAATAATTTTCTGCTTCAATCCATCGAGGATGAACAAGAAACTTTCCCCTTTTCCAAGCCCAATGAGCCTTGTCAGTCCCTGCTTCGAGTGACACCACATGCGTCACGGATTGATTGCATTCTGTAGTACATTTAGCACCCAACTGCTCTGCCATTAACCTCTCTCCTAACACTTCAGAACCTACAATGACGACAACAAACGGGTTAAATGGGGAAAAAAAAGAGAGGATGTGGGGGCCATTACACTTTAGGATATAGCCAACAAAACATAGCAGGTCAATTGCATCTATCTTATTTCTAGAGCACCACCACTTAGAATTGTCAACTAAAATGAGATGTACTGTTCAAATAAATAGAAAAATTAGGCAAATTGTGTTTAGATAGCTAAGGCTTCCATGGTTTTAATGCTCATTTCAAAAGATAGCTAACATGACCCAAAACCAAACCTTTTGGCACATTTCAGCTACTCACCTAAGAAAATAATTTGAATGAAAACTTCAAATATGGAACATCATGGTTTATAATTGTTAACCTCACAACAATACAGATGTGTGTGCAGGGTGCCCAGTTACTTTGGACTTAACACATTGAGAACATCTTTTGCTGATAAATAGACTTTGACATTATCAGCTTCATGATGTCTACATCTCACCAAATGTTCTAATTCCTTGTGCAAGTTCACTTGGAGAACGGAACATATCTAGGCTCTGACGAATATATGCGACATGGATAATATGAATGGCCATTGAAGGTACTTTATACACAAGAAATGGGACATGGTGTTTGAAGCCTTACCAGTCTTACATCTCTGCCCAATAAATTGTCCTTGTTATCCTGCCAAAAATAAAAACATTGAATCGACAAAGTAAGTTTGTTAAAGCAGTGAGTGGAAGCACAAGAAAATTTCGGTACAACTGACCGAGTTAAAGAACGACTGGTGAACACGCTTAAGAACTTTAAGAATAGCTGAAACTGCACCCTCACTCTCTACTTCATCTCTACTTAATTCCGAGAGGGACTTATAATTTAAGCCGAAATGGCGACCACTTGAAGCAAAGAAGTGATATCTTTCCATGAGTATGAGGTTTTCTTTATGCTTGCTCCACACCTAAAATGGAAAACCAAAGAAGACTAAAGAACTTTTAATGAACATTAACAGCTCAAGCAGTTTATAATTGACCTAGCTAGCAGAACAAAATATCCTAGATTCCATGATCTACAAATAACATCGTGCCTCTTAATATTACAGAGATTAGAAAGTGCTAAATAAAATATAAAATAATATTGACCAGAGACTCTACGGTAAACTCTCTAATATAGTATGAGCCATCCACATGACAAACTCCTGAGGATGTAATATCTTTTGTTCTCTGTATACTGTTGGAGACGTTTGCAATTAGATTGGAATTTGTATGAAGCAACAGGATCCTGCTTAGCCTACATCAGGAGTAGAGGATTTGAACACTGATGGTTTAAGATAGATACACCAGGTAAGCTATGGAGTGGGTGTACACTAACTGTTTCACGGGTTTCCTCCCATAGATGCACGAACATGAAAACTGGCAGTTAGTAAATAGAGCTATAAATCATGATAGCCTTGGTGGAGTTTCATCTCAACAATGCCCAAATGGAGACTGTGGCAAGGGCAATACACTATATTATCCCACTCCACAGTCTTAATTAGGCATGGTAAAAGAGTAAAACCACGTAGTAGTGCCTACACAAATAAATACTCAATTTATCTTCTATATTAGTTACTGGTACTTAATGATAAATCTTAGCCTGATTAAAAGCATACTTGTCAAGGTAAAAGTGTGCCCAAAAAATATCTCCTTATTATTTCTCTTTGAGTATGAACAATAAATGTGTGACTTATCCCCCGCACGAAAATACTTGTAAATGTGTGATTTATCCCCCGAAAGCTTTGTTTGAGGTAAACATCTTGCAGCATTATGCTTGAAACCAAGGCATATACAATATTACAAAAGTAATGGAAGAAAACACCTAAAAAGTAGCATGCACATAAAGTCAAAACAAAAACAAGAGAAAGAACTTCAAAACAAAACTTAATTGAGGAGATAAGGCAACCAGATATCCATATGACCTAACCAATATAGCATACAAAACTTAATTGAGGAGATAAGGCAACCAGATATCCATATAAAAGACAAACAAGAAAACAGCAATTTAAGCATGAGCAATAAATGGAACTTACAGACTCTGTATCATCGAGGATAACTACGGCATTATCAGCGCCCATAATGATATCAAGACCTTTTGATGCCTCTGGGTACAATCAGATTGAGATATAACCTTAGAGTTGAAATAGACTTCCTCAGGATCAAGGAGACGCGCCATTTCCAATGCATAGGACTGTTCTCCCATGGTGTATATGTACATCTCAAACATGTCACTTGCTTCTTTCAAGAATGTCCTTACAAAGGGCCTCAGCTTCGTCAACATGCACATAGAGTCTAATTTGAAAAGGCTGCCCTTTGGAATATCTACCATATTTTGAACAAGTTGTGATCAGTAATAAGAAAAAAAAAAAAAAAACTAAAATCGAAATAATTGAGTTGTATAAGTACAAGTAATGCACATGAAGATAGAAAGATAATTTATCTCAGAAAGTAAAAATCTGGAAATAACTACAAAATAAGTTTTCTTAATTAGAAGTAAGAATGTTAGTTCTTTAGCTTTACCCGTTCAGGAATATTTTTCTTATTCAATCACTATACCCAGAAGATTGAATCGCAAAATGTTCCTCCCTTATTCTCTGTAGCCTTCACTAAGGAAAAAGGAATATCGACAGTTTGAGAGTCCCAGGTTCAATAAATTTCAAGATACTGTACTTCAATAGTGCAATTGCTCTTTTACAATAAAGGTATCATGTCAGGCAAAACTTGTGCAGAAATATTTCTTTGTGAGACTTGTTTACTTCGAATATATGTTAAAATTCTAGAAGAATATTTGCACTAACTTAAGCAAAATCCAGTTGTTTGATATACCCAACAGTTAGTGCCTCTGCTCAGAAAGTAAGAGAATTATTACCTTCTAAGGAATCTGTTTGGTTCATCAAAAATCCCTCATCCGGAGAGATGTCCCGAAACCTAGTTGAATTCAAAAGAGTGTGGTCCAAGTCAAGCACCAAATAAAGTTTTTTCTTTTGCAACAGGCTCTTCAGATTAGCCCTACGCAATCGAGCCAATTCTTGAGAGCCAATCTTTAAAGCCTGTCAACAAAAAAATATGGTTATCGTACAGCATATAAGAAGACTATATTACATGACTAAGATTGCATTGGAGGATAGTTTAGTGTGCAATGGTTTACTGGCAGTAATTTACATTGTCACTAGCCCACTAGTGACTGCACGAGAAACACACAGACACTCTCTTCTAAAAAATGAATGGCAGGCAAACTGTTGAGATTGGATGGAGGACCATCGACGACATTGTGGCGGCAGCACCACATCTCATAAAGATATCTTAGAGGCCCTAGGTAGCTTCAAGTCACAACTAAGAAGATCTTGTTATTATTAAAATTGAAGCCACAACACTCATTTCGGAGTGTAAGCATGCACGATACACATTTCAGCTGTTAAAATCAAGGATTGATGTGGCAGGCCAATAAGGGTGTAATTGCTGAGGGCATTACTGGTTTGGCTGTTCTAGAAGCCAAGGGCATTAGCAGTATCTTTGTTATGACTGTTTTTTGACCACCTCTTCAAATAACATGTAACAAGCCCGGCGTTAGAGTTTGATTCCCTTTCATTTACACATGGCCTAATGCTTTTATACTAGTCTGGAACTTAAGATTTTGCTTAATACAAGAAAAATGACAGTGGATATTTCCATTTAAATTTAAAGTAAGTAAGAAAATATTCAACCTTAGTATGTGTTCACCTTGTTATAGTCACGAATTTACGAGCATAATACTATTTAAGCAAAGATTCAAGCAGTAAGTAAGAAAAGCGTTAAGGAAATAAATATTCACTAAAACTAGCAAGCTCATACCTTAAGTACGTAACCAAATGGGACTGCGGAGCCATCAACCTCTTGCTTGCCGCATAAGACACACAACCCTCCTAAAGAAGCAGGATGAGGGCATACTGTGGATCCCCTTATTTCTTCAAAAGCCTCCACTTTATGCCTTTTACTCCTACAATTAATAAATCCCATTATTTGTCATATCAATTAACATACATGATACTTTTACAAATGATAGTAATCATACACACCCAACATTACATGAAAACTATTTTCAAACGACCGAAGCAAGTGTTTTACACTAGGCACAGTGAAAAGCTAAAGATGTCACAAAATATGTCTTTCCGTCCGTCATCGCCTTCTTCTTCTTCCTTTTCTTCTTCACCTTCTTTTTCTTTCTTCTCTCCAATCTCTCTTCCTCTCATTTCCATTACTAATCTCTTCTCTTTTCCTCTTTTCTCCATCTCCAATCCTTTCTTTTCATACTCTCTCTATACCCAATCTTTACCCATCTCCTTTATATTCTTCTTCTTCATCTCTTCCCCATCTCTCTCTCTCTTCCAAACCAAACTCTCTCTCCCGGTCATCTCTCATCTCTCGGTCGTTGAATCCACCATTTTATGGTTTACTAGTATCTCCAGCACCAATCACACCGGTACTTGTCTTCTTGCACCTAAAGCTACCAAGCAGTGGAATATGAATTTTAAGCCTAACCCAAAGAGTAGTATGTGATCGAAGTGAGAAAACTTACGGCGATACTACTCTGTTGCAACATCTTCTCATAATGAGAATATGATAATCAACGCTAACAAGGGAGGCTGGGAACTTCCAAAGTATAAACAGATTGCTAGACTCATGAATAAGGGAGTTACAATTACTAAAGATAGCTATAAAGTTTTGCCACTACAAATCATTCAGAGGCTTGTGAATAAATGATTTAATAAAATAAAGGGTTGAATGAGATAAAGGAACTAGAAAATTAAGCAAGTAAAGTACAGGAAAGATCTTAATTAACACGCCTCGGGGTCACATCGTCACATGCACCAATTGATCGCCTTGACTCTCCAAGTGGCCTAGGGTCAGTTTATTAGAATTTAGATCCGATATCAGCGTGTTTAGCAACGTAGCTCCAGCAAGAAACAAAAGGATTTTCTTTTGCGCTAGGAGTTTAGAGCTCGAAGAAAAAAAACAAGTCCTTGTTTTCTTGCTGCCGAAGTGTCAAGATTGAGGATGGTGCTAGATGGGACATGTATACTATGCGGTGACTTTCTGTGCATATTATATATGGTTCATGCTGTACCTAGCCCCAGCTTCCCTAGGATGAAAGAATTAAAGTGAAAATCGGATGACCCTTTTCTCTTTCTAACCTGGCAGACAGTAACTACTATTTACTAACTTACGACATTGAAGAATACAAATTACAGTGCGAAGTATTGAATTCGGATCTCGATATCCGTATTAGCATATCTCCATATGAATTCTATAATTCTAAAGCTAACTCAATAGTCCTAAATTCAACAAAGTAGGCAGACCTATTACCAAAAAAGCAAGGCAAGTAAAGTAATCAACACTTGTACAACTAAGAATGGTCTCCATTTGGCTAAAATATACATGCAAGAGAGAAGATTGATTTATGTCTAAATAGCTATTAGGAATGACATATTAATCTAACCAACATATTTTCAATGGTTTATCATGGTCTTGAGCTGGAGGCTCCCTGTCCAGATAACACATTGAAGTGAAAAAAGTCAGAAATTGGAAATGGTTAACAGAAAGATCATACAACATGATAATCAGTTCTTAAAAGTAGCAGTGTCAAACCCGATCGTTGAACTGTCTAAATAACCTCATCTTAGTAAAAGAGAAGACCTAAATGATGACCGCATAAGACATCATAGTGACAACTCTTTCAAATAAGATCATCAAACAAAATTGTAAACTTCCTGAATTTTACCTGGAAGGGGCAGTGCTCTTTGACCCTGTTGCTAGTGAATCCCTCGATCTGCACTATATGCCATTGTCCAAAGTCTCCACGAGTTTAATCAAATTCTTGTATTGGTTAACGTAACTAGCAGTCCCGTTATCACCATCATAATCACTGACACTACCACAACCATCAAACACATCAAAAAAAATAAAAACATGAAAAAAATAAAAAACAAAGAGACTACCAGATGAAAGAGCAAGGTACACTTAATTTGAAAGAAGAGCACCCACATTAGCTACAAAAAAAAAACTATTCAGGGAAAACACTTATACCTAGGTTTAGGGATGACCCCTTTTCAAATAACCTTAAAAGGGTTTTCCCTACTCCTATGTTTTGAAATTCACATAGGAAATAAAGTCTGCATGCCTTGAATATGCAAACGGATTTCTTCCTCCTCCATTCCCCCTCATTCTCATCTCTGCTCAAGGACCATCTCTCTCCACTACCATCGAATCATCTACAAACAGATATCCTCGTCAATGGAACCTTTGCCAAGTTGATTTGCATAGTGATCTAGATTTTAATGCACTACATAAGTTAGGTTATGGTGTAGATTGGTGGATTTAAAACATGAACATGGTAGTGTATGAATAGTGTAAGAACCTCTAAAATAAGTTATGCAGTTTTGATAATAAAAAAAATGGAAAGCTCTACGATGTGCTGAATACATAAATCCCATAGGTGGCAGTCTAGATCGGTATTTTATTTTTATTTTTTTTACTATGCAGTATTCTTATATTAATTTCAAATAAGAAGGATGTAGGCTATATAAGAAATAATCTTATATAAATCTGAAACAAAAAAAATGATCATAAAAAGACTTTAAGAAATAAATGATTATGGCAGAGACTTTGTAGTTCCTTCCACTAATCGCAATGATATGAACTTAAGAATTGAAACATAAAAGTTCACAAAGGAATAATACCCTGGGGAAATTGCTGACGGCCTTGGGGTTCACGTAGTGTATCTTCTTGTCTTTCAGTGTCCGAACTGCCGGAAAACCACCAAAGAAGCATATATTACTTACATTTGGTTAAAAGGGGACAGTCAAAAATACAATTTAATGAATAAAGACATTGCATTACCAAAGGTGTTCAATCAGCAAATTATCACAAGTTCACAAAGCAGTGGATAGTCACTGACTCAGACAGTATGGGTCAGCTGTTGCAGAAGAAGAAAAAGCCACCTTGGCTATGCAGACAAGTGTTTGAAACTACCACGGTAGAACTGATGAAGGTGGAGGGGTGCATTGTCTTTCACACTTACCCTAAAGCAAACTCTTAGGCTACTTTTTTGGCCCCTTATCTTGATGTTTTGGGAGGAATTAGTAGACCCCTGATGATATCCCTTATGGCTTAAATGCCCATATAAAGGATGATATTGAAGGAAGGATATACTCTAGGTTGTAATCTGTTTTTGGTTTAATATAGCAGGTTAGGGTCTGCCTAAACCCCAGCTTACCTTCCTAAAAAAAGGCCACTGGGAAATACATATAGCTCTCATCCGCTGTTCATACTACACTTAAAAATGTGGTCTTGTATGAATGTTCTCTGTTTCTCTATTGTGATCAGACCACCTTTCAAGGCTATCACCGACTACTCGTCTACATTCTGAAACTTTGCAGCAAGCAAAACAAGCTGCCCCGTGGCCATTAAAAGCTGCAACAAAAGTAGGAAGGAAAAACACCACTGCAGATCTTAATGGAAAATAATCAAGCAGAACATTCAGGCCTTCTGTGTTTCTCTAAAAAATGCCACTGCAGGTAGATATCCACTACTCCAATTGAATTAAAAATGCGACAGAACTAAATTAAACTTATTCAGATAGAGGAAAATTCAACTATACTCGTCAATATAGAAACTATCGACAATTACAAGGTAAATAGTTATGAAAAATCCATCTTTGCAAAAGATAAACTCTCAACAGAAGATAAGAGTGGTATTTGATTCATTGGGTCACAACACTTGCAGTACATTCTAACTTTTCTACGAAAATTAAACACCAAAAAAATAAAAACTATACTTACGAAATACTTCAAAGTCATCAAACCCCCCTATGTTTCATTGTCAACCAACTGCAACAAGTGATCAAACAAAGGAGAACTTGTATCCAATAGTGATAACTGAGAGCCGATGCTTTCATGAGATAATTCCAAAGAGTACCCATGACTATTCCAAGAGACAAGACTCTGAGTATGAGCGAGGTAAAAGACATCATAGTTGAATTTCTTCGTCTCTAGTTTCCTTATCTAAAAAGACATTAACTAAATTCTAAAAACTACATATGAACCACTCAATTATTCTGTCGAAATCTATTCTAGTGTGCCCGTGTCTGTACCCTGGATTTCATCAACTAAAACATTGCCATCAATAACCTCGGGAATGTTATTGGCTGTGACATCCACTTCAGCCGAGAAAGATTCCGTAACAACTTCCCTAACCTCCAATATCTCTGCTTCTGACTCCTTGGCCAAAACTTCAGCCAAAACAGATTTGTTAACAACTTCCCCAACTTCTAATGCCTCGTCTTTGGTACCCTTGCCCAAAAGTTCTGAAAACTTCGTACTTGGTAAGTTGTTCACACGTTTATTATCAGCCAAACTCTTCGCAATTTCTTCTGCTTCCTTCTTAGCCAAAATTTCGGCCTTCTCCATCTAATTCTCCTGAATCACCCTCGGAAGATCTTCTTCTCTTCCTTCGCGTCTCAATGCATCTGTTACAACCTCTTTTATCTCTGAACTCAAGCCCAAATCATCATTCATTAGCATATCTCCAACCATCGTTAGAGCCTCATCCAGCTTCCCAGCCTCACAAAGCACTCTTAGCATGGATTCGTAGCTTGCAACTTCCGTCTAAAGCTTCTCCACCATCTGATCAAACCACCCCTTGGCTTCATCGATCTTACCTGATTCAATCAACGCATCAAATGATCTTATTAAAAGAGAACGCGTTTGGCCTCAATGTTAATGTTTCCGCCATCTTTGCAAAATACTTGGAAGCCTCATCTACACGATTTTTCTTTAAGCAAGTGTTCACTAGCAACATATACGTAAACTCATCTGGACTAGAAACCATGTCCTCACCCATTTCTTTAAATAACTCATCTGCCTCGGCCATCATCTCATTTCCACATAGTTGTTCAATCAAATTGTTATACGATAAAGTATCCGGACTACAATTCTTCTCACCCATTCTTTTATAAACCCCGATGGCATCCGTAAACCTCCCTTGCGCACAATACCCATTTATTATAACATTAAAGCTCCCAAGATTCACCGACATTCTACCCGGTGGATTATGTTCCTCCATCATCCGATCAAACAACCGCATTGCCTCATCAAACATCCCATTATTGTTCAAAGCATCCAATACCCAATTATAAGCTATGCTGTCAGGGGCGGGGTGGAGCGCTAGGCGGTGGGCATAGTCACTGCTGCGGCGGGGTGGGGCACTAGGCGGGGCGGGGCGCTAGGCGGGAGAATGTAAATTTGTAATATGTGTAATATGTGTAAATTTGTAATATGTATAATATATGTAAATTTGTAACAACAAAACCCCCAACAGATTGCAAGTCCAATTAAAAAAAAACGTCACCCATAAAACTCCCAAAACGGACCATGGGTGCTTCTTTAGGTGCCTAGGCAATCAATCTGTCACGACATATATAATGACATGTATTTTAAAATAGGGCGTTACAACAAAAAAAATTCTTCTTCAACGCCATTTTAGATTGCTGAGAGGGTCACTCTGATTTTGCTAACGTGAAAGTAGTATTGAGCAAATAACTACGCCCTTAGAGCATCTCCTACTCGGACTAATATTATTGGGCAACTCAGATTCAACTCCAACTCGACTCGAAATCTGTTGGAAATAATCCAAAACTGTTGGAAATCTACATTGACTTGGAGTTGGGACCGGGAGATGATGCGTCACCAAATTAAACGACACAAACACAGAGATAAACATCGCTCACACCAAGAGATGTCGTATTAAACGGAACAAGATACTCTCTTCGGCATTTAAACAAACACCAGCCGAACCAAAATACACTCTCTCTCTCTCTCTGCACTAGCCGAACCAAAACACACTCTCTCTCTCTCTCTCTCTCTCTCTCTCTGCACTGTAATCTTCAATCATCAACAATGAACCAAACCCTAGCAAGTTCCCAATCCTCTCTTATATTCTATCAAGAACACCCAACAAACCCACCTCCATTAACATCTCCTCATTGTCCTCAACATCATGTCCTAGGGCATATTGGGGCATATTCAGGTCAGCCACCTCAGCAGTATAATATGTCTCAACAATCATATCCCGGCTATCCTCAGCAACAAACTGGCTGATTAAACATCTGTAACACCAACACAACAAACCACCACCACTCAAGGCGGTGGATATGATTACTGCAGCCAGCAACAGCAACAGCAACAACAACCATCAATGGGAGGATCGTCAGCTTCTGGCTACAATTACGGTCAACCCCAAACCCCTGTCTCTAATTACAATCAGCAACAGAACGCATATGGGGGTCCTCAGCAAGGTTATTCGCAAGATGGGTATGGTGGTGGCTATGGTCAAGCACAAGTTGGATATGATCAAACCCAACAATGATATAACTCTGTACCTACCTATGGAACTGCTGCTAACTCAACAACACTGCATCATCATCATCATCGCTCGAGATCGCAGAGCCAGAGAGAGAGATCGCAATTGTTTTGTTTGATTTTTGTTTGTTTTTCTTTTTAAGTTATCAAATGAGCCAAATTATTTGGCAAACACGAAATAAAAAATTAAAAAAAAAAAAAAAAAATGCCTTTAAGAGAGGCGCCCGCCTCAACGGCGCCCTGTTCTTTGAAGCGCCCTAGGGGAGTAAAATGGTAAGGCGGGGCGGGTAGTTGAAATTTGGGCGCCCCGGCGGCGCCCCTGACAGCATTTATAAGCCACCACACTCATTCTAACCTTCGAATCCTCCCCCACCGCTTCATTATAACAATCCATCGCCTCCTTCTCCATCCCCTTTTGAAAATACCCTTTCATCAAGCACCCGTAAACAACCCCATCGGAAACAAACCCAACCTTTTCCTTCATCTCATTATACAAACCCAAAACCCCATCCGAATCACCACTCTTCACTAAACCCAACATCAAATGATTATACACAATGGGGTCGGGCAATAACCCTCTTTCAAGCATCTCACCCTTAATTGCCAACCCCCTATCAACCCTCGCATTCTCAACAAGTCCCTTAACCAGAATTCTATAAGTAGTAGGTGAGGGATTAAAAGGGGCATTTTGTTTGTTCTTTCATGGTTTGTTTAGTTCTTATTTCTTCCCCTTGTATTGTTGTTTGTGCTTTTGTTTAAGTTTTTGCAGGTGAAGGTGTGTGCAGATTATGGCCGAGATGGTATAGGAGTATCCGACTACTACTACTGCGGGTGGGTCGGAGAAGAACAGCGAGGGTTTGTAGGGCAGTTTCGTAAAAAAAAACCGAATGCCTGCTGGGTTTGGGTATGGGTATGGGCTTGGGCTTGGGCTAGGCAGAGTTTCCGGTTTGGAGGACCTGAGGGGGTACGTTTTTGTTCTAGCCCGAGGGCTATTTTTTAGTAATGTGCCCAGTCTGCCCCTTTGTATTGGGCCTGGTTTGCAACTAACTCACAACTGTAAAACAGGTATTCAGAATTGAGTCGAAGATGAACGAAAATGAAATGGAAAGAACTGAAGATCGAGGCTTGCAGTCACTGCAATTTCCTTAATACAGATTTCACCCTGCATATGGTGCTTCACAGTTGACGGTGCCTATCTCCCATGATACAATGATCGAATCGTATTGACTTGAAGCACTCAAGTTGATACGCCTGTCGAACTATCTGCAACTTCACTCTCAAGAAGGAATCAAATCGAGAAGATGAGGAATAAGATTCGAGGATATTTTATGTGTATCAAACACATCAAGAACAATCATTTAAATAAAGGAGAAGGTGTCCTTTAGAAGCATCTGTAGACAGGGTTGCGTCCCAAGACACACCTCTGAGAAGAGTTGTCTCTTGAATTCTTACTGTCAGATTTATTCGAATATAATCATAATCTATTCGAATAGATTCTTACTGCCAGATTTATTCGAATAGACTTTATAAAATAGTCCAAATGGGTCATGGGTTGGTTCGTGTATGCAAGCCCATAGGCGTCTCCATATAGCAAGCCTTCATACACTCGTCTCACACATTTGTGAGGGTACCATCTACTTACACATGTTATACATGTGTAACCCAATATAAAGTGAAAATACTCTTTTCACTTATCTAATGTGGGATTAACAGTAATCACCAAGGTTTTATTCAAACCACAGTGAAAATACATGTGTTTTTTCCAACAATCCCCCACATTTGAATGAAAACGGGAATGACGAGAACGAACAAGATTCTTAAGAGTAATAGTAGGAATGGTTCTACATCAAAAAAGGTATCTTGTGGACTTGAACATTCTCTAGTGAAACACTATCGGACATACTTGGCTAAACAGTGAACATGATATCTTGAACTGTTCAGCCGTTGATGTAAGCCCAGGCAATAGTATTTACACAGTTCCATTCCTGTCACAGATAGTTCTAAATGTTGTATCCATTTTAGCCCTGGACAATCTTGGATTCATAAGTGCTATTAAAGAATTCAACCATCTCAATTCTCACGGAAGCGGCCCTCACTTCTCACTCACATAGGTGATCTCCTATTAAGAGTACCCTGATGTACTTTACTTGTATACACAAGCTATAGGAATCATTGAAAACAAAGTTTACCCTTACAATCTCTGCAGGTTGTACTGTTACATGGAATGAGATGGAGACTTACTCTCCGCAGTGCTTAGGTGAATAACCCTCAACCAGTTTTCCTATTGAACCTAGATCTTGGAATCCTCCAGCCAACTAGGTAAGGTTACCATTGAGATTACTCGTGGATTGGTCGTATTAATCTTATCCCTTTTGATGTACAGTATACTTGCCCTTTCGACAACCCTTTTGTAAATGGATCCGCAAGGTTGTCTTGAGGTTTTACAAAATCAATGGATATTATTCCATTCGCAAGTAACTGTCTAACGGTATTATATCTGCAACGTATATGTCGTGACTTACCATTATACACTTGATTCTTAGCCCTTACTAGTGCTGCTTGATTATCACAATGAATACATATAGCAGGCACAGGTTGTGGCCATAAAGGAATATCCTCTAGAAACTCTCGAAGCCATTCTGTTTCTTCTCCAACTTTGTCCAAAGCAATGAACTCAGATTCCATCGTGGAACGAGCTATACATGTTTGTTTTTGAGATTTTCATGATACTGTTGCACCGCCAAGTGTGAACACATATCCAGCAGTAGATTTTGACTCGTCAGAATCTGAAATCCAATTTGCATCACTATATCCTTCAAGTACAGCTAGATAAGTAGTGTAGTGCAAACCATAGTGTAGGGTGTACTTTAAAGCCCTAACAAGTGTCACCCAATGTGCATCTCCAGGATTACTCGTATATCGACTCAGTTTACTTACTGCATAAGAAATATCTGGTTTGGTACAGTTCATAATATACATGAGACTGCCTATGATACGTGAGTACTCAAGTTGAGAAATGCTTTCTCCCTTATTTTTCGCTAAGTTTTGAATTCTATCAAATGGTGTTTCAACACCTTTACATTCAAACTTATTGAATCTCTTAAACACGTTTTCTATATAATGTGCTTGTGACAACACAATTCCCTGTGAAGCCCTATTGATCTTGATTCCAAGAATAACATTTGCAATACCTAGGTCCTTCATTTCGAAGTTCTTGGTCAACATTTTCTTAGTGGACTTTATTACATTAATATTAGTCCCCAAAATCAGTATATCGTCTACATAGAGACATACAATTACACATGCAGCATCAATACATTTATAATAAACACATTTGTCACATTCATTGATTTTAAATCCATCATTGATCATAACATGATCAAACTTTGCATGCCATTGTAAGGGCGCTTGTTTTAATCCATACAAGGACTTCACAAGTTTGATAACTTTGTGTTCTTGTCCTTTGACAATAAACCCTTCAGGTTGGTTCATATAAATTTCCTCATTTAATTCACTGTTTAGAAAAGCTGTTTTCACATCCATTTGATGTATTTCAAGCTTATGCAAAGCTGCAATAGCTATCAACATTCGTATAGAAGTTATTCTTGTAACTGGTGAATAAGTGTCAAAGTAATTTAGGCCTTCCTTTTGCCTAAATCCCTTAGCAACAAGTCGCGCCTTGTACTTGTCTATAGAACCATCAGGTTTCATCTTTTTCTTGAAGATCTATTTACAACCCATTGGTTTGTTACCAGGTGGAAGAGTTACCAACTCCCACGTATGATTTTGCATAATAGAATCAATTTTACTATGCACTGCCTTTTTCCAACTAGGAACCTCAGGAGTTGACATGGCCTCCTTGACGGTTTGAGGTTCATTCTCTAGCAGGTTAGTTAGATATTCCCGACCGATTCTTACGGATGCGGTCTTAACACGTTTGCCACGTCTAAGTTCTAGAGCTAGTTTAAAAGTTTATTCTGGAGTTTTCTCAGAACTTTCAGGCTGAAGATCACTACCTGAAGCAACGTTATTTGATCCTTTCAGAGAATTCACATTATCACTCTTTTTGCTTGGGAAAATATCCTCAAAAAAGATAGCATCACATGATTCGATGAATGTATTCTCATGTATATCAGTAATCTCTTATTTGTGTACCAGAAACCTGAATGCACTACTATTATTAGCTTTGCTAATAAAAATACAGTCAATGGTTTTGGATCCCAATTTCACACGTTTGGGAACTGGAACTTGCACTTTTGCAAGGCACCCCCACTTTCATGAATTTAAAGGAAGGTATTCTACATTTCCAAAGTTCATTAGGAATACTATTAGTCTACTTATGAAGAATCTTATTCAGTAAATAGTTTGCTGAAAGTAAAGCTTCCCCCCACAAGTTTTGTGGCAAACCAGAACTAATCAACATGACATTGACCATATCTTTTAAAGTTTTATTTTTCTTCTCAGCAACTTCATTTTGCTGAGGTGTATAAGGTACTGTAGTTTGGTGAATAATCCTTTTCTGAGCACAAAACTCTTCAAAAACTGATGAAACATATTCACTACCTCTAACTGACCTTAAGGTTTTAATCTTCCTTTCTAGTTGATTCTCAACCTCATTTTTGTAAAGCGTAAACATCTTTAATGCTTCATCTTTACTTTGGAGTATATACACATGACTGTAGCTAGTACATTCATCGATAAAAGTAATAAAATACTTTTTCCCACCTCTTGTTTGGACGAATTTTAAGTCACATAAATCGCTGTGAATTAATTCGAGAAGTATTATCTTCCTTTTATCAATTGATTGAAATGGTTGTTTTGTACACTTTGCTTCAACACATGTTGTACATTTTTGTTTACAATCAATGCTGAATTTAGGCAATAGTCCCAAGTTCATTAATCTGCGTAACGAACCACTATGAACATGGCCTAAACGTGCATGCCAAGCATTAAAAGACTCAAGAATGTAACCAGAACCTTCAATTTTATTGATAAACATTGGGGTTACATCAACATTGAATTTAAACAGGCCATCACTTAAATAGCCCCTTCCTACAAATATTTCACTTTTAGTCAAGACACATTTGTCCGACTCGAATACTAGCCTAAATCCTTTCTTACTTAAAACTGATCCAGACACCAAGTTCTTTTGAATATCTGGAACATGCAGAACTTCATTCAGAGTAAGTTCTTTTCCTAATGTAAACTTTAGAACAGCCTTTTCAACTCCTTCAACCACAGAAGTTACAGAGTTTCCCATGTACAGTTTTTCATCACTGCCCACTTTGTTGTATGACAAAAATTGGGTTTTGTCAGAACGAATGTGGCGTGTTGCTCCAGATCAATTCACCAATCTTTGGCATTACAGATTAAGTTCACTTCAGAGACCACAGTAGAAAGGTTCTCCATTTCAGACACGTTGGCATGAGGGGGCTGGTTCTTTGAAGAATTGCATTTATTCTTCCTGCAATCCTTTGCGCGGTTCCCTCTCTTTCCCAGAAAACTTCTTAAAGTTTCTTCTGGTTGGACCCAGTGTAGAGTTATTACCCTTATTCTCATTCTTCTTATGGGATTTATCCTTATTGTTTGAAGGATTGCCTTCCACAATATTGGCTTTTGATTCCAGTGAACCAATTCCAATCGCTTTCTCACTATTGCGATTGTCTTCTTCAATTCTCAAACGCATGATAAAGTCCTCAAACTTCATCTCCTTGCATTTGTGCTTCAAATAATTCTTAAATTCCTTCCATGATGAAGGTAATTTTTTCAATTAATGAAGAACCTTGAAATAATTCGCTCAGAATCATTCCTTCTACATGAATTTCATGAAGCATAATCTGCAACTCTTGCACTTGACTGATTACTGACTTAGAATCAATCATTTTGAAGTCAAGGAATCTACTGATAACGAATTTCTTTGTGCCTGCATCTTCTGTCTTGTACTTCTTATCCAGGGAATCCCCCAGTTCCTTGGCAGTCTTGAGTGGACTATAAATATTGTACAGTTTATCATCCGACCCATTCAGAATATAATTCCTGCACAAAAAATCAGAATGTATTCATGCCTCCATAGCAGCGACAATTGTCTTGTCATTTTCACTGTCTTTGAGAACAGGGGCACTCTCCTGCAAAAATTTGGCAAGGTTCAGAGTAGTAAGATAAAATAGCATCTTCTCCTGCCATCGTTTAAACTCCGCTCCATTGAACTTCTCTGTCTTTTCTTGATGAACACGAACAACAGTTTTATTAATCGACATCTTCACAAAACTTGAACACAAAGAAGATATTAATAAATCTGTCTTAAGATTGTAAAACATGTATTCAGAATTGAGTCTAAGATAAACGAAAAGGAAATGGAAAAAACTGAAGATCGAGTCTTGCAGTCACTGCAATTTCCTTAAGACAGATTTCACCCTGCGTATGGTGCTTCACAGTTGACGATGCCTGTCTCCCAAGATACAACGATCGGATCGTATTGACTTTAAGCACTCAAGTTGATACGCCTGTCGAACTATCTGTAACTTTACTCTCAAGAAGGAATCAAATCGAGAAGAGGAGGAATGAGATTTGGGGATGTTTTCTGTGTATCAAACACATCAAGAACAATCATTTAAATAAAGGAGATGGTGCCCTTTAGAAGCACTTGTAGACAGGGTTGCGTTCCAAGACACACCTCTGAGAAGAGTTGTGTCTCTTGAAGAGTAACTGCATGTTTTATTCGAATAGAGTTTATTTCTGTTCGAATGTATTTCTTATTGTCAGATTTATTCGAATAGAATCATAATCCATTCGAATAGATTCTTACTGCCAGATTTATTCGAATAGACTTTATAAAATAGTACAAATGGGTCATGGGTTGGTTCGTGCACGCAAGCCCATGAGCGTCCCCATATAGCAAGCCTTCACACACTCTCCTCACACATTTGTGAGGGCACCACCTACTTACACATGTTATACATCCGTAACCCAATATAAAGTGAAAATACTTTTTTCACGTATCCAATGTGGGAGTAACAGTAATCACCAAGTTTATATTCAAACCACAAAGAAAAAACATGCATTTTTTCCAACAACAATACCATGATGCTCTCCTCTAATCACTCTCTATTTCTCTTGGGGTATGTCAAGAGTTATGCGGGGCCACGTATCTCACACTATTCCAACTACTTGTGATTATGGTAAATAGTGGACGGTAGGGTCTGTTTATTCTTGATCAGGGTGAGTTGCAGTTATCTCCTAACAGTTCTTATATTCGCCTGCATACTTGGATATGCTCTCTGCCTCAGCTTCTTCTCGCCTGGGGTTCTCTTTCTACTTCTTGGGTATCTCCCTCGTCTGATTATCCCACAGTTCCTCCTCAATTTTTTTAGTGGTTGATATTCTTCGATTCTCTGGTTGGGTATTCGGTTTCGTGCATCAAAGAGAGACGACACCAGTTTGGTTTGTTTGTTCTTAAGCTTGGAAAAGAAGGGGTTTTTGTGGGGTTTCTGGGGTGTTGGGCTCTTGAGGGGTGGAGTTTGTTTCAGTGGATAGTGTTGGTGTTTGCGGGTGTTGGTATGGGTGGGGGGTTCTTTTATGGTGGTGAGAGGTTTCAAGTCTGGTGTTATTGTTAGTGGGCATTTATGTTACTTGTGTTAGGATATCCTCTTTCTCAGTCACACAAGAGTTTGTAAGTAGTATGGAACGTATGACGGTGACGAAACCCCGGGGAGCTACTGTGGTTCACCTGACTCTAGAAAAGATTTGTGCGGAGGAATCCCGATGGCAATACGCGTTGATAGGTACGATGTCATTTGACACGGGACGGGGATTTTCGAAAATTGTGCCTGCCCTAAAGAGTTTTTAAAACATGGAGGCGCCGGAGAATTTGTAATTTTTTGAAAGAGAAGTGGCGGGTAAGACCTTTTTCTCTTTAAGTTTTGAACTGCGTAGGACCAAAACTATGTCTTGCTTAATCAACCCTGGAATCTTTATGGTCATACGTCTATTCTATTATCGTATAAGGCACAGACTCCGATTGAACCTCTGATCTTCATGAATGTTCCCTTCTAGGTTAAGTTTGAGATTACTGATCCTTTCTTCGAGACACCGGAATTCCTTTATAAGTTTGGGCAAAGTCTCGGCCAGGTATTGATTACCGAACCCAATGTGGACAATCAACGAGTGACAAAGAATGGATACCGTGCCAGGGTGGTGATGGACATTTACGGGGGTCTCCCGCTGGCGGTCTGGGCTGAGTTGGAAAATGGGCCAATTCTTATTGGGACTAAATATAAAGGCGTCTCGGTTAATTTTTGCAGTCTATGTTTTAAGATGGGGCATAGAGTGACGGTGTGTACCGTGATCCTTGAGGAGGACAGTCTGGCGGGAGCGGGGTTGAATCAGTCCCCAGTGGACGCGGCGATACAGGGCCAGAATGTGGACAGGGAAGCTACCGTACATGTTCATTTGCAGTCACGGCCTTATTCGCGGGCAGAGGTTGGGGGCTAAGGACGACTGTCTCTCTCCCTCCCTCTCTCCGATCCGAACCTAACAAGGTAGAGGGATAAAGGGAAACAACTGGTTGGTATGGGGAGGATGCGAACCGCGACCCCAGAGACTAATTTGGTCTTGGCCGATCAGGACGGATATCAAACCGCATGGGCAGGGTGTAGCGCCCCGTATTTTGTTATAACTAGTTGTGTAGTAGTTGTGGTTTAACTCTAGTTCCCCTAACCCATTCAACCCACCACCGAAATAACTCCTTGCTTCTCTCCTTCTTCTCCCTATTTCTCCTCCATCAACCTTCTCCAATCTCTCTCTAGAATCTTATAGGAGAACAACATTATGCCGGTTGGATTTTGACCTATAACCTCCCACTTCTCCTTTCAATCTCAAAGCCATCTTGGTTAAATCTAATTTTGTTGAATTTGAAGATGCTTTGGCAATGTTGATGATTGAAGTAAGATGCAGTAAATTCCTTCTCCGTCCATTTACCCAAGGCAAGTACTCTTATCCCTTCTCATATGCTTTGATTAGAGAATGGATTCACACCTGTAGAGATTATCTCTTTTGGTTTACTTGATTCCATGTTCATGTAATTTATCTTGTTTAGTTACTGATGCTCCAGTTCGTATTGTTCTTGTCATTGATTAATCAATTCATGTTAAGTATCTTTTAGCACATATGCTTAGGGATTATATCTTGAACCATGAAGCCTAATGTGTGATTTCAGATCTGAACCTCAGCCTTGTTAGTACTAAATTTCATTAGAACAATTGTTAGCCTAATTCAATTATACTTTGTGAGCAAATATGCCCTGATCCGCGATTGTTTTTGGAGTCATGTTTAAGAAATAACCTATGTTTTACTAGTATAGTTTAATTTCCTGGTTGTACATATGACTTGGGGTTCTTAAGAGTTTCATTGTGTATAAAGCTAGTATTCATTATCGTGTTTCCTTAGGGTTCTATATCCACCATCAGTATGCAAGTTGGACCTAACTAGTATATTAGAGAACTATTGTATTAGTAGAAGAACTAGATAACCTAGATTATGAATAGACTAAGCCAATCTTAGATTACCATATGATGATGTCTCAGTGATTGAGGTTGGAATTGAATACGGAACTAATATGGAGTTGTTAACTAGAGGCATTAGTTCTTCCGATTAGATATGATTTTATTGATATAGACTTGGAAGATGTGTTACATGTATTGGATGAATTGCCGTACTATAATCAGGATTATCATAAGAGCATACATATGAAGTATTTCATTTGGCTGGTGCAATAACTACTTGTCCGAGCGCCATTAAATACGATGTAGTAAGGATATACATTATGTAAGTAATAGATCATACGCTGAGCGATGTTGTATTTTTCGCATGTTAGTTTCTTAAGGATATTGATGGTGCATAGTCTCTGTGGGTGGAGATGTTTACGAGTTATTTCATATATTAGTTTAGTGGTTGGACACCGTTAGTTTTCTTACTATTGCAAATGGTTATACGAGGGTGGTCTAATAATAGTTGTTAGGCTTTATGGTAGTATAAGAACTTTAAGAGTTTTATGATGTTATTTTGGGACAAGGTATCCAAGTGTTGGGAATTTATCACTTTGAGAGAAGTACTATAGGGTCTGGGTTTTCTAAGAGAGACCGTGAATCCATTTTGACATTTGGGCAAGTCTTTTATTCTAGAGCAACTTAGATGATTCTTTGGAATGTCTTTGGGGATAGTGATTCAGTTGGATTTTCCATGATTCAGTAGTACGCGACTTAGATTCGCTTTGATGCTCAGAGTTTCTTTTTGATATAGTCACACTTATTGGGCATGCTACGACAGATAGTATTGGATGTTGGAGTTTTAATTCATTTGATAGAGTCCCCACTTGTTATTAAAGTGAGGGTAGATAGATCATCTGGTCGTAAGAGCGGTAGGTCTTTGGATATAGTCCCAGATGCTGATTAGGCAGGGACAGACAGATCATTTGATTCTTATAGGATTCAAACTTCTTCCTTTCCATTCTGTTAGGATAACTTCGAGTTAATGTACATAGTAGGGCTATGCTGTTACGGTCCTTGGGTTCGAGTCCCTAAACCAAATATGAGGTAACTGTTTATCAGTTTTCCCGGGTTGCAAGTCCCTAAATTACTTCCCAGTTACATATCGGCTTTGTTATTCTTTGTGAATACTCCCCGTGGCATAGATCCCTAAAAGTGAAAATAAAACAGGCTTTAGACCTGTAGGTTAAAATTCCTTGAACACCCTGATCAGGTGCATTACCCGCTAATTCCTGGCTCACTAAAAAGGAATCCACCAATCCCTGGCTCGCTAATAAGGGATACGCTTCTGTTGAGGACAGAAGGGTGCGAGAGTGTGGTCCCACTGAATTAAAAGTGACCCTGTGTACGTGACTTCCAAATTCTCTTTCCTCATTAACCGTACTTCTTAGATTGCAGTAGTTAGATCTAAGTTCAGGCTATCGTTGATATCTTGGTAGGATATTAGTTTTACTTAGACTGCCTCTTTAGAACTCGTAGCTTGGTTGATATTCTCCTATACTTCCGTTAGAATCCTCATGTCTCTTTTCTGTGTTTATCTTGGTCTATCATGTCTTATGACCTTGGATATTTGTACTTGCTGGGCGTTGCTTGCAGACGCCTTGCGCATATTTTTTTTTTTCAGGTGAATTGTTTCGGTAGCGATACTAGTAGTTGGAGCAAGCTGGACTTGCATCTTTTGGAGTTCTGGCTATCCTTGTGGTATTATTTATCATTTCTATCTCTTTTAGATTTTCTTCTGCTGCGTAGTTTCTTAATGTTCTAGATGTATTTACGATTTATTTTAAATTGTAGTACATCTTTTGGGGGTTCATCTTTAGGATTCCCGACGTTACACCTCAGAATTTGCGTTCTTAATAGTTTATTAAGAAGCCAATTTTGGGGGCGTGACACAGGGACCCGGGGGGCAATGGTTTGGTGGACTCTGAGGACCTCCCAGACTTGGATTTGGACTTTACGGGTAGTGTGAGTTGAGGGATGAGAGATTGAGAAATAAGACTAGAACAATTGAGAAATCAGAGTTTGAATATGAGAGATTGTGAGTTTTGGGAGCTTGAGAGTTGAAAGGATTGAGATTTTAAAGAGTTTAGAAAAATTAGTCGCTAGGCTATTAGGAGAAGATAATGAGACTCAGTTTTGAGGCACCTATCGTGCAGGCACGTGGCTTTACGACAGGCGGTCAGAGTAGCGTCGTTTAAGTTTAGGCGTGCAATTTTTTGCTTGGGCACCTGTTGTAGAGGCGCGCGCTTGCACGACAGGCGCCTATGTCGAGTGGAGATTTTTTTCCCCAAAGTGTGAATTCTCTTCCCTTTTTTTTCTTTTGCGAATGGAAATTCTTATTTCTACTTCTATTGAAGGGGATTTAAGAGGTGAGTGTGAGGATTTCCACTCCCGCTCACCTCAATTGGAGATACTCTTAACCTATGTCTAACTTCAATCTCAATCTTAATAGTGTCTTAAAGCAAAACCAAACACTTATCGATGTTACAATCCCACTGAGCTAGAAAGATTACCTGAATATTTTCTTGTATAAAGTGAGAGGAATTAGTTAAAGCTTTGCCCTCTCTAATCCCAGTAGCTATTACTGTGAATCAAATGGATTCCCTCCCTAATCCCAGTAGCAATTACTGTGAATCAAATGGATTAAAACCTACACCATATAAAGCAGGATTGTACATTAAATGGTTCACGGTTTGAGACTTCAGACCAACATCCATATATCCATGGCTATATTTTGTTGAAGAGTCAAAATGTTATCCATTGCACTCTGGGAACATGAAGTTTCCAATGCATGCATCACCTTCCTTACTGTCATCTTGTGGATTTTGTTTACTTTTGCTTGGGAGCAACAATGGTGAACTTGGAGAGTGGGATACATTAACAACCACAATAACATGTGCACTTTTAGGGCATAACAATTGGTGCAAGCTTAAAATAAAGCTGCAACAACTTACTAAAAAGTGCCTCAAAACCAGTCCGCGACTAAGCGTTTTCACTACTAAAACCTTCACCATAAAATAGCATAGAATGAACTACCACAAAAACAATGTCTGGGATATAACCAAAATTCAAACTCCAACAAGAAAAACATAAAATGGAAACAGAACAACGTCAAATGAAAATAGAACTCAAGATCCTTAGATGAAAAACATAACATAAAACAAAAACTGACAATCCCTCATTTTCATAAGCTTCAACTTTTATGCCTTGGCTTTTCCATAGAACTTGTTCTTCTCATCAGTAGTCTGGAACCTTCCGTGACCAAACTTGGAAGAAGTGTCTATGAATTTGATCTTAATATCCTCTATTGCAAGCCTGGAAGTCTGCTTCAACAATGACTGTCTAAGGGTAACAACGCGCTTCTTTGGCCCGACGCAGCATCCCTTAATCAGAAGGTAATCGTCTTTCACAACTCCGTAGTGGGGGAAACCACCAATGGGAGTAATGTCCTTCTCAGTCCTGCAAACCAAATCCGTTCAACAGATAATAAAAAGATTAATTCTAATAATTGAGATCAACATAACAAAATAGAAGAACGCCACAACAAATACCAACTCACCTATCATATTCAGTAATAGCAGTGTGAGACTCCTGCCCAGCCTTTCCAAGCTTGTAAATCTTCTTGTTCATCTCAGTACGGTGATGGTAACCATTCTGCCCAGCCCTTGCAACTGTGTACGAAACTCTAGCAGGGTGCCAAGCACCAATACAGGCTACCTTGCGCAGACCCCTATGTGTTTTACGAGGAAGGCGAGTTACACCCCATCGAGTCACCACACCCTCGTACCCCTTACCCTTTGTTACTCCAATAATATCGATCATTTCATCTTTTTGAAATACGCTATCAATTGGAATCTGTTTCTCAAAGAAGCCATAAGCAAAATCAACTTTTTGAGCTATATCCCCACCATTGACCTGGATTTCCATTAGGTGTGCTTTCTTCTGCTTCAGACCCTTCATTTTTCTAATCTGCAAAAGAAAAATAGGTTGGATATCTCTCAGACAATTATAGCAAAATTTAACCAATGAAATACTCTATTGGCTAAATGAGAGAACCGCTTTAAAAAACATAGGCGGACTACAGAAACGAGTTATTTTTATTTGAAAACACAGACAATAGGAAGTCACGAGTGTAACCCATTCAAATTAAGAATAATGAGTGTCAGATCATTTTGATTATATAATCGGAGGCTAAGGTGTAGTCTGACTTTGATCGTATAAAGGAAGACTAGCATATGAAAAACTACTTCTGTGTATAACCTAATAACAAATCATAAGGGCCAAACAAACAATGTTACTAAAACAAGTTTGACAGGATAAATTTATGACAAATCAAGAGCGCTCAGTTAAAAAGAATACCTGAGTATGAGCCAAAACACGGATCACAGTACAGTATTTTTTCATTTTCTCCAACTGAGCTTTAATATCCTTCTTCCCATCTTCAGATTCATACTTCTTTGAGTACTTGGTAAATGCCTTCTTCTTTGACTTGCACCAGTTCTTGTAAAATCTCCTTTTCACCTCCTCACTCAGATGCTGGGCCCAAACAGTATTTAGAGAACGAAGCCCACGGGGTGTTTTCACATAGCCAGTAACTCCAACAATAACCATAGGTGGTGTCTCTAGAATTGTAACAGCCTCGGCTGTCTCTTTTTTGTGAAGTTCTGAATAGGAAGAACAAGTTTGTAGTCAGGTACTGAATTCCAGAAAGATTTCATAATTCAAGTACTATAACATTAACTGGTTCAGGAATGACTTACTTGATCCAGGCTTGTCAACATCTCTCACAATGTGAGTCATTCCAGCCTTGTACCCCAAAAATGCAGTCAACCTACAAGGCTTTGTAGGATCATCTTTTGGAAAGGCTTTCACTGTGAACAATCACAACGAGAAAGTAAGAAAATCAACAAATCAGTTAACCATGAACCACTCAGTTGCATTGAATAATGAATTCCATTCAGAGAAAAATGATTAAAGCATACTCCATGTGAAGTGCATTCAAAAGTCTATTATAAAGAAATTTATGCATGTATGGAATGGGGCATAATTCAAGGGCTATTAATCAGTAGGCAGACATAAAAGTATATAAATAGTCTACTATCGAGTATGGACATAACAATTAGGTAAAATATGATTTTGGACCAAGCTCAAACGTGCAAGAGGGATAAAAAAAACATAGATAATAGAAAATTATTGTAGACATAAAAAGTATATAAATAGTCTACTATCGAGTATGAACATAACAATTAGGCAAAATATGATTTGGGAAGAAGCTCAAACGTGCAAAACGAATAAAAAAAAACATAGATAATAGAAAATTATTATAGATTCTAAATAACTTGTAAATGTGTGGTAATATGCATTTAAGGAGTTACATTGTAAAGGCAGAAAAATTAGACTGCATCTGGAGAAGCAACATACAATAACAATTGGATACATGAATTTGAAGTACATGGAATACAAACATTACAATAAATAAGTAATCTACTTGTAAAACTAAATTATCTAGGAAATTAGATTAATGTTATATCACAAAAAGAATGTTATGCATTAGTGGCATACATTGGCATCCTAAAAAGCTACTTTTTTGAAGCAGGATTAAGGTATCGCAAATCAATAAAATTGATATTCTAAAACTGCTAGCCGAGATCATCAAAGTCCCGCCATGAAAATGAAAACAATTTTATTTTGGTAGACAATGAACAGTATTAATGTGACAGCAACCACTAACAAAATGTTTCCATAACTATGGAAGACATAATAAATATCTAAAGGAAGCACTCTAAGCAGATAAGAAAGACAAGAGGTACAGAGCATAACCAAACCAGTATACCTAAAATCTCAAACACCAAATTGACCTTAAGGATAATAATTCAAAGAAAGAACATAATATAGATCGAACAAGAACAAGCAATACAATAAAGTATTAAAAAAACACTAAAAAATATACCATATTAAATTAAATAATCAGAAAAAATAAAATGATAATAACCTTTTCCTCTATGACGAGATGCTCTTTTCCTTGGAAGAAATCCCAAGGACCCATGTCTTGGGTGCTCAAACTTGCGATGAGACATACTTCAACTGTTTCCAATTTGTCAGCAAAACTAATCATTTCAATTATAACCATTTTGGCATATCTAGTAATGATTATGTGAATAACTATAACAAATGCGTATCTAACCAATTTTATATGTACTCTAGAAGAAGAAAAAAAGCGCTATCCAGATTGATATATAATGTATCAACACAAAATACTTTAGTATTTAGTAACACAACAAAAATTGTAATTTTGACCCAGTGAGAAAAATGACTTCAAATATCAAAAACAACAACAATCCACATAAAATACCAATGAAAAACCAAAATCGAGAAAATATCGAAGGCCCCATGATAGGTAACAACATAACATAGTTGCCAACTTCAATAAATGACTAAGAAAAGCTCCCCAACCATAGGCCTATGGTATTAATACATACCAATTCTCAAAGCCCATTTTGTATTTCAATCCAAAAAAAAAAAAAAACCTTTTTTTGTGGTGAAAAGGCCCTTTTGAGACACCAGCCTTGATTATTAACATCAATTGTTCATGGGGAGGACATTTCAGTCATTATCAAAGAATAGCAAATATATTCATGTTTACATTACTCTTTGAGGAGAAAAATAAAACAAGAAATTTATAAATTACGATAAATAACAACAGATCATCAAAGCAAATGAAGATTATGGTATAAAATTAGGGTTTTAATTGAGATACTAAAACCCTAAAATTGCAGATCTAGCATAAACTAAGACAGATTCATAAGATAGATAGTACCTCGAATGCCAAGGAGAAACCTCTCTCTCACTCTCTCACACAAGATAAGGGAGGTTTTGAGATGGTTTGGTTGGTTTTTAAAGACGAATCTGTGGTCCAGATTTGTTTGCAATTTCAACTTAAAATATGGACCGTGGATGCGTATGTATGGAACCCTAGGGGGCTTACTTATTCGTCAAAGTAGAATGATATGGCTTATTTTGAGTAGTGTTGTTTTTCGTATAGTGTGTTGTTAAACTGACACTACCATTGTTTTGGGTAGACAGAGGCCTTCAAAATATCGATCGGTGAACTACACTGATAAAAGCAAATCCAGCAGCCAGTTGGGGTTTGGGTGTGGGCTCTGACAGGGGGCCCAAAAAAACCCAACCCAAACCCAGCCTCTCCCAGGAGCAAGTTTGGGTTTGGGACGTGGCATTTTTTTAAAAATTTAACTTGGAGGAGTTCTGATTACCGCGCGGTGTTCCTTTTACCGCCGCTTCAACTGTTATCATTTTTGCTTCCCGACTTGACTCATTTTCACATTTTACTTCTTCCTCTCTCTCAATTCGAAGGTAAAAAAAAATATTCCCCCAACAAATTTAAAATGGAGATGTCACAGGGAAACCCGCACAACAGTACATTACTTGGGTTTAGAGTGACAAAAGATCCAGAGCGAGCCGTAACTCGGTCGAAGTCTGGAAGGAAGAAAGAACGAGTAGAATTCGAAGATGTACAACAAACCCAAGGAGAACCACACCCACCCCAAGAAAACTATTCGCGGAGGTTTATTACCCAACTCCCAGATGGCGTCAAGCATATCTATTACACTGGCAAGGAACTCACGGTAAGTTTTTGTTAAATTGTGAATTTGCTATTTTCATAAATCAAGTGTTTGACAAAATGCTCCAATGAACAGAATCGGGATTCGATGCGTCCGCACGGCGCATTCATTACGGTGATCAAAGTTTGGAAACATATATCCACAATTCCACCTGTAAGGGATGTCGTGGTGAAGATATTCGGATAATTTATGGATATATGCTTGGGCAATTATGATAATCACCTAATTCAGGCGCTTATAGAGCGTTGGTGGCCGACAACACACACGTTTATGTTCTCGTGCGCGGAGATAGGGGTCACTCTATTGGATTTCCAGATGTTGACATCATTGCTAATCAGTTGATATCCGACACAGGTGTCGTATGACGATGCATGGAATATTTTAACTAATGCGAGGCAATTGCTCCCCAACATTGAATCCAACAATATAATGAGTGGGAACGTCAACATTTCACATTTGAGGACGTACTTGACCATCGCAGATGATCTGGAGGATGATATTACTATTGCTCGTACTATTATTCCCTTCATGATGGGACATTTGTGGTTCCAAACGGCCAATGACACTGTCCCGCTTGGATATCTCGAGGCGTGGCCGATTTAGACGAGGCTACCGAATATGAATGAGGCTCTGCTATTCTTGCTTCCCTGCACCATGATTTGGATACCGCAGTCACGACCGGGGGTGCAATCACTGAATTTTCCCAACTTCTTGAGGTACACTAACACTTTTTCTTTACAAGCTACAAATCAAATATATTCTAATAAATATCTTAAATATAATTTCTAATTATTTTTTATGTTGTTTCGAAATGCAGTATTGGTTCTATGAGTATTATGGGGTTGGTCACCCTATTGCCAAGGAAGAGGTTAAGTTCTCGGCCTATCCGCACCTTAGAGCATGAAATATGGGGAACAGGAAGTAAACAAATGACCACGTAGCCAATTTGTTTATTCTAGGCGGATACCATATTGACCACCGGACTATTAAGATAATCACTTGACAACCTTGGTTGGATTCTGTGGTGTCTGAGTTAGATGACGTACGGACTGCGTCGCTCCTATCACGTAAGAGGATGCCACTTCAAGTCATAAATAGAAACTGCGAGTATTACTTGGGGGATAGATGTTAGAGGCAGTTTACTGGCACTACGGGTATTTATTTGGATTCTTCGATTAGCATGTCGTCACATATTAGTCCAGCAAATTTACAGGCGATGAAACATGCCGACTTCACTGACTGTGAGCAGTTGTGATAAGGGAAGAGTGAGAGACTTACACCTCATACTGGACTCACCAAACTGGGAAGGTAGGCCACATGTTGATAGATTCCCAAAGGATGGGGAATATAGATATGTCCAGACCCTCTGCACTCAGGGCTGGTATTATACCCGTGGTGGTTATGTCAGCGTCGGTTCATAGCTTGTCTTAGGACTTCAGTTTGCCTGGTGAGCCCGAGGGGCTAGACTCGGGGTGACACATAAAGTGGACAGGGAGGCGTGAGTTGCTCCCCATCCACCGCTTGAGGGACCCGCCACCCATGTTTGCATCCTACGGCGCAGAGGAGCTGTGGCACCTGACTCATGGTATACGGCGACTCACCCTTGCAGAGTCTGCGTGGGACGCATAGAGGCTCTAGGAGTTTACTGAGGAAAACGATACTCTGAATAAGCACTTGGGCAGTGTAGATGATCAACTATATGCGCATGTAAGTAATTTATATATATATATATATATATTTTTTTTTTTTTTTTTTTTCTTAATGTCATATTTATTTTGTCAAAATATTTATAAATTTTCTTTGTTATGTTCAGGACCTACATATGAGGAGGGGACGTGACGTACGAGTGGTGCCGCTACCACCTGGAGGTAGCGCGAGGATGAGGCAGGGTAACCGTGGATCTGGTCCGCGAACCAGAAGAGCCGATAGTAGCCGTAGTATCCCGTCTCAGTAGATATATGTGTTTTTGATGTTTTTGCAGACGCAATCTTTTATTGTAAACATCACTGTTGAACAAATTCTATTGTTAATTTTGGGTTTGTTTTTCTATATAAGTACTTGTACGACCTGATGTCACATTTCTTTATATAAATCAATATTAATCAATTTATTTTGAGTCTTGAATTTAAATTAAAATGCAATTACAATTCTTGAAATAGGAGTTCTACGCACGAAATAGAACTCAAAACATATACAATTAAATTTAATTCATCGTTCACGACTGATGTAAGGAATAAACTCGGACCATTCAGTAAGAAGGAGCGGATCCCGTCTATAGTTTTCTAGCCGATAATTTGCGGGAGGATCAGGCTGGACGTAGTTCCGGTAAAAAAATATCGTATGGAGTCTCAAACGAGAATGGTTGGTTGTATTTGTCATACCATTTATCTCTGGCTTCGCAGAGAATATAGGCTAGTGGAACACCTCTGACCTGTCTATCAATACTTATCCGTATCTCATGAAACTCATCACACTTAGCTTTAGTAACATTCCACCTATTGTATAAATCTCTAGGAGGGTATCGAAGTTCTGCGTGCATCCTAAATTGGACATAAACTTTATTTCATAACTGATTGAAGTTGAGTTGTTGGAGAGGTGGATTATCAACAAAATACTGCCAGGACGCGGCCAGGGCGTAATCTTCATTCCAGCCAAATACCAACAAAGAATCCTGTGTTATAGCGGAAAAACTCGACATTGTTGAGTTCAAGTAGAGGAGAATTGTTAGAGCATCTCCAGCCAACATATATATAAAGCAAAAAGTGGCCGTTGTGATAAAAAAATAAGTAGCCGTTGCGATCCTAAACTAGCCATTGTGAAGGACCCACTAGATAAAGTAGTTGTTGTTGGTGAAAATCATTGTAATTGGGGGTGAAAAGAACACCGCGTAGTATTCCTTTTACCGCGCGGTAAAAGGAACATCACGCGGTGTTCTTTTCACCCCCAATTACAATGATTTCCAACACGCAGTTCTTCTTCTTCCCCCTTTTACACTTCTCTCTTCGATTGGAAACTTGTTCCCCTTCACCGTTAACACCCTTCTCTCAACTTCATAGCCTCAAATGCCTTCTTCATCATCCTATTCATCCATTGATGATCCTCCATGTCTATCGTCGTCCTCCTCTAACGATCTTATCTTTGATTATGAGGCGGCAATTTGTATTCTGCACCAAATTATAACAAACCTAGTAGTACATGATGCAACTTCGAGTTACGGTAGGAGTATCATAGGCCGTAAGGATAAGAGAAAGAAGCGAGATCACCTATTGGGGCATTACAGCATTATACGGGACTACTTCAAGCCAGAGTGTACATATGAGTTACATGAATTTTGACGACGTTTTCGTATGAGTAGAGATATGTTTATGCGTATATTCGATGCAATTGTTGCACATGATCCTTACTTTGTCCAAAAACCCAACAACGCTGGTACTATGGGGTTATCACCATACCAAAAGGTAGTCGCATCACTACATTTCCTAAGCTACGATGTTGCGGCAAATCTTGTTAACGAGTATATCCGAATAAGAGAGAACACAACCTTGTTATATATAGAAATGTTTTATGCTGTGGTTATACAAATTTTTGGGGAAGAATATCTTTGAGCACCAAACGCGGCCGACGTCGAAAGGTTAAAAGCGATCGGAGAGTCACGGGGATTTCTCGGCATGTTAAGAAGCCTTGATTGCATGTATTGGATATGGAAAAATTATCTCATAGCTTAGCACAGTCAATTTACTAGTCATTACCCCAAGGCGACACTGAATCTTGAAGCGATAGCTTCACACTACCTTTAGATTTGGCATGTTTTTTTTGGGTTACCAGGGTCTAACAATGATATCAATGTCTTGCAACAATTACATTTTTTCACCGACCTGGCCGATGGTATCACCTCGCATTACAATTATACAATTACCGGAAAAGCTTATGATATGGGGTATTACCCAGTGGATGACATATACCCCAAATGGGGAACACTTGTTCAAACCATATCCAATCCGGTTACAACAAAACAAAAATTATTTGCTCAACAATAAGAAAGTTGCCGAAAAGACGTAGAACGGGCGTTTGGGATTTTACAATCTCGGTTTAATATTGTAAAAAATCCTGTTAAATTATAGAAACCTGAGGTTTTGAACAATGTCATGAAGGTGTATGTGATAATGCACAATATGATTGTCAAAGAGGAACAAAGTTCATTCCCATCATACTTAGACTACAATCTGGCCGATCCCTCAACTATCGAAGGCAAACGGTTCGATATTGCATGCGAACGCAGAATAATAAAATCTTTTATATCGAAAATGAGCTACATTCGAAGTCTAAAACTGCACTTTGATTTAAAGGATGATCTAATCGAGCATTTGTGGGTCGTGAAGGAAAATTTTCAATCCTAGTATTCAATTTCTTGTATTATCATTAGTCTTGATGTAATTTAATGCTTCTTGTCGTACAAGTTTATTAAACAAGTCTATTAAACGAATAATTGTACGAAGAACAAACCAATTGGTTGGGAAAAATCTCTTTAGAACTTCAATTACTTAATCAAAATTAATTACAATTGAATTCCTCTCAAACCCTAAGTCTCTCTATCTTAGAATTGCATTGATCTAACATGATCTAATCTTGCCTAACCTGTTTATTTGAATTGAAAAGAAGTCTATTCGAATATAAAAGGGGTGTATTCGAACATAACACTCAGACACCTTTTTATTCGAATAGAAAAGAAGTTTATTCGAATACAAAAGGGGTGTATTCGAACTGAACACTCAGACACATTTTTATTCGAATAGAAAATGATTTTAGTCGAATACAAAAGGGGTGTATTTGAACATACCAAAAACCTGTTCGAATAGACTTTATAAAATGTTAAAAAACGGCTCAGTTCCTCCTGGATCAAGTTTATTAAACAAGTTTTTGATATTGCATTAATCTTGTAATTGTTTTAACACAATATTCTTGGAAATAAATATTTTGAAAACAAAATTGCATTCTTCAATAACAAAGTACATTATTCAAACGATTACATTATTGGAAGGTAAACTACATTATTGGAAAGAAAACTTCTATATACAGCAAAGTTAAATAATATTTCATCACCACTTCAAGTACCTGGTCCGTCCCTCTTGGCCAGACATTCCATGACCTCAGCTTGCCTTAGCAGATAATATTGTAATTGATGCCCAAAAAGATTACTCAGGTCTTTTTCCAAGATTTTACGATCTTCCCCTGCTTGTTCCAAATCTATTTTGGCTTGCCATTATTAATTTGTTTCCGCTCTTCTTCTTTCCCTTTCTTCTTTCGATTGTCTCTTCTCCAACCGTAGTTTATCCAACATTATTTGGATACCGCTACCAGATGCAACAACACCATCCAATGTTTTTTGTGTTGTAATATTCTTATAAAATGTTTTTGGCCGATGGGCCTGCTTCCACCCTCATACAACGAACCATCTAATTCAGAATTTTGCCCTGCGGATTGAGGTGTAGGTGGGCTGTCGGGGGCCTCCGATAGATTGTTTGATCCGACCGAGTTCCCCAGAGAAGAATTTTTTGATGTTCTCCTGGCTACATTTCTTGGTACATTCCCCGCATGGTTCAACTCATCATCCTTTAGGTTGGCCCATCGCAGTTTTCGCGCCAAAATCTTATACGCTTCACAGTTTTTAAAGTCATTGTTGTCATTCAAGCCTTGATAGATCTTGTGTGCATCATTTTTCTACAATTCACAAAATTACCAAATACAAATAAATAACGTGTATATCCAAGAGAAATAAACAAAATTGAGTTAAAAAATTAGAATGTACCCGATCTTCTTCGGTTTTCCCGCTGTCGTTCCTAAATCGTTCTTGAGCAACTATCCTCTTATACGCCACACATTATGCATTAAGGGTATACCACTGAGCTTTGGTCGACTTGATCGTCATGTGGGGCACTTGGGGCTCTGTTAAACGCAATGTTAACCTTTTGATAGAAAGTGAAACCTTTTGTGCGGCCCAGTGTCTGGACAAAAGCTGTTACCCACGCCCTTGCGAGACACGTAAAATCTGTTTCCATCAAATGTGGTCCAACATCATCCGTCTCGTCCAAAAACTCATCATCTTTTGAAATAGGTAGTTCTGATAGTAATTTGGAGGTTAAAAACCTTGAGGTTGAGTGAGCGGATAAGGTTGATAGTACGGGCTAAACGCTTGAGGTTGCGGTTGAGAGAGTGTAAATAGATTTTGATATTGTCCATAACTGGGATTCCCTTGCGACATGGTAAACGGAGGTGGGGTCTGTGATTGGAATTGAGGTTGGAATTGAGATTGGTTGTGGTAGAGGTATAAAGTGAATTGTGATGATAGGTGTTGAGAGAATGGTGTTGAAGGTGGGTTATGAGAGGATGTGGTCAACGGTGTGGAGTTATATTACTGCTGGTGCCGAAGTTTGCCATTTGGGGAGAGCGTAGAGGTTTTCATCTATACTCTGTAATTGGTTTTGGGAGAGAAGAGGTAGTCAGGGAGTGCTCATGAAATTTTTCCGGGCGGTAAAAAGAACACCGCCAAACTCATTTTTTTTGAGTTTGAGCTCCTCAAACTCGGTTGAGTTCTGACAGTGACAGCTGGCAAACTCAAATCCAAATTCGAGCTGCTGGGAGGCAAATAGTTTGGGTTTGGGTTTGGGTTTGGGTTTGAGTTCGAAAACCCAACCCAAACTCTCACCCTGCTGGAGATGCTCTAATAGCTGACTTGTGTTGATGTTATGTTTCTAAAAAAAAATTTGTTTAGTATTGTACGAATTTTTTTTTTACACATGGTGAGTACTCTTAAAGAATACATTTTTTAACTTAACATGATCCGCAAGAAGTACATCTAATTATTAACTGATAACTTTAATTTCTTCCTTTGCTTATTCTGAAACTGGAGAAGTTTCTTCCTTAATTTGCTTACTATGAAAATTCATGGAAGTATAGGAACCTTGTCATAACATGTCAATGACAACAGAAATGCCAAATATATGCCAAATTGCGAACCTTGTCACACTATATCTATGATATTGGAAATGCCATCCACACACCCTTCAATTACACACCTCAACTTCGAATTGGGAACTTTTTTGGCCTAATGCTCGCAATGTTAATCATAATTTCATGATGAACGAGTACTGATAGTTAATCATTGTATGTAATTCACTAATCTGTGAAAGCATATCAATGGGTTACACGTTAAAGGGAAAAGCTCGACTGTCCATAAATAACATAAGCACTGAGATATTCATACCTGAAAAACATATAATTCATACCAATTACATTGGTTAATTTAAAAGTTCAAATTATTAGATATACAAGAATTTCCTAAGGGAAAAAAAATGCAATAGCTGAACAATATCTAATTCCTAGCTAGCTAAACTGAACAATGTTCCTATTGCTACGATGGAACCCTACGGAGGGGTGTACCATCTAAGAAATGCTTGATAAGTGCAAGTGATCTGAGAGCCTGGTAAGCTGGGACCTCATGACCAGCTCCCCTTACCGTTACCAACGTCAAGTCTCCCTTATACTCCACTGCGTACCCACCGACCTGTTTCGATACATAGAATAACAAGCTTAGTGTAGCACAAAAAATGAAGAACCAAGGAGTTGTGTACATTCAAATTTATTTACCTCTTCTTTAATAATCCAAGGATACCATACAGTCTTTGTAGGAAGTTTGAGTTTATTCAAAGAGTATCGGGTTGAGGTAACCGGAACTCTACCGTCTTTGTCACCACTATATTAATCCAAAGTCACCGATATTAATTTTCAGCAATAGTCATTATTATCGAATGAACATGACTTTATATTGTAGTTTTCAATTCTATTTAAACCATACTTTACCTAAAAACCCACACTCTCAATCCGTTAGCCATAAACTCTTTTAAGAGTGGTATAATGGTTGAGGGGCTGTCCTTCCAATTATAAAATAAGGGGTCGCTGCAACAGTACGGTGAGAGACGTATTAGCATTATCGTTTCTAAATAAAGATTTACGAGTTAAATGTAGACCTAGTTTAATATCCATACCTGCATCCTGTCCATGGATAGTTTATTTTGGTAATGTTGGCATGAAGAGCCTTCTGAACGACTGGGTTGTTTAGATAAGCAGTCGTGTAATCTTCGCTGCACGGGTCAACAACGTCCTACACCAAAAACAAGTTATTGATCAGCTATACTATCAACTAAAGAGAAAGGTGAAAGAATTTTATAATGCTTGATTATTGTATACCGAGGTCTCCTTGGGTGTGTCGGTAAGACTGGAATCCAAGCAAATCGGGGCATAAATATTGTATATATCAATGAGTTCGGTATCCCTGTTAGCTTGGTTCATGCCATCGAGGCACCGAGGCTGATAGGTGGAGTTTGGGGAGAAATCACAGGACTTGATATCATTATTCGTTTCATCAGAAGTGAGAGCGTGTGTCCAAAAGTATTCGTACATACCAACTTGATCGGTTTCATCGTTGATCACAGCATTTCCGATCTATCACATAAAAGTACGGTCAAAAACATCACATTGACACAAAAGTAACATAAAATCAAATATTGAAACTTACGAATTCTAGGGCAAACTTATCCGAATGGGATTCGTGATGCATAAACTATAATACGTTATGATTTCCTATATATCGTGAAAGTTGAAATTCAATACGTCTGATCCGACATATCTCTCAGAAATTTATTTTCAGAGAAAAGAAAATTTTGTTAAAAACAAGGGAATATATATTTATAAAAATGGACTGTTTAAAATCATCGATTTAGCTGGAGATATACCGGCTGGGTAGGCTTCAAACCCTAATATATTGTCAGACACATAATAATTTAAATAAATTAGTAAGCGTAGAAGCTTACGATGATTCCTTTGAGGTTGATGATGTTTTTTCCGGCCCTCTTATTATGTTGTAGAATGGTGTGTGCAAGTTGAGGCACATAATGCCCAGCGTAACTCTCACCCGAGATGTAGAAATCTCTATCCTTGTATTCAGGAAATCTTTCAAGCCAGTTCCTTAAGAACACATAATTATCGGCTGCTGTCTTCTTATCTCCAATATCAACATAGTCCGTTGTCGTGTTTGAGTACGAAAACCCTACTCCAGCCGGAGACTCCAAGAACAACACATTGGCCACTAACACCGCAAGCCAAAATTCAGATTAGGAGATATTTACTTTTTTCATTAATCAAGATCATTATTTTCAGATTCAAAGATTAGAAAGGGAAAGTTTACCCAACCTTTATTCCATGCATACTGATTGCGGTAAAGTGTTTTGCCATCACTGTGCACTCGAAAGGGTCCTAGCTCCTCCATTGCACCGTAAGCCATAGACGAACATCCAGGACCTAGACACGCCCATGTACAAATAAGAATCAAACAAAGACTCACCCATTACATTGTTGTTGCTACAACATATTAAAAAATCCTCGCTAATAGAAAGAAGAGATAAGAGAAGAAACAATCGAACGTTAAGTGTATATATATACCTCCATTAAGCCAAAGGAGAAGAGGCTTTGATTCCTTAGAACGCTCGGCCTCAGTAAAATAATAGTACAAAGCACGGCCAGCAGTTTCGTTTGTTGTCACATAACCTCCATATTGAGTGAAACTAACATGGCTAGGTTGTCCCCGTAATCTCTCAATCAGATCTTTCTCCTTCAACCCTTTCTGACAAAGAACCCTAGCATCGTTCATGATTTCAACTTCTTCAGTAAGACTTACATCGATGCCTGCATTTCTCTTCAACTTATAAAGACGGTTGAGCACATCCCCCTGACGTCTTGCATCAACTCTTGTAAGCGCAGTAAAGCATAAGAGAAGGATGGAGAAAGCAAGGCTGGTCTTCATAATCTCTACTGTTTCTCTTCTCTCTTCCTCCAACACTTGTATGCACATATACAAGAGAAGTAGAGAGATTTATATATATGTATAGTGGAGAGAGAGATAGATAGTGTTGTGCTCTGAAGTACTTCTAAATGAGTCCCATAGGAGTAAAATATTAGCTGTTCCTATTATCTTAAGATCTGATTTCTCATCTTGGACTCCCAAATACACAATCCAGGTCGGCTAAATAGTTGAAAAAATCATGGTTAATTTTAAAGTGAATGATATGGCAGACTATGAGCGTGAGTCGAAAGCTCATAGTCTAAATTTTCCAACTCCACGAGGTTATTGAAACAAATGAATCAAAGGCCTTGTGTTTTACGCTAAAGAGTGCTTATTTACCGTATAGAGTACCCCTTTAACGTCATCTATCATTGGTTTAAGCATCTTAATTTACAGTATTGCGATTTCCTTAGATCTTCATGAACAAGTATGTATGTAATTAATCCACAATACGATGATGAAGCTCTAGTTAGCTGAAAAATATGAAGAACACCAAAATTGGGAAAAATAAAGCTTCAATTGCTTAAAAAAAACGAATAGATTACAATGAATCACTCCAAAACCCTAGGCTTCTCTCAGAACTCTTTTTGATCTAACATAAGAAAAGAAATAACCTAAGTCCTCTTTATATAAAGGGAACTCGAAATTAATAAAGAATGGATCTCGAGGCAAAACAACGCCTGAGAATCAAAAACACTACCAAAGTCGTTCGAACGAACGAACGAACTAAGGAGTCGTTCGAACGACTTTACGCCTAATTGGTCTAAACCTAGAAACTTGCTCAGTTGTTCGAACGAAATCTCAACTCGTTCGAACAAAATATGGATTTGGGCCAAGTTTCCAGTGGGACAAACTTTGGTTGTTCGAACGAAATTGGGAGTCGTTCGAACGACTCTCAAGCTTGTTCGAACGACTTTTACTTAAACTTCCAATATTCCTAGATCCTCCCGGATCAGTAATGTATGGTGACTCCAAGATGAAACATCCATACTTGGAGTTTGTTTTATTTCGTGTCTAGAATAGGTGTCAGCACTACCTCGTGGTTATTCGTCGCCAGAGAGTGTACGTGGAGCGACTACAGCTGAATTGACACTGAATATGTACGTGGGTTTGTACCTCGTCACTCTAAAAACTCAAGCAGTTAGTATTTTACAAAACGTCAGAAGTAAAATTATTGGGGATACTCACTTTATTCTTCTATTCATCTTTCCCCCAAAAATCATATTGTTGCACTCCTGCCTTTATTTGATTTTTAATTTTTTCACTGAAAAGTCTCAGAACAAACAGGTAAAATAATAAAGGATTTGGGTAAAAAAATGAATGCCATATCTTAAGGCACAAGGGGCTGCAAGTAGATAAAACTTTGGTTCTGAATAACGAATGCCAAAAATGGGTAAAAATACAAATGCCTATTATCATATCTTCTGTTTTACACAGTTACTTTTTCACCTCGAATAAAAAATATGGAACGTTCTATTAGTATAACTTGACTTTGATGTAACCATTGACAACTGAGTAAAGTAAATGAAATGAGAACATAAACGACGAGGAGATTTGTTGGAAATAATTAATATCATAACGCTCGATGCTCGAAGCTTATAAAAAGGTCATATCCTCACATATATGTACGAAGTCTCTATAGGTATCCTCAAGTATTTTTGTCAATGATCGCCTATCCATCTAAACATGAAACTAGTTGACTGTCGTGAAAAAAAAATCATAAGTAAGACCATACTGAATTTTCCAAACACTGAAGTACAAATCACATATGAGAAAACATATATCAAGGTGACTATCTAATAAAAATGTAGTGCAAAGAGGAAGTAAGTGAAATACCTAATCAATAAAACAAACACCGATTGACCGTCTAAGAAGTTCAAACCTCAGAGCATCTAATGGCTTTGTGAAAAAAAATTGGCTTACTGACTCTCTGTGGGGACATACTCAGCAATGACGATCTTTCGCTCAACAAGATCATGGATAACGTGGAAACAAATATTGATGTGCTTAGTTTTGGAATGCTGTTCAGGGTTCTTTGAAATGTTTATCGCACTTGTATTATCACAAAAGACTGACATCGTCCCCTGGACTATTCCATAATCATGCAACATCTATTTCATCCAAATGAGTTGAGTGTAACAACTCCCTGCAGCTATATACTCTGCCTCTGCTGTGGATTGAGAGATGCAGTTTTGCTTCTTGCTTTGCCATGCAACAAGATTATTCCTAATATAGTAACATCCTCCTGAAGTACTCTTCCTATCATCTTCATTACCTGCCCAATCTACATATGAATAACCAATAATTAACCTCAGATGTTGTGTCATGTGAGTACCATAAACCAAAATCAGAAGTCCCACATACATAACGAATAATACACTTAACAACTTGTAAATGGGACTCTTTGGGACTACCTTGATAATGAGCACAGATGCAGGCACTAAACATGATATCAGGACGAGTAAGATAAAGTAAACTACCTATCATACTTCTATACATTTTATGATCAACATCCTTACATGTTGTGTCCTTACTTAGCTTTGTCGTGGTACTCATAGGTATCCGAGCATGCTTTGCAGAGGAATTACCAAACTTCTTCACAAGATCCCTTGCTTACGTGGAATGAGAGATAAACATCCCTTTCTCCAATTGACGTATTTGGAGACCTAAGAAGTATATTAGTTCCCCAACCATACTCATTTCAAATCACTTTTCATTAAAGCTGCAAAAGAAGTGGTTAGTGAATTCGAAGTAGAACCAAATACAATATCATCTACATATACTTGAGCAACGAGCACCGCGCCTCCCGTACGTTGTATAAATAACATTTTATCAACTCCCCCTCGAACAAATCCCTTTCCCAAGAGAAAATTGGAAAGCCGCTCATACCATGCTCGAGGAGCTTTTGTAATTGTCACTATATAATTAAATAAACTTAAATTAGGCTAGGGTTAGACATTTAATTCAAGAATTTTCGGACCTATTAATTTTGACCTAAATTGATTAATATAAAGTAGTTAGAAATTTCATAAGAAATATTATGTTAAATGGAAACTGAGAATTTATACCCGTATAGTAGTTTATATGTTACATTTCCGTCTTCTACAAAAATAACTACGTACAAAGAAAAATCCAAAAGGGATCTCTCCTCATTTCCTCATCCCAACCTTACTAGCAATCCAGCATAAACATGTATTTTGCCTCATTCTCAACAGAGTAAGTCAAACCAAAACCAGTTGATTTGCCTCTTCCAAAATCATGATCCTAAACTTGGACACGAAGATTGATTTTGGATCCTTCGCATCGTAGAACTTTGATAGGCTCATCTTTAACTCAACCGTTGAAACATAGGGTCTCTTGGGATGAAGAACATTGATGATGAATTACTACGTGGAGAGAAGTGGGATGATCGTGAACTTTCTTGTTCAGATTGTTGCAGCTTTGCTGTCAGCTATTTTTTCTCTTCTTGAGCTCGAAAACCATAACTCCGACACAATAATAGATAAGAACTTATGTCCATAACTTTTCCCGGTCCTCTTGTCTTCATTTCTAATAAATCATTGATCCAATAATAACTACAAGGAAGTTGTTTTTGGCACTATTGCTCTTAATATGTAGAAATCCCATTACTATAGAGCACATGTTAAACTTTAGGGTACATACATTCCTAATCCTCGAGATATGTAGGGGCCAGTATGTTGTGCCGTGCTGCTGAAGTCGACCACCAATTTTATCTGATTAGTGATGAACAAACTAAAGGAATAAACACAATCAAATAAGAACACACATTTACCGTGGTTCGGCAAATTGCCTACGTTCATACAATATAGAGAGAGTATTTTATTTAATGATCAGAGGTTACAATCACTCACAAACCAATTTAAGGTCTCTCAAGGTTTTTCTTTCAAAAGATTCTTTACCAAAATATCTAACTAAGGGTGGCTACCAAATACCCTAAGTCTCCCTTATATACTTGGGAGACTTATTACATCAACACAAATCTCGAGGTAAAACCAACATCTTCAATTTAACACTAAAATGAGTTTACCGATGTCTGTTCGAACAGACTCCAAAGGCTATTTGAACAAAAGGTGTTATGCCTCTTCTATTCGAATAAACATTGTGTCTAATCGAACAAAAAACACTTATCCTTTAGAATTCTCTACTACAGAGAAGATTTCTTCAAATCTGAGCCGACCTTCGCCAACCAACTAAATCAAACTTTCTCTCCCCAAAATAAACGTTCCAAATGACCAAATCGACTGCACCTAATCAATGGTTGCCTACATACCGTAGATCAAGTCGCCTGTAGTTCCCAATTTCTCTGTTAGGGGCCAAATTAATCCATGATGAACTTGATATTTTGCCAAAAAAATAACATTCTAACTATCATAAAATACATCAAAATGTTCTATCTTAATGCCTAAATCATGCAAAAGACTCTTCATTCAAATAAACTCTTTAATCATTTCAGTCACTCCTATATACTCTGCTTTAGTAGTAGATAAAGCCATTGTATAATGTAGCATATATTTCCAACTAACCGGTCCTCTACCCAATGTAAAAACATACCTTGTAGTAGACCGTCATTTATCCAAATCACTAATATAGTCAGAATCCACATAACCTACACAAAATTAATCAATCGAATCCTGCTTACTTCTAAACCAATATCCACAGTACCTTTGATATACCGTAGAATTTATTTTACAACTCGCTAATAATCTCTTCTCGGATCATGCATTTATCTGCTAACCATCCCAATTGCCTATGAAATATTTGGCCGAGTACATACCATTACATACAACAAGCTACCAACTGCTCTAGCATAAGGAGTTTGACTCATATAATCATGTTTCTCATCAATTTTTGGAGACATAGAAGCTTTAAGCTTGAAATAAGGAGCAAGAGACGTACTTATAAGTTTTGTGTTCCCATCAATACCAAATCTCTGAATTACCTTCCCCATGTACGTCGTCTGAGAAAGGCGTACCGTTCCCTTCTCTTTATCTCTATGAATCTTCATACCAAGAATCTTCTTCGCATCACCTAGATCTTTCATTTCAAACTCTTCACCCATTTGTTTCTTTAACTTGTCAATCTCATTTTTTTACTTACACACAATAAACATATCATCCACATACAAAAACAAGTAAATAAATGACCTATCACGTAGCTTATGTAAGTAAGCACAGTGGTCATAATGACTTCGTTTGTACTTCTGCCCAATCATAAACTGATCAAACCATTTGTACCATTGTCTTGGAGACTGCTTCAAACTGTACAATGATCTTTTCATCTTACACATATATCTTTATTTCCAGCAACTTTAAACCTACTTGGCTGAGTTATATATATCTCTTCTTTCAAATTCCCATGTAAGAATGCCATCTTAATATCGAGTTATTGTAACTCTAAATCAAATTACGCTACCAATGCCAAAATGATACGAATTGAGGACTATTTCACTATTAGAGAATTTTTTTTATTATAATCAATCCCCTCCCGTTGAGCATAACCTTTGGCTACGAGTCTTGTCTTGAAGCGTATATTATCATCTTGAGATCCTTGTTTCTTTGTGTAGACCCACTTACAACCGACCGCCTTCTTTTCCTTAGGTACCTTTAAAAATTCATAAGTATCATTCTTAAAAAAAGAATACATTTATTCCTTCATTACTCCCTCCCAATGGTTAGCTTTGGAACTGTAAATAACTCATTTATAAGTAGAAAAAACATCTTCTTTAACAACCGGTAGTGCGTAGGCTACCATGACCTTCGCCTTTAGAAGTACCTTATCCTTTGTAAGCTATCCTAGCTTACTTGTATATATATTTGGTTTACTAGTTATAATTGACTTTACTACTAGAGTCTCCTCATATGTACTACCAAATGGCCTACTTTCGTCTGTATTTTTATCATCTGGAACATGAACTAATAGCATATCAATCGTTGTCACACCGGTAGATGATACCCCCTTTTGTACAGAACTATCGAGATCATATAAAGATGCATCAATATCCACCCACTGCAAAATATCATTTCATCTTCTCTTCGTACTCAGAGACATGCGACTTTTTTATAAAAGTCTCATCAAAAGTGATATCTCTGCTAAGAATAATCTTTTGATCTTTCGTATCCTATAACTTTTAACCTTTCACCAATTTCTTCTTACCCAGAAAAATGACTTTTCTTGCTCGAGGATTCAACTTACCATCTTTGACATGATAGTATGCCAGATACACAAAAATATGAATAGAATCATAATTTGTTGCAAATTCTCCTGACCAAGCCTCCATTGGTATTTTACCTTCAATTATAGCCAAAGGTAACCTATTAACGAGGTAACATACATACGTCAAAGCCTTAGCCAAAAATGTTTTGCCCAACGTAGAATTAGACAACATACACCGTACCTTCTCCAACAAAGTATGATTTATGCACTCTGCTACCTCATTTTGTTACGTTGTCTCCCTAACGGTAAAATGTTGAGCAATTCCCTTATCCTGATATACTTGCAAGAAAGGATCACTTGTATACTCCCCACTATTATCTGAATAGAGTAATTTGATATTTCAGCCAGTTTGAGTTTCGATCAACTTCTTCTACCTCATGAATATTTCTTGGACTTCATCCTTCCTCCTTATGGTATATACCCACACAGGCCTAGAAAAATCATCAACAAACAACACAAAATAATTTTTACCTCCTAAGTAATGCATTCCTGGAGGGTCCCCATGCATATGAATGAACATAATCAAGGATTCTACGAGTACGATGGATAGTCGTGCCGAACTTCACCCTTATTTGCTTGCCCAAAACACAATGTTCGCAGAAATTCAACTTGCACGCTTTAGAACCTTTCAATAGCCCTTAATTTGCAAGAACTCTTAAAGACTTCTCACCCGTATGTGTTAAACGCATATGCCATAGTCTAGTGGTATATCTGGAAGTAGTCTCCATACTTCCTGCAGTAACAACATCCCTAAGAATAGTCGTACCATCTAAATAGTACAAGTTATTGCTTCTTCAACCACCATTACTCCCTTAATAACCTTCTTAATGCCATTTTCAGGCACAATTTTATAGTCTTTCGCTTCAAGTAAACCAGTTGAGATAATATTCTTCTTTATAGTCAAAATATACCGAAGATCCTTAATTTCTTTAACCAAACCATTGTGCAACTTAAGACAAATAATACTTATCCCTATTATGTAGCAGGAATCATCATTTCTCATCAACACAGTTCACCTTCTAGCTTTCTAAAATTAAAGAAACAATCCCTTTCAGGACAAATATGATAAGTAACACCCGAATCTATAATCTATTTTTTGGAATCAACAATACAAGCACTCAATGATATAGTTAAAGAAAAGTCAGAATCATTACCTTTATTTACCTCATGTTCTTGAGCAATATTTACTGAAGAGCCAACTTTCTAACATTTCTTCTTCTTTAGAAGCGCAAGACACTCATTCTTTTAATATCCTGTCTCTTTACAAAATGCACATTGATCTTTACCGAAATTATTACGATTAACACCGTGACCTCTCGACTTCGATCGAGAGTTGTTATCACTAGACTTCTTCTTGTCCGTAGACCTCCCTCTTGCTATCAACACCTCGGACGTTGACTTGTTAGACTCATGTTTATCCGAAGTATTCATGATTAACCACCGCCATAGTTACAACTGAATCTTGCAAAGAACTTTTCTGAAAGGTTATCGTCGTAACGAAATGCTCGTATTCTTCAGGAAACGAATTCAAGAATAATAGAGCTTTATCCTCATCACCAACAACCTGTTCTAGATTTGCCAAGTTGGCAAGTAAATTGGTAAAATTGTTCAAATGCCCTGACAAAGAAATCCCTTATCTCATAGTAAAACATTAAAGCTTCCTCTTCAAATAGAGTCAATTTTGGATGTTCTTCACCAAATATTTCTCCTCAAAAATCTTCCAAATCTCTTTCACCGAGGTTTCATTCATTACATGGTAGTTTATGTCTTGAGTTAGGCATAACCAAATTTGACTACATGACCATTTGTTCAACTTCTTCCAAATACTTTTTTCTACCTCATCAGGTTTGTCTTCCAATACTTCATCCAAATCTTGTTGACTAAGCGTATCAATAACTTCACATCGCCACATGCCAAAGTTATTTGTGCCATTAAATTTCTTAACTTTAATTTTGGCATTGCTAAACATAACTATTGTTTTATTCCGTTTAGGCGCCGCTCCCAATTTTTATCAACTACGTGAGTCACTTTTTAAAGAAAAAACGCACTCTCCATACTGGGGGCGTTCTTGAAGTAGAATGTTCTCATAACCACGTGAGTCATTTTGAAGTTAAAACGTACTCCCCATACTGGGGGCGTTCTTGAAGTTGAACGTCCTCGCAACTACGTGAGTCACTTTTTGAAGTAAAAATGCATTCCCCATACTAGGGGAATTATTGAAGTAGGACATCCTCGCAACTACGCGTACCTAACCCTACAAGGATGACTAAAAAATTTGTTTGGCACTTCGCGCCCCACTGTCTCTATAAGGTCATTATAGCGACTATGCGTACCTAGTTCTACGAGAACTAGTAAAAAAGTTGTTGGGTACTTTGCGCCTCTCCGTCTCTATAAGGTTGCTAAAATAATTATGTGTACCTAGTTCTACGAGGACTACTAAAAAAGTTGTTGGGCACTTCGCGTCTCACCGTCTCTGTAAGGTCACTAAAATGACTACGCGTACCTAGTCCTATGAAGACTACTAAAAAAGTTATTGGACACTTTGTACCTCACCGTCTCTATAAGGTCGCTAAAATGACTACGCGTACCTAGTCCTATGAGGACTACTAAAAAAGTTGTTGGGCACCTTGTGCTTTACTGTCTCTATAAGATCTCTAAAACGATTACGAGTACCTAGTCCTACGAGGAATACTAAAAAATTTATTGGGTACTTCGCGCCTCACCATCTCTATAAGGTCGTTAAAACAACTACGCGTACCTAGTCCTACGAGGACTACTACAAAAGTTATTGGGCACTTCGCACCTAACTGTCTCTGTAAGGTCTCTAAAATAATTATACGTACCTAGTCTTACGAGGACTACTAAAAAAGTTGTTGGGCACTTCACTCCCCACTGTCTCTATAAGGTCGTTATAGCAACTACGCGTACCTAATCCCACGAAGACTACTAAACATAATTACCGAAATGATCGCACGATTCTTTTTAATTTCCACAATAATAATTACAAATGAAAAGCATAACAAACCAAAACCAAAACTGATACATCAAAATATCATACACAACAGGGGCATGGCCTCTCCCAACTCCTATAACCAGGACCTTTGATGCCGAACTCCCTTACATCCTCTAGGGCCATGACCCTAAGGACAACTATACGGCCGGACAAGGTCTTCACTTGGTCCTAAAGAATAAAATTCTAGAACCAGCGCTTTTGTTGCGTTTTTTTCTTCCCCTCTGGCAGAAATGCAGGGTCGACGTACGCCCGCTCTAATGGCTTCCCCGCCATTCCACGATGACTAAAGTACATATGAGTATAAAAGTCTACCCACACGGCCACCTGAGCTTTGAAATGGGCTTGCGATCAGGTCTGCATCTTCTTGTAAGCAAACTAGGCACCCAGGTTGCAACTTCAAACAATGGTTAAACCTTAAACAATGGTTAAACCTCAAATACCTCAAACCCCCTCTTATAGGCCCTAAAAGAGGATACACCTAGCATTTATTCAGGTGTTTTCCAAGTACCTATTAATTTATGTAGGGAAACCCAACAACCCCTATGATTAATTACTATGCCTAATAAAGCCACTGTTCCACTTCTTCCAAGGTGGTCTCAAGCACGCTTCAAGTTCTGTACAACTCCTAATAAATATTTATGGCAGCAGTACTGGGCCCCCACTCATAGTGCAGGGGTCCACGTTATGACCACGAAGCCTCGTCTACCGAGGACCAGTGCAATACTCGTATATATTTCATATCATTGAAACACAGGTCGTCCGTACGAGCACAAAGCCTAATCCCCCCGAGTCCTGGATTTAATTTAATGAGTACCAATGAGACTATTTGTATCAACGTAAAGATACTATTTTGCACGTGATAGCACACTATGGAATCCATAATATTCTTCAGAAAACAAACGCTTACTAAAATTTGTAGAAAAGTAAATATATTATTTTACAAAGAACACAACCACGATGGGCCCCAATAAACAAGTTAAACATAACCACCACATGCTCATTAAAAACTCTTTGCACATTGCCACAATGGGCCTTATTGCATGACACTATAATTCTACTTACGGTTGGGAGGCTGGTTCAGTGGCCGCTGTATCCTCCTTAGCTAGCAGGGACTCCTCCTCAGGGGTGATGTCCATTTAGTTCCCTGGGGGCACTAAACCTTATCGTGCAGAATATCTCAAATGACGTAGCTCGGGCACGTTCTGGGATTACCGAAGAGTGAGCAGCGGCGGGGCCAGCGTAGCAACCCACCATTCGGTAGAGAGGCAAAATTCTTTCACAAGACGCGCCATGCTCCCTACTAGCTCTGCCGCACGACCCTATAGCTCATCCAACACTTGCTTATCTCCCACGAGCTATTCATGGAGTGTTTGCTCACTCACCTCCTTTTCCAGCGCCAGCGTCTTTAGACATCCATGCGTAGCCTTCTGGTTCCCTACGAGTTACAACTTTTTCTCACTGAGTATTTTTACTTATTCTTCAAGCCTAGCAGTTACCAAGCAATCAACAAACTCCTTCTCTAAAGAAGTCATCCCGGTGGCATACGCCTCCATGGTCTGTTAGACCTCAGTTCTGATTCCTCGACGAACTACTTTATTAGGACAGAGGAAGTTTTCTTCTTCGGCATCAAGTAAGTGGCCGACTTGGGAGGTTGACCAATAGTGACCAATAGCAGACCCAGATGCAGAAGCATCCACCTTTTCTCCCTCCTTTGTAGGAGATTATTGCGATGACCTCTTCAGTAGAGGAGCTGGAGGAGTAGGTTGGCTGCCTGCCAGTTCTCCTCTTTTTATTCTTACTGAAGGTCTTAGTTAAAAGAGCTTCCCACTCTGCAGTCACAAAATCTGTGGTATAACCATTTAAATGAAAGATTCTCAAGGGGCAAACTCGAATTTGCAACTTTCTTATTTTTGGCTGACATTTTTTCGTCAATCACTGAAATTTCTGCTCCCTTAGCTCGAGTCCTTTTTAACCCGGCTTCTTGAAAGAGACCGTCCATTTTCTCTTGGTCAATAACTAAATTATAAATCCGATCAAAGTAACCCTTCTTGATGATGTACAACTTTTCTGTAACAGTAGAAGTTCTATCGATCTCCTTCAAAGTTGCACGAAGATAGACAACAAATTAGACAGCAATTTTATAAATTCTAGCCGGACAAAACTTCGACATTGTAATGGCCTAATTCCGTAAGCTCAAAGTGGCTTAGAATTAGCTCTTACACCAATGTACCTGTGACACAAACTAATGAAAAGTAAGAAATGACACAGGTTATTTAGCGTAGAAAACCTTTGAATAGGTAAAAAACCACAACCTCGAGTTGAGGGTTTTTGTAATAGTAGTTTTTATTGCTTGAGGCTGATATCTTATTACAAGTGATTTCTTAACTTAAAAATACTTGATCTTGTGAATAAGAAGTTTAATGTTTTTGAGAATCTAGAAAATATAGTTTTCTTGGTAATTTATCGTATATTTTTCTAGTCCTTGTTTCTTCTGGAACTTTTTCTTTATATAGGCATTCTCTACAGTTATTCATCGTGCTGAAGCACGTTCTTTGAACAATGTGGTTAGTGGCGATTGACTGAGTAACTATTGAGTTCATGAGAGACATATATCTTTAACTTGTTCAAGTTTTTCTATTTGAGCTCGACTTATGTTCTTCATCAGTTTATAAAGTAGGTGGCAATGTTGACTATTGAAGTCATGTGTAGAATACGTGAGTCTGATGTGGAGGTAGTTTTAACTGGAAACAACTCGATTTAGGTAAGATCGAGGGGTAGGCTTCTACAATCGCCCCCTCGCAACTGAAGTCACGATTGGCTTTAGTTGAAAAAGAATTTGTGGGTATATGGGTATTTGGGTTGGAAAATTTGAAAGTGAAGGAATTAATGATAGAATTTGACTGTATGGAAAATGTGCATGTATGGGGGAATTACGGGCATTGAATGTTAATGAGAATATTGATGTACACGACGGTTAGGGTTTGGAGAGTTTCATCTGTATTAAATAATGATACTTAGGAAAGCATACCTGTATATTATATGTTAGGGATATATAAATAGTACCTATACTGAGGATTGTGGCAAAGCACGCTTATTTGTTGTGAAATTTTCTGAAAGGTTTGATGATGGTGAAGACACAGAGAATGGTTCTTAAAGAGAGAATTGTTGTTGAGATGCAGAAGTTGAAGTTAAAATACTTTGGTGATCAGTACCTGGAGATGCCTACCGTTCCACCGACGTATCAAGGTATGACGGAAGAAGAGGCGGCTAAAGCTGAGAACAATTTTTAATGTATGTGGAGATTTTACCATGTTGTCTTAACAGGTGAGCAATGTTAGGTTTGTCTCTGTATTCTTGTGGAAGACGAGGTTAGGGAGACAGATGAGGGGATGGGCGTAACTAAGGGGCAGTTGCGCTGATGTCTTGCATAGGATTGGATTTTAAGGCCGAGCCCTCTTCATCTCTACCAACTCTGCAGAGGTGGTGGTTATAGAGGAGGCGACGATGGTAGTAGAGGAGGAAGATGGAGAATTACAGTTTGCTTATACACTTCCATCATTCCTTGGCGCTAAGAAGACCTTATGTTTGAAGGGTTGGTTCAAGCACATACTTCTTTTCTTCCATAGTTTCTATTTGAAGCTCGACTAGACTTCGACCAAACTCATGGGAATGAAGATTTTCTTTGTTTCCAATACGTGCTTTATATCAGAGGATTCTTTGAGTGAAGCATCACTAAAGTTGGATAAACTAAAGGATTTAATGTTTTGGAGTGCCTGAAAGACTTGTTATCTGTAAAAGTACTTGAAAAACTTGTTATCTATAAAGTACCTGATGTTGGAGGACTTAAAAGACTTGTTATCTTTAAAGCACCAGAAAGACGTGATATCTGTAGAGTACTTATAATTTATATTCGAGCTGAATAAAATTTATTTGTCTGAACTCTGTGTTGATATCTGTATAGAATAACTCTAGAAATTGAGCTATGAATGATTGAAGATACATGAATATTAGATGAGATTAGAACTTTTAATCTGTTTATAATAATCAAGCTATAAAAAATACGTATTGTAACATAAAATGTGTATAAGGAATTGTGTTCGAACTGTATGACCAAGATTTATGGGGGGAGAGAAAAAATTATAGAAGTGTCAGAATAGAAAATTCGAGCTCGGAGATGTCATTTTGAAACCTTAGATTTGGAAGGAACAAGCTCGATATAGAATAGGCCGAAATGACAGAGTTCGATTATTAGAGATATGTTTAAATAATTTTTCTCAAAATACTAAGGTTACTGTTGCGAGATAATAGGATAATATCGCGAACTGTGAGGGATTCACAGGAAAAATATATAAATGGGGGGGAGGGGGGAGTGAGTGTTAAACAGGTGGGAGAGAATAGAAATGGTGTGGACTCGATCTGAATGAATTCGTTATGCCGTTGAGGGGCGTTTAGCGATAAAGATAGCTGAAGTGCGGGAACGGATATTTGGCTTATTGGATTATGATGCTGAACTGCCAGTAAGGGAGGTTTAACTTGAAGGTTTAGATTGGATAGGGAGAGAACTTGAGTATGAACGTTGTTTCTATAAGGAGTTGTTTTGGGAAATTATGGTAAAACCTGCAGCTCAAAAAGATGCAGTGAGACTGATTGCTGAAGAAGAGATCGAATTGGAAGATGCGAGGATTGTTGGAGTCCAACTGATCGGATGTGGTAACCCATGACATCAGGGGTGCTTTTAGGTGTAATTATATGTGAGGTGAATAAAGTAAATGTAAATAGGTACAATATGAATGTATGTACTTATACAAGTTTGAATAATTGGCAAAGGAATAAATATGAGAATAAAGTTGAATCGATCCTCTATTGTTGCGAATGTTATTTGTGATTGTTGTGAAAAATTAAATTTGAATATTTTTGAAATCTCGAGAACTTTGGAAATGACATCAACACTTCTATAAGATGAAGAGGAAAAAATAGAAAAAGCAGGTAGCTTATGATTTTTTCCCTTGTGTAAAAGCTGTGAAAACCCGATTGTGTGTAAGTATGAGTCATCATGAGTATAAGGAGGTCAGAGGGAGATTTGGAAAATAGAGAGATGAAAATAGATTAAAATATAAGGTAAAGGGCAATGATGGGAAAACATTTTCACCAAAAAGGTACAAGATGTCTGACATTGATAGTGGAAGGGATGCCTCAGTTCCAAAACTGAGGATGGCTCGTGCGAGGCTTAATAACTACCAACAGTTAGAGAGAGAAAATATAAATAATGTTTCATCTTTGCCATTCAAACGTTTCTCATCTTCTAAAAACTTGAAAAGCAGTAAGAGAGGATAAAAGAAGAAAAATAAAAGTAGCAGAGAATCTCGTGAGGATTTAATCGAGAGCAATCACCAGTCAAAGTGAGAGAGAGTTGCAGAGGTTAAATTACGAAGGTGGTTATACAACAACATTATAAGGGAAGGATTGGGTGTTGCATCAGATTCTCATTATGACATAGAAGGTTAGTAGAGAATTTGTGATATATGAATGTGTTGTTTGTGAAAATTATTTTTTGTTTTAGGGAAATCTAAAAATTACCATTTACAGTAATCTATAAAAATCCGTTTGATATATGATATATGAAAGATATATGTATGTGAGTGATGTATATATAAAAGATAATGATAGATACCCGGACCTGTATATAGGTCGATTGTGAGGAGTATTTGTGTAGGATTAAACCCTCGTCTGTAGATTTGTAGTTGATTTGGAGACTTCACCTGTTAATAGGGCGCCAACCTCTGGTCGACCGGTAGAGTCCGAGATTGTAATATCTGATAGTGAGGAAGAAATAGGGGTTGATTAATTTCCTGATTTCCCTAGGAGATTGGCAACCTATCCTCCTCATTCTGATGTGTTCAAAGAGTTTTGTAAAGCTAAGGCTTCAGTAGGGGGAAGATGGGGTAATTTTGTAGAATATGCTAGTAGGCAATTTAAGAGTTGCATTGTAGAAACTGGAGATGAATATTTTTTCTTTTGGCTAATTTGGAGAAGGAGAAATGAGATAGGTATAGATGAATTGATCTCTATGGAGTACTTTGATGGGAACGTCCAGGACGACCTGGCGGAGGGTTTTTTGTGTTACCTATCTTAGTTAGAGTATGGGTTGAGTCTTCCCCTTTGCAACCTGGCGAAAAAGATTATAAACATCATCGGGGCATGTCCTGTTCAGTTGAACGGGAACATGTGGGAAGTGATAAATGTTTGTGAATTTCTAAATAAGCTTTGGGAAGAGGCTGAGAGTGAGAAGAGGATATCTCCTGAGGATGTTTTGCAGTTTTATGGGGTAAAAAACTATTCTGCAAGTGGAGGGGCATATTTTTGCGCGAGCTCGACTTGGCCTCGCTTCTTTGATCTGAACTCAGCAGGTCGACCATGGAATGATAATGTGATATGGGTGGAGGGTGACTGCCTTCAGACAGACGATAAAAAACCCCTGGAATTTCTGTTTAGAACTGTAAGACAAAGTGAGTATAACAATGTATAATATATAAGATTGATATGCTAAAAATTGTATGTTGCTCTGCTGATGATAATGTGTTGTGAATAATAGGTCCTTGATCATAGGTGACGAGGAAAAAATCTCTGTTTAATACAATTTCTCAGGAAGGGACAAAGCTCGAGGAGGTGCTGAAGTAACTTGGCATTATCAGAAAGAAACGTACTAATAGTCGATCCGAGAAAGTTCAGAAGTCTCAATCAACGAGGCTAATGACGGGCGCTGATGACAGCAAGAAGAAGGAAACTGATGGGGAAAGGCGAGTAAACTGGCCTAAGGCCTCTAGTGTAGACTTTGCGGGGGTACCGGAGTCTACTACGTTGAGCAAACTAGCTCGAACGTTTCCTAAGAAGCAGATGTTGAAGCATGGTTTGACCTTTGGAACCGCAGAAAGTGGTGAGGTCACAAGAAAGACGAAGGAGAGAAGGGTTGAACCTTCAAAAATGTTGGGGGTGAAGGTCGTAGAGGATCGACCTATTGTAGATGACGAGTTTAAAGAGGTGTAGGAAAGGGTTAGGCTGGCAGCTTTATATGGGGAAGAGGAGATAAGCAAAATGGTAGGTTCATTTGCTTGAATATGTAAAGAATTTTGTACTGTGATTCAAGTTAACAATGAGGTCGATTTTGTTTGTTTTGTAGGCTGCTCGCCTGATGAAGGGGATATGCCTTGGAGTCGAGGAGGAGAAAGCTGAGCTGAACAAGGGGAAAGTCAAGCTTGAGAGGATGGTAGCTCGATTGAAAATTAATTTGCTCATGGAGGGGAAGCGGCTGGAGGCGCTGAAGGCATCTCAAGTGGTGGAGATCAACAATCTAAATGCAGAAGCGAGAATGAATTTGGAGGAGGTGGTAACTAAGCGCGATAGACTCGGGCGCTACCTTTTATGAAAGGGTTATTCCGAAGATGAGGTGGATGCCATTTTAGACTAGTGCTCTTCCGCCAATCCATGTCACCCGCCATATTAGAATCAACAAAACCCTGTAAGCATATCTCAGAACCCCTATAACATAATGCCATATCTTGAGTCCCCTTTAGATACCTCAGTATCCATTTAACAGCTCTCCAATACTCCTTGCTTAGATTACTCATATACCTACTAACAACTTCTATTGCTTGGGCAATGTTCGGTCTCGTACATATCATAGCGTACATTAGGCTACCAACCGCGGATTGATAAGGAACTTTCCGCATCTCATCGCGATCCTTCTGCATCTTCAGACAATAATCCTTTGATAATTTTAAGTGGCCTTCTAATGGTGTAATTACAGCTTAAGAACCATCCATATTGAAATGCTTAAGTACTTTGCCGATGTACTCAGCTTGAGATAGCTTTAATTCTCGCCGCTTTCTGTCCCTTGTAACACGTATACCAAGAACTTGTTTCACCGCATCCAAGTCTTTCATAGATAACTCCCAGGATAACTGTTCCTTCAACTTAACAATCTCTCCCATGCCAGCACTTGCTACCAACATATCATCTACATACAAAAGTTGAATAATATACGAGTTCCCCGTATTTTTGATAAAATAACAGTGATCCGTATTGCTCTTCGAGTAGCCATTTATGGATATGAACTGTTCGAACTTGAAATACCACTGTCTCAGCCCTTGTTTCAAACTGTATAAGCTCTTTGTGAGCCTACACACAAGATCTTCTTTCCCTTTCACAGAGTACCCTTCTAGCTGCTTCATATAAATCTCTTCATCGAGGTTGCCATGAAGAAATATTGTCTTGACATCTAGTTGCTCAAGATGTAAATCTTCAACTATAACTATATTTATCACAACTCGAATTGTAGATATCTTTATAACAGGAGCAATGATCTTACTGAAATCAACGCATTCTTTATGCTAAAAGCCCTTTATCACAAGTCTAGCCTTGAATCTCTTTGAACCGTCAGATTCTTGCTTTAGTCCTTATACTCACTTGTTGTGCAATGCTCTCTTCCCTTTTGGCAACCAAACTAAATCCCAAGTTTGATTAACTGATAATGACTGCATCTCATCATCCATAGTAAGCTCCCACTTGCTCTTGGCTTCCACATCTAAAGCCTCCTTATAACTTTTAGGTTCATCACCATCTGTAAGTAACAAGTAATTTAAGGAGTTAGCGTACCTTGCCAAAATTCTTGCAACTCTCGACTCCTTTCAAAGTGTTATTGGAATGTCTAGATCATTAGGTTCCATGTTTTAATCCGGTACATCAGACTCAACAACGACTTCTTCATCATCCTCTCTAGAGGGTTCATCATCTTCAATGTTGACACTTTCTACTACTTCACCTCGAATCCTTTCCACATGTACTTTGAAGTCTTTATATAAGAATATACTCTTTACAAAACTTGAGATCAACCTCAGCAAGACCCTCTAGCTTTCCCTTTATTCCTTGTCGCAAGCCTCGAGCTACTAATATAGTTCCCTTTGTAACTTTCAGAAGGTTGCACCAAAGGTACTCATATATCTGCCATCATTTGCCAATTTGCTAACCGATATAAGGTTATGCCCCAATTTAGGTACAAGTCGTACATTATGTAAAACCAATGTTCCCCCTAAAAGCAACAACAACCTAACGTTTCCCTTTCCAGTAATATTATGTACACTCTTATCTGTAAGAAAGACCGTATCGAAGTCACATTTAACAATATTAGTAAGAAAACCTACGTTCGGAGTAGCATGGAAGGAAGCGCCCAAATCAACAATCTAAGATTCATTAACATCGTCACACGATAGCAGTAGAGCCTCGTCAGAACTAACCTTGTCAGTAAGGTTCATTGTATCTTTCTCTTCATCATCAATCTTCTTAGAAGAAGAAGAGTTACAATCTTACCTAAAGTGACCATTCTTTCTACAAGTCCAACACGCACTGGGCGGCTTAGACTTTCCTCTTGACTATGATCGACCCCTTCTAAATTTTGGCCCCTTTTTGTAAGACCTCTCTCTTTCCTCGACATTCAACATACTGCCGTTTGAACTCGAGGAGGGTTCAGATGTTTTATATTTATTCTCTTCACTTATAATCAACGAGACTATAGTATCAAATTTGATGTCTTCCTTCCCCAATGAGTTGCTCACAGCTGTAATGAACCCTTCTCAGCTCTCAGGCATCTACCTTAAAAGAACCCACGCTCTCACCTCCTCGGTAAAAGTAATTTTAACATATTCTAATTGAGCATGTATGGTATTGAACTCACTAATATGAGCTTGCACGCTACCATTATCCTTTATCATCAAAGTAAATAAACATCGTAAAAGGTTTACCTTATTTGCCCTGAACGGTTCTGAGTACATAGCGGACAACATCTCCATCAAACCCTTCGTAGTTATAACTTTGGAGATCATGTGTAGAATCTGAGATGATAGCGCTAACCTAACGGTTCCAAGCGCTTTACGATCCAATCACGTCCACTTAACAATATCAAAATCTACTGGCTTCATCTCAACTCCACCCAGCGGTAAATCAAGATCCTTCTGATAGAGGTAATCTTCTATATGCATCTTCCACAATCCAAAGTTTGATCCATTGAACTTTACGATCTTCAACTTCTCCTGATCGGCCATCGCTCTTCACCACACAAGCCCTAATACTCGCTCTGATACCAATTGTTGAGATTCGTGGTAGCTTCTCTATCTTTCTAGACAAGAACGATATGCAAAAATCACCAACTCAAGTAGTAAATCAACAAAGAACAATATAAAGGACATAAAGATTTTCCCAGAGGAGGGAAGTGGATACCCTTGCGAATAAAAATCTACTCCCCACGAACAATTCACTATGATATCAAATATGTTACAATATTCTCTCAAGCTTTAATAGAGTCTCTTCAAACCCTAGCCTCTCTAAGATTAAACTCACAAAGATAGTCTAACAAAATGACCTAAGTCCCATTTATATAGTTGGGAACTTAAAATACAAGTAGAACGGATCTTGAGGCAAAAACATAATATCTAAAGCAATCCTACTCCAAGCTCGTTCGAACGACTTCGTGATAATTGGTCTCCAGCCCTAGAAACATAACATCTCTCGTTCGAACGATATCCAAGCTCGTTCGAACGAGATTGACTCCTGGGCAAAAATTCTAGTGAGTATGAAAAAGGTCGTTCGAACGACTTCCTACTTCGTTCGAACGACTTCGACAATTTCCCAACTTCTACAATCCTTCTATTCTAGTTCATACCTAACAAAGATAAGGGTAAATAAGGAGATAAGACAAATATAATGAAATAAGTAGATTGTTAATTGAGTTGAGATCACCTCCAGTGTTGACGAATAGGTGTTTCCCAAGTTCTGATATTATAAAACAATTCTAAATTAATTTTAGCCATATTCTAGTACGCATTCTCTGGTTAAATGTTCGTTCGAGATCTTGATTTATACTGCATAATCTATAAAAAGTGATACCTCATCTCTGAAGAAACAGAAAGGTGGATTTATTCAGGTAGGGATCATGGAAGAGTTGGAAAGAAACGATTATCAGACAAGAAGTTAATGGAGGAGAGGGTGATAGGCCAATTAACTAAGAACATTATCAACATTATAACATATTTTAACTCTACCTTGCCCCATCCATATTATTATAGCTGTTCTTACCATAAGGCCGTTTAGGCAGCCACCAAAGGCCCCCGGAAAGGTAAAGGCCCCATAATTTTATTGTGTCCTTGGGAATAAATGAAATAATAATCATTTAAGAAAATATGGTCATCTGAGTAGTAAAACAACCTCAGGTTGTTAAAGAGTGAGTAGATCCATGTAGGTAGTTCTTAGCGCAAGGTAGGCAAACGTGTCACATATAATCAAATGAATAGGAAGAAAAAATCTTACTATATTTTGACACAGAGAAGTTATATATAACTATATTGATTTTCAAGATTACTATGAGAAAATAGAAAAAACTGGAAGAATATCAAGTGTACAACCTATTTTTTCTTTTTGTGTAAACTATAGGGCGTCTCTTGACAAGTATCCATTTATATGAATTTTTAGTACTTTTAAACTCTAAAGTAAACTCTAAATCTTATAGGTAAACTAAAAATCTGACAAAATATTAATGTTGATACTTGACGACACTTCAACTCAAAGGAAATGTTGATAATACTAAGAGGATCTAGTCGAGAATTGATGGTCTGGCCAGATGGTCCGAATACCTTTAGTTACAAAAAAAAAGGAAATATTTTTACCCCTAAAATGACATTGATAAAATTTGAAACCTTCACCCGTTTATGAGTATTATATGTAAGTCAATTTTCATAGAGAAAAAACTTCTAATATTGTCTTTGATAAGGAATACGGGCTCTTAATATTCTCTTTGCTAAGAGATGAAAACCTATCTTCGTATGCAAAGCAAAACTATATTTAATTTGTTCGGTTCCTTAGAAGGTTGGATTACTTACATTTTCATTAACTCTAACTTATTCATTTTTATTTTATTTTGAACGAGCAATTACGCATGCACTAACGCGTGCAAAAGCATTATTTTTTAGATTAAAGTTGGGGTCAAGTGTAATTATTTGATATATTACTTAATTTTGATTGTAAAGATATGTTGTTGGTTTTGTGATTGAATATTATCGAGTTCTGTAATGAGTGTCTCCATTCTTGTGATATCTTATATTAAAAGCAAAAAGGGATCTATTTGGCAATGGTAGAATAGTCCAGTTTATCTCCTAATGGTTGATGCATTTTGATTTTCTTAAATTATTTTCGGGGAATGGTATTTGTTATTTTTAACAATGCTTACTCATTTGTTGATGCATAACGCAAAATAATATATAACTTTTTTTTTGAAGAACCTGAAGATAGACATTTTTTAGTTTGGTGTTCAAGTTTGTATACAAACAAATTAATGGAAATAAGTTTTGATGGACTTTGCAAGTATTTCTCTTTGTGGACTTTTCTCAAGGATTGTATTCTAATTTTTTGTATGTGTTTTGTAATATTCTAATGTAGCTCACTGAACTGGTTTAAAAACTATTGTGTATATAATCTTGTAATCACTTAGATAGTGTTATTTGCATTTATAGAAGGAACTTGATTATTATTTGCTCAATGGGTATTGTTATCATCACCCATTTCTTAATAAGTGAAAGGCAAAAAAAGAGCTAATTGGTAGAAATCACTACCTAAAAAACATGTCTTGCTTCTGAAATTACTAGGCATTTAACACAACATCTTTAAGTTTTTTGGCTGCATCGGAGAAATTCACGGTAGTAGGTTGACTGCATAAATCATTAAACATAGCCATATCATTATTATTAAATTCGATACACTGATAAAATAAAGTATTTTTGAATTGAAAGACATATCAAGTTTCAATATGGGAAAAACATATATAGAGATAAGGTAATCCAGTTGCAGGTAATTTGGGCATGGGATGGGCATTCTAAGTACTCATTGATGCAAAATAACATCTTTATCTACATCAAAATGGATAGCATGCAGAAGTTAGTGGCTTCTCACAAATTCAACTCGGGCATGCGCAAAAGCATAGCTGGTTGAACTTGAGTAATGGGCAGGTTTGAGTATTTGAGTCGAGCACGATGCGTAAAACCCGATCTTTGGGTCTTTTAGCACTTTTCTATCAAAGAATACATAAACTTCAAATAATTCATTAAAGATAACAAAAGCACCTAAGATAATCCATAAAACATTGAAATTGCACTTTATATTGAAATTAAAATCGTTATAGATACATTATTCTTCCAAACATCTGAATAAGCAAACTTGATCACAAAAAAATGTACCAGTGTGAGAACAAATGTTTACTCTAGAAAACATCAGAGATGAGTAGCTCCAACAAGTCTACAAAGCTGTCTAAAAACTATGCTACAAGTGTGGACTATATATATATATATAGTCCATCTTCTTCTTCAAAATCACCATTGGTGTCTCTATCCAGTTCTTTAGATCAAGGATCTTGTGCTTGGTTGTCAGGTCAACACTTGAAAGAATTCAACAACTCCTATAATTTCAGACCCATATGAGACAGTTGAATTTGCATAATCTCTAACAGTAGTTTCTTTCAAAAAGAAGAGCCACGATTTGACATAGCTACTTCAATAAGAACCCAGACTCAACCCTAAAATTTGATTTTGAATCACACAACAATGACCACATAGGAAAAGGAATTGATAATGATCCTGCAGTTTTCATTGATGGGTACATGATACACAATTTTTCCCATGAAAAATAATTGGTCTTTGTAATTTAATGGATGGCCTTCACTTAAACAAAACTTGAAGAAAAATCAACAGACTCCTTGGTACAATTTCATACCTTTATTCTAGTGCTTGCCCACGAATTAATGTTCATCTCCTCTCAGATTCCAGCCTGCATCGATAACAAGAGACAATAAGAATGTGCACTAAATAAATAGGTCTCTTATGATATATTTGGTAGGATTCTTACAAAGCTAAACTTAAGCGGGCTTATACTCCTTTCTTCCTTACATACGGAAGAGAGACGGTTCTACCAACACAATTCAAAGTCCTTACAAGAGAACTCAACCTCCCAGACGAAGAAAACGAGTTCCAACTCGGTTGTAACATGCTTTGGATCGATGAAACACAGGATAAAACCTTGGCTAACCTTGGAAGATACCATAACTCATTGATGAAGTCATAAAATAAAAGGGTTCATCCCTGATCTTTTACAGTCAGGGACTTGATCCTTCGATGAGTCACCCCATCCTCCAAACCCCGAAACGCTGGGAAACTGGCCAAATCTTGGGAAGAACTATACGTCGTTTATGACAAAATAAAAAAAGAGTCCTATTATTTAATGATCAAAGATGAAGAACCTCTGTTGAACCCCTGGAACACAATGCAGTTAGTTCGCTACTACAAAAGACAAACGTAAATAATTTCCATGGTTATAACCACAAAATTTTCTATAAATAAAAGCTACATTTTTTTTAGTCATTTTCATTTTGCGTGTCCTATATATAACACTTAATCCTCATAAACTTATTGATTTTGGTAAACCAAAATATTACATCAACCCTTTGACCTGACTAATGCTTGAGGGTAACCTTAAAGTTTTTCAAAGTTCTTTGATTTGGGCAAACCCAAGTGATATGTATAATAGAAAGATTAAATACTTGGGGGTGACCTCAGAGTTGACCACATTTGGTTTTGTATATGTTCAAACCTACGGATAGAAATACCTGGGGGTGACCACGAAGCCTCATGAACTTCTTAATTTGAGCAAACTTAAGTATCACATCCAACCCTCGACCTAACTGATACTTGGGGGCAACCTCAAAGTTTTTCAAAGCTCTTTGATTTGGGCAAACCCAAGGGGCATGAATAATCAAGAGATTAAACAGCTGGGGGCGACCTTGAAGCCAACCACATTTAGGTTTAAACATACGGATAAAAATACCCAGGAACGACCATGAAGCCTCATGATCATCTTAATTTGGGAAAACCTAAGTATCACGTCAAAGCTTTGACTTGACCGATACTCGAGACGAATTTAAAGTTTTTTAAAGTTCTTTGATTTGGGTAAACCCAAGTGGCATGAATCGAGAGATCAAACATTTAGGGCGACCTCGGAGCCGACCATATTTGGTTTCGTTTAAGGCTCAAACTCATGGATAATAATACTTGGGGGAGACCTCGAAGCCTCATGAAATTCTTGATTTGGGCAAACCTAAGTATCACGTTAAGCATTTGACATAACTGATACTTGGGGGCAACCTCAAAGTTTTTCAAAGTTTATTGATATGGGCAAACCCAAGTTTCATGAATAATCGAGTAGATTAAATACTTGGGGAACGACCTCAGAACCAACCTTGAAGGTAAGCAAATTAATATTTTAGAAGATACATATTCATACACATATGGACATTTAAGAAGATGAACATTATAGAATGAACAATCAGAATACAAGTTCAAAGTATCTCCCAGCCACCAACAACAAAAATGTAAGTACTAATGACTACAACAACAATTATACGTCCAACACCTACATATCATTACACGAGGGGATTGTTAGGATCCACCTCACTGGATTCCACCACATTGGTCTCTTGGTTCAGATCTAGCTCAAAAGCGGGAGCTTGATGCTCGATAATCGGCTCCGCACTCAAAGGACTCTGCACCATCTCCAAAGTCTGGGTCGCATCCTCTACTGTATGCCTTACACAGGAGGATCAGGGGAAAAGTGCTCAAAGGTATCAAGATCATAGCCAAGATCATCGATGAATTGCTTCAACAAAGTTGTCAAGTTGTATTCTTACTCGAAGTCTGCCTGAAAGCTCGCATGATTCTCCCTCAGCTTACCTTCGAGCTCGATGACCTTCTTCGAATGTTGCTCGACCATCGACAATTTCTTCTTCGAGGCATTCATTCAAATCTGAAGAATCTTGCATTCCAGCTCTGACACGCGTGTTTCTAGCGAGCGGATGGTCCCTTTTGCCACATCCACAGACTCGGAGACATCTTTGACCCTTTATTTCAAAATCCTATGGGATTTTCAAAAACACATGCCCCTAGCTGAGACCTAGCGAAGTTAACAATTAGAAGGTAGATACGGGAACAAATCAAACAAAATATGTTCAGTCACAAAGGCTATATTTACTTGCTTCGAATATGTCATACAAAGATGCACTAGCGACTCGGCAGTGGCTCGAGCAGCATCATCTTTTTCAGCTGCAAGCAGAGCAGCTTCACTCGCATCCTCCATATACTCCCGCGACCCCTTCAAAAAGGACTGGCCAGAAGCTCTAGTACTCGAACTTCACCTAGAGCCTTACACTACAAGAATAAATGCTAGTAGCCACAGAAAAATATGTGGCAAAAGGGTTTTTGCCACGATTTTTACCGTGGCAAGGGTCATACCCATAGATGGGGTGGCTAAAGCTTTGGCACAGTTATTACCGTGATAAAAAGTTTTACAATTGCGACGACTTTTATGGTAGCTGATGTTGTGGCAAAAGCTCTTATTTGCCACGGTATTTTTCGTGGTACATGTTGGGCCTACCTCGTTTATTCCCCTAGAATGGGGATAACAAAATTTATGGCAAATGATAAATTTTTTGCTATTGAAAAATCCTTGGCAAAAGCCTACTTTCACCACTACAGAATCCGTGGCAAAAGCATATAATAAATAATTATTATTATTATTTCAAAAAAAAAAAATTATTTCAAAAATATATAGAAAAGGAGATAAATTATAAGCATGTTTCTTACCGACAATTCACATAACATCATACACGAAATAAACTTAATATGCCAGCCTATTCAATCAATTAAACAAAATGACTTGAAAATTCAAAAAAGATAGTAATGATTCACTACGTGAATTTGAACCACCAACCTCTCAAGAATTTGAGTGCTCGATCCATTTTTGGGCTTATAGTCCATCAAAAAGAATATCAAATCACGTAAAAAGTTAATTATAGATAGTATAGAATTATGTGCATCAAACTATGTATTATACTATGATATAACGACCAAGGAGATAGTATTGAACATGTCAATCATTCATTAATGGATCTGCATATTCCCCTATCTAATTAGATTGTATGTGCAGAGATAGGTCAATAAACAACCCGCAAACAAAGTAAAATGTCAGGGAAAAAGGATGCTCAAATCATTTGTACGATAGTCTAAATTTACCCCGAGAGACTCCCCAGTAATTTATAAAGCTGCAATCACCAAAGGATTTCCATGATTAAAATGAATATGGTAGATCCATTTTTTCCACTCATAGAATCTGCATGTTAACAGATGCAAAAATAAGAGTCGGAACTAAGCAAAAGTAGAAGTTCTTAGAATAAACATAACATGGATAGCTAATAAGCAGAACATGGATATCCAATAAATTCTTAGATACAGTAAACATTATCTAGTATGCTCATAACTAAATATAATAGCCTTGAACAAGAAGAGCTAAGAAATAGTGTATGTGTATGGTATTCCATATAAATACAACATAAATGGGTCAAAGCTAAGCAAGTTCAGAACTGAATCTAGTTTTTTGCATGTAGCACATAAGATGGTTGGAGATTATCTAGCTTCCACATCATCATGGTTCATGTTTTATCACCCATATTTTGCAACTTTATTGTAATTAACATCTATCATGTGAAGTTTTGAGTTATAGGAAATCATTTAGAATGATTTAATAATTTTTTTTGGTGCACCAATTCAAGAACATAGAGAAAAAAAATCCCCATCATTTAGAGAGGCCTTCAGTTAGAATTATAGGTAGGTCATAAGTTGTTGGGGGGTTATAGTTGGGATGGCCATTGTGAGGTCATAGAGAAATCGGGTTTCTGACTTACTGCTTTGTGTGGCATTATGAGTCAATGGTGTTTCTTTTCATCAATGTTCAAGGTCATGTACTTCTAACTTATTTAGGTGGGTGACTAGTAATTGCAATATCAATGACTTTAAACAAATTAGTACTTTCAATATGCACTAGAGCACTATGAAATAGAAAAACCTGAAGTGATGGAGTTGTGCTACAAATCTCGCTCTCTCAAGAATATAAGCTAGAACAACTAGAACATCACCACGAGCAACTTCTAACATATTCTCCTTCTGTGTCAAAGTTAAGATCAGTATGATCTACAAACTCCATAACCTGAAAGTAGAAACATGAATTCGCCTATCTAAATCCATGATTAACTTCAAATGAAACCCTTAATATCATCAAAGCTACGTGGTATTATCACTTTCATATGACTAATGATTAATGTCAGAAACAATACCTAGCATCAAGAACAAGGACCCACTTCACATTCTTCGTAGCCACATAACAACATTATTACAATTCAGGTACAAAAAATGATTTCTTTAGCATTATTATTTATTTGTGAAATTAAAAGCTGGGATACCTTGAAGGAGAGCGAAGTGAAGAAATTTCAGTTTGCTGAAATAAGATATTCAGTTGAACTCGAGATAGATAAATCTTTGAGCTAATGAAGCTGCAAATTTCAAGAGTAGTGACCAACAATATCTGAGCGAATAAGAGTCTACGATAATCTGAGCGATAACTCATTTTTAGACCTAATTAGTTTTTGTAAGTTCTCGAAGACCTGGTAACGCAATATTGACTCAGTCATCTTTTAAGTTTTAACCAAAAAGAAAATACTCAAATGAAATTGTCTGACAGTAAGATCAATACCATTTTGCAACTCTACCCACGACTATTGTTACTGATGGCTGTAGCTTCTTTGTCAAGGATACAACCTTGATGGTCTACATTAACAATGTAAGTAATTAGATATGTGCTATTACTCATTTAAGGTTGTAGATGAAGTAGTAAATGTACATGCATTTCTCCTCACACTGATGACATGTGAGCAATCGCTTCACAGCAGTTCTAACTTGCCCACAAAATTGTTATAATCTGCTGGGATAGTGCCAGTTACCTTGAGGGACACTCTGCCATGAATATTCATATGAGAAATATATAAGCTGGTATAAAATATTTTTTTCCCCTTACATTACTTCATCGAAGAAATTTGTCCATCCTCTTGGTTGGCCTACACGCTAAAAATAATAGAGCTTGATTAGGGTGGTACTGGGGAAGACGACTCCCTGTATCATTGTATAATGAGGACTGCCATAAAAATCCTTGTGGTATCTGACTCTCAAGCAGCAGTGATGTCCCTAGGCAACTTTAAAGGAAATGAAAATTCCCAAACCTTTTTTCTCTATCCGTATCCAACACTCATGGAAAGAGCTCAGAGAGGTGAATTTAGCGCAAATTCTAGTACCAAAAGAGCAAGCAAACTGCCTTCTGGAAGTTAAGAATGGTTTATAGGGAGGTTTGCCTTTCTAAAGAACATTGAAGACCTTTATCAAACTTATTTCTGATTCATTTAACTATAGCTAATTTGGTTGAGAGTCATGAGACTGGCATGTCTGCAGCTAAGTATTGCATTATTTTTGTAACTGAAATTATATCTCAATAGAACTTGCTAACCTTTGGTAAAAATTAACTCCCGAATCCCTGTAAACCTAATCTATAGTCTACCAAAGGATGGGTCATAACATTATATAGTTTGTCTAACTAAACTATATAATCTTAGAGAATTCACCAGATACAGATAAAATAAAAGGAAAGAGGTAATTTTAAGATGAAGGAAAATCACCTTAACATCATATCGTAATCATCGCGTCTTGAAGGTAGCAATTCATCCAAGATCAATGCTTGTCGAAATGCATCAACAACTTGTAGCTCCTCATCATCATGAATATCCTCAATGCAAACAAAAAGTATCCTACTGTGGCTTGTACTTCAACTATTCTTTTTTTTAAGAGAACGCTTGAATTTGGTAGATGCATTGATTGCTTTCTTCTTCAAAGATCCAATTCTCGTCCTCCTTTCATCTTCTAAGTTCTCAAAGTCAGATTTCCTTTATCTTCTTTCCTTGTCTCTAGAGAATCCTTCGAAGCCTACAAAAGTGGTAGGACTTAGCCAGAAACTAGTGAAAATACAAAAAAGTTATACCATTTACATTATAAGCAGAGAACTATGTCCAGATATAAGGATAACATTACACGAGAATTTAATGAGATTAATCACTTTCAGTAGGTACAGGAAAAAAAAAGTTAACAGAAGCACATGTTCTAAAATTCAAAAGAAGATATTCCAGACCCAATTAAACTTGCAACGGAGGGAAAAACTGTCTAATGATGAAGTTTACATTACATACTTGAATATAGTAGGCTTAGTGCGTATATGGACATACTAAGGTAGATAACCTTATACTAGACATACATTTGGCATTTGTATAGTACAAAAACAAACATATAGCAAATCCAATAAAAGAAGTAATAGATCAAGTACCTCTTTTGATGCACGGAAACTCTCTAACTAGTCACTTGTAGACACTTTAGTTAGCTTCAAGGTTTCCTTGCCATATGTCACACCAATAAAATATCACTCAGTAGCAGGTCTAATGCAATAATATGGGAGTTTTGGGAAAATATTAAGCCTAGAGAAACCAAAAGGTTAAAGAACTTACACTTTTTTTCTCTTGTTAGTTCCTCAAGTCTCCAAGAAGTAACCAGAAGCCCCATAATTGTTTTGCATCAGCATGTTTGAAGCATATAATTACCAAAGATTACATGTGAGGTACTCAACCATGTACTTAAATATTCAAGAGAATCCAAAAGAAAATTTACATAGAGCAATTTTTGTTTTAGGTATTTAAATCTCTTCGAGAGATCAGGGATGAATTATAATAAACAAGTATTATGATGACACTAGGATAAACCATGTAAGAGATGATGTTGAGCTGGTATCATACAAGAGGCCATATTAAAATGGTTGAATACAAAATGATTAAAAAGTATATCTTAACTGTTTTTCACCTCTTTCCCTCATCCTTTACCCAGGCTTGAAACCGGCTATGCAAAGCTATAACAACTTTGCATAGGCGGAGTTAGAAAAGGTTTACCTAATTGCGTAAAATAGGTAATTTTATACATGTTAATACTTGACATTCATATCTTTCAATAGAAAAAATAATAATTAAGAAACATGATTATTTACAAAAAAAAAACAAAAAAAACAAACAAGACCATGTTTCTAAAAAGTAATCATGCTTTTGGGCTATGCAACAAAGCTTTCGATGCCTACATCTAAGAGTCGTTTAATATTACTGTTGGGCCTGAACAGCAAAACATTACCATCAACAAAATCATGGATTGTGACTTTATAAAAGTCTTCGCCCAAGGCAACTGGATGACACATGTCAGTTGGATCAACACTAACGATGACACCATGCGCAACTATCCTCCAAGGGCAACCCACCAACCTACATTTTTTGTCAATATGTTGGTGTTTTTCCTGTCATTTAAATTAAGTCCCAATTTACTAATATTCTATATTAGCTAAAAAAATTTAATACCTATTCACGTTGCGATGATGAAGTTGCTTGTTGAGAAGGCAAGTTATTCGTCGGTGATATAACTTAAGTACAAAAATATTAGAAAGTTAGTATTAAGTGGCATACTATTAAGTGACACTATTCGTTGATTTGTTTGGGGGGTACTTTTTGTGAGCTCCCTTTTTCTGTAAATTCTTGTAGTCTATTATTGAATGCCTTACCGAGATGTTTCCAACATATTTTGTCAGTATATCCAAATCTTTTCTTAACTTCTCAGTGGCAAACTTCAATTCATTGTTATTAGATTGCAGCTTTTCATTCTCGCTGAGAATGTGACCAACTTTTTCCACCAAGGATATGTTCATGCCCGCACCCATACCCCGAGTTTTACCTTTCCTCTCTTTGCCAAATTTCTGCGTAGATATGAATATAACTATAAATTGAGAAATAGTAGTACATTTCTATAATTAATTCAGTTACATTAAAAACCTGAGCAATGGCATCATTTGGTCCCGTTCGAATACTTTTAGGGTCTTTCTGCATGGTATTTTGCAGTTCCGCCTACAAATGTTTTCGTTCGTTAGATAATAACAAAGTTAACAATACATGATTTTCTAAACTATATTTTAAGAGTATTTAAGAGTTAAAAGAGATATACTTACAATAACATCAGGGTATTGAATGGTCTTATCTTTTTTTGTATGGGCTGGTATGTACACTTCAACCCTACCAATCTTTTCATCTATAACACCTCTTTCCTTAGCCTATCTATTAAAACGTATTTAATTATTACTTTAAAAAAGAGAGTAGAAAATGTAAATACACAAACATATGTGTGTCTTACCAATTTATGACGAGTACTTGGCATACTAGTTCTACCAAGAGTGCATGGCACTATTAGTTTCACCCAATTTCTTTGTTCATTTTACTTTTAGCCTGAAATTAGTCAAATATAACTGACGTATAAATATCACGATAATCGCTCAAATGAAAAAAAAAACTTTTATGCAAAGATAAGCACGTATAACATAAACAAATACCAGAAACTTCTCCGAATTGCAGTAATCAACAAACTTCACCCAATCCTCCCTTGGAACAAATTTATGGGTCAGAGAAGCTTTCACATCTACTTGATTATTTCCAATGATCAATGTGATATTTAAATGATACTTATACATTTTCCAAGCATCTTTAATTTTTTATTTTAAATCAAACCAGGCAACATGAGAGATATCGTAACATTCCTGCAGATACAAGAAAAATAAATAATCAAATTAACTAAAAGGTGAAGATCTTGGTAACCATTTAAAAAATTATAACATTGAACTAATAAAAGTTTACCTTTAGCCCCTTTACTACTAATGCAATACGATCATTAGGGATATCCTTAAAGCTTTCTTAAATAATAGGAAGATGCATGCGAACTTGGAATCCTATATCTAAAGTATAGGTATTCATTTCCGGAATCACTTGATTCGGTTGACCCCATGAATTTACGTTAATCTTTTATTCTTTTCATTTGGTAGGGGTTTTGAACCTCGTGCTAATCCTCTTTTCTTTTTGGAAAATCCATTAGATGAAGAATTATTTCCTGAAAAATAAAATAAATTTCAACATTGAGTAATATTATTAACAAAATAATAATTGATTTTAAAATGATAAGAAATAATAAATCTAACCTGTATCTGCAGTATTCGAGTCATCACCCGATGATTGCAAGTTATCAAAAGGATTGTGATGAGCCATACATCTAACTATTGTATTAAGAACTGCAAAATATCATAAACATTCACAAAATGGATATGACAAAATTATATAGCATATTACTTCATTCTAAACAAATTAATAAACATGAACAATTAAAATACTCTATAATGATTAAAGTTTCATTACTATAACAATTGGCGACTACTTAAAATAATGAAAATCAAAATATTGAAATAACGATTTCTAAAAAAATAAAATACTAAAAGACATTTATTGTAGCATGACAACCAGCTATTTTCCCACCCTCTTTCGCTTTTTTAGACTTCTCAACAACATGAACTACGCAACCCGAATAATTAAATATCATTTCAACATCGAGAATAAGTGTATCATTTCTCAGTCCAATATCTGAATCTCCTATAAAGCGTTTCTTAGATGAAAGACATGCTTTATCCTCAATATAGACCTTTGATGGAATCTCTATGATTACGTTCCAGTCAGGATCTTTTGGATCCTTGGAATAAAATACCTGTGTAACATGTTCTGCAATAATAAATAGTTCATCACCAAATTTGTTTGAGCTAATTAAGTTTGAAAAATTCACCAATTTTAAATTTGCCTCCTTGTCCCACTTAACAGCTTGGCGTGTAACCCTAGCCCAATTATACCTAAATAAGAAAAGTTAATAACCTTTACGATATTTGAGTTGGATAATATTCGTCAAAATTCCGTAATATATCGTACTTTCATCCAGAGGATTCTTATCTTTAGAACTACACTAAAGAGTCGTCACAAAACTTGTGCTAACCTCACTATTCTGATATTGTTTAGTTGCCTCGTATTCTTTAATGAAAAATAAGAAGCCATTAACACAATATTTTTTATACTGCGTTGTAAAACCAATTGACCCTCTTACTATATCTTTAAAATCATCATCATTTTCATCGATCTCTAGCTGCAAAACAATACCAATTGACAAACTAGTTTAAAACATTCTTCTAATTGCATAAGTTTCTTTTTATGAAAATTGTAAATAACAAAAATAGCAAGTACCTACTGTTTAACCCATGGTATAAACTCTTCTTTACAAGGAATCTTATAGTTTACACCCTTTCCCACGGATAATTTACGACGTTTAAGAAATCATCATGTTTACTGTATATCATAGTAAATATATTTATGAATATGAAATGCTAGCTGAAAAGTTTTAAGTAAATATGTTAAATTTATACATTTTCCACATATTATAGGAAGGATGACTTTTTATTATCCACATAAAAGCTTGTTCGTACTCAATACTATGTAGAAAAAATTATGAACTTGAACCAATCGGCCCACTATCATCAACACTTTCGTTGTCAATATCATTGAGAAACTTAGGTATTACAAATCCATCCAAAGACATCTCTAATTTTTTAAGGATAGTCGAATTACCCCTGCCTTTATATTCTGCACAATAAGTAAAAGCCTTTTGCAAAAGGTATCCTTTCCCTATACAACCTTCAGGCCGTGCTTTGTTCGTAACATCATCTTTATATATTTTCATTAGCCTTTTCAAATTAATGTCATGTTAAAAAATAATGTTAACATAAAAATATTGATAATCTAATAAGTAATAGTTGTGTGATATCTTTCAAATGGCCACATCCATCAAAAGGGTTTATGACCGTTCACTCAGCTCTCATAAGCATATGAATTGGCAAATACATCATCACGATGAATACAGAAGGAGGAAAGCTTTTCTCAACATCACATAGTGTTTTGGCCATGCTCCTCTCCAAACTCGTAAGTGTTTCAATATCATCGACAACTTTGGAACATAGTGCGCTAAAGAAAGTTGAAAAGCTTAAGATTATATTGCGGATTTCCTTCCTATCTTTGAAGGCGTGTTGGATCAACACAGGAATTAGATGTTGCATTAAGACATGGTAGACATGAGATTTCATATTCTTCAATTCCTTGAAATCACTAGAAATAATGTCTTCCAATAACTACGGAAGCCGTACAGAACTCGCAGATCTCTCAGTGTTTGCATAAACAGTTTCTTTTCATCATTTATTAACCAATACCGACCTGGCTTCATAACTTTTTTCCCATTTTCTTTATATATCCAACACTTTTTCTTAATTTTTAATTTTTTCAAGTCCCTACGTGCATTGGCATCATCCTTCGACTTGTCTAAATTCAGCATAAGCATAACTAGGATCTCACAACAATTCTTTTCAATATGCATCACGTCTAAGTTGTTATGAACAGGGATATTAGCCCAATATTCAAGGTCAAAGAATATAAACCGCTTATTGAAGAATTTTGCAGCAACATTTCCCGAATTTGTTTTCCTATTATTTTTGCCCCAATGAATATCAAGAGTTACAGTCATGCTTTCTACCGTTCTCCCGGGTAAAGGCTCAGGCTTTTGTCTTAGCTCTTCTCTCCCATTAAAAGTACTGAAGCTAGTATTCTTCTTGTAAGTCTCTTCCTCCTCTAGCATCCATTGTTTATGACCAGGATAAACATCTTTTCTTCTATTTTCAAGCATTAGAGAATTCGTATTAGGTCCACAACAAGGACAGGCAAATTTACCCTTTGCCTTACAACCTGATATATTTCCATATGTAGGAAAATCGTGGATAGTCCACAACAAAATAACTCACATGTTAAATTTTTAACAGTGTGTGGATAAGATGTTATAGCCCTTTTATGCCACAAGTCCTTTAATTCGGCAATCAATGGTTGCAGGTAAACATATATATCATTCCCCAATAGGTGTGGATCTGGTATCAATAAAGTAAGCACTATAAATTGCGGTTTCATGCATAGATTTGGCAGAAGGTTATATGGCACTACCATTACAGGCCAAGTACTATGTCGGGAACCAAATTTACCAAATGGGTTAACCCCATCTGTTGCTAAACCAAATCTAAAGTTTTTAGCTCAGCTGTAAAATTCTTGCATTTGAGATTGATGGACTTCCATGTTGTTAAATCAACTAGATGTCCATCTTTCCAAATGGCATCTTCCTAGTTGAATACGAAGTCATTACTTTCGGCACCCATGACATACTGTAACAATAATTAGAAAATGAATGGGAATATTAAATATACCTAACGTTTTAGTTTATGACTTAATAATAATAATAATAAATAACTAAATATATTTTATACAAGCATACCTATACATCCTCTGCAACCTTGGTGTTAACGGGAAATATCTTAGTTCCTAAACAACAAATTTAGTTTTATCTTTATACCTAGATGCACCACATATAGGATACTCAATTTGTATGCTATTTTCTTTCTAATACAACATACAATCATTTGGGCAAGCATCTATCTCCTCATAGTCGAGACCTACTCGTGAGATGATCTTGCTAGTACAGTAGCTATCAGCGGGAGCTTTATTATCTGGAGGCAATACTTCTTGGAATACTTGAAGAAGCCTCGTGAAACTAATTTCACTCCAGTTGTGCTTAACTTTCAACTTGTATAATATGACGACAAAAGCCAATTCAATGAAACCTTTGCATCCGAGATACAATGCAGTCATAACATCATGTACTACTTTGTCAAACTCAATTACAGGATCTTTGCCAGTAGCTTTACCAGATGCCACTTTCTCAAGTATTACAATTTTATTTGTGTTGTGAAAAGAATATGAAACTACCGAGTTATCTTGATATAACGAGTTATTCAAAGCAGTACTCAAATTTCTCAGGTATTCATCATCGAAGTGATACTCAGCTACATCTACACCTTGAGTAACCTCACTCTTACCGTGGTAAATTCATGTTGTGTATGTTTTAGTGAATCCGTGTTTCATTAAATCTATAACAACATTTTCGTAAGATATTGGAATCATTTGATTCCTACACCTCGAGCAGGGACACTGAATGGTTTAACTATTTGGAAGGTGTTTCTTTGCAAGCTTCATAGATATATTAATACCCTTTAAAAAGTTTATGTCTGGATTACGTAATTTAATCCAGCTCTTATCAATATAACAAGACATTTTTTTGCATCCAAACATTGAGAAGAAAATATAATGAAATTACTTACTCGACAGAAATCATAACATGATTAAAATTAAGAATAAACTTAAAATGATAGTAGGCATAATAGACTTGTGCGTACTCATCACAAAAACAATTAAGCCACCAACACCATTGCTTTTGTATAATGTGATATTTGTATAATGTGATAATCAAAGTATCAAACACTTCATATGCATGATACTGATGTTTTTTCCCTTAATAATATCCTATTTGAGTAGTAAATATGTATGTATTGCAGACCCCTTTTGTTTCTAACTGAGTCTGTAATAGCTTTTTAGGGTTTTAGTAGTCTTAGTATGTATATATGTAAGCTGGTGAAGAGAGACCTCAATAAATGATATCATGGCACTAAATTTAAGTGCAATTTAGAGGATGTGAGTCTTAATGTTGATGTATAACAAATATCCTTTATCTGTTATCTAGAAGGGAATATGGTCTATAGTTATTAAACTTTGAAAGTACCAATTTCTGAAATTGAGGGACTATGGCTTGAGGTATAGTTCTTAGAAAATTAAGGATTTTGGGTAAATTGTTTCTCTAATAAAAAGATTACATTAATCTCATTATATCATATTGTTTTTAAAGAAAGAGAGGAAGCGTAGTTAATCTATGGTACTTTTAAAGAGGGTCCTCTAGAGAAATGAACCCAATCAAGCAATAAAAAAACCTAATCAAAAAGAATACAATAAGAATGATTAATTATGAAAATGTGATAAACCCCAAACTAATACAACCATAATCAAGGGTTTTAGATTGACTAACAACTCAAACTACCAATCAATCAATCAAAACCCCCAAAACAGATATCAAATTGGGAACCCAGATACTAAAAAAACTACTAATCAATCAAAGTCCCAAAACAAATATCAAATTAGGGACCCATATACAAAACAAAATATCAATCAAAACCTCTAAAAGTTCAAAAAAGCTCAAAATAGATATCAAATTAGGGGAAAAACTAAGAAGATAATAAACCTTAGATAAGAACATTAAATAAAAAAATAAGAGATATGGGGAAAAGAGATTACCAAAGACGATATCCAGGGATGTATTGTCGACTGAAATGTTAAAGTTCTGCGAATCAAACCCTTAAATTTGGTTAAAACCCTTAAGCACTGCGAATCAAACCCTCAAATTAGCCATTGGAGAGAGAGAGAGAGAGAGAGAGAGAGAGAGAGAGAGAGAGAGAGAGAAAGAGATAGATAAATTTGTTAGGATCCTAACAAAATTGAAGATGTAGTATTTTTAATTGAGAGGAGTGAGATCAAGAGAGAAGGTGAAGAAAGAGAGAGAGAGAGAAGTACCTGCGAATTTAAACAAAGAATTGATGAACCGAGCAGAGAGATGAGAGAATAAAAGAATTTCTCTTGCAATTCCATGCCCAAATTGAGTGCGGGAAAACAAGGCAGGAGCTAAAATAATTTCTAAACTTGTTTTTGCCACCGTTTCTTCTCTTAACCCATGATTAGTCATTTTATTTTTAGGAAAAAAAACTTTAGCCACTGTTTTAGTCTATTAGCCACGGTGTTAACTGTGGTAATTTGATACTGATAAAGTTGTGGCAAAAACTAAAAGACCTCCGTGGCAACTGCCCTATTTTCTTGTAGTGTTACCTTTGTCTTTCTGTGAAACCCTCGGTAGATCTTTCTGTGTCGAGGCCTTCTTAGCCCATTGGGGGCACAGTACTCGAGCCCGGGTTGACCCGATGAGTCCGGGGAACATAAGTGTCTTTCGACCTCGAAAGATTGTTATAGTTCATGTTACTCGAACCTTCTTAAAGATTTGAACATTTTTCTTTCTTTCTTTTTGATGGTCCTTGAGGGGACGAGGGACCTTTCAGAAGGCTGTCTATCTTCGACCTCCTTTTCCTCAATAACTTCAACCTTCGGAAGATCGTGTGAATATGATCGTCATCCTCATCGATCAAATCGTCTTGATAGTGTCAAGAACTACCGAGAATTCCATTGTGAGGTGCTGTAAACAAAAGGGCAAAGTCAATTACATATCCGAAGAAAAATACTTGATAAAATATACCAAACAAACAAAAAGCAACTACCACGATCGTAAACCCTATTTCTTAGTACGATTTTCTTTTCACCCTCGAGGTGCTCGTAATTCCCAAGTACAACTAAAAGATCAATATCCCACCCTCGGCCTGTCGAGCACAAGTTGAACAACTAGGGTTTGTCAGGGTGACACTGAATGTGATATATTTTACCCTTCGGGTTGTATTTCTTTTAGTAAAAAGCCATAATATCCTCACACCCCACTAAGGGCCTACCTCCAACAACTCTTCATTTAAGACTTCGATAACTTTCATCGTCTCATAGAAGTTGCCATTCTTCTGACAAGGGGCAACATCCTAGAAATTCAAAACCTCCTTAACTAGATGTTGAAGGGGGAGCTGCATACTTAGCCTAATTTGTCCTCGAAACTCCATTATTCCCTTCCCGGGTGCATCTATGAAGGAAAGCCTCAGTCCACAGGGTACTAAGTAGAAGCCCTTACTAGGCAGATTATACTTTTTCAAAACTTTGCCAAGCCTTTTTCACTTTCGAGCATCCACTTACTCAAACCTCATACCATCGTCCTCGATTTCTTCGTCACCTACTTTCTTTTTACCTCCCTCATTCTCACTTCCTTCATTTTCCTCACCTTCATCACTATCTCCCTCGTCACCTACTTGGTTACTTACACCTACTTCGTCCTCACCCTTTTATTCATTGCTCTCTCCAACCCCTCGAGCTCTTCTCTGCCTTTGTCTCACAGAGGTAACGTTGGGTTCAATAATAGCTAGAGGTTCAACATCCCTGATTTGCAACTCCTCCTATTACTCTCTTTCGATCGACTAGAGGTACTCGACCTATTCAATACATCTTCGACCTCATCAATTAGCCTCATGGTCGAATCCTGAGTATGCATATATTACCCTATGGAAGAAAGAGGGAACCAGTTAGCTCGATACATTCGAGTTGAAACCCCTCATTTAACTTTAATTCGAAGTGTTTTCCAGGAAGCATGCGACCACAACCTACTCACTCGGTCACAGCTCGCGGCATAACACAAGTGTTTCCCTTCAGGTTTATCCTAAATCCGAAGGAATTACATAAAATAAAATCCCTCAATAGATTTTAAAATCACTCAAAAACTATTTGAATACAATATCCTAAGCATAACTTCCATAATAGGCCTTATAATCGACCCTTTTCTAAATCTACCCAGCTATAAACCCTCCATATTCCCCAAAGTCACAGAAGCTACCATTAATGGCAGCCACCAAGCTTCTACAAACTAATCTTAACAAAATAGTATGAAAAAGGGAAAATAGATGAGCATAGAACAAGTAGAAGGTAATAACAAGTGGGACATACCTTGGCACGGTGTTTTCAGGTACTCTCCGGCAGTGCTAGGATTAGAGGAATGATTTGCAGAGGTCTTTCTCTCTTCCTCACCCAAAATTTCAAAGTTGTTTTGAAATTTGTTTTTCTCCTCTTATATACGCAAACCGTAAACCATATCGGTTTCTATAACTGCCATCATTACCCCCACTAACCCTACTCTCTCTCACATCTCCACCTTCCCTCAATAATTCTAACAGACTATCCCTTACAAATTTTGAACGCCTCTCTAATCACTTCGACCACCATGCTTTTCTAGCTTTACTCCTCGATTTTCTCTTCAGGTTCTTTAAATCAGGCAAACAAACACCCTCGTTGACATTATCTCCCTCAATTCCTTGACTGAAACCAACCCCTTTTTCTACCTTTCGAATGGAAATATTATTGGCATAACAAAGTGTTTGTTGCAATTCAAATACTTGAAAATAGGGATTACTCGCATTTTTAACGTCATACCCATCATAATATTTGATATTAGACATGAAGTGACTACTAACTCTACCTCTGCACTCTGTGTAAATAGGCAGGGCCCCTACAAGTCAGGAATAAAGCCTGCAAAAGTTAGATCAGTGCAGGGTTTGACCTCAAACATATTAATAACCTCGGAAACCTAACAACAAACTATCTACTATTACAATAATCGACCAAATGGGAACGAAGGTCAAAGAGCCCTATAATTTTGTTTTTCTAAGTTTTTCCTTCGATCTCCTTCTAGAACCTTCAAAGGTCCCAAGAACACTATTTTTTTTTTCAAAGTTTTTTTTTCCTTCAACCTTTTTCGAGAACCTTTGAAAGTTAAAAAGTCATATCATTTTTATTTATTTTAAAAACCTATTTTCTTCAATACATTTTCAGAAGCTTCAGCTATCCATAAGCGTTATACATCGATAAGATAAACTGAAAATCCATTTATTCCAATTCGACTGCAAATAATACAAATAACAAACGCAACCAACAAAACGAGTACATCAGTTACAACCAGGGTAACTGTTCGAGTACCCTGAACCACAACTACCAGTAATAGTATTCTCTTCTACCACCAATCGCTCCGCTAGGCCTCTCAACGCATCGGCCCTCTCAGCAGTATTCAAGAGGTGTTGACTGAACATTACCCACTAGAAACCAAATTCTTCTGCCTCGTCTCACTCCTTGCCACATTAAGCAAATACATACCTGAAATATCATACACCTCTCTTTTGCAGGCTGAATTAGAGAGAGAAACAACTACATAAATATGAACCTTGATGGAGATATGATGGGGTTATTTATAGGAAAAGAGCTGATGAGGAGAAATAGGGTTAGTGGGGAGAAAAACTGAGGGAGATGGAAGGGATATATGGTTGGTGGTGGAGAAATTAAGGGATATGATGGGGAAGAGATACAGTTCGTAGAAGAAAAAGACCTCTTGCGATAAAAAACTCGCGGGAAGTGAAGAATTGCGCGGAAGAAATGATTCTACGTAACCCAACTTCACTTTACATGTAAACAATTTTGCTGTCGTGGCTGATTATTTTCTCTCTCCTCCCTCGCTATTTTTGAGGAGAGAGAGAGAGTATTGAAACCCAAAATAACTGCCCTCTTGGAGAGGCTAAAAATATTTTTTTTTAGCATTTTCTTCTCTTTATTTTAGCTATAAGGAAACTACACTTGATACTCAAAGAAGAAGGGGAAAAAAATGAAATTTGTGGTGTTGACACAAGGGTAATTATTTGCTTGTCCGTACATTTCTTTTAGTAATGTGTCAAACAAAGTTATATGTCTGTCACCACACCACTTAGCGGTATACTAGTCTTATTTCCTAATTTATACGAGATTCTCGCAATAGGACAAGCTCGCCGATCAAACTTATCAAGTCATTATAAGAAGATCCACCAACCTCGACAACTTTCATGGCTTTTCTCCCTAACTCTTTTGTTCTTTCTCTAATTTCTTTCGCCTCATCTCCACCGTCCATCAATCGAATTACAGCTTTCTCAATCTTCTTCTTTTTCACCACAACTTTCCCGTCATCTTCTAATAAATTTAACCACTTCTCAGCACCAACTCCAACTCCAATTTTAGCCACTTGTGTAACCAACTTCTCGTTGTAAAACTGCTCAGCATATAATGGCCAAGCAATCAACGGCACACCAGCTGTCACGCTCTCTAGTATTGAGTTCCAACCGCAGTGGGTCATGAAACCACCGATCGCCACGTGTTCAAGAATCAAAACTTGTGGGGCCCATCCGCGTATGATCATACCGTTGACCCTTGACTTAAAACCATTCGGTAACCAAGCTTCATCTCCACCGTCAATCGTTTCCTCGTTATGGATCACCCAAATGAATGGATGGTTGGATGCTTCTAGAGCTGTAGCTATCTCGTAGAGCTGTGGAGGAGGGAACTTATGTTGACTCCCGAAACTGACGTACAACACCGAGTTGGGTTTCATCGAATCGAGCCAACTCAGGCATTCGTGCGGGTCAACGACTGAGTTATGGCCCCTTTCGTACTTATCGTTTGTACTCAAACAGAGTGAAACCGGTCCGATATTCCACGTTTTTATCCCGATAACATTTCGAAAGTGATTAACATAACTCGGTTCCAACTCGTAAAACGAGTTCATCAAAACCCCGAAACTCCTCAACTCGGCCTCCCTTATCACATCCAAAATCGCTGTAAGCTCATTCTTCGTTCTATCATGATCCGGTACTTGCAACCGAGTCAACTCAACCCGATCCGGTAGTCCCGGCACCACAAACAACTCCATATCGGATGTAACGTTTTCACAAGGCGCGTAATGTCTCATACTATATTGGGCACATAAAGCAAAATAACTAGACCCTTGAAACACAATCCGCGGTATACCAAGTTCTGCCGCGAAATCTACTGTCCAAGGGTAAAACATATCGGACACGATACAATCCGGTATATGGTCTAGTAACATTTGTTGGATTGGTTTTTTAAGGAGCATGGTCGCTTGGTAAAGCTTTTGTTTTTGACCTTGTGACGTAACAGAATTCATCTTTTCTAGGCCCTCCGGGAGACCGACTTCCGCGAATGGGAACGGGAGAACGTGGAGTTTGATGGGTTTACCGGATTTAATATCACGGTCTATCGCATTTTTAAAGATGAGGGAGTTGTGTGTTGTGGTTATTATTGTGACCGCAACACCGTGAGAAGCGAACAGTCGTGCCATGTCTACCATGGGGATCATGTGCCCGGAGGCGAGAAATGGGATGAAAACGAGTTCAAGTTTTGGTGGGGGAGACTCTGTATCAGAGGCCATTGTGGTGGAAATGGAGATGAGACTGAAACTCTTAGAAGGTATCAGTTGATTTATATAGTTGGGGGAGTAATGGTTTAAAATACCCAAACAGCTCAATATATCGAAACCTGTCCATCACATATGTATTGCTGATACTTTGGTATATCGACAATATTTTGACGCATTTTTTGCAAATAAGAAACAAAACTGCGAAATATTGGCAATGTCCTCAAAAATACTGTAAGCAAAAATATTAATATGGTTGTTGTATGTGGTCACTAATGATGCAAGAAGGTTGGAATCTTGGGTTTAACTCCTGAGTCCTGAGTCCTGAGTCCTGAGTAAGGCCAAGGTCGGGCGATGTATATCTTTGGTTACAGCCTCGAGGGCCGGGGCTAGGGTTTGGGACCTATTTACTTACTAAAATATATATATATATATATATATATGTTGGAGGCAGGTAGTGGGTCGCTTTGGGCAATCCCCAACGTGTCGGCCGGAAATATTATTCTTGTAAACAACACCCTTTGAATTGTTAGTTTATTGAATGAACTTCCAAGAAGAAAATATAAGTACTATGTATGTTTCACGTGGTATTAATTTGTGCAAAGTGAAGTTAAGTACTATGCGTGTTTCACGTGGTATTAATTTGTGCAAGTGAAGTTAAGTACTATGCGTGTTTCACGTGGTATTAATTTGTGCAAGTGAAGTTAAGTACTATGCGTGTTTCACGTGGTATTAATTTGTGCAAGTGAAGTTATACAAAGTAGTAAGGTGCAGACATGCCGTGTTATTTACCATATTCGTCATTTGGCAACAATTTTAGTTTTTAAATAATCCGAATTCATTCACAAAAAAGTTGAAAGGCAATATCATACAAAATCATCGCTAGTGCCTCTCTCAACTCTGAAGCTCAAATCTCTAAGAGTTACTATGATGGCCTTTCCAAACGCTACCCAAATTCACGAGCGTTTTGAGTTCTGACCTTGGATATATGCTCTCTATATCCTAATATAGCTGCACGCCAAGTTTCGTCGAAATCAAAAATGGTTAAGGGGGCGAAAATGGCCAGTACGCTTCGTCTCATTTTTTAACGTTTCCTTTTGGAAACTACCCATTTACTTAGTGGCTATATTAAGGAGGAACATTGGTCTAGTCCTTCCCATGACTAAAAGAGCTTCAAGGCTTGGTCATCATGGACCCCAGCTCATGGGCTATCTATAAGGGATAGTCATGAGTTCTCCTAGGCCTGGGGAAGGCTAGGATACATTGCCTCACATTCACTTTTCCAGAGAGGGCTTTATATGGCGCCACTATCCCCCACGGGTTGCCCGAGACGCACCGACCCTATAAATGGACTACATAACCAGTCCAGGCTCGCTGCCCCTTGAGATATACAAGTCTTATATCTGAAACCCGGTATATTGAGCTACCCTGATCCGCTATAGGACAGGTATGCTTTCCGTATCTCGTGCGCGTCACGAGAAATTGTGCTGTAGGGATAAATTGAGGGTACCTTCAGCGTTGTTGCCTTTACCGAATACATATTCGATGACCTCTCACGAGTATCCAGGATTATCCGGATGTCGCTCTATCATCCGGGGGAATATTCCACTGGCGCGCCGCGCCCGTGAAGATGGCTGGTACATGCCGTTCGGATGTGAATGTACGCCGCACGGTCTTCGTATTCCACTGTGCTCTAGACACTGTAAAGACAGACCCGGGTTGGGTTGTGACAGTTACCATTGGTGTTGGTTCGAAATTAGACTAGTACCAACTTTTTATGTACAAAGTAAGTAGGAGGAGAAAGCAGGCTTGGCAAAATAGACCGCAAACCAAACCTATCCACAGTCCCTGCACCAAACAAAGCCAGTGGAAAACAAATTGGTATGTTTACTTAGGTTTAGGTTGAATAGGAAATTTTGCTAATAATGAGTGAATAAAAGGGTATGTCTCACCTTCGATTATAATTGAATCTTAAATGCAAGGAAAACTCCAATAGGTATCCCGATCACGTAGAGCGCTGTTAAATTGGTTTATGCTGCTGCTGCTGCCAAGTGTTGCCAACCACATCCCCTGGCTACCCCTATAAAATCAATCCTAATAGTCAACATAAATAAACAAATAACATCCTCTCGTTCATGTATACACCGCAACCGCAATGCAAACTCATAGGTTCTTAATATATTGACATAGTTCATATATAGCGATAGGTTAAAGTAAACAATGAAACTTATCTAGATCAATTTGGAAAGCAAAAATAAATCTGACCTGATAAGACACCTTGCGCCAAATCAAACAAAATGGCTAAGGCAAGCAATGGGGTCATTGAAGCGAAGTCATTTAGAGCATATGCATCAGTTGGGGATGGAAAAACCCAAATCCACCCACAACAATTCACTTCCAAATCAAGGTGGATTGAACCCAACGCAGTTCTGAACTACGCGGGACAACTAATAGCAAAGATATGGCCACGTATCTCCATCTGGAGCGTCCAAATCCTACACGCAGTTCTGAACTGCGCGGGTACTCCCTGCATGAAATGCCTTCAAATACTCACTTTGTTTCACATACTCTTCTACATATTCCCCAAACTTAGCTTTTTTTCCCAACCCCAACTTCTAACACAAGTTTCCCAAACCCAATTTCTAATACACGTTTGCCAAACCCAACTTCTAACGACCACAATGTCGGGACCTAGTCATTCAATTCCCAAAACTAGAAGAAAGGAAAGTGATGTAGTTAAAAGAAAAAGTAAATAATTGGTCACGCATATGTGGCCGTTACACCTTACGTCGGATAATGATCCCGCCCCAACCCTCGCGGAGTTGCACCGAGTGGATATCCTCCCGGACAACTGGGTCCACATTTTTATTGGATTGGAGGAATTGCCGATAAGTTTTTTGGGTAAAATTTATGTGTTATTAACGTTATTTGTCAAATGTTCGATGAAATGCCCGAATGAGAATTTAATATGTTAATGTGTTGTTTTTGCATAACCGATATGAAATCATATGTAGGGGATCACTGGATAAGGTCTTAAAGTAGTACCAATGGATTACCAGGTACCCCACATTGAAGACCTTGATTGACAATATAGGTTTTGAAGAATTTTTTACGATTAAGGCGGGAAACTCGAAAAACCCTTAATCCATGCTCTCGTGGAATGGTGGTGGCCTTCCACCCATACTTTTTACTTCCCTTATGGGAAACTTGGTGTTACGCCGTTGGACTTCGTAATGCTAACGGGTATAAGTTTTGGGTGTGGTTTCAACAACATCACACTTGGCGTTACGCCGTTCGATGAAGCACAAACATTGTTCCCCAAAATCACTCAGGCCGACATCAGGTACAACAACATCACACTAGCTTATTTGAAAACTTGGAGAAACCTTTTGAATCCTCGAACCAACAGTTAAAACCAAGACATGGACCTCGTATAAGCTCAGGCATTTATTGCATGCATGATGGGTAATATCTTCTTCTCGAATGCAAATACATCTCTACCGGCCGGTTATCTTGTAGCTTTGACAGACCACCATATTCTAGGTACGTCGAGGTTCGACTGGGGTCCTCCGATCATGGCACGTTTGTATCGAGGACTAGACGAAGTCTCAGTCCTGAAGAGTAGAAAGGGAAAAAGATCAATCACAAGCTTTTATAATCTGTTAGAGATTTGGTTCATCGAGTACCATCGCATTAGAATGTACGTGGTCAAGGTGAACAACTTTAACCATGTTTATTCTCGTATGAGTGCATGGAGAGATGAAAGGGCTAGTTCAGGGGGTAAGATCCATCATTCATTTGCTGTGATCAGAGAAATGATAGAATGGAAGGACAAAACTAACATTTATTGGCAACCATGACTGAGGAGTAGACAATCAATCCGTCCAGAGGTAAGATTTGTCACAAAGCTTAGTCATAGAAGGATTCCATTAGTTTCAGTTAGGGCTATCAATGGTAAGGACTAAACCCGTTACTCGATCCAATCCGATCCGTTGGTAAAGGATTAGGATCGGTTTTTTAGATCTATTAAGAAACTCGATCCGTTAAGGTCCGATCCACTAAGTTAACGGATTGGATAAGGATTCACCTTAACTCGATCCGTTAAAAACCTGATCCGTTAAGATACATACTACTTGTTATAATATTGTAATTATCTATAACAAAGAAGACTATTTTTGTCTCTAAAATACTTAACTCTTTAACACTAACGGACTGGATCAGTTCGAGTTAGGATAATAGTTATCATTAACGAATCGGATACGGTTTTAAATCCTATGATCCTAATGGACTTAGGATCAGGTCGGGTTTTTAGATTTTCATAATGGACTGGACTAGGATCGACTGAGATCCTAGTCTAACCCGGTCCATTGACAGCTCTAGCTTCAGTCCCATACGAGAACGGTATACTTTGGTATTTAGGAGACCGGTGTATGCGTCAGAACACCAGGGTTGATAATGTTCCCTATGACCCCCCATAAGAGATAATAGAATTTCTATGGTACGATCAAACGCTTTATCAGGGACTGTGAGAGGTGGACTACTATGGTAGACATGATTACATCATTGCTGACGTGGATTACATTACATTTTGGTGAGCCGCTCACCCAAATCAAAAGATCGGTTGTAGTTTAGTGAAGAAGGTGAGGCTCGATGTTGCTCCACCACCGACTTCAAGTTTAGCCACGTCTTCTCTGGTGCAAATTGGGGCTTGAGTAGCTTGAGACTACCTTTGGGCTTGACTTGCTTTACTTTGCATTAGGGCTTGAGTATCTTGAGACTGCCTTTGGGCTCGACTTGCTCTAGTTTGCATTGGGGTTTTAGTAGCTTGAAACTGGCTTTAGGCTTAACTTACCCTAGTTTGCCTTGGGGCTTCAGTAGCTTGAGACTGCCATTGGGCTTGACTTGCTATAGTTTTCCTTGGGGCATCAGTAGCTTGAGGCTGCCATTAGGCTTGACTTGCTCTAGTTTGCCTTGAGGTATCAGTAGCTTGAGTTTGCCTTTGAGTTTGCCTTAATTGACTTTGCCTTAAGCCTTGGGTATCTTGAGTTTGGCTTTGAGTTTACCTTTATTGTGTTTGCCTTGGGGCTTGAACTTGTTGTGTTGATACCCTAGTTTGCCTTGGGCCTTGACTTGCTTAAGTTGACCTTGGGGCTTTAGTATCTTGAGTTTACCTTACACCCCTAGAAGATTTTCTACCACCACCACCTATACCACCACTTCCCCTCCTTCTCATATTTGGTGTTGTGGATGGTAAGCCAACACAACTTATATGTCTTGCCATGCTAACATTTATATCTACCTTCTTAGGTGTTCTTGCAACTCTTGGCCTTGGTGTTGTTGGTGCACCCTTACAAGTTTTCTTGTTGTGATCATAGACCCTACATTTTCCATATCTCTTCTGCCTCTTTTCTTTATCTGGATCAGGGATTCTTTGTTTTCTAGGTCTCCTACCTCCTATCACCAATGGGGGAGGTAGAAAATAGTTTTCTTGGTATATTGGTTGTATATAATACAAAAATAAGCATACATATAAAATATCAACTTAAATACATTTGTGTTCAAATACAAACCTTCTCCCATTATGATCCATCAACTACAGGATATATGGCATTTTTATTGTTTGGGCATATGAAGTAACTTTGTGAAAATAAAAAACATAGCTGTTAGCCATCCATAAAAAAAGTTAGCTTTTAAAAAACTAGAGACACAACTTTATAAACATTTAGATTATGAACCAAGAAATACTTTACTTACTTAACCCATGGCCACCCATAAGGAAGTATAGCACTAACAACATGTACACATGGTATTCCAGAAAGTTACCATTCATGGCAGTCACATTCATGTGTGTTGGTGTTCACTCTCCATCTTTGGCCATTTATCCCAATTGTAAGAAAAGATCCTGATATGATCCCTTGCACCTGATATTGACCATAGCATTTGATCGTCTTATCAATGTAGGTTTGTGCTCTAGGGACCAACAACAAACCTATAAAAAAGATATACAAATAGTCACATAGTAGTTAATGAAAAGAAGAAGAGATCTCAAATAATAACAAAAGGTCTTGTTTAACTTACCTATTTCTTCATACTCTTTTTCCTTGAGCCTCCTGTCATACATAAGTTTCATCAACATTATATTCAATTTTTCTAGTAACTTGTGGATTGGCCTGTCCCTAATCTTCAAAATTCACATGTTAAAAGACTCACTGAAGTTGCTTGTGATGTGTTCACACTTGGTAGTAAAATCAAAATGGGACCTAGCCTAGTATTCAAATGACTCCTTAAGTAACCAGTCATGAGCTCCTGGGTTATCCAATTTGAGTTGGTCCATGTGCTTGTTTTTTTTTCAGATTACTTAAATGCTTTTGCTACACTCTACACTAACCAGTCAATTTGGGTCCCCCTGTAAAACTTTTTCATATTCTTGTACATGTCTAAAGCAGAATCTGTGATTTACATGAGGAAAAATGGTAGTCACAGCATCAATGAGTCCCTTTTGTCTATCTGATATGAATGTTAGCATTTGATTATGTAGAATGAGATAGGGCTGAAGAACATCAAGGAAGTTAGTCCAAGTTTCTTTACATTTTGATCTGCATAAGTAGACTGCAGTAGGGAATAGACCATTGTTGCCATTCAAGGCAATCATAGATAGACAACCTCCCATTACCCTTTAGAAAACAACCATCCAAACCAAGTATAAGTTTACACCCACTTAACCATCCATTAAAGCTTACCTTAAACATCACCAATGAATTTTTTTACTGGTTACTTTGAAGATCTTTACTACATTTGGCCAAACTGCCAGGGTTAGCCAATAGGACTTGTCCCATAAATTCAGGTTACATAATATAACCCTCATCATATGATCCAACTATCCTCTCCATGCATATAGTCTAAGTATTCCATGAAGTATAATATAAAATATCAACACCATACCTTCTTGAAATCAACTCTTTCATACCTGCTGGTCTAGTGGTTCTCACTGTCCTAATTATTTCTTCAACTTTCTTTACCACCTATTGGGTATTTGTATTTTTGTTAGATTGGCCACTTCTGTGAGGACATGTGTGAATGAGATTACTACTTGCCCTCATACTGAAAGTAGTACCATTTGGTTAACCCTAGCATATAATATCCATTGACAGTTTAATGTTTCAGCCTCAGTACAAATATATCTTACCCTCGTATAGTCATTTTATTTTTGTTAGAATTGGTACTTGTTCACAATGACCCATATTGCCTTAAAAAAATCTCTACAAGCATCAACTGTGGGCTACTCTACGTCAATAACCATCTTCAATCTAGGATTATGCACAGGTAATGCAGTATGATGCACTTCAGCTTCTTCTGTTATAAAAATGTGATCACATTCTTTGGCCAAATCTCTGAACTCGTTATCATATCTGTATATATCAGCTTGGGTTGGACCATCATCACCATCAACTAATGAGTGATTTAAGTAATACCCTTTCTTTGCATCTAGGCTATCTGGGTTAGTTTCTGCTCATCTGTTCCAAGCATAAACTTTTTCTTCATTATTTGAAGCCTCTCCCCCCAATCCAACTCTACCCTCAGATTTAATATTAGGTTCATCATCACTAAAGTCCATATGCGGCAAATCATCAAGTTCTTCCTTAGTTACTTTACTTTCCCTTGGTTTCTTAACTCTTTTAGTGTTCTCTTCACCACTTTGTAAACTATTACCTTTTCTCTTTGGCTTTGATACAACTCTATTTTTTTAGTCACAACTACCTTTTGTCTACCCCTGACAATAGTCTCATGTTGAAGTGGATCAAACTATGTACTCTCATACTGCGGTGAATCAAACTGTGTAGTCTCAACTTCAACCTTAACTTGAGAAGTAGGACATATTGGTGGTCCTTCATCTGGTTCAATCATAACTATATCTGGTTGTTCAGTTAAAAGTGGGGGCACAACTTCTATAGGCACTGTATATACATAGAAATATACATCCCATATACTATCCACATCACTACAATGTCATATCTTATACAAACTTGTATCATCATAAACATCCATTATCTCACCGGTACACAGTGTCTTCACAACGATTCCAGAACTAGGTGAGATAACTTTATTTATCCCAACAATATCAGACATAATATACTCTAACAGACCTTGATAGTAAAGCTAATCCTGTGATGGCCAAATTCTGTGAGCTCGAAATGGCTTGGAATTTGCTATCACACCAATGAACCTGTGATAATATTTAAATGGAAAGCAAGAAAATGACACAGGTGGATTTTAGGGTGGAAAACCTCTGAATAGGTAAAAAATACAAACTCAAGTGGAGGATTTTTATAAAACTACATTTATTGCCTGGGATGGATATCTTATTACAAGTGACTTCTAGATATAAAAATGTTTGAACCTTGTAAATAAGAAGTTTAAATATTTTAAAAATCTAGATAATCAGTTTTTAGGTGATCTCGGGTGTAATTTTTTTGGTTCCTATCTCTTCTAGAACTTCTTCTTTATATAGGTCTTCTCCGTAGCTCTTCATCGTGCAGGAGCACATTTTCTGAACAATGCGGTTAGTGGCGGTTGACTGAGTAACTGACGAGTTCATAAGAGACAGGTGTCTTTAACTTGTTCAGGTTTTCCGATTTAAGCTCGACCCACGTTCTTTACTAGATCGTAGGGTAGGTTGAAATATTGACTGGAGAAGTTATGTTAAAAAATGCGTGAGCCTGAGATGGAAGTAATTCGAACTGGCGACAACTCGATTTTAAGGCAAAATCGAGGGATAGGTCCCTACAATTCCCCCCTCGCAACCGAAGTCACAAGTGGTTTTGGTTGAGAAAGAATATGAGTGTAATGGGTATTTGGGTTGAAATTTTTGAATTTCAAAATGGAGTAATGATTGCGCTTGTGGTATGGAAGTTACACAATTTGGGGAAGTGGTGGGAATTAAATGATGATGAGGATGCTAATGTATGTAACGTTTGCGATTGAATAGTCATGTCTATAATAAATGATGACGATTGGGAAAACGTACTTACGCAATAAATGTAGGGTTATATAAATAATACCTATAGCAAATCTCTGAAATAGTGCATGCGTGCGCAATTTTTTCTGAATTTTGCAAAGAAATGATGAAGACTCAGAGGATGGTCCTTAAAGAGAGGATAGCAACTGAAATACAGAGGTTAAAGTTGAAGTACTTTTGTGACCAATCCTTAGAGTTGTTTATTCCCGCTCCTGTTCCTCCAATTTATCAAGGTATGTTGGAAGAGAAAGTGGTTGAAGCTGAGGATGAATTTTACTGTAAGAGGAGATTTCATATTCTCGTTTGACAGGCAAGGAATGTTGGACTTGTCTTCGTACTCTGGTGGAAGACAATGTTCGGGCTTCATATGCAGGGGTAGGCGCAACTGCGGGGAAGTTATGTTGACCTCTTGTATCGCCATGGATTCTAAAGTTGGACCTTCTTCATCTCTACCAACTCTTCGAGGGTGGTGGTTAAAGGAGATGCGGTGATGGCAATGGAGAAGGAAGATGGGAAGTCGGAGTCTACTGATGCATTTCCATCATCTTTTGGCGCTCAGAAGACCTTCACTTTGTGGAGCTGGGTCCTCTTTATCTCTACCAGCTCTTCGGTGGTGGAGGTTTCAGAGGAGGAGACGTTGGTAGTGGAGGAAGGAGATGAATGGTGGTTGTCTGCTTCTACATTTCTATCATAATTTTACGCTTATAAGACCTTCAGTTTGATGGGTGGAGGCCAGCATTGAGTCTACTGCTTACATAGTTTCCATTTGAAGTTCGACCAGACTCATGAGAGGGGAGCTTTTTATAGGTTTCAATACCTTCTTTGCATCAGGGTAAAAGACCACTGAAGCGGGATGAACTGAAGGACTTGATGTACCAGAATGCCTGAACGACCTGTTACTTAAAAAGTATTGGAAAAACTTATTATCTGTAAAGTACCTGAAGGTTGGGTTAGACAGATTTATGTATCTGCATTGTACCTGAGATCAATTATTGAAAGACTTGTTATCTGTAAAGACATGTGTAACATTTGTTGATATGAATAAAATATGTTATTCGACCACTTGTGTTGTTGTAGATATAGACCATGTAGAAATCAAACTGAGATATTATGAAGAATGTATAAAATGTATTAATATTGCAAGTATTGCCTCTTTTTATTCAAACTGAGATAAGTCTGTGTGAGAATTTATGTTGTGATGTAAGTAGAACCTGTTGTGTGTGTTAAAAATGTTGGAGGAAATTTTTTTAAGAATTCAACAATGCGAAAATTTGATCTAATAGAGTTCGATGGAATAATAAATTTAGACAGAATAAGCTCGACCTAGAAAGTAATATAACGGACAAGCTCAAAAAAAGATATAAGTTCAAATATTTTTCCTCAAGATTCTTGGGTTTTCTACAGCGAGATAAAAGGTTAAAATCTCATTTTGAGGGAAAAGTGTGTGAAATACGAATAAAAAAGGGTAGGAAGATTTTTTGAAGGTGAAGAAGAGGTTAGAATGGTACGGACTCGATCTCAGAGGATTCGTCATGCCACAGAAGGACGACTGGCTATAGAGATAGCTGAAGTATAGGAGATAATTTTTTGTCTGTTTGGCTATGATGTTGAGTTACTAGTGAGGGAGTGTCAGCTCGAAGGATTAGATGTAAGGAGTAGGGAATTTGAGTATGCCCGGTATTTCTATGAGGTATGCTTTCGTGTGTTGGTGTTGGACCCTGCAGCTCGAGAAAAAATGGTTAGATTGATTGTTGAGGTTAAGATTGAATTTGAAGATGGATGATTGAGTGGCAATGTGATTGTTCAGTTTGTTCTAGATGTAATAATGTAAGACGCGTTTATCATGAATAAATATAAGTTTGTTGAATTTTAACAGAAAATGATGTAAATTAAGAGGATCCTTTATAGTTGTAGATGCCATTTAAAACTGTTGTGATAAATATTTAAATAATTTTGAAATTTTTCTCAGCCTTGAAAATGACGTCACTATCACTATAAATATGATAAACAAGGATAGAGAAACAAAAATGAGGAAAGGCAGAAGCTTTTAGTTTTGTTTTGTATGTAAAGCTGTTGAAATCTGATATCGTATAGGGTGAGTCATCATGAGTGTGGGAAGGTCAGAAAAAGATATAGAAATAGGAGAGAAAAATATGTTAAAATATGAGGGGAGAGGTAATAATGGAAAGTCTACTTTATCAAAAAGGTACAAGACGTCTGAGATGGATAGTGGAAAGGATGCCTCGGTTCCAAAACCGAGGACGGGTCGTACGAGGCACAATAATTGCCAGCCGCTAAAGAGAGAAATGATAAATAATGCTTCTTCCTCGTCATTCAAGTATTTTTCAACTTCTAAAAATTTAGAGAGCAAAGAGAGAGAGGTGCAAAAATATTGTATAGGACTTGATAATAACTTTTCTGAGGGTGATATCAACGGTTGAAGAGAGTGTAAGACACTAGATTGCGTAGGTGGCTATATAGCAGTGTCGTAAAGGAAGGGCTTGGTGCTACTGCGAATTCTCATTTGGATTCTGAAGGTTAGTAGAGACGTATGTAGTATATATGTGTTTGTGCAAATTGTAATCATTTTTTGAAGTAAATCTTAACATTAACTATTTATGGCAATCTTTGTAATTTTGACATATACACAGAATATAAAAAAAAATGTTATATATGAATGACCAATTTGTACAAAATAATAATAGATACTTGTACCTGTATGTAGGTCAAACGTGAGAGGTATTTGTAGGATCAACTCTTTGACTGTAGAATTTTAATTTTTAAATGCATAGTTCGCCTGTTAATGAGGCGTCAACCTCAGGTCTAACAGGAGAGTCTGATAGTAAGGGTGAAGTAGGATTGGAACAATTTCTAGGCTTTCCTGGTCAATTGGTGTTTTATCTTCCTGGTTCGGATACATTTAGAGAATTCTGTAAAGCCAAGGCTGTTGTAGGAGGGACATGGGGTAATTGTGTAGAATATGTCGGTAAGCAGTTTAGGGGTTGTACAGTACCGACGGGGGAAGAGTATTTTTATTTGTTGGCAGATTTGAAGGTGGAAAAATGAGATAGGGGTATAGATGAATCGATTTCGTTTGAATACTTTGATGGGGGTATTCAGAGTGACCTTGAAGAAGGCTTTTTGTGTTACTTGTCTTAATTAGAGTACGGATTGAGTCTTCCCCGTACCAACTTGGCGAAAGGGATTATGAATGCAACTGGGGTATGTCCCGTTCAATTGAACGGGAACATGTGGGAGGTAATTAGTGTTTGTGATCACCTGAATGAAAGGTAGGAGAATGAGGGGAAGGTGAGGAGGATATCTCCTAAGGATGTGCTACAATTCTATGGGGTGAAGAATTATCACGCTAGTGGTAGGGTATATTTCTGTGCGAGTGTAGCTCGGCCTCGCTTCTTCGATCTGAATTCAGCAGGTCGACCCTGGAATGATAACGTAATATGGATGAAGGGTAATTGCCTTCAGAGAGATGATGAAGAACCTTTGGACCTTCGGTTTAGAACTGTAAAATAAAGTAAGTATAACCATGCATAGATAATATTACTGATATATTTGAACTTATATACCTGTAGTTGATGATAAAAATATTGTGGATGGCAGGTGTAAAGTCCCACGTAGAGAGGAAAGAGTCATTGTTGGACAAAGTTGTAGAGGAGGAGACTGAGCTCGAAGTTGTGTTAGAAGGACTCAGCCTTAGTAGAAAGAAGAGGATAGATAGCAGGTCGAAGAAGGTTAAAAAAGCTCAATCGACCTTAAGTCCAAAAGTAGTTGTGCACAGTAGATGCTAGAAATCGGATACCTTCTTAGAAATGGGACACATATATGTATGTTGATGGGTGTTCTTAATCGAACTGTATATAATATATCTATATTGTACAGGTCGAATTAGATTTAGTTCGTTCGCGCGAAGATGAAGCGCTCCAATGTAACCGAGAATTTGTAGAAGAGTTAGATAGGATGAGGGGAGCGAATAAGGACAGAGAAGACCAACACGTAAAAATACACTTTAAATATGTTGAGGCAACCGAGACTGTTGTTGACCTCACTAGTAAGCTCGAGGAGAAAGATGCCGAAATTGGCAAAGGTTCAAAAGAACTTGTAGAGATGAAGGAACATGTCGCGAAACTTCAAGGTCGGATTGACACTTTGATGGTAAAGAGAAAGCAGGCTGACATGGCTCTATACCGTATTCAGGCACTTAAAAGATCGGAAGGGAAATTTTGAGCTAATCTCCAAAATTGTAGAAGTGAGTTAGAGCGACTGAAGTAGAAATCGGTGGAAAAAGATAACGAGCTAAACGTAGCTCGAGAGAATCTATCGGCCTCGGAGGCTGTAGTGGAGCACTTGCATGTAGCCCTACCTGCGAAGGATATAGAGTTTTGGGAGATGCAACAAAGATGTATTGATCATAATGAGAGGGTGGCACGACTAAAAGCCAAACTAGAGCAAGCCAACGCACGTGCCAAGAAAGTAGAAGCTGGAGAGCGTTCGAGGGGGAGTAAAAAGGATGTTCAAGTTCCTCTAGTCTGAGGGGATGTAGTAAGTTTATTAAGATGAATTAGAGAGCTGGAAGGTGATGTAGCTCAAATTTAGGGGCATGTACAAAGAGGTAATGCAAGCTTAAGGGAATGGCAACAGAAGTTGGATGCTGCTCTTATCAGGGAGAAGGTCCTGGAAGGAGAAATCAGGGCAAATGAGATGTTGATGAAGAAGAAAGATAAATTATTAAAGGATATTCTGGCTAGGGAAGAGTTGAATGCAGAAATCAAGAGACTTCGTGCCCAGGTAGTGGACCTAGAGGCCATGAACCTGGCTGAATCAGCTAAATATATTAAGAAATTGGAAGATAATATAGGCTATGATGCTCGGGTAGATATGGAAATGACTCATCAGAAGAATTTGTATACTAGATTGGAGTCACGCCTCAAGAAGGTGAAAGCGAAGTTTTTAACGATAGTCGTACCTCATCCATCACGCTCAGACTTGTTAAAGTCGGTTATTGTATATTTTGTAGAGGAAGTAAAAAGACTTAAATTAGAACGAGATACCTTGTCCAAAAGTCTATCGGATAAGGGATGCATCTGCGGAGTTAATATAGATCGAGGGAACTGTATGACCTTCATGGAAACCAATTTAGGCCCTCGACCTGCTGATATGATAGAGGGGGGCAGAGTTGCTACAATCCATGAACTGAATGTTTAACCTCTTGCTATAGGGGAAAGCATGGCTGACATTCCATCAGTAGAAAAGGATCCATTGTAATGTGAATTTGACCTGAAAAATAAATAGTATCTGCCAGAGATACATTGAAATAGATAAAAGCTAGTATGACATTTGCCTTATCTTGTGTCTGGTGGGGTCTTTGATATAAAACAAGTTTTTACATTTGTTCCAATCGCAGAGATGGTCGGTTAAGCCAGTCAAATCAAGTGATTTTTGATTTAACTATAAAAATATTGCAGACATATTGAAAGAGATGAAGGCTAGTATTATCTTTACCTTATCTTATGCCTGTTAGAGTCTTTGATATGAAATAAGTTTCTACATTTGTTTCAATCGCAGAGATTTAGTAGAGTCAGCCAAACCAAGTCTTATCATTGATTTACTGATATTAGATCGATGAAAAGCTAGTATTATCTATGCTTTGATCTATATAATGTGGTTGAATCTACGTAAGTAGAGAGATGTTACAAAAAACTTGGAAGTTTCATTGATAAGATCATAATTTACATTGGATGGAGATGAATATCTCACTTTTTGAATTGAAAAAAAAGCAAGAAATAGAAATGGAGTAGTAAGACGCTTAACGATAGTACTGTTTTAATCGCCTAGTGTTCCAAGGATTTGAAATGGGGATTCCCTCTTCTATCATGAGATGATATAATCTCAAGCCTGAAAGACCTGTGATAATGAATGGACCCTCCCAGTTGTCGACTAATTTTCTAGCGTGAGGCTCTTTGCGATGTTGAGGAATTTCTCTAAGGACGAGATCGTCGATTTGGAAGGTACGATTTTTGACTCGATTATTATATGATCTGGCTAGCATATGATGATATCGACCTAGGTTAGCGATGGTGAGTTCCCTGGTTTCATCAATCATATTGAGGTTGAAAGCTAGATCGAACTCATTTTCCTCATCAGTCAGCTCGTAATCTTGAACTGGGTGATGATATTAGGAAGAAATGATGGCCTCAATGCCATAGGCTAAAGGAGGAATGGAATGCATCCTGTTAACGCTTGTGGAGTGGTACAATATGCCCATAGAACGTGAGGTAGTTTGCGAACCCAATTTCCTTTTTTCTGTGAGTGAAGCCGTTTTTTGAGTCCATCAACAATGATTTTGTTGGTGATTTTGGCTTGGCCATTGCCTTGAGGATAGTAAGGATTAGATGGTAAGTGGATGATATTGTGTTGGTTGAGGAATGTGATGATCTTTTCTCTAACAAATTGGGGCTCATTATCGATACAAATTAGGTGGAGGCACCCAAACCGAGTGATGATGTGTTCCCAGATAAAAAAGATGGTCTCTTCTTCTCTGGCTCGTCATAGAGGAACTGCTTCTACCCATTTTGTAAAATAATCGGTAGCTAGGAGTAGGTGACGACGGTTACCTGAAGAATTAGGGAATTCACCGATGAGATCAAGTGCCCATATTTTGAATGGCCAGAACACCTTGCTTGCATGGAGCTCGAGCGCAGGGGCGCTTATCATGTGTCCATGTCGCTGGCAAGTGTTACATCTGCGTAAGTACTTTTTTGCTTGCTTCCACATGCTGGGCTAGAATATTCCTTATGTAATAGCTCTATTTGCTAGTGATCAACCTACGACATGTGAGCCACAAGTCCCTTCATGTAATTCGCAGATCATTTCATCTGCTTTGGATCTGGAGAGTCACTTAAGGTAAGGCCCCGCGACAATAAGGCGGTATAGCGTACCATTCTAATTTGTGTAGCACTTCAAGTTGTTGCTCAACTATCGGCGCTCCTTTGGATCCTCTGGAAGTGGTCTGTTGCAATTGTTGTCGACGCCGAGGTAGGCTAAGAAAGGCTTTCATCAATCGTCGTCTCCCCCTTTATCGCCCCCAGTGTTGATCGTGCATACAAAAATACGATCAATGTTGGGGGTTGAAGTGACCTCGATCTGGAGATATCGAGCTTCTGTACCTAAGACCCCGACCAGATATACCAAGGAATCGGCGTGTCTATTTTCACCTCGAAGAAGATTATCAAAAGTTGTTTTTGCAAACTTGCTCATCCTATCTGCAATAAGGGCTGCGTACTCTATCATCTTCAAATTCTTCTTATATTTCTCATAGTAGTGGTGGACGATAAGTAGTAGATCTGTAAAAACTGAGAGGTCGGGGACATCGAGCTCAAGAGCAAGATCAAGTCCATGAATGAGTACTTCGTATTCGGTGACATTATTTAAGGCCTCAAAATCCAAACAGATTGATTTCTCAATTCTGTCATTAGAAGGGGTAATCAATACGATTCCGATTCCTGACCCTGTGAGTCCTGCTGATCCATCCGTGAGAAGTCTCCGCCCTTTCGTCGTAATCCATTCAGCTCGCTCATCAAATAGTTTGGGGGGTGGATCTTTGAGATTTTTTTTTGTAAGGTCAGGATCGTGCTCTTCCCACTTGAGATTTTCTACTGGAAAATCCGTAAGAAAGTTGGCAACGGCCTGACCCTTTTCAGAATGATGTTGTTCTAACTTGATATCATGTTCTCCTAAACTGATAGACCACTGCTGCACTCTTCTTGATTTTTCTTTTTTAGATAGAACTTCTCGAAGCGGGTAGTTCATCATGACTTTGACTGAATGAGCTTGGAAGTAGTACTTGAGTTTATGTGAAGTGTAGATAAGAGTGAGAAGAAGTTTCTTAATTTTAGAGTACCGCATCTCTGCTGGAGTGAGGATTTTGCTGATGAAGTAGACGGACTTCTCGATTTTCCCTTCAAGGCAAATAAGAACTGAGCTGAGTGAAATATCAGTGACTTCTAGGTAGATAATTAGTTTCTCATTATCTACTGGGGTGTCCATTATGGGTGACCTCCCCAAGTAGGTTTTGAGATCCTCAAAAGCTGCTTCGCATTCTGGTGTCCATATGACCTTTGTATTTGGATGAACCTTTCCTCGTTTAGTATAACCACGGAGTAATAGAAATAGCCAACGATAGCGGTCTGAAGATTTATAAATGAAACGGTTGATAGCGGCAATCTTGCCGGAAAGTTATTGAATGTCTTTCGTTGTTCTTGGAAAAGGCATGTTGAGGAGAGCCCAAGTCTGATCTGGATCGGCCTCAATCCCCTTCTTGCTGATGAGGTGGCCCAAAAATTAGCCAGAATGGACCTGAATTGACATTTATCAGGGTTGAGATGCATTCTGCAAGATCGAAGGATATTGAATATAATGCTGAGATCTGAGATGTGATTGGCTGACTGTACGCTCTTGCATAAGAAATTGTCGATATAGACTTCAACAGCTTTCCCTAGATGTTCTTTGAACATAGTAGTCATCAACCATTAATATGTGGCACCTGTGTTTTTGAGTCCGAATGGCATGACTTTATAGCAATAAAGACTTCTCTCAGTGATAAAAGTTGTCTTTTCTTGATCTTCTTCCAAAAGTGGACTCTGATTGTACCCCGAAGCAGCGTTCATCATAGATAGGAAATCATGGACTGCTGTAGAATCGAGGATCTGATGAATGTTGGGAAGAGGGAAGCTGTCCTTTATAGTATGTTTGTTCAGATCGATGAAATCGACGTAAACTCAAACTTTTCCGTTCTTCTTTGGTACAACGACAATATTGGATATCCAGTCAGGATATTTGGCTTCTCGATTGAATCCCACTTTTATCATTTTCTCAATCTTGGTGTTAACTTCATCTCTAAGATGAAGTGACAGTCGTAGCTATTTCTATTTGACTGCCGTGGCGTTGATGTTGATGGATAGTTTGTGAGATGCCTTGGCCAGATCAACCCCAGGCATTTCTTTGAAAGGCCACGCAAAAACTTCTCGATAAAGTTGTAATAACTGAATGAGAGCATCATTTTCGTGCTGAACCAGCTTAGTTCCAATAAAAGAACCTCGGCCAGGTCCATTAAGGTTAATGTATTCTGTGGGTTCCTCTATGGAAGATTGATCGTTAAGGTGATCAGCTTCCTGTAATTGCTATACAGCAAATCTGTTAGAGGTATCTAGGATTTCAGATACGGTATTTTCATAAGCTCGAGAGAGCTTTTGATTACCTCTTATCTCATAAATACCATTGTCGTGTTTGAATCAGAGTGCCTAATGATAGGTGAAAGCGGTTGCTTCCATGTTGTGAATCCAACAGCGGCCCATAATCCCGAGATAACGAGATCTGGCGTTGATGACATAGAAGATGATGTCGATACTGGTTGGTCCTTCGGTGATAAGTAAGGTGATTTTGCCTACTCGTTCTTCTCTAGAGCAATTAAAACATCGAGCTGGACTCCTGTAGCTGGTCGTCTAGAAGTAACCATGATTAAAAATTGTAGTAAAAGACTGACTTAGGATATCGTGCTGGAGCACATTTTCTTCATTATATAGGTCTTCTCCACAGCTTTTTATCGTGCTGGAGCACATTTTCTGATCAATGCGGTTAGTGGCGGTTGACTGAGTAATTGACGAGTTCGTAAGAAACATGTGTCTTTGACTTGTTCAGGTTTTTGGGTTTAAGCTCAACCCACGTTCTTCACTAGTTTATGGGGTAGGTTGAAATGTTGACTGGAGAAGTTATGTTAAAAAATGTGTGAGCCTGAGATGGAGGTAATTCGAACTAGCGACAACTTAATTTTTAGGTGAGATCGAGGGATAGGTCCATACAGATCCCCATCTATATTTTCTAATATATACATGTACCCATCAATGTATAGACGATGTGTGTACCCTATCATCCCAGGTTCAGACCATCTACCTCCCTAATGAATAATAATATTTTTTAGGTCATTCCTGCCATTGTAGCATACCCAAATACTATATAATTAAAAAAAATATCATGGTAACATACCCAAAATACCTAATTTAAAAACACCACTCGTAAAAGCCCTAATTTTTATAATATACCCTAATTTTAAAATAACAAAAAACCAAAATCCTAATTTTTAATCCAAATAACTTTTTAAAAGCCCCAATTTTGTAATCCAAACTATAATTCTTAACGTAAATCTTTTAACTTTCAAAATGGGAAAAGCAAAGCAATAGATATTAGAGAGAGATTTACAAATTTTGGCAATTCAGAAAGAAAGAAAGAAAGACTTACATTGTGATTAGGATAGAGAAAAGAGAAGCGAGATCAGATTGCTACACTCCGGTCTCTAGTTTTCCCAAATTTTCAGAATTGTAGAAGATGCATTCTTTGGAAAAAAAAATTCACTCCAAGAATATTTTTTTGTTAGCCAGAGTTTTGGTGAAGAGATGACCAGAAGACAACTTGTTTATATGTTATATGGCATCATGTACAACTTGTGTGAGGGTAGTTTAGTCAGTTCATGTCAAAATTTGAGTTCAACAGAGGTTGACTTGTGGTTAGAGGCAATTTGGGGACCAAAATTGCATATTTAAACAACTTGGGGACTAAAAGCAAATAATCAGCTTGTAGGTGGGACTATAGTTAAAATTTAGAAACTGCTAGAGACTTGCAGAATTTTATCACCCAAAAAACTCTCTAACAAGTTGGACCACCCATTAGGGATACGAAGAAATTTGTATCACACAAAAATTGAACGTCCTGGACTTCAAAATAACTTATAATAAAAAAGAGTAACAAGATTCCCGTGGGATTTCATCACCCAACTGATAAGTATACCAGACCGGGGTACAAACAGGGGTTCATAGGATACAGCCCCAGCCTAGCACTGTGAAATACTGGTTGTAGGTTTGCAATGTCACCGTTCTGAGTGCTGACATACAATAAGGTGACTCGCTCGGGCATGAGGACCGAATATCTACTTTAAACTGGTACTAGCATAGTGGCACAGGGGAGTATAGGAACCAAAGCCTTTTGCCATCCTGCCTATTTTTAAACAAAGAAGAATATAGGAGAAACCTAATTATTACTTCTAAAAATATTAATATGCTACAGTCTAGGTTTGACTGATTGTTTACTGCACAGGGTGGCGAACTTTATTGATTATTAGCTGTACATGATCAATTGAACACGTGGAGGAAAACAATTAAGAAGTTTGCCAGAACCTTTGCCCATTTACGGCCCACCACCTCAGCCTAAGCGAAGAGGGCAGCCTCCTTACCTAGTTAATACAATAGAGGACTTAGGAGCCCTAGTTTAGGAGAAGAGTGATCCATCTCGACTTTTCCCAATTTTGAAGGAGGGTCATCCATCAAGAGTTGACCCAATTGAAATTGTTGTTGAGCTAGAAGTCGATCCCCCAATCATGGCTACCACCAAATATCTTAGGGACTATTGCACCCTAGTGGTGAGCGATATGCCTTCGTGTATCATGGTACCATCCGTCACAATAAACCATTATGAAATCAAGCCTAGCATGATCCAAATGTTGCTTACATTTTATGGGATTGATTCTGAGTGCCCTTATAAGCACGTCCACGAGTTTAAGAAAATTTGTGCGCTCTCAAAATATCAACATTTTACTGAGGATTCTGTCCGTTTTTGTTTATTTCCATTCTCACTAAAAGACAAGGCGAGTCTCATTAGCGCCTGCATCTATTAATTTATGGGACCAAATGGAGACCAAGTTCAAAACTAAATAGTTTAAAATGGGAAAAACCCCCGCTCTTAAAAATGTAATTGTTGAATTTACTTAAAATGAGAGTAAAATGTTTTACGAGGCATGAAAGAGATATAAAAATCTTCTTTCACAATATCCCAATCATGGTTTTGAGAAGCAACATCTAGCCCAGATCTTCTATCATGGAAAATCCTTTAAGAATCGTTATAGGCTAGAATCCATGCATAGTGGCAAATTCCAGGACTTGAACCCGATAGAGCTTATGAGGAGTTTGAGACATTGGTTGAGAACTCTCATCAGTGGGATTTTGATCCACATAAAAATGCTCGTATAACAAGAAAGGTGGCTTATGCGAAGTGAGTGAGGGAACGGCCATCAAATCCCAATTAGATACTCTTACCTAAAAATTCGAGGCTATGGCTATGAATCAATCTAAGGGTAGTATGAACCAAGTTCAGCAACAGAGTTGCACCATTTGTTATGATGTAACCCATGTGACTCAAATATATCTCATGTTCAATGAAATGAATGACAATCAAAAGCAAGTGAATGTTTTAAATAATACCTACAAGAGGCATTTTAACCCATACAATCCAACTTCGCAGAACCACCCAAATTTTTCGTGGAAGAACAACCAACCCAGTTCGCATTTTGGAGAGCCACAAACCTCAGGTCATAATTTTTCTAGGAATCCCCTTTCTCAATCATATCCTTAAGCATCTCAGCAATCCTTTCAGTCATCCAAACAGTTTTCACCCGCTCCACCCAAACCATCTTTGGAAGATACCCTTGCTCTCTTCATGCAACAATCAATGGAAAGTTAAAAATAAGCATTACAATTTCAGCAATAAATAATGTAATTCCAATAATAGACTTTGGTGAATCAAAATTCTACATCCCAATCAATCTCTAATATAGAGACTCAGATAGGACAATTGGCAAAAATATTGCATGAGAGACCACCAGGCAAGCTACCTAGAAAACATGTATCTAATCTGAAAGGACCATCGGGGTTTGATTCTAGTTCAATCCCAAAATAGCTTAATGCCATTACCACTCTTCGAAGTGGTAGACAAATTGATAACCGAGTTGAAATGACTAGCGTTGAGCCAGCACAAGTTTCTATTTAGGATGAGGTAGGTATAAGTGAACCAGTTGTAGTGAGCAACCATGAACCTTCTAAGAAATCTAAGGAGTTGGTAGCAAGTGCTAACATGAGAGATATTATTAAGTTAAAGGAATATTTATCCCGAGAGTTTTCTATGAAGAACTTGGGTGCTGTAAAACAAGTTCTTGGTATGCGTGTTATACAAGATAGAAAGTGGCGAGAATTAAAGTTATTTTAAGCTGAGTACATCGACAAAGTACAGAAGCGGTTTAATATGAATGGTTCTAAGATTGTTAGTACCTGATAAGCGCATTATTATTACACTTTTCATACACCCAAATATGTATGTTGGTCATCCAAAATATTTTTCCTGGGATATTTGATTTTTACTCATTTCAAAATGCAATGAATTTATAAATACAATTTGGTAAAAATGAGGTGAACGATTATTCGGGCGTTCTCGGGATTTTGAATTTTGAAAGAGAACCTTTTTCAAGGATCATTCATCTTAAATGCTTAATAATTCACATCCATGATTTGTACTCCCGTTTCTTATATGGCTTCATCAAAGTTTGGGGGTAGATTTATCTGACTGAAGATGGTAAACTTAGTGCTCCCTGTGAGGTAACCCAAGTCACATTCAGGTCAGAAATTTTAATTATCCTCTTTCATGTATTTGTATGTTCTCAAACATTGATGACAATGTTTTATTTAAGTTTGGGGGTAGAAAAACCATTTTTAAACACTTTTTGAATAAAAGTGAAATAATGATACTTTGGTCATTTATGATATGCTTGTGATAAATTTCAACACTTATACTTACTTTATTTTGGCACAAATATTCTAATTACAAAACTTTGAAAAAACTTGAATTTTTACCAAGTATACACTAAAATATTTTGATTACATCTTAAGTTAGATGTACTATCTCTTTATTAGCGACAAATTCAAATTGACTTGGCTTATTTTAAGAACTTGCAGTTTAATGTAGTTTTACAATTAATACCTTCAATAAATTTTTGACCAGTCTACGGAAAACATAACAACTATGTTATGAATAATTTGCTCCTAGGGAGACAATTGCCAAAGAATAAGTTCATTCCTAAAAGAAAACCAAATTCGTTCTAAAACGTTCACGCTGTAAGGCATATTCAAATAATTAAGAACTGAAAGAAGAAAAATTATCACTAATCTCGAGTATGACCATGAACTATGTTAGATGAGTATAAAACAATATAACTGGTGAGTATCCTGAGTCTGGGTCATGAAGGGTACCGTACCCGGACAACCTTAGCCAACTGGCAGGGATTGTCGACCGAAAACTCCTTATCATGGATGTTACACTAAGAAACAATGTAATGAAAAGAAAAAAAAAGGCTTACAAAAAATGAAATTCTAGGAAGACGAATTGACTAAGGTACTTGCCGAACTAATCACTGAGTTTATTCCAGTAAGTACTAGACTACCAAACACTGACTCAATTATTCAAGACATCGTATTACGAAATAAAACTATGTCACTATACTCAAATATAGCTAAGAAAAATATTTGAATCTATTTTTAATCATGAGGTAGTATCTTTAGGTTCGGATATGTGCATGCCATTATAGCGTGTACTTGGAAGAATAACAGGTCTTAATAAACTTTGTGTCCAAATATTTTGCCATAAATAAGTAATAATAAGGTGACAAGAAAAGAGTTGTTTGTTATCTAGAATTGTTGGAATGTCATTATCAACTTTTGTGGGTATAGTCACTGCAAACCCTTACGAGACAATACTCGTCCACTAGAGTAAACTGGGGGTTTAATGGATTGTTGCATATGTTAAATGCAATAGTGCTCCCTGCGAAAGTAGATTTTATATTATTTTACTCCGGACGAGCAAAGAGACAAGTTTGGGGTATTTGATATGCGCATTATTATTACAATTTTTATACATCCAAATATGTATGTTGGTCATCCATATTAAGTTTAATTGTGTGATCCTAGACATTTATTTGGTTAATTGCAGTTATTGAAGGTTAAAACTAAAATTAGGTACTTTAACTTAAATAAGAGCATCTCTAGCAGCTCTCAGCACAGGGTTACTTTTATCTCAGTCATTTAGTCAGTTGGAGAGGTAAAGAATGTACAGGCTTCGGTGAGCCATTTTTTTTATAGTGATCAACCAAGTGGGGGACAATTGATAAATCAAGAAAAATGTGTGTTTCGCCGATTTTATTGATAGCCGAAAATGAAGACCATGATTTCATGCATGCCGTAAATGTTGAAGTTATATGATGCTTTGTAATAAATGTTGCAACTATTTTACACTATGCAAGCTATTCACATATTGACAATAATACATCTCTTTTCCATATAAAAGGGAGCATCGATTCCTTTGAGAATTATCTCTTATCTCTTATCTCTTATCTTTTATCAATTATCTTATATCTGGCTTCGAGAAGCAATAGAGTATCCATTTACTATTCAAGCACAGTCTCTTTCTCACTCTCTCACTCTCTCTTTTTCATTACTACAAGTTTAATTACTGTAATATAATGCAATGAAGTCCAAAATGAGTGGCTAATCCCCTAGTTATGGCTAGGATATGGCCCCTTCCTAGATGAGTATTAGAGATTAATATTAAAATATTAATTTTTTCTTACCTCTCCAACTTAATTCAAGAATTTAATTCCTTGATCAAAGGCTTAGCTCCATGTCAATAAATTAAATTATCAAATCAAAGAAATTAGAAGAAGCAATAGTTAAGTGAGATTTTCTCTGATCTCCACTACCTTTTCAAGTACACCCCTATCTGCTTAACCAAAGATTTAGGGGTACATCTTATAAACATGATATGTGTCATAATCAGAACATACATGGGTGGAGCAACTAGTGTTTTAATCATTTCAATAATGCTCTGATCGAAAAGGGCTAATCTAAAGGATTAGTATTTTTCCTTTATTGAATTTACCTTTCTTTTTATACTTATTTGTAGACAATCTAAAATTAATTGATAAATCGGCCTAGATTAGGTTATTTACATCAAACACTTTTTGTGGTATGACCCCCGACTACTTATTAATACAACGGGAAACCATCCTTGATTGGGGTATTAATAGAGCTAAAAAAGGCATTGATCAATTGATGTCGTTGCCAGGGAGTGCGACGGTGCAAAGGACCTTATCAAATACCAATTTTTCTTTTCTTTTCTTTCTTTTTTTCTTTTTCTTTCAATGCTACAGTAATAACTTTTGCGCATCGTTAGTTCTCGTTATGCTCTGTATTCTCTGTCCTTAAGGTGATAGTTAGCTTAAGTTTTAGAGAAAGGATTCGCACGCCACACAGCTGTGACAGTTTCTTGCTGAGGTAAGACATTTTTAAAGGCAAAAAATGTATAAGTGATAAAAAAACTGATGATGTGGACAACATTCAAAACATTGCTCTATCTTCCTTGGACCCCTCTTCCCCTCTTATCTCACTTCACTCCTACTCTCTCAAATTAGTCTATCACTCACTCTTTCTCTTTCTCTCGGTCTTCCATCACCATCATTTTCAGAGATCACCTGCAAGGACTGAGGTGCAAGAGTGGTTCTCATACACCTCCAGATAGAAGGTAGTTGTCCCTCCCTCAAATCAGCATTTTTTTTTCTCTCTCTCTCGTTCTTCAATCAAAATTATGGGGACAATGATAAACAAAATAAATCATTTTTCCAGGTAGTAGAGAGGTAGAAGTCGTTGTTCAGGGATTGATAAGTAGTTAAACAAAATAGATTATTTGTCCAGATACTTGAGAGCGATAATTATCTTTGCTCTGAAAGAGTTTTGGGTGTTGGAATTGCAATTTATTAGTGGTTCTATCCAGGTGTTTCCCAATTATGAATGATCATTTTTAGCCATTTGTAATTAGGTTTTATCATTCGCTTCTTCTTTTTTGAAAATTGGGTAACTATGTTTACTTTCTCGCGCAAAGCTGTGAAGTCTTTTTTTGTTTGTATCTAAATCCAGAGTTTTTAAAATTTTACCAACAAATTAGGATGTATCCAAAACATTGACAAATATACCCCATAATGTCAGGGATATAGCTAGGTGTAATTGCCAATTTATTGATGTATCAAAAATTGTTGTATGGTCTTATCTGGTATATTTGTCGATAGCATTGTGTTTCGACAATGTCTACAATTTGTTTTAACAATACATGATAACTATTTGTCGATACATAATGCGTCGACAATTTGTAGTGCGATATTACCAGGTACATTGGATACTTTATTGTCGATTACTGCACAAATCGACAATAGTTTTTGGGAAATTTACGCAATATTTATCGACATATGCATTATCCAACAATAACATTCAGTGACTATTTTCCCTAGTGGTAATCTTTATTTCTTTGTTAAGTAGGATGGCACCAAAGGGAAAGATACCCCTAACAGCCTCCTTAAGGAAAAGGCTAAACTCAGAGAGAACAGATCCTACGCATCTGATTTATAACAAGCCTTCATGTGTTCCTGCGAAAAGAAATAAAACAACTTCAGGTAGGGGAGAACAAGTTTCTACTACAAATGAGGGCCTCAATACGGGGCGATATGGATATAGCGGCAGGTGGCAATGACCCAATTGGTTTTTTGAGTGTACTATAAGTGAGACTCATCAAGAAGATGAGGATTTGGAAACCTAGTTAAATAAGAAAAATGTAGAAGGTTCTAATGATTCCCAAGGGGAGTCTATAGAAGACTCTAGTACAGATGATGAACGAGGTACTAATAAAGTTCTTGCTAGCGATAGCTCCCAATTTGAAGCTTTTATGAATAATCTAGTCGAATAACAAAGTACTATTGGATCAGACGAAGAAAGTAGCGGTGAAAATAACAACAATAAATCAGATAGTTCAGAAATAGAAGTTGATGAATATAGTCCTTGGGAAAGTATCAAAACCAATTAATGTAGTTAATTTAATCCCAATTTCACCACCTCTATCTTTAATTTAGAGAATGATAAATTATATTGAATTTGCAGGAACTGGGTTGTTTACGGGTATTTCCTCACAATCCTTGTTGGGATATTGATATGGAGATTGAAAATATTTAAAATCTAGTTAATCTACAAGAGCCATATCTTATAAATACTACAATACAACTTTGATTACAGCTTTCTTCGAGCGTTGGCAACCTAAGACTAATATTTTATATTTTAAATAGGGCGAGATTACTCTAATGTTAGAGAATGCTTGGAGGTTAATTGGATTAAGAGTTGAAGGTGATGTAGCAATTGTTCAGGGTAAATGGGGAGCAAATAATGTGAAGCAAGTGTTTAGAGACTGTTTGTTTCAAAGTGATCAAGTTTACCATGATATGAAGGCTGGAGGGTAGGGAATATCTCTTTTACTTGTGAAGATTGCGAAAAAAAATTGCATACAAGCTTAAAGGCAAAAATTCTAAGGACAACGAAGAAATAGAGATTGGTGAGTCATCTTTTTCATCAGAACCCGTGAGTTTGTCTTCTCGTGCAATTGTAAAAGTATGCATGCTTTATGTTCTTGGATCTTTTCTTTTTCCTACCAAGAAAGGGGCAGAAGTGTCAGCCAAGTATTTAAACTTTTTTGAGAACAAAAACTCAGATATTATATGGTCATGGGGAACGGCCGTCTTGACACACCTATATTACAGTTTAGGTGATGCTTCGAGAGTTTATGGTAAAGCATTTGCATGTGGTACTACATTGTTAGAGGTGAGATTTATTCATCCATTATTTTATTTTGTTGTTGAACTGTTGGTATTTGTACCTTTTTATTCAAGGTTAGTTTTCTTACAGTCCTTGATATTCAAACATTTCCCCAAGTTGCCTGGCATTCCTAAACCCAAGCATTCTGGTACACCTAAGTATTGTAAGAGGTGGTCTTGGTCTAGGATGACAACTGAAAGAATATGTGAGAAAGCTTTAAAGATGTTTAGGAAAGTATAAGCTTGAGGATGTAAGTTTAACTTTGATTCAATCTTTTTCTTTTATAGTCTTAAAGGTAGGAATTTGATTTTATTTACTAATATAGATGTCATATGTCATTTATTATCTAGGTCGTGTGGGACCCGTATTTAGAAATGAGGAAACATACACCTTCATTCAAAAAAATCACTGATTTTACGGGGTTGCTTGGTAGTCCTGAACACAAAGAGCTGTACTATCTAGACAGAGTACAATAACAGTTCAACCGAAGGCAAACTGTGCCTAGAGTTCCAATATATCCTAAGAAGAGCAGTTTGCATTTTGCTACTATACCATGCGCATACAAGTTCAAGTATGAATGGGAGGATCTATTCTTTGAACCTTTGGTTGACTATTTTAGAGTTTCTTAGCATGTAATTTTCTTTGGAAGTTAGCTTTGCCTTCCCTTCTTTGTTTGTTCTCTTTGGCTTTTATAAATTCATATCTTTTGCAAAAAAAAAAAGGGAGGATCTATTCTTTGAAGGGAAATGGAAGGAATATATAATCCTGATGAGAGGAAAGAAAGTATATGATGGATTTCCTATATGTAGTCGAGGATGCTTTGAATGGTTTAATATTGTTTCATTCACCAAGCTATGTCTAGATGTTGTTAATCTTGACGTAAATGATGAGGTAACCAAAAAGGGGGATATGGGTGTTGTTGCACATAGTAAAAACATGAGTATATGATTGTCGTTATAGTGTTTGGGATAGTATCTTTTTTTTGTTATGATATTAGCCTATAATTTTTTACAGGTTGAGGACCAAGTTCTTCTTCGTTGTAATAATGAAATTTGTTGCTTGGAAGAGGATATCTCCAACTAGAAGTCTGAAGTTAATTCCCTAAAGTTAGCAAAGGAGGTGGAAGACCAGGCCAAATCAGAATTGGTTTGTGCATTGGAGTTGAAGGTGTGCCACCCACACCCCTTCCACCCCCCCTCCCTTTTCTTGCTAACCCACATTGTTTTTTGTTGCATTAGAGATTGGTTCTTGACAATTAAAAGACTTAGCCCTATTGTTGTATTGGTTGGTAGTCAGTAATTACTGTCTGTTAATAAATGCCCTTCTGTCGACTAACACAGTAGTCGACAATTAAGGCAACTTAGTTACAAAATATTGTCTCATATGCAATGGTCATCGACATTTAATTCGTGTGTATATGCACTTTTGTCAAATTATGTAGTACTCGATAATAGATATTGTTCATAGATGCCATAAATGTGATTAGTGACCCTAACCATACATGTTTGCCATCAGATATTTGAGTACAGTTCATTGAGAGAAGCAAAGGAGGTGGAAGACCAGACCAAATCAGAATTGGTTCATGCATTGGAGTTGAAGGTGTGGACACCCCTTCCCCCCTTTTATCTTGCTAACTAATAGTTTTTTGTTACAAAATATTGTCGAATATGCAGTTTATCAACAATATTATGATGTTGAAAAATTGTCACTTGTAATGGTCGTCGACAATTAATATATGTACAATTTTGTCAAACTCTGTAGTATTCGACAAATTTAAGAGTAACACACGCTAAGCATTATCGTATATGCAGTTCAATCGACAATTTCATAACTTCAATAAATTATTTTGTTACTATTCAAGACAGTTGAATATGATACTTTGAGAGAGGCAAATAATAAATTGGAAACATACCTTCTAGTGAAGCAAGTGGTCGACTCAATTTATGAGAAAGATTACAGCGAGACTATAAAAAATCTGATTGATAAGGTATCTCTAGTTCTGTTCTACTTTAGTTCCAAATGTTTTAGCATTCCCTTCCTTCTGTGTTATTCATAGATGGCATAAATGTTGTTAGTGACCTCAACCATACATCTTTGTCATCAGACATTAGAGTACAGTTCATTGAGAGAAGTAAATAAAAACTTGGTAGAAGATGTATTAAAAAATTCTGAATTGAATAATTCACTTGAAGCTTTGCAGCTACAATTAAAAGAAAAAGTAAGTACTATGAATGCCAAGCATAAACAAGTTCATTCACAATTATTCACTTTTTGGGTTGTACTAATTTATGATTTATAATAGTTGTTGGAGTGCGAGAACCTGAATATTACCAATGATAAGTTGATGGAAGGTCACTGGATGATCTGTCCACTAATATTAGGAACACCCCAGCTAGCATCGATCCTTCAGGACATCCTATGCTCCCTGCTGACAACGAGCAAAAACTTGCCTAACGACCCTAGAGGCACGAAAAACACAACCAGTGGCGGCAGGCGTTAGCCCTGCCCATGTGGAGATGTAGAGACTACGACCCCAAAGGGATACCTTCGGAATTACACAAAACACATGAGCAGGGGAACCCTTAGGTCAAGCCTTCCCTATAAATAGAGGTGGGAAGGTAACCTAAAAGGGGATCTTCTTCTTCTTCCTTGCTGAACGTTTCCTCTTCCTTTAAAGAGACATAGTTTAAGGGGAGATACCTGGAAAGAGTTGAGTGGTGCCCTCCTCCAGCAGAACGTGTCAAGACCAAAACGATTATACACTTATTATCGTCCCCGAGATGAATCACGGAACTACAATCACTGTGCCCATCTTGTCTTTCATAGCAAGCCAGACTCCGTAGTATACTTTAGGTGTCCAACCATTATCCAATTTATTCCCTGCCAACACCTATTCCTTAAATGCATCAATAACAACTCTATCCATATGCTTATTCTAGTTCACCTGAGGGGCTCTACTTCCTTGACCAAATTTTAGAGGCATGATCACTGCAAGAAACCCCCAATCATAAACCCACATTCACATATTGTATTCAATAAACCCATATTCAACCATATCAAAAAATCCATAATCACAAACCTACATTCAACAAACCCACAATCACATACCCACATTCAACAATCCCACAATCACATACCTACATTTAACAAACCCACAATCACATATTGCATTCAACAAACCCACATTCAACCATATCAAAAACCCATAATCATATACCCACATTTAACCATGATTATCAATACTAGAGTATAATTCACAATCACAATAGAGAGATAGAGAAAGAGTTTGTTACCTATCAAGTCATGGGAGATGAGAGGCTGTCGAGTCGTAGCAAAAGCAGATGTCGAGGAGTGGGAAAGGAGAGGCTTCTAGCGAGTGGAGAGGAGAGGATATTGGAGAGATGAGAGGGAGGCCGTTGGCAAGAGGAGATGAGGGTTATTGGCACTGTTAGTGAGAGGAGAGGAGAGGCTGTTGAAGGTAGAGAGGCTATTGGTGAGAGGAGAGGCAACGATGGGTGGTGCTGGGGTTTGGGGAGCTGTCGGGGGTGGTGGGGAGCGGCGGTGCAATGGAGAGTGTTTGATTTGGTCGTGGGTGAGTGATCGATAATGAGAGAGGAGAGGAGAAGGTGAGGGATTTTTTTGTTTTTTTGTTTTATATTGAAAAAGGCTAAACCAAATGTTGTCATTGCTAAAGGAGCCAAACCAAATGTCAAAAGAAAGTGATTATGATGACAGTGTGTGAACAACGAAAGTCAAACTTTGGAAGCATAATTTACCCCAAAACAAGGAATTTTGTTTCTCGGGGGGGGGGGGGGGGGGGGGTTGCGAAGCTGAAAGTGCAAAGATTGTCTCTAAACTTCACACTTTTGGCACTGTAATGGCGGATTTTCCGATGGGATGATCCTGACCAATACTTTTAGTAAAGAAGAGAAAAATAACTTAACAAATGCACAACATTTTATATGGAAACTCAGAGAAACTGAGAAAAACCACGACCTCGGTGAGGGTTTTTGTAGCAAAAATCAAGTTGCTAATTATTACTAGTTTGTGAGTATAAAGAGGTAAGAAAGATAGAGTGGTGATTCGGGGGATCTACTTACTTGATTTTTGCTACAAAAACCCTCATCGAGGTCGTGGTTTTTCTCAGTTTTTCTGAGTTTCCACATAAAATCTTATGCATTTGTTAAGTTATTCTTCTCTTCTTTACTAAAAGTATTGGCCAGGATCATCCCACCGAAAAATCCGCCATTACAGGCACCTTTTTAAAAACCTTACTAAATCTTCTAATTTTTTTATGGAAGCTAAACACACCAAAATTGAGAAATTAACTTCACTTCTCACCACTTCTTAGGGTTGACCAAAAAACAAACAGGCCCTAAGAGAGAATGGAAGTAACAACGAAGAAGATGGAAAGTTTTCGTTCCTCTTGTAAAAGATGGAAAAAATGGCTTGAGTAATTCATGGAAGAAAGAAAAGTGTGACAGTTTAAGAGAGGAGAGAGAGGTGTTACTATCAAGATTAGGTGACTATTAGAATAAGAAAAAACCTAGTTAAGTTAAGAAATAGTTTACTATCCTTGAGATTCATATAAAATATGATAATTTTTTCTATTTTCTTCAACATACACTCACATTAAGAACAGGTGTGCCCATAACAGTTTCCAAACTACATTATTCAAATTCCAAAATCACAACGATTTTTAACGGTGAAGGAGAAATCAACACTTGGAAAGAACCAGACAAATAATAACACGGAAAATGAATTAGTTACAAGACTTCTTAAACGAAATTGAAGAATATTTGTGGTCTATTACCATAGATCTGAGGACAATCTGATTCCTTGAAAAAATGTTGGTATATATTGAAACATCCATAATTGGTATTGGTTTCATTTCATGTTAAGTGTCAGCACTATCTCGTGGTTATTCATCGTTAGAGAGTGCACGTAGAATGACTACAGTTAAACTGACACTGAATAGGTACGTTGGTTTTGTACCTCTTTGCTCAAATACTATAACCCATTATTATTATTTTGCAAAATAAACAAAAGAAGTGTTTTTATTTTATTTTATGAAAATAGGTTTCTGTTCGAATAGACTTTTGCTCATTTCGAACAGAGCACGGGATTTTCAGTTATTAAAGGCTTCTTTTTTATTTTAAACTTTACCTCTTCCAAAACCAATTTTAGGGCTTGAGATATTTTGAAAGAAGATGGAATTAAACGAGATATTCAATAAGAATTAACCCCTCAAGTTGAATTGATCTATAATTTTGAAAACCTAATTCCAATTTTAGATTTTGTGAGTTTGAGGGATTCAAGCTTTGAAGCTTTGGTGCATGATCCAATATGTTAGCAAAACGAGCAAACCCCATAATAATAGATACAAGTTTGACTACTATGAACTAATGTAATGAAATATTCTTGCTTGTCTCCACTAAATGATATAGACCAATGTAAATTTTCCCTTATATGAGATCTCTAGATGAGATTCGCAATAGGGATGTTTAGAGCAGCCATAACTGCCTGTAAAGTTTTCAATGTTTGCAGTCATTGCAAGGACACAATCAACATTGAGTTTCCCATGAAGTATAAATGTCCCAAGCCTCAAATAGGAAGGGCAGAAATTATGTGGTGTCAATAAGTCATTTTTTTTATGAACGCTATCCACAACAACAACAACAAATTTGTTTGAAGTAAGTTTGATCTGTCAATACTACTGAACATTTTGAAAAGATTAGTATTCACCACTCAGAAAGGCAATAAGCTTCATCTACTACAACAAGTGATATACACGGTAGACCCCCAATTACATATAGAAACCCCACATTTAAGAACCTCTCGTGACATGGACCAACTTAAACACAAGCTTGGTACATGCGGCACTCAAGGCACGTGTCTCATGTAAGCCTAATTATCTGTCTCTTTTAATCGTCTTTTTAACATAATATCATATAAAATCATATAACATCAAGGCAACACAAATACTATACAAAGGGTCATTGCAAACTTCATTTCATTCATTTATCAACAATAATTACAAAACTTTATTTTCTTCTCGGGTGTATCGGAGTCATGTCCTCTACATAATAGTTATTAAGTAAATAGCTTACAACCAAAATAAAACATCAAAGTTGGAGACGAAGCGTACTCCCCCTTTTGGCTAGCCTAAACTTTACATAAATAAACGAAACTTTTTACAAGGCTTTATTACATCCTAAAGTTACTATTTACAAAATATAGGCTTAATCCGTTGAGGAGTCACACTCTTTCCCACTCAGCTTGGAGACGCCCTCGTCGACTTCTTCTTCTTCTTCTTCGTCTTCCACATCTGCCTCATCTCTTTCCTCTCTTGCTTGGCCTCAATCTTCCTGAGTCAAACTAGTAGGGGATGAGAATCTTGGTACTCCCAGCTGGCTCTTGTCTCTGGCATATCCTTCTACTTCACTAAGAACTCGTAGACTTCCTCCTTCGTGTCCGGGTCAACATAGGTCACTCTGTGAGCAAGAACACTCTCTGAAACTTAGTCTGGGATGACTGGCTTGAGGGGAACCTGAGGTCTGACGGTACTTCGGCTTGGATCTTCCTTGTCTTCGTGGTAAGGCTTTAGGGCGCTAGCATGGAATATTGGATAGGTGAAGCGAAGATGGGGTGGCAGTTGCAGCTTGTAGGAAACCTTTCCAACTTTTCCAATAATTGGCATCGGACCCATATACTTGGGTACCAGGCCTTTGTGTGTTCTATCACTTCGGTACTAGAGGTGGGAGGTCTTGATCAGAATAAGGTCTCCAACCTGAAAAGGATTTGACCGTCTCTTCTGATCTGCCCATTTCTTCATTCTGGCAGACGCTTTCTCCAAATAGGCCCAAGCAATATCAGTATTTTTTACCATTCTCTTGCAAAATGGTAGGCCCTCAGAATGTTTCCTTTATAACCGGAGACCACCATGTGCAGTATGAGGGGTTGTTGTCCCAGTAGTATCTCAGAGGGACTCTTGTTGGTTGATGAACTCTTCTACAAATTAAAGCAAAACTATGCTCATCCTGGAGTTCAGCCCAGTTCTTCTTCTTCGCTTTGACGAAGTGCCAGAGATATCCTTCCAACATTGCGTTGAAACGTTCAGTCTGACCAACTGATTGCGGGTAGTTACTGGTTGAGAAGTTGAGAGTAGATCCCAGTAATCTGAACACTTCCTTCCAAAACTTCCCAACGAATCTTGGATCTCTATCGCTGACAATGTCCTGTGGCACGCCCCAATACTTAACAATGTGCTTCACAAAGATACGCGTTGTTTCATCTGCCGGGTAAATAATTGGGGCTAGAATAAATGTTGTATACTTAGAGAATCTGTCGATGATCATGAGTATGGAGCCATATCCTTCAGTCTTAGGAGACCCGGAGATAAAGTCTAGGGAAACGTTTTCCCAAGGTCGTATCGGTACAGGAAGTGGTTCAAGCTGTCCAAGTGGCAAGTCCCGATCAACTTTGTCTTGCTGGCAAATGTGACAAGTTCGTGTATAATCCATCACTTCATTTTGATCATTGGGCCAATAGTAACCTCTATACAACAGGGATAGTGTTCTCCACCAACCTGAATGGCTTGCCCAAAGAGTGTCATGGCACTCCTTTATCAGCTCCCCTCTTAGTCCTATGAACCAAGGAACATAAATCCGCTGTCCCTTTGTATATAAAAGACCATCTTCTACCCAGAACTGTTTAGTCTTCCTATGTTTTACCAAGTTAATGATGACCTGGGTCTGAGGATCCACCATCAACCCTTCGCGGATCCTATCTTGGAAAGTGTTGATAATATGAGAGTAAGACTGTTCGGTGGCTATAAAGATGGCCACTAGAAACTTGAGCTTGAGATTTAAATCAAACTCTGCTAGAAACTTTTGCCAATGAGCCTGCTTCGATGTTAACTTCTTATATGTAAGGAAATGGCTTGACGCGCTATTATCGGTCTTCACTTGAACCTTCATTCCCAATAAATAGTGTCGCCATACTCGCAGACAACGCACAATAACTAGGAGCTTCTTTTGTTGTGTTGAATATAGCCTCTCTATATCATTCAACTTCTAATTTTCATATACAACTGGATACTCATCTTGTAACAACACTCTACCGATAGCATAATCAGATGCATCGGTATGTACTTTAAACGACTTGGTGATATCTGGCAAGGATAAGACTGGGTTGCTAATCACCGTATGCTTCAGATCGTCAAATGTTGTTTGACATTTCTCAGACCATGACCAAGATAAGTCCTTCTTAAGAAGATCCGTAAGGGGTACTGCGCGCATCAAATTTCCTTCGATAAACTTGCGGTAGTAGTTCACGAGGCCAAGAAAGGAACAAACTTTTGTAGCCTCCGTAGGAGCTCTCTACTCCTCAATAGCGCAGATCTTTTCCATCTCCATGCAGATTTGTCCTCTGCCAATAATGTGTCCAAGAAACATAACTGGTTCCTGGGCAAACGAGCATTTCTCTAACTTAACATAGAGTTGGTTCTGTCATAGGACTTAGAATACCAAATGAAGATGTTCAAGGTGTTCCTCCATAGTGTGGCTATAAATAATAATATCATCCAGGTATACGACCACAAACTTGTCAATATACTTCTGGAAGAGCTCATTCATAAGAGTACAGAATATTGCAAGAACGTTGGCAGGTCGAATGACATGACAAAAAATTCATATGCCCCATACCGAGTGGAACAGGTCATCTTTGGTCTGTCCCCGACAACAATCCTGACTTGATAAAATCCTGATCTCAAATTAAGTTTAGAGAAGTACTTCATGGATGTAAGCTGGTCAAATAAGTCGACGATGAGCAGTATTGGATACTTGTTCTTCACTGTTACCTTATTCAGAGCTCGATAGTCGACACATAATCGCAGACTTCCATCGTGTTTCTTCGAAAATAAGACTGGGGCACCATATGACACCTTTGAGGGGCGAATAAAGACTGATTCTAACAGTCCATCAAGTTGCTTACGAAGCTCTGCTAGTTCGGGCGGACTCATCTTGTACGGTCCTTTGACAGGAGGTTTGGTTCCCAGTACCAACTCGATCTAATAATCAATAGGCATTCGTGGAGGTAATACCTTTGTCAGTTCCTTCGACATCACATCCTTGAACTCATTAAGTACTTGTGAGACTTCCTTCGGCATGGTACTATGATTCTAATAATCCAGCTTTAACTGTAAGGTAGCAAGGTAAGTCAGCTCCCCTCGCTTCAGTCCCTTCTCCAACTGAAGAGCTGATAATATTCTGCCCTCATCTCTATACGTGGACATCTGTATGATTGAGGGATTGTCACCAAAAATTCTCAAGGAATTGACGAACGACATCGGTACTGCTTTGTGGTAGCGAAGAAAGTCAATTCCCAAAATAATCTTGAAATCATCCAACGTCACTGCGAGAAGGTTAACCTTCCCACTCCACTATCCCATCTTAACTGGAACCAACTTGGCAACACCATGTATCGGCATTGTGACAGAGTTGACAACTTTCATCCTGCCAGAATCTTTCACCAAATACGGTCCCAAATGATTCGCTTCCTGAATAGCTATAAAGTTATGGGTAGCACCTGTATCGACCATCGCCAAAGTGCTTCACCCATTAATACTGAGGTTTAGGTACATGAGTCCCTTCTTAGGCTTAGTCTCTGCTAACTGAGTGGTCACGACATTGAGCAAGTAAAGAGAACCCATATGAGTTTCGTCGCTATCATTTCACTGCGTGGTATTATTGGCTTGGTCTCCTTGCGACGTCATTAGAGCATTTAAGGCCGTCTTCTGAAGACACTGATAAGCTTTGTGATTCCCTCCACAAAGAAAATACTTCAAGTTCCCTGGACGCCCTTGGAACTTGGACGAGGAGGAAGCGCCACCATTATTATGCGGCCTGTAGTACTCCCTCCCGGAATTAGAACTCTAGGCACCACCCGTACTTGCTCTACCACTTCTGCTCTGGCCATGGCCTTGGCTTTGACATTGGTCTCCCCCACTTTTAGATTGGTATCCCTCATTCTTACCCTTATTGTAATTATAGGAGGATCTCGTTCTCTGCTGTGACTAGGAGTTAGACTGAGACTGAGTCGGTCGACATTCCCCCTGCATAGGAGTGCAGTCGATGATACACTTAGCGAAGGCCATTGCAGATACCAAATCTTGAACCCGTTGCCTTTGCAGTTCATTCTGGAACCATGGTTTCTAACCTTCCAAGAAACAGAACAACTTATTATTTTCAGACATGTCACGAATATCTAATATTAGGGTTGATAACCGCTTCACATACTCATGGATGTTGCATGTCTGCTTTAGTTATCTTAAACTTCTCTAAGCAATGAACCCAACATTCTCGAGTAGGAACTGATTCTTCAACTCTTTCTTCAAGTCATCCCATATGCTAATAATACCATGACCGCTCTGGATCTCAGTATACTCGGTGCGCCACCATAGTTTAGTGTCACCGGCGAGGTACATGGTTGTCATCGACATCTTTGCACCTTTGCTCTCATGCCTGACTACATTGAAGTACGTCTCCATATCAAAGAGGAAGTTCTTCACCTCCTTTGCGTCTCTCGCCCCCTCGTACACCTTGGGATCGGGGACCTTGATTCTGGACCGTTCTAAACCGTCGCCCAAAGGTGTTGGTTCACCAGTCCCAATAATCTTAACTAAAAGATTCACCTTCGAAGTTAGTTCAACCACCTGATCCAGTAGTGTAGCCATATTTCCCTCAACTACTTTTTCTAGCTTAACAAGACGTTCGCCCATATGGGCCTGATTATCTGTGAACCCGTCCAACCGTTCCTCCAAAGTTGTTACTTGATCAATAATCCCACCTAGAGCTTGCATCTTATACTTTAATTGGTTCAATCGCGTTCGGGTGTTCGGCCTGGGATTGACAGGTAGTCCTACCATCTGAGGGCCAGGGCCAGGGACATGGTCAGTAACATTGAGACCCTCCGCCATAGCAACAAGATCACTTTCTTACTAAAACGTAGCTCTGACACCAACTGACACGGACCAACTTAAACACAAGCTTGGTACATGCGGCACTCAAGGCACGTGCCTCAAGTAAGTCTAATTATCCGTCTCTTTCAATCGTCTTTGTAACACAATATCAAGGCAACACAAACACTGTACAAAAGGTCATTGCAAATTTCATTTCATTCATTTATCAACAACAATTACAAAGCTTTATTTTCTTCTTGGGTGTATCGGAGTCATGTCCTACATAATAGCTACTAAGTAAATAGCTTACAACCAAAAGGAAAAAACATCAAAGTTGGAGACGAAGCGTACTCCCTTTTTTGGCTAACCTAAACTTTACAGAAATAAACGAAATTTTTTACAATACTTTATTACATCCTAAAGTTACTATTTACAAAATATAAGCTCAATCCACTGAGGCATCACATCTCGGGTGAAACAAATAGCACCTAAGCATCCGAAGAAAAATAATAATTTAATGAACAAATACAAGAAAACCAGACAGAGCTAATAATTACATGATTAACTGAACTCAATCGTTATTACCTTTATATTTCCTTCAACCAGCTGTTGCATTGTTTGAGAAACTTCTTCACTCGTCTGAAACAACAACAACTACTCAATTAGATATCCCAAAAGAAAGATAGACATGTATAGAGAGAATCATTTTCAACCTGATTACCCCAAATAAGACCACCCTGAATCACATGAGGCAACTTCTTTAACTGATCAACCATCAACGCTACTAACGGACTCACAACCAAAGTTATCTCACCAAATATAAGTGCTGGCAACTGATAACACAAAGATTTCCCTGCGCCTATTGGCAACACAAGCATCGGTCGATTTCCCTCCTCTTCTCATTTTAGCATTTGAAATTCTCGCCCAGCTCAGCTTAACTCCCGTGCATTTTCATCAATATGTTGGCGACTTTAAGATCGCTTCGCTCCAGAACTCTACAACCATTGAAACTAGGGTATCTAAACTCTCATCGCTCAATCTCTTCATCATCATCATCTGATAAATTAGGGTTTCTCGATCTCCAAGAGGTCGAGACGATCCTCAACGATGTTAAAGCAGATGATGTGAAGGTGATTCCCGTTAATCAACACTGTGATTGGACCGATTTCATGGTGATTGCTACGGGAAGATCGACCTGGCATGTAAGGAACATCGCTCAAGCCCTAATTCATAAGGCAGGCTCGTTTACTTCAATCTTACCAATTAGCATTATTCATTTACAAGTTTGATTTATGTCGCAATATTGTGTTGTTTTTATGATTTGTGAGAGATTGGTAAATTATCTACCAAGATTTTGCGTAATATTGCACTATATATGATGAATGAATGGCGATACACTGTTCCGATAATTTGAGTTATGTGGTAAGAATCGAAATATCGAGTTCGGGTTGATATTATATAAATTAATATGGTGAATGTCCTATAAATTGTGTGAATTTGCCTAAATAATAAATTCCATCATGATGTATTGTGGCCTAAAAATGTAAAGTAAGGGGGTTTGTATATTACGATTCAATTTATGGTAAATGGTGTGATTATTATTGGCAAGTTTCAGCATCACTTTTGATTGTATTCCTTAAGTTGAAATCGGACCCTTAGTTGTTCTTGAGAAGTTACACGTGTGTATGGCCACTTATCAATACATGTTTTTACGGAGTCTTATCTACATTTTTGTGTGTGTTGATAGGTGAAGCAGAAACAGAAAGGGGCTGAGAGGATATTGTTGCCAAGTGTACAGGGACATGAAGGAGGAAAATGGATTGTCATTGACTCTGGTATAGGATGCACTTTTTTCTTTCTAACAGATTGTTTTGTTGTTTAATTTGTTCAATTTTTGTTTTCTGGTTTATCGAAATTTTCATCTTGTGTTTGATATACTGTAGGTAAGATAATTATTCACACTCTTGATGAGAACGCCAGAGCTTACTACAATTTGGAAAGTCTTTGGACGCAAAAGGCGTCATCGAAGGAAGACGATCAGGTTAGTTTAAAATTTCATGCAATATTGCAAATTTAAAGTCCTGAACTGCAATTGGTTGAATGTATTTAGTTAGGAAGAGTTGTATCGTGAATTCCGTCTTTGATAAATAGATTGCAATGTGAATTATGTGTAGTATAAATGTTTCATAGTCGTAGAAAATGATCTAAAAAGGAGATTTGAGCTTTAATTCTGCACCTGAGCGTAGAGCTTACGTATTACACTATTAGCTCGATTTTACGTAGATAATGTGTGTGACAAGCATCATTTTTTTTCTTGTTCTTAGGGGACAGTTTTATAAGGGGTTTGTAGGATATTTTTTCCAAGGTGGAAAGGCTTAAAACTTGGGTTTACCAATTGATAATCTGTTGTTATGTAAAGTTTTTTGGGCTAGGTTATCGGATATGTTGCCTAACAAGCTTTCAGTTTTAGATAGTAGTGAGGTAAACTTTGTATACAACACTAAACAAAAAAAGTCCAATGACCTGAATAGAGTTGGCTGGGGGAGTGAAAATGTGAGATAAGTAATAGGGTAATGTAAAAGTAATGCTTAGCTCTACCAATGGTCAGCAATTGTCTAAAATCTAAATCACCGGAATTGTGTTAGATCACTTACATTTCCGGTGTCCCAAGCCAGGCCATAGTCCTGTCATATCTGTGAAATGCTCATTTGAGTAATAGGTGCATTTTATTGGCGACTAAGTTATGCTGATATATAGTGGATGAGTTAAAGTTATGAGGTCAACTAGCGATTGGTGAAAATGGGGAGTGGACATTTGCGCAGTCATCTTGTATTGGTCTGCTAGAACCTTGATTTTTTTGGATCCGGTATGATACTTTAGAGGCTCTATGCTGGGTCTCCTATGCCATTATTTTGAAAATCTTTTTTGACCATCAGATTGTATACTTTTCACGTCGAAAAGTTTTCTTAAGTTGCTTGATTGAATAAATGTTACCTTCTTGGAGGAAAATAGATAATAGTTTTAAGGCTTGTATTTATTTGTTGGATCAGAAATTGTTTTTGAAACATAGTCGTGACTTTATCTTTCTCTAAGAATATCTTCAAACTGACACTAATTCCTTCATTCAGGAGGATCTGGACAAGGCCTTTGTGAAGATTCGTCCCAAGAACAACTCTAAGAAACCAGCACAGAAAACTGCTGCTTGATATGTGGACTGTCAGCCTCTAAAATGATGGTTTTTCTCCAGGCTTGTAAACATTTCTATTGTTAACAACATAAATGACTTTCGTAATTACTTTCCATTACGTAAACTTATCTATAAGCATGGCTAGTAAGAATGCTATTGTAGTTTATCATGTCTTTAGTTTCATGAAAGTACTTGTTGAGATAAAAGTTTCAAAATCTTAGAAGACTGAAAAAGTAAAGCGAAAATTGTGGTGGCTGTACCAGAGTATGATTTTTTCACATGTGTGCCTGCAGTGTTCAGTGAATTTAACATATATGGCATAATAACAAATGAGATTGTTCGAATAGTTTAGGGACCTAAGGAATTGCTGGAATTGCAGATCTATATCTTCAAGACAGATTAAAAAGTTCCTACATATGGTAAGAAAAATCTCGCGAGGATTTCACAGAATATGGTATTCACATGATTCAACTATGCAATATGGCTCAGCAACGCAGCTGATCTAAAATTCATCCTTTCGGAAATTACCCTTCTGTATAATAAAAGAGAAACATCATATTTGTTATATACCACCTAATTCCTTGAAGTTTTATGTAAAAAAGATTGGAAACATGAAAGAACGATAATTTCATGAAAATACATACCTCTTCTCTGGAAGGTTTAAGATTCGAGATTTAAGCTTACTTTTAGGGCTAATCTATTGTGTCATTGAGTAAGGTTCAACTGTGGCAGAATGTAGTACATATATGTTCATTAGGGTTGCATTAGTTTGAGTTGTTAACACATATCAGACATGATAAATAAGTTTTGATAAGCGCAACACAATTTTTGTGATTCACTGGCCGAGAATAAGCACCTTGCCATCTCTCTGATTCAGCAACTGAACAAATGAAACCTTATATACAGTATAAGTAGATAATTTAAGCTAGTAGTTAGCGCATCTAATTGTTTTCTATTTACTGAAAGATATGTGAATTGAGATGTTAAGAATGAAACTAAAAAGTATTGTTAAAGTCGGTTAAGTAAGATATTGGATGAAACTTTATATGTTTAAAGCAAAATTGGAAAAAGTTATAAGCCATTCTTCCACTTCTTCCACCTGTTCTCATGTCTACCTCAAATTTCTTCGGCTTTAGTGCTGCAGTCTAGATTGTATGAATGACTATCGTTTTAGTGTTGCAGTCAAGATCGTATGAATGACTATCGTTGCTCTCTCCCGAGCCATCATTTTTAGACCTCTCACCCCTTTACAATTCGACACGTGGACAAGCACAAAAGGCAAATAAACGGCAAGTTAAAACGAAAGTTGGAGTCCAAAAATCTCCAACTCTTTCTCTTTAAAGTTTAGCCCCTCTCCATACCACCATTCTCTCAAATCTCTCACTCACTTCAAATTTTAATTTTTTTGCATATACCTTCATCACATCTATGTATCAATTACTTCTAAAATGGATTTAAATAATTGTGGTATCAATGCAAAGTACAAGAAGTCAATTATAAATTAAAAAACTCTATTATAAATAGGATTAGAGGTTTTGTTGCTTTGTCTTCTAAATGATAACAATCAAAAACTACATTATAAATAGGTCCAAAAATGATGGCTCGGGAGAGAGCAAAAAAATTTCCTTTTCTTATTTTTGCTTTAAATATTTGGAATCCCCGTACTATGATTTCCCACTTGGTAATTTTGTATGTCGAGGGATTTGAATAACATAAGTCATGGTCAGCAACAACAAGTCAAAACTTGTTCCATCAATTTGAAAAGGAAAAAAAAAAAAAAAAACGTGGCCATACACACGTGCAACTTCTCAAGAACAACTAAGGGTCCGATTTCACCTTAAGGAATACAATCAAAAGTGATGCTGAAACTTGCTAATAATAATCACACCATTTACCATAAATCGAATCATAATATACAAACCCCCTTACTTTACATTTTTAGGTCGCAATACATCATGATGGAATTTATTATTTAGGCAAATTCACACAATTTATAGGATATTCACCATATCAATTTATATACTATCAACCCGAACTCGATATTTCGATTTTTACCACAACTCAAATTACCGGAACATTGTATCGCCATTCATTCATCATATATAGTGCAATATTATGCAAAATCTTGGTAGATAACTTACCAATCTCTCACAAATCATAAAAACAACACAATATTGCGACATAAATCAAACTTGTACCAATTCATAAGGTGATTTCTTTTGTAAATGAATAATGCTTAATTGGTAAGATTGAAGTAAACGAGCCAGCCTCATGAATTAGGGCTTGAGCGATGTTCCTTACATGCCAGGTCGATCTTCCCGTAGCAATCACCATGAAATTGGTCCAATTACAGTGTTGATTAACGGGAATCACCTTCACATCATCTGCTTTAACATCGTTGAGGATCGTCTCGACCTCTTGGAGATCGAGAAACCCTAATTTATCAGATGATGATGATGAAGAGATTGAGCGATGAGAGTTTAGAAACCCTAGTTTCAATGGTTGTAGAGTTATGGAGATAAGAGATCTTAAAGTTGCCAACATGTTGATGAAATTGCCGGGAGCTGAGCTGGGCGAGAATTTCAAATGCTAAAATGAGGAGAGGAGAGGAGAGGAGGGAAAACTTTTGTTGTGTGTTTAGACCATCTCAATAATGGATAAGAGACCCACCCACTGGAGTGTTGTGCCTGAGTAAATATAAGGGTAGTGGGAAATCTCGTTGGAGAAGTAAGAGTAAATATAAAGCAAAATGTGTAGCTGAAACTGATGGGGTCGGACTTTGTGAAGAAGCTGGTCTGGTTTCGGAGATCACACAGGAGAAAAAAAAGCGTCGTGAATGTTCAAATAATGATTCTATCTAACAAGCGGTATTGGCTGCTCGAGCTGAGTTGACGGATGAAAACTTGATAAAACTGTCAAAATTGACTCATGGAAATGATTCTTTTCGTGAGGGACAACTGGAGGCTATCAAGCAGGTGGTTGAAGGGAAATCGACTGATGCTTGTATTGCCAACAAGCGCTGGGAAATCTTTGTGTTATAGTTGCCTGCACTTATATTTGGTGGGATAACTTTGGCTGTGAGTCCGTTAGTAGCGTTGATGGTTGATCAGTTAAAGAAGTTGCCTCATGTGATTCAGGATGGTCTTATTTGGGATAATCAGGTTGAAAATGATTCTCTCTATACATGTCTATCTTTCTTTTGGGATATCTAATTGAGTAGTTATTGCTGTTTCAGACGAGTGAAGAAGCTTCTCAAACAATGCAACAGCTGGTTGAGGGAAATATAAAGGTAATAACGATTGAGTTCAGTTAATCATGTAATTATTAGCTCTGTCTGGTTTTCTTGTATTTGTTCATTAAAATATTATTTTTCTTTGGATGCTTAGGTGCTATTTGTTTCACCTGAGAGGTTCTTAAATGCGGGTTTTCTATCTGTACGTGTATATCACTTGTGGTGGATGAAGCTCATTGCCTTTCTGAGTGGTGAGTACTACACTTTTCGAAATGTTCAGTAGTATTGACAGATCAAACTTACTTCAAGCAAATTTGTTGTTGATGTTGTGGATAGTGCTCATAAAAAAATTGACTTATTGACAGGTCACATAATTTCGGCCCTTTCTATTTGAGGCTTGGGGCATCTCTACTTCGTGGGAAACTCAATGTTGATTGTGTCCTTGCAATGACTGCAACCACAACATTGAAAACTTTACAGGTAGTTATAGCTGCTCTAGACATCCCCATTGCGAATACTTGCATCTATTATTATGGGGTTTGCTCGTTTTGCTAACATATAATAAGACTTTGATATGATAGATTGAAAGATTTGACGAAGTTGGTGAATTCACCACCTTTAACGGAAGTTCGGAGTATCATTATATACTGTAAATTTCAGATTTGCCTCCATATCTTCATCTAATTATATGATAATATTATCTTACTTTTCACCCACAAGTGGTTAATGCTCTAGTTTAATCGGGGTTCAGCAGAATGCTTGCATTTTGAATTCTTTCCATGAACCCATGGGATCTTTCAAAAGGGCGTCCCATGGGATCTTCTGAAAGGGTGGAGTACTCGTGTCTGATTTTGACACTCCACATTAAAGACTATTGTAGTTTATTCTGCTATGATCTGATCATGACACTCCACATTGAAGCCTGTGATATAGTGTCCATTTTTGATATCAGCTACAGCTGCCGACCCGTCGTAGTTGTTGATTAAAGAATATATCTGCAATTTTCATGTGAAAGCGGTAGAATTTTTATTTATTGTTGATGGTGAAAAAAAAAATATGCCGTCAAACATCTGCGCTTTCTTATCTTGGGAATTAATTCCTTTTAGCATTAATTTGTTTGATTGAAAGGGACTGAGCAATGTCGTTTTCTTGTGCTAAGTAAATGATCTTTTTTTTATATTATGCAAGTAATGGGCTGCTGTATTCTTTGTTTAAATGTTTGGGGGACTTACTTCTGTAGATTATCTTTTTCTTCTTGCAGTCTGAAACTGATATTCTCAGCAAATACCTAAGCGATCACAAAATATCTGCAAAAGTCAGTATATTATTTCCCTAGCTGTGTGCTGTAAGTTAATTGCACTTTTAGTTTGCATGCGTGGTTGCTCTTGTAGTAATATCTGCACGGACTGTAAATCCCCATTATAGAGCTATCACAGTGGTATTCCTGCGAAGGATAGGAGCCACACACAGGAACTGTTTTGTTTCAACAAAATACGAGTGGTAAGTACCTTTTCCAGTTTTCAGTCTGAAATAATTATTCATTATATATAACCATATTTTATTTGTTTTTTTGCTGGGCAAGCTGGGGTTAGGCAAGGACCCCATATAGTATGATTTTATTGTATAGCTTTTGCAAGATCACATTTCGAGGATCACTTGGTCGTTTTGTTTTTTTTGGTGAAAGGTCGTTGCAACTGTCGCATTTGGCATCTCGTACTCAAGCTTCTATTTTATTCTATTTTTTGTATCTTTGGTTATTGAATCAGTGAGCAAACTATAAGATGTGATGGAGCATAAGTACTACCTGTTAGTACATGTGGTCTGCAGGCAGTATTTAAACCATTAAATTACCACCGCTAATAAGTCATGTATTGTAAATTTAGAACTCCCACACTATATATATCCAATATATTGGTCCGGTATAGTATACATCGAGTAAAATCAGATTCACCATATAAGACTGCGACATATCAGCAATATTTTTGCGATATATTAACTAACATATGAATATATTCTCTTGATTCATATAGCAATATATATTTAAATATCGGGATGGAGAAAAATATGATGCCCTTAAGTCCATGATACCACAAATAGGCCCTATTGTGTTGTAGATTTCACCCATCAATGCATCATATTAAGACAGTGTATTGATCATTGATTTAAAGGGCCTTTTATTTGTTCCCACCTAGAACTTCTGTCAATAAATTTGTGATTCCAACTATCTTAAAGTCGAGAAGAAACTTGATGCTCCCCAAAATCTTCTCAAAATGGATTTTAGGATAAATCAGCTTGTTAGTTTGATGTATGGTATAAAACTATCAAATCCTGCCCATGTTATTGTATTGGTAGTTGGACTACTTACTTGGCAGGTTCACCAGATTGATCAAGCCATATTACTTTCACTTTCATTTGTCTGAGTGAAAGTAATAAATATCATTATTTGCCCCAGCATCTTTAGTCCTTCCTAAATACAGGTTTTCGCCAACAGGTCATTCATTATAGCCTGCCTGAAAATTTGGAAGAATATGTACAGGTACCAGTGAAAGTTAAGAAATTATTTATTTTCTTTTGTCATTCGAAGTATGCCAAGCGAATTAGATTATGCTCATGCAGGAAACTGGACGTGCTGGGCGGGACGGTAGATTATCTTATTGCCATTTACTATTTGATGAAACAACATACTTCAAACTTTGTAGTTTTATGTACAGGTACAAACATTTTCTTACATAAATCCCGTAATTATGTGTTCTCAGATAGCCAAAATGTGTAATTTGCTCACAATAATGTGTTTCAGTGATGCTATTGATGAATATTCCGTCAATAAATTCCTTCATCAAATATTTAATAGTGCCACACAATCATCTGGAAAAATTTGCTCTTTAGTCAAAGATTCAGCATCTCAGAAATTTGATATGAAAGAAGAAGTCCTTGCAAAATCTTCATTCTATTGGCAATACTAGCTTATTTCAAGATAAAGTGAATCTTGGTGGATTCTTTGACCTTTAGTGTGGGTCATAGGCTTCTTGTTTTTTCCTTAAGAGAGCTTTGTCTTTGTTCATCTGGTGGCAGGTGATGCTCACGATTCTAACATACTTTGAGCTGGACGAAATGCAGTACTTGCGCCTACTACACCAACTAAGTGTTACTTGCACTTTGTATTTTCACAAGGTGAGGATATTAATTGTGTTTCTAAAAGTCAATTAGTTTATAGACATTGTTCAGAAAGTGGGTAATTTGGTTGCTGGGTTACTGCAGATATCCCCATCTTTGCTTGCTGGGAAGGATATTTTAGTTACAGAAATCCTAAAGAAGTGAGTTTGTTATCATTATTTGGTAATATCACTCATACTATGGGTAGTGAAACTTTTGATATTAGTACTTTCTGCTGATCACAATTTCAGGTTTGCAATTAAACAAGGACACTATACTTGTGGCATACCAAGTGTGGCAAATAGTTTAGGCATTACGGCCATTGACATGTTGAACCGGTTGCAAAATTTAAAGGTACGGTAACCCAACTCTTAAATATTGATAAAATCAGTGTTGGATTTCCGTCAATAACGTACTCATTTTCATCTGGCACCCACAAAACAGTTTCATGTTGATTACCATTTTTGTTGATCACATATATTCTGTTGATTACCATTTTTGACCTATCAACTTTTCTTTCTCTGTGTGAAAACTTAGTCCAAGGGAGAAATAACATATGAGTTGACGGGGCCAGCCTTCTGTTATACAGTTCTGAAGAACCCAGAAGGTTTCTGTTCTCTGGTGGTACAGATCACGAGATGGCTATCTGAGGTCGAAATTTGTAAGGTAAATGATGGCATTGCTATTGAATCATATACTATTGAAATTCATATTCCTAGTGCAGCTTTCTGTGCCTGAAAAGGCCAAAGCGAATGCATTCAAGAAATATTCGCTTCTTATTAGTGGTAATTTTGTATGAGCTTAAAAATTTACTGGAAGTGGAAATATCGATTTCCTTCTAATACAGACATGATATATTCCTAGTTAACTGATTTTGGGAATAGTAATGGAAAGAATAATCCCTTAATCATCTTCATGTGAGCTTAATGGAGCTGTCATATCCCTACCTGTAGCCCTTCCAATATATACTCCTTCACATGCTGGATTGATGCACTGGCAGGTCTTGCCATACATATTGTTAAACGTGCTGTAATTTATCTACACTTTAAACCTTGCTACTTTCATTTCACCCTTTTGAAATCTAACTATTTGAATGCTATTCCCAAATAGGTACATAAGCTGGATGAAATGTTCAATGCTGTGAGTTTTGCCGCAAAACATGCGAGAAATCAGCGGATGCTGCGGTACAATGCATACATCATGTTTGCAGAATAGGATATTGGACTACTTTGCCAAAGAGGTTGATCCATGTCGAGATTCCTTAAATAAGATGAGTCAAAGCAGGTGATGATTTATATACTCTTGTCTATTTTATGAGTTAGTACGCAGAAATTGAAGGAAATAAGAGAACTCGTACAGATCTTCGTAACTACATCTTAATTTTCCCCCATTATACTATTGAAATTTGAAAGTAACCACTTTGCCAACTAAATCCTTGGTTAGCTTTAGGGATAATAGACTTGCCCCTCAAAAAATGTAATGGCATGTGCCCTAATTGGTGGGAAGAAGGGAATGTTATAGTTGAATTTATATTAGACGTTAGATCGTATTTGAATCATATCCGAGCGATTGACTGCCCTGTCTATAAGCATGGCCTACTTATTTATAATTTTATACTGATACTGACACGACTTTTCATTTCAGCCCATTTTTGAGAGCAGATATAAAGGTCAGATATTACCCTTTAAGTTTATTCTTTTAATTCTGCCATTAAGTACGGTTATCCCTCTTTTCTTTTGGAGTTAATTTGTTTTTATTTTCTCCATCTTTTTTGAATAGATATTTTTGCAAAGCAACTCACATGTAAAGTTCAACCCCAGAGCAGTTGCAAGGATCATGCAAGGCATCTCCAGCCCAGCTTATCCTTCTGCAGTTTGGTTCATGTTCTACTTATTTTTCTTTGAATTTGAGAATGAACATTAACAACATTATTAGTAAGTTTATGGTTGAAATAAACTATCGTTTCCTGTCTCTGCCAGTAACAGTTCAAAGCTTTATCTTACATGCTAATCCCATTTTCTTCCTCATTTACAGGGGGAGATATTCAAAGATAGACTTCCCAGTAGTAATTGAAGCAGCCACCGCAGAGCTCATGAATGTTACTGGCAAGGACGTATTATAGATAGTGTTGTAACTGTAACCATAGAAAAACATTTGATCTAATATAGATAGTTAACAATTTTGTTTTATACTAATGTATTGGTATAGTAGAACTGTGTATCATTTCTGGCAAATGTAAATTATATTGTTATCGAGGAGCTAAAATCTGAGTCATGAATAAGTATGGAATTTTTAGACTGAAATTAACAGTTAGAAGCTCTGTCTGCCGTTAACAATTGGAAGCTCGGCTAAGATGCAAAGGCAATCGGTAGGAAGAAGCAACTGCTGTGGGAGATCTCCATAGTAACTTTAACATGTTAGATATTTATTTTTGAAAAGCGCGTTACTTAGGAAAAGCTCATCAAATACTAACAGAATACCCTTCATTTTAATAGATTGCAAATTATTATGGATAATTGGAAAATATTCAACATGGGCTAATGATTCTAGGATACATGGCAGACTATGTTACTCGGTGAAAGTGAAGCGGGTACAGAAAATGATATGAGAAAACAGAAACGGAAACATCCAATATTTTGTATATATGATTTAGAAACGGAAGCGCATACATGAGAGATGCGTCAATTGAAGCGAAATCTGAATCGAGTATTGATGCATAATCAAATCCGAACAATGAATTGAGTAAGAAGTAATAAAAATAAAAAGCAAAAAGTGATACTTTTAATAGTAGATAGTACTTTTTGATAGTAGAGAGATCAAAATACAAAGACAATACAATATGTTTCGAAGCTTCCTTTCTTAAGGAAATTTCATTATAAAGTAGCATCTAAAGATTTGGGGTTTTTTTTTTCTTTTTACTTTGTAGGTATATATTAGAGCATCAAATTACATATAAGAGCATTGTTTCACATTTGTTTCAATATACGAATTTCAAAAATTTCCCAAATTGAATAAAAAATCGCTTCGATATACGAATCACGCGAATCGAAAATCGAATCATCAACGTTTTCCAAACTGAATTATCAGCGTTTCCTAGACTAAATCACAGTCGAATTAAAACGCAAATCACATTCGTTTTTCCGACGTTTCTGAATTTGGGGAAACCGAATCGCACCCGTTTCTCAAACTGGTTTCTCATGAAACATTTGAGAAGAGGGAAAACGGGTTTCCCCACAACATAGATGATAGATAGTTCCAAATCTCGATAATGAAGTGCCAACTTGTTGTAGAAAACGCTGTGAACAAGTCGTATTGGAGAACCAAATATGAAGCCTAGCTTTTGTATAGTGTATAACCTTGCTTGTTTTAGTAAGAGGACTTTCTACACTTAGTAGGACTTATCCGTTACTTGAATATGGAAACCGTCCTTGAATCCTAAAATGGAATTGCTTACAATGTTTCCCACCTTGATGAACTTCCAACTGAAAGCATTAAGATCCCCAAAAAATAAGCCTTCGGTCGAAAACAATCACACGTACTCAAGATTTTGTTTATTTTCTTGTGACACTAAATGATTTATACCTGTACTTGGTGACAAAAACATGCAGAAAGACCGCCCTTAACACCTTGCTAAACTCTGACCCAGTACACGGCCTATTACCTCCTCCAAAGACTACGTAGTTCATTACGGTAACAGTTGATTTAAGGTCCTGCATTGCAGAAGAAGGATTAATAGATGTAATCCTACATGTAAAAAGGTTTTGGAGCAGCATGTTTGTTTGTATCTAAAAACTTACCTTTCATCGCCAGAGGTTAAATTTCAGTGAATCTTCATAAATGTTTGTTGAGTGATGAACTCGAATTATGTTCATTGGAGTTCGTGGGACGAACGAGGGTCAAAGAACGAAGGAAAATATCATTTGGATGATTTTTCAGTGTTCTATTCGAATAGCCTTTGTGTCTGTTCGAACAGAAGGGACAAAGACCTCTTTGTTTAAATAGACTTTTGTGTCTGTTCGAATAGAAGTCTCAAAACTTGTTCTTTCAGATAGATTGTGTCTGTTTGAATAGAAGTCTCGGAACTTGTTCTGTTCGAATAGACGTTGGTCTCTATTCAAATAGACTTTGTATTATCAGTTATTTTAGAAGTTTAAAGCTTGGACGTTAGCTTGCCTCGCGGTCCGTAATTTGAACCCTAACTCATGTAATGTCCTCCTAAGTATATACGGGATATTTAGTGTATTTCTTAGGTTATCTTTTGAAAGTTTAATCCAAGAGAGAACTAGGGTTTGTGAGATTCATTAAAGCTTTGAGGTAGCTTTGGAGAGATCGATTGTAACCTGTTTGATTATAGTGGATTGTTTACGGGGAGTGGTTTTTCATCCGAAAGGATGTTCCACTTCCCTCATCCGGGTAAATTTCATCTTTGTTATTTGTTTTTGTATTGGTTTATTTCTTATTTGGCGATTTTCGCGTTTCGTTCTTGTCGGAGAAGAGAGATTAGCTACCTCTATTCTCAACAACTAGTATCAGAGAATTTGGTTTAGAGCTTGTGTGGTAAAGAACGATGGCTGACGAAGTGAAATTGAAGATCACGAAGTTCAATAGTTTAAATTTTAGAGTGTGAAAGATACAGACAGAAGATTATCTCTATTAGAAGGATCTTGGCTTACCACTGTGTAGAATTGGGATGAAGCCGATAGATCATGATGCTGCAAAATGGGCACGCTTGGATCACAAGGCGCTTGAAGCAGTTGGGTTGGCACTATCATCTTAAATTCTACATATGATCTCCAAAGTTGGGACAATAAAGGAGTTAATGGAGAGGTTATCCTTTATGTACTCGAAACCGTCTGGGGGCAAATAAGGTACATCTAATGCGCCGTTTGTTTACCTTAAAGATGAAAGATAATGGTAGTGTACAAGCTCATATTAGTGAGTTCAATACAATTCATGCTTAGCTAGAATTCGTGAAAATCACTTTTACCGAAGATGTGATAGCGTAGGCTCTTTTGGGGTAGATACATGAGAGCTAAGAAGGGTTTATTACTGTAGTGAGCAATTCATCGGGGAAGAAAACAATTAAATTTGACACTACAGTCTCATTGATTATGAATGAAGAGAATAGGCATAAATTACATGAACCCTCTTCGAGTTCAAACGGTAGTGCGTTGAACGCCGAGAAAGAGGGAGATCTTATAGAAAGTGGCCAAAGAATGGAAGAGGTCATTCGTAGTCAAGAGGAAAGTCAAAATTCTCTAGTGCGTGTTAGACCTGTAGAAAGAAGGGTCACTTATGATGTAATTTTAATTATTCCAAGAAAGATCATGATGAGAAGAGAGATACAAAGAACCTCACTGAGGAGGTTAGTTATGATAAGGCTTTGCTTCTTTCGTGCGACAATATTAATGAGTCATGGATAGTTGATTTGGGTGCCTCATTCCATGCTACTGTAAACGTAGATTTTCTGCAATATTGTAAAAGGCGACTTCGGTACGGTCTTCCTTGCAGACAGGAGTGCGCGCAATATTATTGAAAAGGGAAACGTTAGGTTTAAGTTACCTTCGGAGACTATGTTAATTCTAAAAAATATGGGACTTACATCCAAATTGGGGCGTAACCTTATCTCGGTTAGCCAATTGGTGAATGATGGTATGTAAGCAACTTTGGTGATAATTTCTGAAAGGTCACAAAGGGAGCTATAGTAGTAGCTCGGGATTAAGGCAAATAACACTATATACAATGCAAGACTTAAAACTGAAGTGTCTTAGGTTGGATAACGGGGGTGAGTACTGTAATGACGGGATTCCCAACAACTACCTATATAAGCTTTTTCTTTTTCTTGTTATTAAAGTTGTTATCTATCTAGTATCTACTCTCTACCACAAGGCCCACAACATTAATTAAGGTTGAAATTTGAAACCCAAACAACCATTAATCATAGTCTCATACACCACTTTCTCTCTTTATTTTTTCTCTCCACTCTTAATCTCTATTGGACATCATACATACAACCACCATATAACATCTATCACTCAAGAAGAGAGGAAACAATTTGAAGATTTTTCCTGAATCGAATTAAGATTAACTTAATTGAAGAAATAATGCGAAGAACACAAAATTGGTTGGTAAAACTTCTCGAAGAAAGCTTCAATTGCTCAAAATTTGATTACAATGAATTACTCTCTCGATCTCTTTTGATCTTTCTCTTTGTATCTCTGGACCCCTTTTACATTGCCTAGCCTTGCCCTCTTAAAGATTACAAGTTTCTAGTTACAACCAGGACATCAATGCCCTTGAAACGTACTAAAATAATAAAGGAAACACGATAATCGTTCAAACGAACCCATGGGTCGTTCGAACAACTAGCTCAATTAAGCCCAGAAATTGAGGCAATCGTAATTGGTCTTTCTGGGAATCCAGTGGTTTGAACGACATGCCAAATTATGCCTAGAAAATGAGGAAGACTGAATTGACTATTTTTTCCTTCAACTTGTTTGAACAGGTCCAAGGCTCGTTCGAACGACATGGCATCTTTTGAAGAGGTTGAATGTCTAGATCCTCCTGGATTTTACTCATGCAATATGTACTTATTGGAGTAATTTTGTATTTAATTGTCATTTTTGTAAAAGTAAGATAATTAAATAATAAACCGTGACATGTTTGGGGAAAAAAATTATACAGGAAACGATGGACACCTTGATGCGTCATTCTACCTCCTAAGGGAATTAACAAGGAAAGAAGCCTAAATTGGAGGCTTTTAGCAAAAAAATTAAGTAATTATTTTTTAATATTTCAAGACTTCAGATATGAGTGTATTTTTATTAACTTTGTAAGGAGGAAAAATTGAAAACCCATGATATTGTAAGGAGCTCATTATAATATTTAATAATATTTGATTTGAAAGTGGTAGTTCTTTCCTTTAATGCTCTTACGATTTGGTTAAATGAAAGGGTATAAATGGGGTTTTATTATAAAATTAATGGAGGGATTAAATTGGTCGCTGTAAGAGCCTAATTTCGTATATCAAACTTAGTATCTCACACCAAAGATTATCACAACGTTTAGCAAGAAATAATCAATTAGTGACACAAGAATTAGAGTGAAAAATCTTTGAATAGGTTAAAAACCATTACCTCTCTTGAGGATTTAGAAATAGAGATGTTATTGATTGACTAGCTATTACAAAAAATACCCTGAGTTGCACTGTATAGGCTTTCTTGATAGGAAAAATTTATCTTTAATTGTAGTTCTTTGGTCCTATTTATAGGTATTATAATATGACTATTTTATGACCGTTATTCATTTTAATGACGAACGTTACAATCATAGTTTTGACGAGTCTTCATAATGGTTGTGTAACGGCTAGAGTAACTTTTCTTCTTGTAACGACTTCATTAATGGCTCCACGTGTTTGTTGAATCGAGTTGTTGGTGTGGAGGTTGATATCTAGACTTAGGTCGAGAGTGGAAAATAATCCCTTACAGTCCCAATGAGTTGTTAAAGGACACATGTCATTTTTTAAGATGGGCCTCACGTAGAGATAGATGCATACGTATCTTACGAAAGTCAGGGTTCCCAACAACTACCTATATAAGCTTTTTCTCTCTCTAGTTATTAAAGTTGTTATTTAATATCTAGTATCTACTCTTTGCCACAAGGCCTACAACATTAATTAGGGTTGAAATTTGAAACCCAACTAGCCATGAGTTAGTCTCACACACCATTTTCTCTCTTTATTTTCTCTCTCCACTCTCAATCTCTATCGGACATCATACATGCAACCACCATATAACATCTATCACTCAAGAAGAGAGGAAACAGATTAAAAATTAATCCACAATCGAATTAAGATTAACCTAATCGAAGAAATAATGCGAAAAACACAAAATTGGTGGGTAAAACTTCCCAAAGAGAGCTTCAATTACTCAAAATTTGATTACAATGAATTCCTCTCTTTTTTTCTCTCTCTAGATGAAGAAGTTACGAACGCCACCACCGACGCCAGATGAAGAACCTTGACCACGAATTTGTGCTTCCATTTTTGCAAGAATCTAACATTTTATTAACTCATAATATCGCACGTTTTTGGTGTTCATAATAGATGTGCCAATAGACATTGTGAGGGCTTATTTCCAATACTCGACCTAAACCCAGATATTGACCTTCAGCTCGATTGGATGTAAAGCCAGTTCTGAAACTCAAGCTCAGGCCTCGACATACGACCATCACACATTTACTCGACCTCGTCAAGGTACACGTAACGCACTTATGATACATTATGGAGTGGTTACAAGGAAGAAGAGTTACTCAAGCCGTTACTCGACAATTATGAAGACCATTATGAAGACTCATCAAATACTTGATATTGTAACGTTCCTCATCAATGTAACCAATGGTCATATTATAAGGTCTATAAATAGACCCAGAGAGCTACAATTTTAAGGAGAGGAGAGGATATCTTTTCTACATCTCTCTATATGTAATAGCTAGCAAACATCTATAAACATCTCTCTTTCTAAAATCCTCAGGAGAGGTTGTGGTTTTTTACCCATTCAAAGGTTTTCCACGCTAAAACTCGTGTCAATTACTTTCGGTTCTCAACCTCAATTTTATATTTCAAAGGTGTAAAACACTGTTTTCGGTCTCTACAAAAATAGGCTATTACATTTGGCACCGTCTCTGGGAACAAAGCGTTATACTCATTGTTCTCCAACCAGTCGAATTTTTTTTCTTCTTCTATAGAATGGCAAACGAAGATCAGAACGTACCACTCGTCCAGACTGACGGCACTTCTGTGGTGACAGATTTGCGGGCTACCCTGCAATCTGAGACAAAGCTGCAAACGATTGGCCGGTGCTTAAAAACCGAACCAACTAGACAAGACGTTGTTTCTCTATTTGTTTTCTCTCCTATACAAAAGTCTAAACACCTCATCTCTAAGTCTCCCACGCTCTCTCATAATCATTTCAGCAGAGCAAACATTTCAGACGTGTAAATCATAACATTTAAGTCTCCTTCAACAGCCATAATCACAACCTCAATTCTTCACAACCTTATTTCCACCGTCATTCAATTCATCTCGAATCAATTCAGAACTCGAATCACCCGGACCAGATTTTGGGTTCGGTATCTTCAGTTGCAGAAGCTTTTGGTGGGCCTTCCGCGAAGCATCTCAGGGAGGGGAAACCAGGTGATGAACGGAGGAGATGACCTTTCCTCTCCCTGTGAATATTATCTCATCTAACAGCAGCTCAGTGTCTGCATATGAACAATTCGGCCAACTTCAAACTTCATTGTGGGAAATCATGAGGTCGAATGAACAGTTTGTGATTGATATCTGATTAATTCTCTTCGGCATAACATTCAACAGCAGCAGTTTGTGTAGACCTTCAGCTCATTTGCAGGTCGAATCAACAGTTCGTGATTGACATCTATCTTCGGCATAACATTCCACAGCAGCAGTTCGTGAAATCCAAATAAAATTTGCAGATCGCAAGTCGACAGTTCACGAAACCCAAATGCAATTTACAGATCGGAGAACACAAATGCAATTTACAGATAGAGGAGCACAAATGCAATTTACAGGTTGCAACAGTTCGTAAAACCCCAATGCGAATTGTAGGTCGAATTGGAGATCGAATAATCTTAATATCATCGTCTCCCTCTCTCTCTCTCATCATCACCAACAGCAAGATCGAAACAACATGTTTTTGGTTAGATGAGGTTGAGCAACCTACAGGTCTTCAATCGACCTCCACAATAAAGCCTCTCACTCACTCTCTTTGAATCAAGCTAAAATCTACTCCCAATCATCTTTGAGGTTCATTTTATACCAGTTTACCAGCTCAATACCTCACCCAATGGGCAGACGACTTATTCATGTTATAACAGAGCTTATCTTTCTGTTAAACTAGCGCATCAACAAGCAATGAATCTGGTGTTATTCGCCAGTCCAAACAGGTCTACATGACAACATATGGGAAACGAGCAGTTCTACAAGTAAATAGATCATCTATTCTACATGGGTAAGGCATATCCAGGTTCAGGACTCAAGAAAGTGATGAAAATACTCCAAAGTGCAGAAGATATCTTAACATCAGTTACGAAATCACGACCTCCTCTTTTCAACAATATTATCAAGGAGCTCGAGGTCGAGGTACTCGAGGCGATTACGGCTTAACTTATACTCGGGGCGAGCCCAACTTCATATTCAGACTCAATGCTTGATATCATATTTTCAACAACATCAAATCACATTATTAAGACGCTCGAGGTTGAGGTACTCGAGGCGATTAGAAACTTATTATCAAGCTCGGTATTCAAGCTTATACTCGGGGATAGCCCGATCTCATCCCCGACTCAATAATCAAACTTATCAAACCACATTATGAAGGCGCTCGAGGTCGAGGTACTCGAGGCGCTTGCAACTTATTCAAGCTTATACTCAGGGCGAGCCCGATTTTAGGTTTAGACACAATGTTCAACCTCAACTTCAGACCTCAGCTCGATCTCATTATTCATTTAACTCATACTCGGGGCGAGCTCGACCAACATCTTATAGGTCAACTATTGGATTGTCCAATTCGACCAAACAGAGCACATTTTATAAATCTAAAAGCTACCGCCTGGATACAACCAGCCCAGCTCTACATTCAATATATCTCATTACGGTCACTTATTAATACGCTCAATTCGACCTGTGACTGAGACCTGCAACATAGTTGTTTAAATAAACTCGTTCTCCGAGTGACGCTTATTGAGACAATCAATTCGATCTGGCAGAGATGCACCATACATTTATTCAATATTCTAGATGTCTTAGTACGGTCGCTTATTGATACGCTCAATTCGACCTGTGACTGAGACCTACAATATAGTTGTTCAAATAAACTCGCTCTCTGAGGGTCGCTTATTGAGACAATCAATTTGACCTGGCAGAGATACACCATACAGCTATTCAAATATTCAAAGATGTTTCAGTACGGTGGCTTATTGATACGCTCAATTCGACCTGTGACTGAGACCTACAACATAGCTGTTCAAATAAACTCGTTCTCCGACGGTCGCTTATTGAGACAATCAATTCGACTTGGCAGAGATGTACCATATAGCTATTCAAAAATGTCTCAGTACGGCCGTTTATTGATACGCTCAATTCGACTTGTCACTGAGACCTACAACATAGTTGTTCATATAAACTCGCTCTTCGAGGGTCGCTTATTGAGATAATCAATTCGATCTGGCAGAGATGCGCCATACATCTATTCAAATATTCAAAGATGTCTCCGTACGGTCGCTTATTGATACGCTCAATTTGACCTGTGACTGAGACCTATATCATAGCTCTTCCAGTATACACGCTTTCCCGAGGGTTGTTTATTGCTTTGCCCAATTCGACCTGGCCGAGACTTGTCATACAGCTATTTCAAGATCAAGATCAAGATTTCTCATTACAAATCTCCTCACGGTTGGATATTTGATTCGTTCAATTCGACCTGTGCTCGAGGCATACTTTCATATATTCTAATCATGCATACTATCATACATTCTAATCATGCATACTATCATACATTCTACTACATTATCATACATTCTACTGCATTCGAACAGTTGGTTATTGGTTCAACCAATCCAACCATACAATCTACATATTCAAAGATCAAAGATGTGTCTCAACCAACACCACTCACCCCTGATGTTTCTCTTGCTATTGGCTGAGACAGGGCGATTATGAGGGCTTATTTCCAATACTCGACCTAAACCCAGATATCGACCTTCAGCTCAATTGGATGTAAAAGCCAGTTCTAAAACTCAAGCTCAGGCCTCAGCATACGACCATCACACATTTACTCGACCACGTCAAGGTACGCGTGGTGCATTAATGATACATTATGGAGCGGTTACAAGGAAGAAGAGTTACTCAAGCCGTTACTCGACCATTATGAAGACTCATCAAATACCTGATATTGTAACGTTCCTCATCAATGTAACCAACGGTCATATTATAAGGCATATAAATAGACCCAGAGAGCTACAATTTTAAGGAGAGGAGGGGAGATCTTTTCTACATCTCTCTCTATGTAATGGCTAACAAACATCTATAAACATCTCTTTTTCTAAAATCCTCAGAAGAGGTCGTGGTTTTTTACCCATTCAAAGGTTTTCCACGCTAAAACTCGTGTCAATTACTTTCGGTTCTCAACCTTAATTATATATTTCAAAGGTGTAAAGCACTATTTTCGGTCTCTACGAAAATAGGCTATTACAGACATGGCTTGTATCTCTTTCTTTCGTATCTCATTTTCCGTATGTTCGTTGTAAAGGCGTAAACTACCAAACTTTACCCGTGCAAGCTCATCTTTAGTCTATCGGCGGGATTTCTCATATGCTTTCTTCTCTTCCTTCTCTTTAATCTCTATGGTAACTGATTTATTAAAACTTTATGAGATTTTGGTAGTCACATTCATGACTTGATTGAAAGAGGTATTTAAACTCCGCCTTTTCTTATCCAACTTTTTTGCCTGGATGACGGTTACCATTTATGGATTGAACATAAAGTGGTATTGTATCTCCATCTTCACCTTCAACTTTACCATCTTCCCCATCGAAGTTCATACCCAACGAAGGCCTATGTTTGAATTTTTGGGCCTTGCTACTTGGTTCGCCTAATGTTTTTTCCGCAAAATTCATCAACTTTAGATGTTTAGACAAGATTTGTCATGTATGAAAAAAAAACCAAATGAACCTCGATGTTTCTTTTTTGGTTCGAAAGTCGCCTTAAACAATTTATTTGCACGAGATTCCTACGGTAAAACGAAAATTAAAACATAATATATAACAAAATATTCTTAAACAAAATTCAAGAAATGTGACATACATATCTTTTTGGCCAACACCTTCTCCCCTCTAGCAAGCATTTTATTTAATGTCCTAGAGGTAGGGACCTTTATTGGGAGTTTTAGACCTTCAATCATTGGATATTATTTACCTACGCTCTAGAGATATGGGCGAGGAATGAGTCCAATTGTGTAGTAGAGGAACCACCTTTGGACACCGCTTCACGAATGGCAATACCGACTTCATCTGCCTCCTTTCTGATCTCTTTCCCTTCCTTCGAAACCATCAGTTTCCTAACTGCAGTTTCAATGGCCTCTGCAGACACTATCTCGTCCCTGTGCACCCACTCTCGAACAATAACCCCACATTTTAGTGCCTCGGTCACTAGTATTGTGTTACAAGGTTGATCCGTAAGCTGCAATGGGTTGTTCAAACAACTGGCTCAATTAAGCCTAAAAATTGAGGCAGTCGTAATTGGTCTTTCTGGAAACCCAGTCGTTCGAATGACATGTCAAATTATGCCTAGAAAACGAGGCAGACTGAATTAACTATTTTTCCTTCAACTCGTTCGAACGACTCCAAGGCTCGTTCAAACAACATGACATCTTTTGAAGATGTTGAATGTCTAGATCCTTCTGGATTTTACTCGGGTAATATGTACTTATTGGAATAATTTTGTGTTTAATTGTCATTTTAATAAGAATAAAATAATTAAATAATTAGCCGTGCCATGTTTGGGAAAAATATGACATAAACAAAGTAATTGTCAGATACGTAGGGACCTTTATTGGGAGTTTTAGACCTTCAATCATTGGATATTATTTACCTACGCTCTAGAGATATGGGCGAGGAATGAGTCCAATTGTGTAGTAGAGGAACCACCTTTGGACACCGCTTCACGAATGGCAATACCGACTTCATCTGCCTCCTTTCTGATCTCTTTCCCTTCCTTCGAAACCATCAGTTTCCTAACTGCAGTTTCAATGGCCTCTGCAGACACTATCTCGTCCCTGTGCACCCACTCTCGAACAATAACCCCACATTTTAGTGCCTCAGTCACTAGTATTGTGTTACAAGGTTGATCCGTCTGCATGGGACAAGCTGCAATGGGTACACCCATACTGAGGCTCTCCATGCAGGAGTTCCAGCCACAGTGACTTATAAATCCACCAGTTGATGGGTGAGCCAGGATATCAAGTTGTGGTGCCCAATCTCTAACTATTAGCCCCACACCCTCAAGTCTCTCTTCATAACCATCTGGGAGTTGCATCTTTCGGAGTTCTTCTTTTCCTGCATAAATATCACCACGATCTGCGTCCATCAAGACCCAAATAAACCTTTGTCCACTTCTCTCTAATCCAAGGGCAAGCTCCGTGATTTGCTCGTCCGATATTGATGTCACGGTTCCAAATGCAACATAGATAACCGAGTTTGGGGACTGAATGTTTAACCACTTAATGCACTTGTTGGTCTGATTCATTTCCGAATCCAAGTGCACTGGGTTGAGAGGACCAATAGCCCATTTGTTTTTGTTTTCTCCCAATATCGGATGTTGAGTCAAATTTTTCATGAACTCGCCTTCTATTGGATCACAAGTGTTATATAGATCACCCGTGGAAAGTTTCATATTCATGTACTCACGATTTCGTTCAGCAACCTCACGAAAATCATTGTTAAAGCAACCGTCCCATGAACCACGACCAGCTAGATAACTTGGAATTAAGTTTCCCCCATCCGCTGGTTTGCCAAGCAACTCCCAAAAGAAGTAAACAAGTGCAAATACAGAGCAACTATTAAAACAATAAGCTTCTGTGTTATGATGAAATGAGGCTTCTTCTGCTACAAAACACATGAGTGAGTCATGGATAACTACAACTCGTCGTGTGTTCTGGGAAAGAGTTTTGAGAAATGCGGCAAGAGGTTCACGGAGGTATTGTTCAGCATCCCAAGTGGGGATTAAGTGAGTGGGGAACTTGTCCGTGGAATTTGGGTTGGGGATATGATTGAGGAATGGTGGAACTGTGAAGTCATGGAACTTAAGGTTTGATATGGTTAATGGATCCCAGCCTTGAATACGTGATTTTGCCTGGCGGTTGTGAGTGGCTGCCCCAACGTAGTGTACGGGGAAACCACGGGTTGATATGAGCCTAGATAAGTGTAGAAGTTGGTTGAGATGGCCTTGTGCTGGTAAAGGAACCATCACTACCACCACAGGTGATTCCTCCTTCACTTCACCATTTTGATGGTCCATTTATACAATAGGTGAGAAAAGAGTGTATGGGTTATTATAACTTATCTTCTTCCATGGCAAGCTCTATGCTATATATAGGCTCTTGGTTTGAATTGTCAATTATGTGCAAGAAAATATGGCACAACCTCTTGCATCATCTGATTTAGTTCTATCATTTTACTGTGTGAGGCGGATGAGTCTCCAGCTTATTACAAACTAGTCTACAAAGAACATTGAATGAAACCAAGGGAAATAAGATAGCACCTGCTGAGAGTTTAACACCACCCAAGACTGAAGAATCTAGAAGTCAAAGTTTCTAGAAAATTAAGAGAAATTAAAACTTGTATCCCGGGGCACTGTTAGGGCTATTTTCTACTCGTTTTGGCAAAATCTTATCTCTTAATTTAACACCTCCTTTTCTCTTAATTTTCTCTCTCCACTCTCAAAATCTCTCGGACATCATACATACAATAACATTTATCACTCAAGAAGAGAGAAAACAGATTGAATATTAATCTAGAATCAAATTAAGATTAACTTAATCGAAGAATTAATGCAAAAAACACAAAATTGGTGGTAAAACTTCCCAAAGAGAGCTTCAATTGCTCAAAATTTGATTGCAATGAATTTCCCTCTTGATCTTTTTATGTATCTATAGATCCTTTTTACATTGCCTAACCTTGCCCTTTTAAAGATTATAAGTTTTTAGTTACAACCTAAGACATCAATGCCCTTGAAATGCACTCAAATAATAAAGGAAACACGATAATCGTTCGAACGAACCCATAGGTTGTTCCAACAACTGGCTCAATTAAGCCTAAAATTTGAAGTAGTCGTAATTGGTCTTTCTGGGAACCCAGTCGTTCGAATGACATGCCAAATTATGCCTAGAAAACGAGGCAGACTGAATTAACTATTTTTTCTTCAACTCGTTCGAACGACTCCAAGGCTCGTTCAAACAACATGACATCTTTTGAAGAGGTTGAATGTTTAGATCCTTCTGAATTTTACTCAGGTAATATGTACTTATTGGAGTAATTTTGTGTTTAATTGTCATTTTAATAAGAATAAAATAATTAAATAATTAGCCGTGCCATGTTTGGGAAAAAAATTATGCAGGAAACGATGGACACCTTGATGCGTCATTCTACCTCCTGAGGGAATTAACTAGAAAAGAAGCATAAATTGGAGGCTTTTGACGAAGAAATAAAGTAATTATTTTTTAATATTTCAAGACTTTTGATATGAGCGTTATGATGCAATTTTTATTAACTTTGTAAGGAGGGAAAGTTGAAAACCCATGATATTGTAAGGAGCTCATTATAATATTTGATTTGAAAGTGGTGGTTTTTTCCTTAAATGCTTTGACGATTGATAAATTATGATAATAAATACTAGTTTGTGCCATCTTTACAAAATCAGGCCCAGGGAACAATAAATTCCAAAATCGATAATGACAAGAGGAAAAATCATATTTGCCCCTACTAAAGTTGCAATATTACATTAGAAAATCACCTCTTTTTGGGCTCCACAAGTACAAATGTCACATCCGGCGTAATAAAAAATTGTAAAATTTTTTTTAACTCATTTAAAACTATTATATCAAGCCACGTGTACGAGGAAGGCTGACATTGTCACCATCTCATGAACTACTTGTCATTTGTTTTAGTACATTTTGTCCTACCTTTGACGAGATTTCTTATTTATAAGAAGGCAGACCCTTTCACCAATTCTGTTACTATTTCTCATCGTTTAAGGTTAGGTATCACCTGCGGTTCACAGGAGTTCGTCTAGTTTTTAGAGCCAAAAACGATCCCGATTCATCGAACAGTTTCTTCTTCTTACTCAACCGCAAAAACCATCCCGATTATTTATCACAAACCGTCTGTGTGACTACTGCCTACTAAGTATTTGATTGAAGACTGGTAATCTACTCCTTGGGCATGGAGGAAATGATGGTACTCGTAACTCTTGTAGATGGTACTCTACTGTACTCAACTCGTGGAACAAACGATGATAAATCTTATGCGCGGCTGCGACAAACAAAAATATGCCATTTATTTAGTTCAACTCTGGCATTCTTTCAGACGTCTATGTCATTTTTAACAGACTGTTGTTATTTTTGTTATGTAACTTTCTCATTTGTTCAGTCTTCTTTATCATTTGTTTTATATATTTTTACCATTTGTTTCGAAAATATCAATTGCTTGAACATTAAAGTAGGTTTCTAGGCCGTGGGCTCCACAGGTAAGGCAACAGATAAGGCCGTGGGCTCTACTAGTTCGAATGTCACTTCATAATTAATACTAAAAAAAATGCAAATTATTTAAAATTATTATTATCACGCCACGTGTCCAATTTTAATCGTTCCTCGATCTACACGTGTCATTACTATTTTGAGACGTGTAAGGCAAACCATGTTACCATTATATGCATTTCTTGTCATTTGTTGAAACCAATTTGTCATGCATTTAAACATCATTTATATTGGCTCATGCAGACTCTGTCACCATTGGTTATATTATTTAGCATTTGTTTACTATTCTCCACGGTTAGGTAAAACGTGCGATTCACACGAGTTCGTTTAGCTTTTGACGCCAAAAACTATTCCTATTCCTCAAACACTTTCATCTTGTACGACCACTGCAAATACCACAAAAATTATCCCGTTTCTACAAATCGTGTGTGTGATTGACGAGCGTAAAAACTGTTCTAGTCGCACAACCATTTTTTTTAAAATCATTGGTAAATCATCTGTGTGTGTTGTGTAATTTCAGTGTTATATAAGTGGCAAATCATCTGTGTCACTACTTCCTATCAGGTGTTTGATCAAAGTCAGTTTTTTTTTCTTCTTCTACAATGAAGTCTGATAAAGAAGTGAATGAACAAGTTGACGAAGAGAACCAAGAGCAGGAGGGTGGAGTTAAAAAGGGCACCTCAAATGCTAAAAATTATACCTCTCGGTGTACAGGTTTGTGACTTCACAAAATATTTGCAGCGCTGCCTGAAGAGGAGAAGGGTGCTCTTCGTACCACCTGTTTTGCACCCTTACTGCTGATTGATCCAATAACGATGATGTCAACGTTGGTTGTGGAAATATTCGATCGTCATCTCGGTGGTATGAAGTTCCAATTTGGGGTGACAATAATTCAGATGAAACTCATTCACGTTTGCCTGATTTTGGGGCTGCATGTCTCTTCTATTGCAAACGAGTTCTTATTTGTTGATCCTGAGCATATGACGAATTTCATAATGAGGCGATTCCCCAAGAAGAAGAATATATATGGGTTGACAAAAATTGATGATGCTTTAAAATAGGCAAAATTGGATAAACATCAGGGTAAGGCTCTAATTTGTTATTTGTTTTGTATTCTTTATCATCGCCCTTCATTGTATTTCTCATCTCTCCAATATTTGTATTGTATTTGCCATTTTTGGCTCATTATATTATAATGTTCTTCTCATTGCATTGTGTTATTTCGTTTTGCAGATGATGTTCTTCGATTAAATTTGTTAAAAATTATACTATCATTTCTCCTCCCGAACAAGAGGAGAAACGTTTAGGTGAAGTATGTTAATCTGGTAGATGATCTAGATCAGTTCAACAGATTCCCCTGGGGTGAGCAAGTCTGTAAATTCTTGTGGAGTCAAATAGTAGAGTTTGTTATTTATCGATCGGTTGTTGATAAAAAATCGGATAAAGCTTTATTACTCCACGGATGTACCTAGGTGTTGATGATATGGATTTTCTTTTCTATTCTCAGCCTAAAGTTTCCAAGGATTGAGGAATCCATACATTTGTTCCCTAAGCTACAGGGATGAAGGATGACATCCTTTAAGCGTCGCCAAACTATGACGTTTACAAAGTTTTTTGTTAACCCCAAATTGCTGGTAATAGCTATGAAGCCCTCTGAGACTGACATGCAGTAAAATTTTGTGCAAGAGGCCATGAGAATATTCAATTCTTTGTATGATTTTGATTCATTTTATTATTTCTTTGTCATTTAATTTAGGTTTCCTATCATTTTATTTGTTTAGTTCTGGCATTTTGTATTCTTCTATTGACATTTGTTTGATTTTTATGACATTATAAAGTCATTTTTTGTCATTGGTTGTATGCCTATTATCATTGTTAGAGTATTTCCTATCATTTCTAAGTTACCCTTTGTCATTGTCATTTGTTTGAATATTTCAGAGACATCAAATCAAAGTAACTGCAATCGGTGCACTTGCAGTCGTTGTACCTGCAATAGGTAACAGTTCTTCTGCCACTGAGATCGGAGCTGTAGTGGTTAGGGTATGCTCCCAGTTGGAGAAACATGGTAAAATATTATTAAAGTTGGATGACCATAGCAAAATGTTGCATAATCATGGTAAAATGTTAGAACAAATTTTAATGTCTACTGTGGGAGACAGTACTTTACCACTTGGAGATACTCCACTCCTTGGGCAGTATCAGTTCTCTACTCCTGAGAAAACTGCGAAACACAAGTGAGAAGGAGGTAATGAGAAAGAAGATGAGAAAATGAAGAAGGCAGAGCTGAGAACAAAAAAAGGTAAGGGAGAATGGTAGAAGAAGGCAAAAGAAGCTGATGTGCCCAACAAGAAGAAAATGGTTGAAGGCCCGAAGAAAGAAGCTTTTACTGATGAACAATTTGATCATGTCCCACTGATTCAATTGAAAGCCTTAATCCCCAAAATCCCCAAGAAGGGCTTGGCTAATAGAGTGTCAAGGAAGAGACGAGTAGAATTCCTAGAAATTGAGAATATTCAATCAACTGTCGAAAATTTGCTTCAGCAAGTTATGTTTGGAGAGATATTGGAGGTGGTAAATGATTTAATGGTAGATGATGATGTTGAAGTTGGGAGGGAAGAAAATTTTAATGCGATATCGTCTGAATATGGTGGTGATCTTCTAGAGGTATCATCAGTTTACTACTTCTTATTATTTATATAAATTTATTTGACATTTTTGTTTGAAAATATTAGCATTTACGTTATGCAATTGGTCATTTCTTCATAAGTCTGTCATTTGTTCAGTATATTTTGGCATTTATGAGGTTGTCTTTATCATTTTCTTTTCCAGAACTTTCATTTCTTCTGATGTCTTTGTTCATTTTATTTGTTGAATATGAAGTGGAAGATGGGTGACGAAAAAGATAATGATGATAAGAAAGATGTCGAGGAGAAAGTTAAATCAGAAGAATAGCAACCTCAAGTTGCTAAAGAAGAGGATTCAGAACAACCAACTGTAGTGATGTATTATATTATAAAAAAAGATGTACAACATGACAATGAGGTATTTACTGAACAAGAGGACTCATAATCTCAAGTTACCTGACTACAACTAATATTTGTTTGTATTGATCTATCCATAATATTAACATCACCTATCCATATAATTTTTTTTAATTTGTTTCTTCTTTAACCTTTGTTGTACAGACTGTGGTAGTTGCTGAGGTAGCAAAATCTGATATAGTATTCTTCAACCAGGAGGAAGTTGTTGGTGAAGCTTATCAGGTAATTTACCATTTGTTTGATGTTGACTTCTCATTTTTTTCTTTTGTTTTACCGTATCTTATATCACTTTGATCATTTATAGTCTATTTAATTTACAGGCTAGTGCTGACCAAACAACTGCTGTATCTGTCCAGAAACAGACTCTGGAGGTTGAAAAAACTAAAGATGAAGCTAATCAGGTAACTTATTTGTTCTTTGCTGGTAACTTCTCATTTTCTTCTTTTATTTTCCCTTATCTTGTATCACTCTTATCATTTGTGACGTCAGCTACGTCCATTGAAGTTTACACAAATCTGACGCAAATGCCCCTCCCTTTAAAAGTTTAGCAAAGGTAAAAATTGTAATTTTATTGTCTCTCTCCTTTCTGGCGATCTCTTTCTTCCCTCTTCTATCTTCTCTCTTTCTCTCTTGATCAGATTTGGGAATTTTGAATTTTACCCTAATCCTTCTTCTCTCTAAATCAGATTTGAGGATTTTGATTAGACTCTAGAGAGAGAAGAGAGAGAGAAGAGAGAGAGATAGTCTAAATCGATTTGGATTTCTAGGGTTTATAATTTAGGGCAAAATTAGAGATCCTTCTTCTCTCTTGAATTGGAATTTAGAGATCCTTCTTCTCTGTAAATCAGATTTGGGTATTTTGATTATATTCTAGAGAGATATTTGATGGATAAAATCGTTTTGCTGTAAATGCTGGAGAAATCGTTTTGATCTTGGGTTTCTTAATTTTGTTGTGTTCTTGATATTTTGATTGGTGTGTTGTTGTAATCAGCGTTGCGATTGGGGTTGCCGTTTGTACCTGCATTCTTGGAGAAAAATGGGAGTGTTGATGATATGATTCACGGGGTGAATTACGCTTCGGCTGGTGCTGGAATTATTTTCTCGAGTGGATCGGAATTGGTAAAACCCCAATTCTTTGTGTTTTGTTTGAGCATTGTGTTTGAATATTTGCTTCAAAGAGATCATCTAGGTCTAATTTAGATTGGGGAGGCTGTGGTAATACTAGTTTTGTGTTCGGGTTTATCTTAAGGACTAAGTTCGGTAACTCCGGTCTTAAATTTTATTACAACTCCAAGAAAATCTGACCCCTTTTAGTTCTAGATGCAAGAGTAATAGTGAGTTTAGGATCATATTGCGTATTCTCTTAGGCGGGTAGACCAGCCAGCCTTCGTAAAACCCAAAGTTTTTGTGTTTTAATTGATCATTATCTTGAATTTTTTGCTTACTGGACTTGTTTAAAGTAAGGCATAAACTTGGTCTGATAAGGATTAGTTAGGGTGCATTGGTACTAGTTTTATCTTCGATTTGGAATTTTATTTTTTGAATTCGATGGATCCAAATATGTCTAAAATATATTCGATGTTAAGTAAGCAAACGAGATTTACAATAAGGAATAAGTTTGTTCACTTGGGTCGCAATCATATCGGAACTCTAATGAAATCTGTTTCACTTTAGCACTAGTTTAGAGCAAATGAACACAATTAAGGCCTACAATGCGGCAGTTGAGTTTAGGACAATCATATTGGAACTCCAATGAAATCTGTAGCCTTGGTTTTGAGCAGTTGAGCCAATTTAGGCTACATCATGGACAGGCGAGTTTAGGATACAATCATATTGGAGCTTCGATTATATCTGTCCTACTTTAGCCCTAGTTTAGAGCAATTGACCCCAATTTAGGCCTACCTTAAAGAGAGTATCAGATATACGTATTTTTAAGGCTGGCAGGCTTTATCAAGTGTAATAAGCTTAAATTTAGGCATACTCTTTGAATTGTTTCAGGGTCAACACATCTCATTGACACAGCAGATTCAGCAAGTTACAGACACATTCCAGCAGTGAGGAAGAAGCAACGAATATAATCTCAAAGTTGGTTTTCTACCTTTCAATTGGGAGCAACGACTATATACATTGCTACTTGCTCAATGTATCTCGAGTGCAGTCTCTGTACCTCCCATGGACTTTCAATCAGCTCTTAGCAACAATAGTAAACATAAGAGCTCAAGGTACATTTTTGTAGTTCCCTGAAACATGGAATGTTGATAAAGACAGGGATCTCGAGATGGATATGGCTGAACAGTTCTGTCAGAACGTTGTTGTTTCAAGGTTTGTCTCTGAAGTAATTGGTAGGAGTTTAGCTCGTGCTAAAGCTGAAGAGGCTGCAGAGGCAGTCATTGAAACCAAGAACCAGGAGATTTCCCGCTTGAGAGACAAATTGCAATATTATGAAACTGTAAATCACGAGATATCCCAAAGAAATCAGGAAGTTCTAGAGATTGCACGAAGGCAGCGAGAATTGAGGAAGAGAAAACAGAGATGGATATGGAGTGGTATAGGCTTTACAATGGCCGTAGGGGCGTCCGTGCTTGCTTACTCATACCTTCCATCTACAAGTAGGCATGAATCTGCATCATCATCCAGTGATTTATCCTATGTCCCTCCAGAGCACAAAATCTGCATAAGTTGATCCGTAGCCGGGCTACATCCCGGGCACGTACTTACCTTTTAGTCTTCCAGATGATGTCTCTCTAACAAAGCTTACAATGATGACCTGGGGTCTCTTGTTTCCTGCAGATAGTTTTTGATTACCCTCCCATGGCTGCACGTGTCAGGTAAACCCCCATCTTCATTACTTGTGCAAATTTGTTTCGTTTTCATTGATTTTGATTCTTTCTACAAAACCCATAGTTTAGTTTACGACATTTGGATAATAATTTGGTCTTGGCAGTGTTGTAATGTGAGAACTTTTATATGGGGTATTATTGCTATTTAATTCTCGAATAAACATGAGAATATTTGGGTTTTTGATGTTTAATGTGGTTTAAGTGCGATTTTATATTATCTAGGAATCTGACTCTTGGGATAGGAGTACTCAGGTTTTGCGTTCACCAAACATCTAATTATTGGATAATTGTGGTTTATGTTTTGCAGAACTTGTACAATGCTAATGTGCGGAAAGTAATAGTGATGGGGTTAATTGGCTCCAATTGGTTGTACCCCTCACTACTTATGGTAATACCAGAGCAAGAATGGGGAGTGTGTCAAAGAGATAAACGACATCAACTTTGCCATGAGATACATGGTTCAAGAACTAAATCAAGAACTTGCCGATGCCAGCTTCATTTTCTGCGATGCTTTCGAAGCCTTAATGGAAATCATGAAAAATTGTCAAAATTACGGTGAGATAAATTTCATAATATCTTTGTTCAGTAAAAGTTATAACATATTCCTTGTGATTCAATGTAAGTGAGTTTACACAATTTTAAATGCAGGTTTTGAGGTCACAACTAATGCTTGTTGCGGATTTGGTCCTTACAAAGGCTGGGTGATGTGTATTTCTCCGGAGTTAGCTTGTCGTAATGCATCGAATCATTTGTGGTGGGATCAGTTTCGTCCAGCAGATGCTGTGAACTCCATACTCGTGGACAATGTGTGGTCTAGCTTGCATATGAAGATGTGTTATCCCACAAACTTGCAGGACATGCTTAAGAGCAGTTCTAGAAAAGAAAAGAAAATGTATTTTTGTAAAGCAGTTGAACCTTCAAATATAATTGTAGAAGAAACTATAAACATGCCCACAATTAATTGGTAATTGCAATGAAACTTTTAGATATCAAATTGTTGTTTTCTTGAAAGAGTTTTGTCAAATTGCTATGAAATTATTTATATGTGGTTTGCAACTGGGAAAGTGTTGCCAAGTTTTTGTAAAATCTACCAATTGTAAATTTTAGTGTGAAATTAAATGAGTTTCGAGATGGTTGACCTAAAAGCAAGAAAATAATGTTTTACGTATTGACAATTTTATACAAGTTTTTTTGGGGGAACACAACTAAAGAGGTGTAGTGGTGTAGTGCCGAAGGCAAGGCACGCCTTCGTGGCTTTCAAAAAAACATCGCGTCGGTCTCCCCACCGTTTAGCGGTAGTACTAGTTAGGGCTATTTCCTACTCTTTTTGATAAAATCTGATCCTCCCCAATAAGACTGACATTAATGAGAAAGTTGAAGATGCTAAGAATCGGGGTAGCTATTTTCTCTTCTACGACAAGAACGATACACGGAATAAGCCTAACTAGAGAACAATCAAGCAAGAACAATCAAGAGCACAAGAATTTCCCAGAGGAGGGAAGCGGAAAACCCTTACGGATAAAAAACTACTCTCTGCAAACAATCCACTATGATGATCAAACAGGTTACACGATCTCTCCAAGCTTCTCAAGCTTTAATGGAGTCTCTCAAATTCTAGGTCTCTAGAATTAAACTTACACAGAGACAAGATAGTCAAACAAAATAATTAAGTCCCTTCTATATACTAGGGAACTAATTTCAAGTAGAACGGATCTCGAGGCAAACTCAACGTCCCAGAATAGCATCCAAGACAAACTTATGTATATCTCGTTCGAACGACTCCAAGCTCGTTCAAACGAATTTAACGATAAAAGGTCTCCAACCCTAGAAAATAATAACTCGTTCGAAAAACATCCAAACTCGTCCGAACGACTGCTTTGATAACCAAGTTTCCAACGCAAAACTATAATCTCGTTCGAACGACTCTCATTTTCATTCGAACGACTTCGACAATTCTAGTCTTCGACAATTCGAGTTCACATCCAACAATCTCCCACTTGAAATTGAATCCCATAACCCATCTCCAGATCTCCAAATGAATTGCTCACACAACCCGGACGTTCAATCTTCAAGACCCACAAAGTTGTACATGTCGTCAACTTATGAAAAATCATCACCTTCGTAAACATATCGGACGGATTCACATCAGTGTGAATCTTCACAAGCTTCAACACACCGTCCTCGAGGAGCGAGCGAATATAATGATACTGAATATCAATATGCTTGGTCATAGAGTAAAAAGTTGAATTATTCGCTAAGTGTATAGCGCTTTGACAATCACTATACAACTTAGGAGAAAATTACTCTCTACCAAGCTCTTTCATCAATCTTTTAAGCCAAACCATATCCTTGTACGTTTCTGTAGCCGCAACATATTCCGCCTCCGTTGTAGATAAAGCTACAATCTTTTGTATCCTAGAAACCCATGTAACTGTACCACTTCCCAATGTAAATACAAAACCACTAGTGCTCTTCTGCCTATCATTGTCACCCACCATATCATAATCAACGAAAGCCTGTAAGCATATCTGAGAACCCCATAGCATAATGTCATATCTTGAGTCCCTTTTAGATACCTTAGTATCCATTTCATGGCTCTTCAATGCTCCTTGCCTGGATTACTCATATACCTACTAACAACTCCCACTATTTGGGCAATATCTGGTCTCGCGCAAATCATAGTGTACATTAGGCTACCAATCGCAGATTGATAAGGAACCTTCCACATCTCATCGCGACCCTTCTGCGTCTTCGGACAATAATCCTTTGATAATTTAATGTGACATCCCAATGGTGTACTAACAACTTTAGAACCATCCATATTAAACCGCTTAAGTACTTTGTTGCACCCAAGTCTTTTATAGAAAACTCCCGGGATAACTGTTCCTTCAACTTGACAATTTCTTCCATGTTAGCACTTGCTACCAACATATCATCTACATACAGAAGTAGAATAATATAGGAGTTTCTCATATTTTTGATAAAACAACAGTGATCAACATTGCTTTTCGAATAACCGTTTCTGGACATGAATTGTTTGAACTTCAAATGCCACTATCTCGGCGCTTGTTTCAAACCATATAATCCCTTCGTGAGCCTACACTCAAGATCATCTTTCCCTTTAACCGAATACCCTTCTGACTACTTCATATAAATTTCTTCATCAAGGTTGCTGTGAAGAAATGTTGTCTTGACATCAAGTTGCTCAAGATACAAATCTTCAACTGCAACTATATTCATCATAACCCGAATAGTAGACATCTTCACAACAGGAGCAAAGATCTCACCAAAATCAACGCCTTCTTTTTGCAGAAAGCTCTTCACCACAAGTCTAGCCTTGAATTTCCTTGAACCGTCAGATTTATGCTTTAGTCTGTATACCCACTTGTTGCGTAATGTTCTCTTCCCTTTCGGTAACCGAACTAAATCCCAAGTTTAATTTACTGATAATGACTGCATCTCATCATCCATAATAGGCTCCCACTTGCTATTGGCTTCCACATCTAAAGCCTCCTTGAAACTTTTTAGTTCACCACCATCTGTAAGTAATAAGTGATTTAGGAAGTTAACGTACCTAGCTGGATCTCTTACAATTCTAGGCTCCTTTCAAAGTGTTATTGGAATGTCTATATCATTAGGTTGCTCGCCTTGAACAGGTGCATCAGATTCAACCACGACTTCTTCATCAACCTCTCGAGAGGTTCAAATTTAATATCGACACTTTCCGCAACTTCACTTTGATTCCTTTCACCAGGTAAGTTTTTATACAAGACTTCTTCATTGAATGTAACATTATAGCTTCAGATAACTTTCCAATTCTTCGCATCCTAAAATCAGTATCCAAACTCATCACCACTGTATCCAATGAATATGCACTTCATCGACTTTGCATCTAACTTTGTCCTTCTATCTGAATTATCAATAACATATGAGGTACAACCGAAAATATGCAAGTGAGAAAAGTTTACCTCTTTACCAGTCTATGCTTCTCCAGGAAGTCCAAAGTCCAAAGTTGTTGAAGGCCCTATATTAATCAAGTATGCCGCCGTACTAATCTCATCCGCCTAAAAACATTTTGGCAATCATGCGTTGAGTCTCATACTCCTCGCTCTTTCATTTATTATTCGGTTCAAGCGTTCTGCAACACAATTTTGTTACAGTGATCCGGGAATAGTCATTTGTCGCTTAATCCAGTTTGATGCACAAAAGTCTTCAAACTCGTCAATACAGTATTCGCCCCCATTATCCGATCTGAGACTCTTTAGTTTCAAACTAATTTCATTTTCAACTAGAACCCTCCACCTTTTGAATTTATCGAACACATCTGATTTGTTCTTCACAAAGTAGACCCACAGTTTACAAGTAGTATCATCATTGAAAGTAACGTAATAATGAGAACCACCAAGAGAAGACACCTTGGTTGGCCCCCAAACATCTATGTGTACAAGATCCAGCTTTCTTGGTTTCATTGATCTTCCAGTTATTTTGAAACTGACCTTCTTTTGCTTTACAAGAACATACTCTTTACCAAACTTGAGATCAACCTTATAAAGACTCTCCAGCTTTCCCTTTGTTACCACCATCTTCATATCCTTTTCACTTATGTGACCGAGTCATTTGTGCCATGCACTTGCATCAATCCCCGGAGTGGCCGCACAAATAGCATATATTGTTATTTGTGTTGTAAACAACGTTCCTTGTCTTAAGCATTGAGCTACTACCATAAGTCCCTTTGTAACCTTCCAGAAGGTTGTACCAAAGGTGTTTATATATCTGCCATCATCCATTAATTTTCTATCCTATATAAGGTTACACCTCAATTTGGGTACAAGTTGCACATTCTGTAAAACCAACGTTCCCCCTGAAGGTAACAACAACCTAGCGTTTCCCTTTCCAGTAATATTGCGTGCACTCTTATCTGCAAGAAAGACCGTACCGAAGTTGCCTTTAACAATATTGGTTAGGAAACCTATGTTTGCAATAGCATAGAAAAAAACACTCAAATTAACTATCCAAGATTCATTAACATCGTCACACGATAGTAGTAGAGCTTCATTAGAACTAACCTCTTAAATAAGGTTCATTGCCTCTTTCTCTTCATCATCAACTTTCTTAGAAGAAGAGTTACAATCTCGCTTAAAGTGACCCTTCTTTCCACACAAGTTCAACACGCACCGGGCAGCTTTGACTTTCCTCTTGACTGTGATCGGCCCCATATTTTGGCCCTTTTCTATAAGACCTCTATCTTTCCTCGAAGTTCAACGTACTGCCGTTTAAACTCGAACATATGTTTTACGCCTATTTTCTTTACTCATAATCAAAGAGACTATAGTGTCAAATTTAATGTCTTCCTTCCCTGATGAATTGCTCATAGTTATAATGAACCATTCCCAGCTCTCAGGCTTCTGCCCTAGAAGAGCCCACACTCTTACCTCCTCGGTAAAAGTGATTTTTACAAATTCTAGTTGGGCATGAATGGTATTGAACTCACTGATATGAGCTTGCACACAACCATTATCCTTCATCTTCAAAGTAAACAAGCATCGTAAAAGATCTACCTTATTTACCCCTGACAGTTTTGAGTACATAGAGGGCAATGCCTCTATCAAATTCTTTGTTGTCGTAACTTTGGAGATCATGTGTAGAATCTGAGATGACAATGCTAACCTAACGGCTTCAAACGCCTTACAATCCAATCACGCCCACTTAGCAGTAACAAAATCTCCAAGACAAACCTACGCATATCTAGTTCGAACGACTCCAAGCTTGTTCGAACAACTTTAACGATAAAAGGTCTCCAACCCTAGAAAACAACAACTCGTTCGAACGACATCCAAGCTCGTTTGAACGACTGCTTCGATAACCAAGTTTCCAACGCAAAACTATAATCTCGTTCCAACGAAATTCATACTTGCTCGAACGACTCTCATTTTTTTTCGAACGACTTCGACAATTCCAGTCTTCGGAAATTTGAGTTTACACCCAACAGAAGATGATAATAGAAGTACTGAGAAAGGACCAAACCCTAAGAGCAACAGCGAGGACAACAACAAGAACATAACATAGGCTGATCAAATGGCTAGTAAGGGTGGGCATACTAAGATCATCAATCACATGACTATGAATTGGGCACAAATCATGGGAGCAGCTCCTAAGATATGAGATAGTAGCAAACTTGAATATGTTCCACTCACCATTGTTAAGGGATCAAAACAACATTTATCAAAAGAGAAAAGTACAAACATAGGATCCATGAATGCTCTTGGGTGGTGGTTGGCAACTTCATTAGCAAGAGCCTTGACTACAACTATGTCAAATATAATTTCACCAGTATGTGAAACCTCAAGGCAGATTTTGAGACGCATCTACAAGGTAACAATCCCTTCACTTTTAAATTCTTTAATGATGAAGATAAATAAAGTCTTAGGAATGGGAGTAGTTCACATTGCCAATAGGTGCTTCATGGTGAGGCCATGGAGACCTTACATTGAGTCTAAAATGGCCATCCTTACCAATGTCCCCATTTGGATCCTCCTAAGAAACATACCAGGTCATTTATAGAACCATAATGGCTTAATAGAGCTAGCTAGTGTCCTTGGAGTCCCTTCTCTACCTTGATCAAGCAACAGAAGAGAAGACTAGACAAGGGCATGCTAGAGTCTGTGTAGATATTAACACTAAATGTACTTCTATGAAATGCCCCAATCCATTCCTGTATGCACATACACTAATGAAACTTTTCATGTTGATGTGGAGTATACTTGGCACCCTATTAAGTATGGGATCTGCTCAACTTTTGGGCACAGTAATGCCAAATACCACACAAAGGATGATTATAACCCCCACAAAGTCAACCAGAAGGATCATTTGTTAAGGGTGAACTCGAATTGATGGTCATTTGAACGGATTATATGTCATTCGAACGAGATGCCTATTTTATAGGTTAGAAACTTGGTTCCGTCAAAATCGTTCGAACGAGATACTTATTTCTAGGGGTAAAAACTTGATTCCGTCGAAGTCGTTCAAACGAGCTTAGAGTCGTTTGAACGAAAACCGTGCATGTTGGTTTTAGAAGTTCATTTGGGACGTTCAGTTTGCCTTGAGATCTGTTATGTTTATAATAAGTCTCCCAAGTATATAAGGGAGACTTAGGTTATTTGTTAACTTAATTTTCTGTGAGTTTAATTCTAGAGAATTAGGGTTTGAAAGACTTCATTACAAAGCTTGAGGAAGCTTGGAGAAGATCGTGTGTAACCTATTTGATCATAGTCGATTGTTCGCGGTGAGTGGTTTTTCATCCGTAAGGGTTTTCCACTTTCCTCTTCCAGGAAAATACTTGTCTTTGTGTTGTTCTTCATTTTGACTATTACTTGATTCAGTATATTTTGTGTTTCGTTCTTGGCGTAAAAGAGAGTAGCTTCCTTAGTTCTCAATAATTGGTATCAGAGCTCTTGTTATAGGGATTGTGTAGTAAAGAGCGATAATCGATCAAGAGAAATTAAAGATCACAAATTTCAATGGTTTGAATTTTGGAGTGTGGAAGATGCAGATAGAAGATTATCTCTATCATAAGGATCTTAACTTCCCACTAGGTGGAATTGAGATGAAACTAGCAGATCCTGATACTGCTAAGTGGGTACGATTGGATCGCAAGGCACTTGGAATTGTTATGTTAGCGCTATCATCTTAAATTCTACGTATAATCTCTAAAGTTACGACAAAGTAGAATTGGATGGAGACTTTATCCTCTATGTACTTGGAACCGTCTAGGGCAAATAAGGTACATCTTTTACGATGCTTATTTACTTTGAAGATGAAGGATAATGATAGTGTGTAAGCTCATATCAGTGAGTTTAATACTATTCATGCTCAACTTGAATTCGTGAAAATTACTTTTACCGAGGAGGTAAGAGTGTGGGCTCTTTTGGGGAAAATGCCCGAGAACTGGGAAGTTTAGTGTCTTATTCCAGATCTTGAACTCAAGCTTCATTATTCGACCATCATACGTTCACTCGATCTCGACAGCATACACGCAACACATTTATGACACACTATGGAATAGCTATATTGTTTTACTTACTATTCTCGACCTCTACATCAACAGCTCGATTCAGCAAGCACTCTGCCATCTATGACGCTGTTACAAGATAGAAGGATCAGACCGTTACATAATCAGTTCAAAGACTCATCAAATCCATATTGTAACGTCCATCATTAAGAATAATAATGGTCGTCAAACGGTCATATTATAAGACCTATAAATAAGACTAGAAAACTACATATTAAAGATGGATGAAACTCCATACAAAAATCTCCACCGAGTAACTTTATACAAAAGCTACTCAGAGCGTTATCTGTAATAGCTAGCAATCATCAACAATATATTTCTTTCTAAATCCTCAAGAGAGGTTATGGTTTTTAACCTATTCAAAGGTTTTCTATACTAAATCTCGTGTTAGCAATTACTTGATAGCGCTATAATTATATTTAGTGTGAGAGACTAAGTTTGATATACGAAATTAGGCTCTTACATTTGGCGGCGTCTGTAGGAATTAAGCATTTAGCCGCAGTTCTCAAAAATAGCTAATACTCACTCTCTTCACAGAATGTGGCTTCCAGACCTGCCTATACCAATTGGCCTAATAGAAGGAAGCGTTGTACTAACAAAATTATGGGCCACTCTATACTCAGAGATAAAGAGTTGAGCCACTCTAGAATAATAACTAGCGGATGTGCGAAATGTGTTAAAAGTTCTGTAAGGGCAACAAATTGTAGCTTAGAAGAATAAAGTGCGCCAGCCACTTCACGAGTTTCTATTTGAGAAAGGACAGAACCCCGAGGTAACAGCCTAGTAGCTGACATTCGATCCAATCATAATCAACTGGGGGTCGGTCTCGTACAACAATAGGGAGTCCTCCAAGAAGTTGATGGTGTTCCCGCTGAAGTTTGGCGAGCGGAAAACCCACATAGGGTACAAGTTCATATTCCAGCGCAAGAACGACTGAGTGAAGGAAGTGGCAATCACATTCCTCGAGAATGACGCATCCCACGCCCAACCATTACAGCTCGATAGTATGTGACTCAGGAACATGTCAAAAAGCGCATCAAATAATTTTTTGAATCTGAGGTTCAAACCACCAATGGCATCCACAACAGACTACAGAAAATCCCGATTGCTCATGATTTGTTTAACGGTGAAGTCCCCACCAGTTTCTACACCCCCAAGATTTAAAAGTATAGAGGAACTGATCCCATGGAATACGTCCAAGAATTCCAAGATGCTTTAGGCTTGCATTCTACATCAAACCACATTTTATGTCGTCTCTTTCCTACCATCTTCCAGGGAGAACTTTTGCGATAGTTCCACTCACTACAAGAAGGGTCCATTAAAACTTTTGAACAGTTGCGAGAACTTTTCGTCAAGAACTACTCACACAACAGAGACAAAGAGGAAAATATGTACTCTTTGTTCAGCCTTAAGAAGATGCCAGAAGATAAGTTTAAGACGTTTACTAAGAAATTTCTGGAGTTGGCCAGATAGGTAGACCGACTTGATCAGAAAATTACTATCTCGGCCTTCACCAACGCTTTGCTCATAGATGGAAAAGCGAAGGAGCACCTAATTCTAAACAAACCTACGACCTTGGAGGACATGATCAGAAAAGGAAATTAATATATCGATCTCAAAAAGATGGTGTCCGAAAGACAGAAACCCCAAAAGTCAACCCTGGCGACAAGAGACCAATCTACAGAACGAGATTTCAATCATACTACAAATTATGAGGGAAATAGAAACTGAACTAAATCTAATGGCGATCGACCTCAGGGGTATGGTAACTTTCCAAAGCCATGTCTTCCCAAATTAACTATTATAATGGCCAGCCTATATCCCACTCTACAGAAGGATAAGTTCTTCCGTAATGCCCACTACCTCTAGCCCATTGAAAGCAGACCATATTGCATACACCACAAAGTCTGACATCATGACACAAAACATTGTTTCGCTTTACGGCGACTTTTGGAGTATATTTTTGCAAAAGGACGAATGCATGAGTGCATAGTGGACGTCAAAAGTTACAAAAATAGGAATTACAAGCTTACTACTGAGATCGTACAAATAGAAGGAGGGGCAGATGAGAAGCATTTATACAACATCTCCCTCAGTCATTCTATCGAGACTCATAAAGTTAACAGGTCAATCAGATTCAAAAGACGACGTCTCGGCCAATGCCACAATTTTTCCATGGTTGATAAAGAGGTTCGGTTACTCCCCGCATCTAGTTCTTAATGAACAGGGATCTCCTTCAAAGATTGTGACATTCGCCACGTAAACTTTCCTCATCATGATCCACTCGTGATCATGTTGAAAATGAGAAATGTCGTACTACATACAATGATGGTAGATATTGGCAGTAGTATCGAACTACTCTTCTAAAGTATGATTGATCAAATGGGACTGACCGACAAGGTTCAGCCTAGTGACATCTATATCAGTGTGTTCAATGGCTCCAAAGAAGAACGTATAGAAAAAATTATACTTCCTATTACCGTTGGACCTACGACGATCGATGTTGTGTTTTACGTTATAAACTCAAAATCTCGTTATTTAGGAATCATGGGACGTTGTTGGCTGCATAATATGCGAGCTATCCCATCGGCCTATCATTTGGCATTACGATTCGATTGGAATGGTGGAATCTACGAAATCAAAGGCAATCAGAAGCTAGCTCGTGCTTGCAAAAATAGCGTTACCATCTTACCAGAACCACCAGCACAGCAGATCGCATAGCAATTACAGAACACTACAGAGAACATTATCGATAACTTGATACCCAGTGCGGAAGCTACAGAGTACGTCAAGATATTTGGAGACAAACGAGGTACCTACATTGGGACCCTTTTGCCCACAACAGAGTGAAATGCTCTTGTTCAGCTTTTAAATAAAAACAGTGACGTCTTTGCATGAACATTTCATGAAATGCCAGGCATCGATCCAATTTTGGCTTGCCATAGGCTTAGTTTAAAAGATAAGGCTGAGGTAGTCAAACAAAAACAGAGAACTTTGGCACCAAGGCTACGAGAAGAAGTCAATAAAGATATTGATAAACTCATTGAAGTTGATTTTATTCGTAAGGCCAATTACTCTGAATGGATCTCGAACATCGTAGAAAATGGTAAGATCAGAGTGTGCGTAGATTTTACAGACTTAAATAAGCACACTCTGAAAGATAATTTTCCCCTTCATATCATGAACCATCTACTCGATTCCATCCACGTCAAGATACAATTAGATACCTCCGTTACCCGTAAATATAAAAAAAATAGCTTTCATCACAGAACATGGATTATATTACTACAAAGTCATGCCTTTCGGCCTCAAGAATGCAGGAGCCACTTACCAGAGACTGATGACTTAGATGTTCAAAGACCAACTTGGGAAAACAATAGAAGTTTATATTGATGATATGTTGTATAAAGGTCTTAAGAAGATAAACCATCTCGCAAATTTGCACATGACCTTTGAAATTCTTCATGTAGTAGCCTATTCGCAGCCTTCCAGCACCAGTCGAATACTCAAAGGCTACATCAAAGCCTACTAAGAGCCTCGAAGCTCAACAAGACAGTAACTAAGTCCATGAAGCCTTCTGAGATTAGTCAAATACTCAGAGACATAATCGAAGCCAAAGACAGACGGTCAGCATCAGAACTCAATATCAGTAACAGAAAAACTTTGACCATGGGAATGCATGGTCGAAGGCAGACACACCTGGCAGCCAGCTCACCTGACAGAATAGTAAAATGAGCTGCCTGACAACTACAGTGTTAGAACCAACTCCGAGTACAGAACGATTGTCCCCAAAGGATATACATGTAATCTGACCTCCCATGGTGACTCACCCCTTTCTATCTCCTATAAATAAGGAGGAGGAGGCACTATGAAGGGGTTAGAAAAATTCTCCCAAAACCCCTTGAAGATTACCTTCGAACACCCTGTATCCTGTTTCCTATTCGATCTGCTGTCTAACTCAATATATATATCATCAATTATTCAAATCTTCGCTAGAGGTTGTGGAGAAACCAATTCTAGGACTCCACGCAAGTGTGTTAGTTCAGTAATATTAGCTTATTATTGCCTTATATACTTGTACTAGGCCCCTCTTCTCCTTTCATCTCACTTCACTCCCACTCTCTCAAATCAGTCTCTCACTCACTCTCTCTCTCTCTTTCTCTCTCTTCCGTCACTATTATCCCCATTTTTAGAGATCAACTACATATTATGAGGTACTAGAGAGGTTATCATATAATAACCACTCACTCTCTCTTTCTCTCTCTTCCGTCACTATTATCCCCATTTTTAGAGATCAACTACATATTATGAGGTACTAGAGAGGTTATCATATAATAACCACTCACTCTCACTCACTCACTCTCTCTTTCATTCTTCCATCAGAATTATGGGGATAATGTTAAACAAAGTAGGGGAGTAGATAATTTGTCCAGGTAGAAGAGCGGTAGAAGCCGTTGTTCAGGGATTGAGAAATAGACAAAACAAATGATCATTTCTCCTGTTTGAGAGCCATAATTATCCCAATTATATTTGCTCTAAAAGAGTTTTGGAGGTTAGAATTGTAATTTATTAGTTGTTATGTCCAGGTACTTCCCAATTCTAAGAGATTTTTAATCATCTGTAATTGGGTTTTATGATTCTCATTTTTATTTGAAAATTGAGTAACTATGTTCGATTTCCCGCGCAAAGCCTTTACGCCTTTTTTTGTTTGTTTCTGAATCCACACAGTTTTAAAAAAAAATCCCCAAAATTAGGATATACCAAAAATATCGACAAATAGTTCATATAATGTGAGGGATATACCAAGGTGTAATTATCGATTTGGTGATGTATCGGCAATTGGTGTATGGTCTTGACTGGTATATTTATCGATGTTTTGCGTTTCGACAATTTATATAATTTGTAGCAATAGATGATGACTATTTGTCAATTTTTTTGGGTTTCAACAATACCTACACTTTGTTTTAGCAATACATGATGACTATTGTCAATACATAATGCATAGACAATTTGAAGTGCGATATTACCACTTTATTGTCGCTTACCGCATAAGTCGACAATAGTTTGGGGTAATTCACGTAATATTTGTTAACATATGCATTATCCGAAAATAACATTCAGTGAATATTTTCCCTGGTGGTAATCTTTCTTTCTTTCTTAATTAGGATGGTAACAAAGGGAAAGATAACCCCAATTGCCTCCCTAAGGAAAAGGCTAAACTTAAAGAAAGTAGATTTTACGTATCCGAATTATAACGAACCTCCACATGTTCCTGCGAAAAGAAAGAAAACAACCTCAGGTAGAGGAGAACAAGTGCCTGCTACCAATGAGGGCCTCAATACTGGGAATGATGGTTGTGTAGTACAGCGTGATATGGATATAGCTGCAGGTGGCAGTGGCCCCCAATTGGTTTTTAAGTATACTATAAGTGGGATTTTTGAAGAAGATGAGGATTTGGAAATCCCATAGAGAAATAAGGGAAATGTAAAAGGTTCTAATGATTCCCAAGGAGAGTCTGGAGAAGACTCTAGTACAGATGATGAATGAGTTACTAAAGAAGTTCCTGCTAGCGATAATGCCCAATTTGAACCTTTTATGAACAATCCGGTCAAAGAACAAGATACTACTGGATCGGACGAAGAAGGTCGGGGTGAAAATAACAACAAGGAATCAGATAGTTCAGAAATAGAAGCTGATGAATATGGTCCCAGGAATAAGTCTCTGTTGACGAGCTTCGAGACACATAGAGCAAAATTTATAGTTCTTGAGGAGGTATCGAACCCAATAAATTTAGTTGTATTCCCAATTTTACCACCTTTTTTTTTAGATAATGACAAATATATTGTATTTGCAGGAACCAGGCTGTTTATGGGTGTTTTTTGGGATATTGATATGGAGATTGAGAATCCTCAAAATCTAGTTAATCTGCAAGGGCTAGGAAGAGTTGGGACCATATGTTATAAATAATACAATACAACTTTGATTATAGCTTTCTCTGAACGTTGGCAACCTGAAACTAATACTTTCCATTTCAAATGGGACGAGATTTCTCTAATGTTAGAGGATGTTTGGAGGTTAATTGGGTTGAGAGTTGAAGGTGATGTAACAATTGTTCAAGATAAATGGGGAACAAATAATGTAAAACAAGTGTTTAGAGACTGTTTGTTTCAAAGTGATCAAGTTTATCATGATATGAAGGATGGAGAGCAGGGAATATCTCTTTTAAGTTGTGAAAATTGTAGATTTTTTTGCATCCAAGCTTAAAGGCAAAAATTCTAAGGAGCAGAGGTTGGTCAGTCATCTTCATCAGAACCTGTGAGTTTGTCTTCACGTGCAGTTGCAAAAGCATACATGTTTTATATTCTTAGATTTTTTTTCTTTTCCCTCCCAAGAAAGGGATAAATGTGTCAGCCAAGTATATAAACTTCTTTAAGAGCAAGAACTCATATATTACATGGTCATGGGGAACTGCCGTCTTGGCACACCTATATTACAGTTTAGGCGCTACTTCGAGAGTTCATAGTAAAGCATTTACATATTGTACTACATTATTAGAAGTGAGGTTTATGCATTCATTATTTTATTTTATTGCTAAACTGTTGATATTTGTTCCTTTTTAATTAAGGTTGTTTTTTTACAGTCCTAGATATTTGAGCACTTCCCGAAGTTGTTTGACATTCCCAAACCCAAGCATTCTGGTGCTCCTGAGTATATTATGAGGTGGTATTGGTCTAGGATGACAACGGAAAGAACTGGTGAGGAACCTTTAAAGATGTTTAGGAAAGCTCTTGACAATTATAAGCTTGAGGATGTAAGTTTAACTTTGATTCAATCTTTTTCTTTTATAGTCTTAAAGATGGGAATTTGATTGATTTTATGTACTAATATAAATGTCATATGTCATTCACTATATAGGTTGTGTGGGACCCGTACATATAAAAGAGGAAACATACACATTCATTCAAAAAAATTGTTGATTTTACAGGATTGCTTGGTAGTCCTGAACACAAAAAGCCGTACTATCCTAACATAGTACAACGACAGTTCAACCAAATGCAAACTATGCCTAGAGTTCTAATATTCTTGAGAAGAGCGATTTATGTTTTTCTACTGAACCATGCGCATACAAACCAAAATATGAATGGGAGGATCTATTCTCTGAAGGGAAATGGAAGGAATGTCTAATCCCGATGAGAGGGAAGAAAGTATATGATGAAATTCATATATGTGCTCGAGGTTACTTTGAATGGTTTAATTCAGTTTCATTCACCAAGCTATGTTCAGATCTTGTTGATCTTGACGCAAATGATGAGGTATCCAAGAAGGGGGATGCGGGTGGTGTTGCGCATAGTAAAAATGTAAGTATGTGATTGTTGTTATAGTGTTTAAGGTAGTAGTTTCTTTTTGTTATAATATTGGCTTATACTTTTTTACAGGTTGAGGACCAAGTTCCTTTTCGTTATAACGAAGATATCCGTCGTTTGGAAGAGGAGATCTCCAATTGGAAGTCTGAAGTCAATTCCCTAAAGTCAGTAAAGGAGGTGAAAGACCAGGCCAGATCAAATTTGTTTTGTACATTGGAGTTGAAGGTGTGTACCCCCCCCCCTCCTTTTCTCTTGTTAACCCACATAGTTTTTTGTTGCACTAGAGGTTGGTTCTTCACATACACAAAGACTTAGCTCTATTGTCGTATGCTTCGTTAGTCGACAATTACTGTCTGTTATTAGAATCATTTATGTCGACTGATGTAGTAGTCGACAATTAAGGCAACTTAGTTACAAAATATTGTTATATATGTAGTTCTTAACGGCAATTAATTTGTGTGTATATGTATTTTTTGTCGAACTATGTAACACTCGACAATAGATGCCATAGATGTGATTACTAAACTCAACCATACATGTTTGCCATCAGACATTAGAGTACAATTCATTGAGAGAATAAAAGGAGGTGGAAGACCAAGCCAAATCAGAATTGGTTCAAGCATTGTTGTATATGCAGTTCAATCGACAATTTCATGACTTCAATAAACTACTTTGTTACTATTCTAGACAGTTGAATGCAATACTTTGAGAGAGACAAACATTAAATTGGAAACTGACCTTCAAGTGAAGCAAGTGGTTAACTCCATTTGCAAGAAAGATTACAGCGAGACTGTAAAGAAGTTGAATGATAAGGTATCTCTAATTATGTTCTAGTTTAGTTCCAAATGTTTTAGCATTCCCTTCTTTCTATGTTGTTCATAGATGTCATAGATGTTCATAGTTGTAGGGGCTTATTCCTCGATCTCACTCGTAATCGAGCTCACTCAGTTCGAATTACCTCTATCTCAGGTTCACACAATTTTAGCACACAACATTCCAGTCAAACATTCTAACCAACCCCACGAACTACATAAAAAACTACATCGAGCTAAACCCGGAAAACGTTATTCAGTCAAAGACGCCTGTATCCCACGAACTCTTCAGTTATTCAGTCAACCTCCACTAACCATATTATTTGGAAGACGTGCTCCAGCACGACGAAGAGCTGTGAGAAAAGCCTATAAAAATGAGAAGTTCCAAAAGAGACAGGGACCCATAAAAATTACTTAAACTTCTTATTTACGAGATAAAAGGCATTTCTATATTCTAGAGATCACTTGTAATAAAGATATCCACTCAAAGCTATAAAGAGACTTTTACAAAAATCCTCCACACGAGGTCGTAGTTTTTTACCTATTCAAAGGTTTTCCACGCTAAAAATACCTATTTCAATTTCTTGCTTTCTATTATTATATTGTTACAGGATCATTGGTATGATAGTTAATTTCTAATCGTATCGAGCTACGGAATTTGGCCATTACAGTAGTGACCTCAACCATACATGTTTGTCATCAGACATTTGGAGTGCAGTTCATTGAGATAAGCAAATAAAAAGTTGGTAGAAGATGTATTAAAAAATTATGAATTGAACAATTCACTTGAAGCTTTACAGCTACAATTGAAACAAAAGTAAATACTATGAATGTCAAGCATAAACAAGTTCATTCAAAATTATTCACTTGATGGGTTGTACTAATTTATGATTGGTAATAGGTTGTGGAGTACAACAACCTGTATGCTATCAATGACTAGTTGGTGGATCAACTTGGAAAACAAGAACCACAACCCATACCTATGAATATGAACTCTTATATATTCCTAATATAGCCTATATGCCTTTATGAGTTGTTTCATGAGTACTTTTCTTTCTATGTATAGCTAAACCTGGTTGCAATATCAGAGGGAACCGTCATAGGAGACCAAGAGTGGAAGAAAAAATACATTGAGTTAAATACAAAATATGAAGAAGCTAAAAAGAAATTGAGTGTGAGAGATGAGAATGTAAGTTCATCTTGACATTGGTGAACTTGTATTAGACGTAACTTTTGTTTTTGTGACTATTGCTCAAGAAAAGTAGTAATGTACATTGATGGAAGTAGATACCCATGAAGTATACCTAAAAACAACCTATTTTTGGTTAGGTACCCATGTAGTAATGTTTAACGGGTTCCTTGTGTCGCTTTGAACTTTGAGAAATTGTCTTAAGAAGTCGTAGCAGACAATTGTTTTTTGTTATATATATACCAATTTGTCTATTGATGCAGTAGTCGATAAATCTTCAATAACATATAATTAAATATTGTCGTATATGCCGTTAATTCGACAATTGCATGCCTTTGAAATATTGTCGCATGTTGTGGTATTCGACAATTACTTTCTATGTATATACACATTTTTATCGAATTATGTGGTAGTCGATAATATATGGTTGATTTTGACTACCTAGTTGTTATAAATATCCATGTCGTACTCTACATAATCGTCGACATTTTCATGAAATTGACAATTTTTTATTGACACTCGTACTCTCGACAACGACCATATTTGTCAATTGTCGAAGTATAGGAACTCAGATAATTTATTATCGTAGGAGGTGATGGTCGACAATTTATTGTCGATATATTGCATGCTCGACAACTTATACTTCAATCTCTAAGTATATCATGTGTATGCTAATTTTGTGTGGTTATGTATAAGCCCAAGATTATCATGTGAAGGCTACTCATGACAGGTATTATGCCAAATATATTCATGAAACCAATAAGGCTTATAAGTTCATTTTTACTTTGACTTCTAAATTACTTTTTACCAAATATGAATGATGTGTCTCTAAATTTTCCCTATACTTTAAAACAAACCAAACTGATCATATCCGAAGTGATGAAATTGAACCTTGAGAATGGCAATAATGAATGGGTGTGCACCTTTGTGATCCAACCTTATAATTTGATTTTAAATTACTTTATTTTAATTTGTAACTACGCTATCTGGGTTGCAGGAAGTGTGGTGCCAGGCACTGAAAAATACCATTGAAGGAGGAAACTTTGAGGATACTAGAGACCCGACATGGGAGGAATTAAATCTCCAATTCACTAAACTTTTAACTATTGCTCAAGCAGGTCCAAAAGGGGAATATCAAGATGACTTAAATTTAACAAAAGGAAATTATAACAAAATGATCGATTCGAGGTTGAAGAAGATAGATTGAAAAACCAAGCTAAGACAGACCTTGTTTCAACCACTTAATTGGTTTAAAGTTGATATACGGGATGTTCAAAGGGATGGGAACACAATTTTTAGAGTTGCTGCATCATATGTGCTTCAGGTCCAATTAAAGTTCTTGAATGTGGAGCTGTCCTTGTGTACCTTGATGACCAAAAGACCTTCTTATTGGAAGAGTAATCCATAATAAGAATTTAAGAAACTCAAAAAAGAAGAATTGTACAAATAACACACAAATTTGGTGGGAGAATTACCTTTAGAGCTTCAATTGCTTAATCAATAATCAATTACAATCGAATTTCTCTTAAGCCCTAAGCCTCTCTTTCAGAACTTTGATTGATCTAACATGATCTAATCTTGCCTAGCTTTGCCCCTTTATAAGGGTTACAAGTTCCAAGTTATAAAATAGGACAAATATGCCCATAAACACATAAAATAATAGGCTGAATCGCGCCTATGTTCGAACATAACAAGTCTCTGTTCGAACAGAAAAAGTATATTCGAACATACATTAGTGTATTCGAATAAAATAACTCAGACGCCTGTTAATTCAAATAGACTTAAAAGTCTGTTCGAATAGAACTCAAGTCGTTCGAACGACTCCAAATCTCGTTCGAACGACTTGGTCAATTTTTTACAAAAAATCCCTAGATCCACCTGGATCAAAGAGTATGTTCAGTCAAACGTTGAATGTAGCTTACACTGATTTGGGAGAAAAAAGGTATGACACTTTACTGCAGGCCTTTAACTTTAATGGTGTGTTTGTGAAATATTTGTATATGAGCCATTTGTTGGCAACATGTTACGATAAGGTGGTGATCTTCATCAGCAACAACGAGGCCTTAACCTTCTTACTTTTATTTTGGTCCAAAGCAAACAACAAGATTACCAAAAAAAGAGGTTGGAAAACATTATTGCTAATAGTACTAAGTATTGGTGGGTTGGGATGACATCTAATGAACACTTCGTTAAATTGAAGACCAAGTACACCTATTCCTCTGATTTCTACACTATGGTGGGCACATGTTCAATTGGAGATTCCAGATGATTTTTAGAAGGTATGTGTGAAGAGCTAATTCCACATGCGAAATGAAACTTGGATGAAGTTGATGAAAGACAACAAAGTTAACCCACGGGATTATAACATGAATAACTTATTTTTTTGAATGTTGTAAATATAAATATATGTATGTTTGTGGATGATGTAAACTTGTCGCTAAATCTTTGGATTGTAGCTATCTCTCTTTGATTTATGGAATATATTAATTTTGAGTTATTGTCGGTATACTGTAAGTTAACATATATAGTTGTTATTGTCGGTACATTTAGTTCAGTCTTTGTTGTCGAGTACATGTAACAGTTGACATTTATAATTGTCGAACACTCCATAATCGATAAAATTTTACCTATTTTATTCTCGATTAGTGCGGCGGTCAACAATAAATTGTCAATATAATCGACAATATATAGTAAACCCATCTGTATCAGGCGACAATAATATGTACACTTAACATAATAGACAAATAATGAAGCAGGACAAACCAACATTGTATTTATCATAAACAATACCTCCATTATCAAGTTATAATCTACTTAATGTCGCTAAAAATGAAATTTTAGGTACAACAAAACCATCCCAATTATGTCTTACATTTATAATCATATGAAGTTATTTAGCAGCTCCCTTCACCACGGTTTTCTAACTGCGTTTCAAGTCCAGCATCATTGCCAGCCCCTACATATGCAATAAGATAAAAGAAATTAGTGTACTCACTAGAAGGTTCTGGGAACTACTTATTTGTGGTTTTAGAATATAGTGTACTCATTAGCTTTTATTTTTGCAAACAATAATTTTAATTGTGGGCAAGTACGTTTATCGTGGCTGCCAAAAACTTCACATGCTTTCCATGTTCTCTATCTCTTTTCAACAGTTATCTTCATTCTGCCCTTCCATCTGTCACCTTTCTTGTGATCATCTTTTGCACCGCCTTTGATTTATGACACAAGAGGATCCAAAATGGGAGTTGAAGACATCACTGTCTAAGCTAATGGAGTTGACATTGCAGGATCAAATCCTTCCATTTGAGTTAGAGATGTATCGTACACATCTAGATGTAACTCAAGCTCATCTAGGTTCGAAATTGCATATTCAAAGTTTGTTTTATTCTTTGATGCCCTCTCAAATAGGTTCGTTGCTCGAAGTAATAGGTGGCTATGGCGTAATGGTTTCCTCAAGTTCTCTACATCCAAGAAACTCCCGTCGTACGATCGCGAATATTTGTTTGTACCAATCTTCCACCATGGTAGAATGAATGCATCTGAATTGTGGAGAACATCATATTTTGAGAAAACCTTGAAGAGATGACAACATGGCAGCCCTACATACTCGAACAACTTGCATCCACAATGGCCTGTTAGGCTGGTTAAGTTTATCTTCAATTCAAAAGATTTAGGTGGTCCACTATGTGACTTCACAAGTATTTCTCGAACGTTACCGTCTACGCTCTTCTTTATTGTTATGAAACGAATAATTTGATTAAATTGGTCTTCAAATTTATAGAAAATATGTCTTGCATAAATCTTTGTTACGTATTTTAGTAACGCCTGATGAGGTTCGACTTGTCGATATCTATGTTGGGATTGGAAGTCCTCTTCATTTTCTTTCTCAAATGTCTCCAATAGAGGTGTTGCATATTTCATCGCGAAACTGTACAGACTAGTTGAAGGAAGCAGCCAACCATTGAAAAAATTGTTTGTTGACTCGCTTTGGCCTGTAGTACTCATGCTAGCATAAAAAGTATCTATATTCCACAAAGGTATCCATCTTTCTCTTATGTTAAATATCCCTTGCATCCAATTGTTCTCATCAAGCTTATGCTTTGTCATAGGCTTATTCCACCTTCTATTGAACTCTACGGGATCACATGTGTTGCGGATAATTAAATCAATATCAGTTTTGAATATAGATAGATCTCGATAAACATGCCCAATTTTTTCAGGGAACTTGTGTGTGATGTGCCATATGTAGAACCGATGTTTGATGTTTGGGAAGACCTGGGATAAAATATAGATATTAGTTAAATTTATATTGTCGAATACACAATCAGTCGACATTCTGTACTCTTGATTTTTATCGATAATTGTATTCAATCAACAAATAAAATGTCGACGTGCTGACTTGTCGACAATTACCAACTTCATAATTGTCGACAATTGCATTTAGTCGATAATTTGTATGCTGATAATTATCGACAAATGCATTCAGCCGATAATTTGTATGCTGATAAAACAAAGACTAACCTTGGGGATGGTTGCTCCCATTGCAGTATCTTGGTTAGTAATAATAGTCGTGGGGTGTATATTGTTTATCGCCTTTAGCCATGTATAGAATAACCAAGTAAAGGTGGTCTCTTGGTCATTCCTCAACATAGCACATCCAAGTTGGATTGTTTGGTAGTGGTTGTTTATTCCCGGGAATGGAGCAAATGGCATGTTATAAACGTTTGTCCGATATGTGGTGTCAAACGTGACTACATCCCCAAAAGCCTCATACGTCATTCGTGATCGTCCATCTGTCCAAAAAAAGTTGAGTGCTCTATCATCATCATTGAGCTGAATGTCAAAGTATAACATAGGATCTTCGACTTGTTTCTTCTTGAACCACTCCAATACAGCCTACACATTACCACTCAATAAACGTTTCTTGCTAACTTTGGCTTTGTGGTTGTCACAATCTCGTTTGTTGAAGGTATTGTCTGGGAATAGAACAGGCACCTTGCTTACTGAAATGTTGTGAAGCTCAAAGTCTCTGTGAGGTTTTTTGTAGCTTCAGAAAAGAAACGATTAATCTTCATACGATGGTGGTTATGAGGTGAGACAAGCTTGTGGTTATGCACATCTGAAAAACTAGTAACAACAAATTTACCAAGTTTTTCTTTCCAATTAATGTTAAATGTAGCTTTACACCGGCATTGGTAAAAGGAACACTTCTTCCCATCTTGTTCACTTCTATCAGGATTGATTGTTTTGTTCTTCTTTGACAAACCATTGCTCAAACAAGAAAATTGTACTATTCTTATCTCGTCGGATCTTGGTCGCTTTATAGAGTTGCGCTTCTTTCTAGAGAACCCTTGTTTCCCTTTATATTGTTCATAATACGAACATGCATCATCCACTGTATTAAAAGTTTGGCCTTCATATGGGGCTTCCACAAACAAAGAATCAATGGCACAATCAGGAGGTGTTACGAAACACACACCCATTGTACGTTCATTTGCAGCCTTTGGTGTTGACTCATCTCCGATTACCTTTGACCAATCTGGTTCAACTAAATCTTCCATCTCTGTATCCTGTCATATAGGAGGAATTATTGGATACAATTAATCAAAAACATCCAGACAATCATGGAACATATAGAATGAAAATTGCCAGACAAGCATAAATGCAGAAGAAAAAAAAAACACTAGAAAAAAAAACTTTGATTACATAGGAAAATATTGGGTCACAGTTGGACATCATGTATGTCATTTGATTGTTCAAAACAGGCACTATAATAACATGAATCACTAAGTACTGTCTAGAGGTCCTCAATCCCAAACATATTCCCTTCAATCATCAGATTCTTCAGAAGACTCCAGCAATTCTATCAATCTGTTATGCTAATATTCAGTTTCAAAATGCCCGTACTGTAGTTCAAAGTTTGTGGCTGCTTGCCTTTCTCGTTCTGCAGCTTCCAATCGCTGCATATATACTAGTACTTCATCAACCTCTTCATTAGGAGGAGAGACTAGGGGAATTACTTCATTATCGTAGCCATCATCTTTCTCTACGCCAAAACACCCATTGAATAAATTACACACCCATTCAATTATCATAAACCCCATAGATCTGTAACATAAACAAGTCTTACTAAATTATATTTTTAGTGTTCTAAACCCTGCATGCTGTTGTCGAACATTCAACGTTGAACCTCATATCGACAACCACAAATTGTCGCATACAAAACGCTTGACAATTTGTTTGTCGTAGATGAAGTGTTCAACAATTATGGTGTAGCTTATATCGTGCACTGTATATTTTGACAATTACTCGGTCACAGATGCAGTGTTCGACAATTATGGTGTAGCTTATATTGTCGTACACTACATATTTCGACAATTACTTGTTACTATTTCCATATTGCTCCTACTCCGTAGTTAAACAAATGTCGGCCATCACAACATTTTAACATTTTAACATTTCTCACTAACCTGTTCGCTCTGGATGTTGTCTTCTAGGTGTAGTCCCAATGTACTGTACTGAAACAACAACAATGTGAATTTAAGTCTACAATTCTTGAATAAACATCAAATTAACCTAGATTCAAAATCACAAACCCACAATCAAAATCAAAATCAAAGCCCCACAATCATAATCACAGCCCCAAAATCACATCCCAGATACAGAGGGAACACAAATTTGAAAGATGGCACCCAAAAGAACGAGAGAGAGTCATACCTCAAACGAAGATAAAACGGGAAGAGGGAGTCTTACTTGTATTTGTTTAAATTTAAATTTCGAGTAGAGAGACTGCGAGTGACAAGAGATAAAAGAAGAGAGAGAACAATTGCCTTACCTCATTACCACGTCATATCTCCGATTTAAATTTAAATTTGAATGTTGTCCACCCATGCCTTTTTTTGCGAGCTAGACAAAAAAAAATTCCCATCAAGCTGTGTGGTGAGAGTTGAGTGTAGCGTTTTTGAGTGTATGTGAATCCTCCCCCGCAAAGAATAGCTTGTAAGAACATTTTAAGCATCAGCTTTCTTAGAGTAAACATAAACATAAACTGTGATTGCCTTCAGAAAACACTAACACTGGACGCTCATTGATATCGAAAAGGATCCGAGTCTTCCAAATTCACCTTCTCACTCCTTCATGGGAAACTCGGATCCTTTTCGATATCGATGAGCGTCCAGTATTAGTGTTCTCTGAAGACAATCACAGTTTATGTTTACTCTAAGAAAGCTGATGCTGCTAAAACTGTTCTTACAAGCTATTCATTGCACCCTTTCTATCTTTGATCGATTTTTGTTTTGCCCCACAATCAATGTCATCACTTTCAAATAGAAATCTCGAAGGAAGTTAGTTGCAGTTTTGACATCAAACAAGAAAAATCTTCACATTCAAGCTAGATAAGAAATATTTTGTTCTCTGGAAAAACTGTAATTGCACTCGAACTTGTGAACTGGGCGGAGTAATTAGGATATAGCGGATTATATACAAAGCTGAAAATAAATACATTACTACGTCCGAAAAATACATTACTATGTCCAAAGTTCTGATTGCTCTTAACAAAGAAAAGATCAATGGGTATATGTTTGCCATCTTTCGGGGATGTCTTTTGCCTGTTGCTTCTACTGTCCCTGGAATTTTGAGGCTTCGGGCTAGATCTAGTAAAGAGAGAAAATGAACTTTCAGACCAAATGCTCAAAGATGTTAGTTCCATATGTTACACATGACATGAATATATTTTTTAGAATGTTAATGACTAATATGTGCAGAAACAAATCCATAAAGATAACAGACTACCACAGTCTCCATAGATTAGTTGATGTACATGGTATCACATTTATAAACTAGCAAAAGGTTTTACTTTCAGTAATTAATAAAAATTGCAGAATTAAGAAAACAAAAAACAAAAACTGCCAGATAATAGTATTTCCTAGTTTGTTTCAAGGATTTCATGACCTAAACTTAATATTTGTGACGAGATTTATTCTCTCATGGTGTGACCCAGGCATCATAGTATCATAGTCCAACTCCCTCTTACAATTGGTATATATTTTGAACAATTAACAGCATGTATCATTGACACGGGTTCAAGTGTTCATGTCTGGTACGGGTACGGGGTGTTGTACATGGCAAAAAAGAAGAAAAAGTACCTTGTTGCCGAATCCTTGGCACGTGTTGAGCATGCTTTTAGTTATGTATTTTCAGTTGTATGTTATACATTATCCTTGGGTTTTGACATGTCCAGGCACGTGTTGCATAAATTCCATGTCGATGGTAAGAAAGTAGATGCATAAAATTGAGAATGATACATTACCTTACACCCTGCATAAGATATCTGCAATTCTGCTTGGATTCCTCCTTTTGAAGCAATTGAGCAAAATGATAGTCAGAGTGTTCTTGTCTCTCCTCAACAAAACTAGGAGGCAGTTCAGCCCCACAGAGTGAACACTTATAGTCATCAAACCATAAAGAATGTTCTTTTGGGTTTGCTGACAATATCCTTGTCTCTTCCAAATGTTTGGGTCCCTCATCAAGGCTCTCAATGTAGCTAGCTTCAGACTGTCCAGAGAAAGAACTAGATTATATTCCCACCTTTTCAGCTTCACTAGATTGAGCTGAATAACATGTAGGCTTGAAACAATTTACCTGGAAAACAGCAAGACTTCAACTCCCTTTCACTTGGTGAACTAGAAAAAAAAACGGGAAACATTTCTCTCTGAAAAATATGTCTTTGCGAAACACAAATAATATTCCCCTGACCACAACAATCATATTTCACTTATCTCGAAATTCGGATAAGGAATGCATGCACTCAGGAGGTAAGGATAGACAAAATGGAACGATGAGGCAAGGACCAAGATCAGAATGCCCACATTTCTAAGTCAGGATCTAGCATACTATTTAAAAGACGCAAAAGGACCTCAACTAAATAATTTTAACCCTCGAGATCCAATTTGATATTTACCACCAAATTCTAAATCCATAATATCCTATACATTTTAGATGTAACTTAAGCACCCGATAAGGAAATGACCTGAAATACACACCTTAACTAGGCTATCGTCGCTTAGAGTTAAACAAGCTTTCTCCTTTTCATCGGTATCTTCAATTAAATTGTAATGCTCATGTTCATGAGGTGATTGGTTAAAATCTGACAAATTCCAGGAATCGTCTAAATGATTTGAATCCGAGAGACAGCTCGTGCTGGTGTCAATAGGAAGACCTTTTTCTGTATCGAACATATGGTGGTGACGGTCACTAACATCTGGTCCCAGGGAAATGCTATCACACATTATCTCTGCATCTCCACCTCAAATAAAGAAGTTTGTCAGTGTCTTCTGGGTTGGATCAGCAGGACAAACTTTTTCATCATTGAAGTGAGACACGCGCAATCCTGTCAATACAATACGAATTTTAAGCACATTGGACACATGTTCTATAATGTGCCAAAACAAGCATAACATATTTTACATTAAGTACAAAAATAACTGAGATGTGTCATGCAACTCATCATACAGCATTCCATTGGGAACAAATTTGTACATTTGATCATATTAATGGAATGCACCTCAGTTTACTTGTACAGTAGAAATTCATTGTTTGATGAACTCTAAAGTATCTTGATACATCATGAGAAGTACAATTTACTTTTCAACTTTTCTTAAGGCATGTTTGTTTTTTGGAACTTCTCGAGAAGTTCCTGAGCATTTATGATTTTCCCTTCTAGGAATTGGTGAGATTTTAGGCCAAACTTCATGTCTAAATCTCCCCAACAGTAAGAATTGAGATGCACCATGCAACTCATCATACATCATTCCATTAGGAACAAATTTGTACATTTGATCATATTAAAAATGAAAACTCTAAAGAATCTTGATACATCACGAGAAATACAATTTAGTTTTCAACTTTTCTTAAGGCCATGTTTGTTTTTTAGAACTTCTTGAGAAGTTAACCAAACTTCTCACTTTTGGTATGTTTGACACTGGTATGTCTAAATCCCACAACCCCACCCCCCCCCCCCCCCCCCCCCCTCACTCTCTCTTTCTCTCCTTTGACAACTCATCACCCATCGTCACCCGCACCAAATGCCCTTAACCCACCGTCCCCCCCAAAAATTTAAATAAAAACTAGTATAATTCAGCTTGCCTCATTGGCAATCTCCTTTGTAGCCATGTTCCGTCATGGGATGTTGGACTTCTGTCGTCATGGGATGTTGGACTTCTGTTCTGTTAGGAGTAAAGCTTCTCGTTCAGCATCACACAAGACCCATGTTACAGATCAGTTGTGGCAATCTAGGTAACAACGATACGGATACGGGTGTCGGTGTCCGACACGGGTATGGGATGTCGAAAACGATAGAAAATAGAAAAGTACCTTGTAATAGTGTTGGACACGTGTGTCCGAGTATCCAAGTGTCGGGATGTCGGACACAATGCATCACAATGAATATCTTCATATTATGCAGATCCATTACAACACAAAAAGGATTTCCTGAAAGCTCAAAAGACGTTTTCAGGCTGATTTTCGCACCCCTAACCCTTCACCTTCCCATTTTTTCAACTCCAATTCTTTAGAACTCAATCTTAGAGTTTCAGGAGTAAATTAATAATTCCCCAAACTTACGGAGTTATACGCAAATAACATCATTTTCATATATTAATTTCGACTCTTTTCTTTCTACAAAGTGAATACATCTTCCTTGTGGTTTATTAGGCATGAAGTTGAAGATAACTCCTTGACAAGTATAGACTATAGTTATGTAACAATAAAATGAAATATAATCTTATCCATGGTGCTATTTTTTCATATTGGTTCTTACAACCACATTGATTCTCAACCATATCTTGCTGCAAAACACTTTATGTATAACCTACACAATTATACCCGCTTTATATACTTTTTATAGTCAAATTATAATAAAATGCAGTAGCAAGCAGCATAAGTCACAGGACATGAGTTTAGAGGATAATGGGTGGCAACATGAAGTCATTGACAAGCATACCAATTAGTCTCAGAGAAAGAGGAAGCTCGGCCTATAGAAATTTGTAAGCATGATTCAGGATATCCTCAAGCAAATATATAGACTTCTGCAAAGACACAGCTCGACTACGAACCTGCAATTTGCATAATCCTCAAAACTAGAGAAATATAACATAGATACAACCAGGGGCGGAGCCACATGAGGACCAGTGGGGGCATCCCCACTGCCCCCACTCAGTTTTTTGAAAAAATGAGGTTAGTTTGGTAATTTGAGGTAGGTTAGAGTTTAAAAAAAAAAAAAAAAACTCTACAGCTCTCCCTCTCCTCTCCTGCGATTTAGGTTTTCAATTTCTTCAATTTGGAGAGAGCACACCAAATTCTACGACTCTCTCTATATCTCTCTCTCTCTCCAACTTTGTATTAGTGTTTGGGGTTTAGATTTATCACTTCAGTTTTATAATTGAGTAATTATCTATGAATTAGATGAACATCTGATTTTATAATTGAGTCATAGAATTCAACTGGATGAACATCTGATTTTATTTTCAGAATGCTTGCATCTAGTTTTAGAGTTGCCATTACTGCTTGGTCATCAAGGTTTTATTTATGTTATTAGACTTTGGTGCATGTTAGCATATTGGTGTTATCGTACGCTATGATTCTGTGTTCAAAATAGGGTTTTAGGATTCACCTAGTAATTGCTAGTAGTACATTGGTAAGATTTTGATAAATGACCGTCTTGTCGTTAAATTTTATAGCATTGCCTAGATCCTCATCGATGAAATAGCGAGACTGACGTAAGTTATTGTGTCTTTTTTTGGTGAATATTGTCACCAATATCCTGGACTTTGGTATTGTTGGTTGGAGTTTTAATTTGTTTTTCCTGGGTTGTTTAAGGTGGGGAACTTCATACACTATTTGTCGACTTTTCTTGCGGGATTAGTGGTGAGGTTTGTATCGGCATGGAAATTGGCACTGCTGAGTGTTACTGTGATTCCAGGGATTGCTTTTGCAGGAGGATTGTATGCCTATACTCTTACCGGTCTCACTTCCAAGAGTCGAGAATCGTATGCCAATGCTGGCATAGTAGCAGAGCAGGTGAGTCTCTCCTAATTGGCTTAATACATACATTTGCAATGGAACGTTAATTAGTAAAATATCATAATAATTAATTTGCTTTCTTCGGGATGTTGAATTGAATTTGTTATGGCCTTTGCAGGCTGTTGCACAAGTTAGAACAGTGTACTCATACGTGGGAGAAAGCAAGGCCATAAACTCATACTCAGATGCAATCCAAAACACATTAAAGCTTGGTTATAATAAGGCAGGGATGGCTAAAGGCCTGGGAATTGGATGCGCTTATGGAAGCATGTCGTGGGCCCTTGTATTCTGGTATGCCGGAGTTTTCATCAGGAATGGACAAACAGACGGTGGGAAGGCCTTTACCGTGATATTTTCTGCAATTGTCGGGGGAATGTAAGATCATGAATAATGAAATTTTGTTTGGTTTTACCGAATTAAGACTTCTACTTCTAAATGCATAATGTTGTTTGTTGATTTGGTTACAGGAGTTTGGGGCAGTCCTTTTCAAATCTTGGGGCTTTTAGCAAAGGGAAGTCGGCAAGATACAAGTTGGAACTTTTCAAATCTTGAGGCTTTCAGAAGGTACTATCAGGTATATAGTCTTATCTTTTCTCTATATCACTTGCATTTATTTTCAGAATGTTTATGGGCAGTTTGTTTTCTGTTGACTACATTGTAAATTTTCCGTGACTACAAAACTTATAACCCTAAACTCAAGGGCATACTTTTTCTGTAACTGTTTTCTGTTGAGATTCTGTCAATTTTCTGTCCAATTTTTTTGGGGGGGGCTACCGCCCCCAAACCCCCAACAAATTCCTGCCCCCCCCCGACCAATAATCCTGGCTCCGCCACTGGATACAACATCATACTGAAAAAGGGATATAAGAGCATCTCCAGCAGTTTTGCAATCTCTTATCAAATATAAAACTACTGAAACCAAGTGATTGATTTCATATTTAAATGCGATATCATTTTCCATCAACTCAAAACCTAATGGCCCTAAATCTCCAAACAAGTTTGAACACAAAATTCCTTGGTTCAAACGAGTCTTATCCCGCATCACGGTACGAGCAACCATCCTACTAAACTTCTTAGTATCTTTGTTTATTCACGCATAATCACGAAACGCTCTTCAAGGACGACTTGAGGAAACACTAAACCAACACGAACCACACTGGATATGAGCTAAGAATAACACGTCTTTACAAAAAAAGATTAAAAAACATTATACTTAAAGTGAATATGGATAAAATGATGTCCCTAAAATATGTAGTAAATAAACCTCAAAAGACGCAGTTTTAAGTTTTAAGGTCAATGTTCGCCCAGAAAGACCTTCAATTTGCATGTCAGTTGATAATGTCCTCGCGATTTCCGCTGCAAGCAAAAAAGTCTTTAAGGATTATTCATTTGCAAGAACTCAGCCTAAACATTTCAAAATACACAATCCTCTACAAAAATGGGTGGACGAGGTTTCATCATAGCAAAATCTATGCAAAACTATTTTCGATCATTTAGTAACCACATATTGAAGCAGTCCAAAATCTCGTAACTACCTCAAAAAATGAACAAAACGATGAGAAAAAAAGTGTTGACTAAAAAGATTAAAACCCCTTAAAGTAGCCAGCACGGGTGTCAAATCATCAAAATATACCACACAAAATTTTAAACTACTCCAAATCTATCTCTTCCAAGTCACATAGCAGGCTAAAATATCCATAAAAAGTTATGATTTATCCGTAAGAAAAGTATATCATTGTTTAAGCCCAAAGTAAGTTTTTATTGGCCATTAATAGAAGTCTGTTTAAAGGTTTGAGAAAAGTTAAATGCATGACCCAAAATGTAATTAAATAGTTATGATATGTGATTTAAAACCTGTTTTGCGATGTAAGAAGCATAAGAAATCTAAAGTCAGATTTAGAGAAATGAAGCACAGAGAGATTGGAATGCTATCTTATTCTCAGGATTCCAAAACAATGAAGAGGTACAAAAACTGATAAATGATAAAATTCCACAAGGGAGAACTAGATCAGAGGAACTTAGAGATATGTGGGGGTTCATACAAGAGCAAAACAATAATAAATCTGGTGGGGGTCTAGCCTAACCCCCATCTTCCACTTCAAAAAAAACTACAGAGAAAAGATTGAAGACGTCAACTAATAGTTCCATACCACAAACACAATATGTCGCTATAGAGGGGAAGAAACCAAATTCTTAGCCAGCTGAATTAGTTCCCTATTTATAGGCGCTCGCTGTCATAACTCTATAAGTTCGATTTAACGTAACTGTACCAATTCCAGTACCTCTGAGATGTAACTTCACGCTCAATTTTCTCATCTTTCTCTTGAACGTTTTCTCTTGTATGAATTTCGACCTACTTGGTCAATTTGCATAAAAAGGTTCGATCTAGACTGATTTGTTTGTGTTTTGGTGTTGGGAGAAATAAACCCCTACAGTCGCCACTCTCAGCTTAATTCACTTGTGGATTGAGCTGAAATAGGGGGCCAATTTCTAGCCATTAGTATTTTCCAACTTCTACTTTTGATTGAGTTTACCTAGCTCTACTTACTAAACAATACTAAGGACCATATTAACACTCTTCCAACTTCTACTTTTGACTGAGTTTTCGTTATCAAACCTAGTTCTATTGATTAAATAAAACCAAGGGCCATACCTATTCTGCTGCTCCCCACCCAGATGGGCTTGTGTTTACATTAACTAAATGAAACTACACTAGGATTTTCTCTAAATTCAATATTTGCACAAAATCGGAAGGGGAAACATACAGAACACTGTTAAGTTGAGCAAACTAAAAGAATAAATCGACTTGAAAAATCAGGTAACTAGCATGCTGAAAACTGATAAGGTTAAAACAAGCAGTTATTTTACAAGCATTGATTTACAACAGTACGCGTGTCACAAAAGAGATAAATCGAAGGCCTACAACTCTAGGTTTGTGTACCTAATTTTTTATGGAGTAGAACCTCGTCTCCAGTGGCTGAAAATGTCCTCTCGCTACTTATACTTTTTCGAGACCTGACTTGAGGGGCATCAGTTTGCCCTAAGCCTAGTCCCTCCGATAGAAAAAACTCTGCAGTAAAATGGAAAGACAATGTCTAAGATATTCATAAGATATGGCAAAAATAATTAATTTTTATACATAAATTATTTTTTATTAGTGAAAGAAGGAATACAAGTATAAACTTGAGAAAAACCAACACAGAAAGTAAGATTAAGACAGGAAGCTTACAGGACTATTTGACTTTAAAGTTGGCCCTATCTCATGATCATTCTCCATCTATCTGATAAATCTTCGGAGGTGTTGATGCCTATTCTATGAACGAGATGCCTATCGGAACGAGAGGAATGTACGGCTAGAGGTAATAATGTCCTGGGTGTTTTTCATTTGAAAGCCCCAATCTAAGGAATTTGATGCGAGTCATGTCACTACCTCAACCAGCTACTGTTGAATAATCACATAAAGCCTAATCCATAAATTATTACCTCTATAAGAGACTGGAGCTATACTTAGTGTGACTGACACCTCAAACCTGCAAGAGCAAAAATTGGTGAATGAAATCCACACATCACTAAATAATACACCTTTATCATTTTCCTGGATCTGAGATTCTCAGCAGAGATTTTTCTTTCTTTTTTTGTTGTTGTAAGGAAGTTGTTTCTGCATAAATGACAACCAAACCCTAATGAGTATTAAGGATGACCAAATGGAAGAATGGCACAGGATGTTTTCTTTAAGAATAAAAATGCATTGAATATCAGGCAGCCTAGTTTCAAAAGGCAACGAGAACATCAGAAGGGAGCAGTACAACACCTTAAGCCATACAAGTGCAAACAAACCCCATTGGACTTAAAAAAACAGCCTCCCCCTTAAATGTAGAAGAACCAACCGTTCCATAAACCAGATTCTCCCATCTAATGGAAGAATCCCGAAAGTAGACACCCTCTGAAACACTCTAGATACTGCTCCTATCAAAGAGGAGATCTTTGACCACCTACAATGATGGCAGGCATACTCTGATGTCTCCTCTTAAAAGCCTGCTGTTATTCTCTTTTCATAGTCCTCACGTAATCGTAAAGGGGATCAGTCCACAGGGCTTTCTGCAAGAGAGCCCATGGTCTGGCCAATAACATAATAGCGAAGAAACTGCCTTAAGGATAACCCATCCCAGATGGATTGCATGACCAAACTACACAGGCCAGCAGGCAGTAGAGGGGTAGGCAGTTCATTGTCTTCAATCCTTTCTACACATTTCACAAATTTGCTAAGTCCAAACGAAGAATGTAAGAGGGGACCCTGGAGACCAAGATACAGATAGAGGTTCCAAGTGGAAAATCCCCCAAAAATGAAAAGACCGAAAAGAACCTCTCCGCGGTGAATCGAACTTCTTCTATCATCTCTGTTGGGAATGGGCCAAGAGAACCTCAATTTCTTAATAAAAATTACTATGAAATTAATCTGTTTGACAAAGAGGTGTCTTTTACAGTTATAGTTTCAATCCATAGAGTTGTAATCATCTCATATCATAAAGTCCCCATCTGGCCTAAATAATAAATCCCTGAAATTCTTCCTTGAGAGAGGTTGTGCTTCACCAAACATCCTTTGTATATTTGATTCGGTCTCCACTACCCAGAACTAAACAATTGCTTAGTCTGAAGAGGAACCTAATGCCTAAGATACTTCAATAAACCGTGCAGCTGTAAGTAATCCAAATGGAACTCACCCTCTACTATCAAGTCCGTTCCTGGTGATGATGACACAAACTAGATCTTACCCGTCACTTTCCCAAACTTCATGGTCACTCTTAGATTTAAGGGTCATATTTAACCCCTCACACTGTTAATGCCAAAACGCCCTTGGTCCTTAAGTTTACAAACAGATTTCCTTATGTTAACAAACAGATTTCCTCTTCACCAAATCGTACCTGAAATCATCATCCTTTTCATGCATTTCAAAAAATTTCAAACTCATAGGCCACCACTCAGAATGGAGAGCAGGGACAAAAACTGGATAGAATGCTAGTAAGAGTATGCTTGATGAGGGTAACCAAAAACCCCTTTAAAGAAAATCTACCCATCCATAGGCCAAATCTCTTTTAGACCTTAGCTAGAACTTGGTCTCATTTGGCAGCCTTGGCTCCAAAAAGAGAACCTCTAAAGTAACCTAGGTAACACGACTGTGAGTCCGCAACACATCGCATGATCTAAGTCCTCTATACTAACATATTCTTATATCCACAAGATTTTGCTCTTTCTTAAATTCACTTCAACTTGAAGGTACATAGCATGCATCTAAGAGCGATAAAGTGTTCTTATCAGCCCCACAGAAAACAAAAACAATATCATCAGCAAACTATAGATGAATTATCTCCAGCTCCCCCCAACCCGTCCTACTACCACGCTCACGTCAATCCTATCAATTTGGAAACATGCCTACCAAGGACACCAAGAGCTCTTAAGTAAATTTCCCAAAATCAGGTCTCAGCAGGTCTCCAGATCTCAACCGATCCTAAAGAAGTCGGATAACTATCTATTAACCAAGATAAAGAAAAATGTCTATGAATTTTATTAGTTACTCCATGAAAACTAGTGAGTAATTGTTTGTAAATTGCAATGTTTCCATGTACTATAAGTGGACACGTATTTATATTTATGTAGTTCTCTGTTTTTCACTTCTCCTCTATGTATAGAGAAGAAGTGCAGAGTGGCATTGATGCGGAGATCGGAAACACGAATCTCAGGATGATCACTTGCTAACTAGTTCTCCTAATTTCATTTCTATTTTCCCTTTTAGTTTGTTATGTTTTGATTAAATAAAGAACTTGTGGTCCCAGTAGAACTAGAAATCAGTAAGAATTGGAGTTTAGAAACCTATTAGAATTCAATTAGAAGGTATTCTCCTTGAAATAAAGCTTATGCTCCTCATTGCAATTTAAGCTATTAGTGTTAAAGTATATTCTCGTTTTATTGAGGATTAAGTTGAATACTCTAACTTTCGAGTTAGTGAGATCTTGTGTGATTTCGAATAACGGTAAAACCCTGATTCGAGTTGTTTATCAATTACTTCGATCTTTTTGCTTCAGTGAGATCGGTAATCAATAACTCGCTCAGTTGACTCTATGTCACATTTATCATTTCCACGACTTTCTCCCTCAACTAAAAATGTCAGCTTCGAATCAAAGTTTTTCTTGTTCTCTGAGAATCTCCTATCTCGACAGCAGCTTAGATTTTACTTTAGACAGATCTAAACCATTTCTTAAAACCCTAGATGTAAATTATGATTTTTAGAAGGACCGTCCATCATTATTTGAGGGTTATACAGTTATACTGCACCTAAGGCAAAGGGTGCTAAGAATTGGACCAAGAGGATAAAATCAATTTCCTAAGTCACTGGGATACCGGTCTAAAAATGTGCAAGTTGGCGATACATTGTCTAATAGCTGATGTGAATAATCGGCGGGAGACACCAGAGACATATAAACCTTTCCATAACTAGGAAAAACTGATAGGCTCTCATAGTATATGCCAAAGATTGTGTCCACCAAATAGACAATAGTTCAGAAGCTTTTCCGGGGCTTGATGGAGTTGAGACTAGCAGTTGTAGCTCACAATAATATAACTTTAAGAGAGATAGTGGATAGAGCAGAGAAGCTTGAGAGATAGTTCAGAATTAATAACAGATGTTCCGTCCATAGTGGTCATTTCAATCAGGCTAAGAGAAAGAGTTTCAAGGACATCCAGCACTACATATTGACCATAAATCTCTCAGCCTATTAGAGTGGTTCAGAAGGCTCCAGAGAGATCTCACACAGGGCAGAGGAGTACTGCAGATGGACAAAGACAGACAACTGGTATGCTGGGTGGATAAGGGCAAAAAGCCATCAAGTGCTTCCAGTGTCTTGAAAAGCGCCATATCATGCGAGATCGTCCTTTAAAGCCTACAGAATGTTTGTTCACTTTGGACCAGGAAATAGTGGAAGCTAATGCGCTGACAAATGCTAAGATACCTATATTTCATTACTACACATGTTACTTGATTTGGGTTCTAACTTCTTATATATAGCATATCGATACATAACAAAGTTTGGAATAGACCGGATTGTAAAGATCATTTAACGTTGGAACACCCTTGGGTCATCCCAAAATAGTGTATAGAATTGCAAGAACATTCAATTTGAGGATTTAATCTTGTCTTGTGACTCAGATGTGAAAGCTTATGATGTCATTTTGAGAATCAATTGCTTTGCCACCCACCGTGTTAGCTTGGACTGTTTTGAGAATGGTATCGCCTCAGAACTCCAAGCTGGAATAAGTTTGGTTTTGGTGGAAATAGAAACAGCGAGATGTAGGAGTTTGTATAAGAGATAACACAGTCGTTTAGCATATAGACTTGCAATTCCTCCACAACATTTTTCATTGCCCAGCGTCTTTCATTTTTTGATGCTTCAAAAGTATGAGTTGAATGACTTTCACGTTCTGGATTGGGAAACATTAAGTTATATACTTAAGAAAGAATATCGTAAGAATACCCTGTCTACACAATCTCATGCGCATACTGTGATAGCCTATTGAAATTTGCCTTGTAATCAGATACTAACATCTCCCCATGAGTAAGATTCACGAAATCCATATGTCAGGCTTCGCTGACAGCGATCATACTTCTTCAGCAACTTCTCATGGGACGTTATTGATGGGAGGGTTTATGATTATTTTCCTGTGTCTCCCACAGTTAGCCGTATCAGCTATTAGGTTATGTATTGCTAACTTGCAACTCTTTGGATCAGGTATGCTAGCGCTTTGAAGATTGTGTTTGACCTCTTTAGCCCAATTCTCAGCAGCCTCATGTGTAAACTTAATCTCATCAATTGTGTTCTTCAGCAAGTGTGTATCGGAAAGTAGGGGTGTTTCCAACAGGTTGTGAAGCATACTAGGTCTCGCCAGAGGGGCTGATTTTACTTAAGTTTCAAACTTCTTAGATAATTTAGTAGAAATTGGTAGGAGGGTTTTAGGTGTCATAAACAATCTGAAAAAGGAGAAGTAAAGGATGGCGAGATTGAAGATATTACTGAAGTTTCAAAAACATCGTCTTAGTTATCATAAGACCTAGGTGGGTTACGGACTAAATACCAGCTTGCCTAGCAAAAAAGAAAAAGAAAAAAGACCTAGGTGGGTCACACCTATTTTAGATGGATATGAGAATGAAGGGTCATCACGCCCACTAGTTACATACATACAAAAACATTTCAGTTTGGTTTGGTTAAAATCTCTACATGTTTTGGCCTTGAGCAAGGCTTAGTAAAAAAACAAGCACAAGAGAAAATATAAGAGAATGACCGGCAGCAACCAGCATGAAAATTTGGCAAATAAATGCTGAAAATATAACCATCAAGGTTACTAACCTTCAGAAAATAAGAGGAGCCTAGTCCTAATATTGTTCATTAACGGAAAAGGTTAAAAGTTCACCTGAAGCATCACAAGTAGTAACACTCTGACCGTAAAGTGCCAAAAGCCGTATTTAGATGGAAACTTTAACGTTGAACGTTTCCATAAATATTAAGTGGTACCACAGTAGGGCCGGTCTTAGTAAATAAAAATAGAAAGAATACAGTAGAAAAGTATGACCAAATTTGCTAACCTGTTGAAGAACTGGAAAACAGTGCACAGAGGAAGGCACTCTTCTGCAACATCTCCTCGCATGTATTGATTCCAAGAACATCCCACAACATATGTTCGGTGACTTTACTAATGCCTCCAATCTGTAAGCAGTGTATTAGCTTAATCACGAATAAGATACAAGATTTAGCAGATAAATCAATTTAAACCCTAAGTTACAGGACAAAATACCTATACAGGCTTCAGTTCTCTTTTAAAATGCAGAATTACATTGATGCCAATAGCTAGTATGACTTGATTCTTTTCCTTGTAGATAATCCAGAGAAATACGAATAAAATAGGTGGGAGTAACACATGAAAGATTTTGCTAGGAGAGGAGAGGCGGGGACAAGATTAACAAAAGTAAAGTATTTTCATAATTAATTTCTGAATAATCAACTTTTCGTCAACTTACCAACAACTTTATATGTAGCCAATATGTTTGCATTTCAATTGGAAGGTCAAGAGTTAAATTAGAGAGAAAAAAAATGGGTTAAAATAGAGAAGATGGAGGAAGATGCGGTATTATGATCTAAGAAGTTACTTTGGTGAGGATGTTGGCGGGAGAAGATGCGGTTTGATTCAAAAAGTTACTTTAAATCTCATAATTAAACAACCTAACAACCCAATCAGAAGGCAGTGGAAGCTGAAGACAAATCTCAACTAGTTTTTGCTGCATTCAAAGAAGGGCGTGACGTAGTTGTAAAGTTAGGCTTGCTAGGCATAAAGGTACTTATAGAGTCGCATTATGTTGTTCACTCTCTTAACGGGAGATACATAAAAGGAAAAGCTACTGGGAGAGAGATTAAAAGAAAAGCAAGATGAAGAAGATTTCTATCAAGTTCAGACATAAAGCTTTGCACAAGGTAGCTAGGCATATAGTTACTGGACTTCTAATTGGAGAGAGATGAAACCTACTGGGAGATAAAAGGAAAAGCAAGATGAAGAAGATTTATTTCAAGTTCAGACATAAAGCTTTACACAAGGCAGCTAGAGCATATTAACTTTTTTATTATTTTCCTGTAATCTTTAATTTTGGAGTTAGCTAATAGTTGTAAAGTTGAATCCTTTTGGGCATTTCTTGATTGTAAGAAAATTTAAATGTAATGAAATTCATGGTGGGCCATCTAGCCTAACCTTAGCTTCCTCTCTCCCATAATAGAAAAAAAGAAAGGACAAGTAAGATGAGAAAATAAAAATACACGTGTTAGATCTTGGGTTTGGTGTTACACAGTTTGAATGAAGTAGCAATGAGGTTGTAAAGAGTTACGGATGTGGGATATGGCGTGGAATTGTGAATATCATAGAAAGTTTTGGGATAAGAATTAGGATAAGGATTGGGATAGGTAATATGCTGAGATTTGCAAGGATCGTTAGAAGCTTGATTTCTTCCTAAGGAACGTTAATCATCCTTGTTCACTGTTTCAGATCATCAAGAGTTTATTGCCAAAGAAATGATGAGTATATCTTCGATGAATATAGATGACACAAATCATTTTAATGATCACGAGTAGGCTACAATGACATCCTTTTACAGTTAACAGACTAGTTTTCACCATCACACATGATTTTAGGATAGTAAAATTTGGGTGGACTATAACAAAGGGGAATTTTTATGAGATCTCTCTTTAAGCATCCGCGAGCCCAACCCCTAGTTCCAACATTGTTTTACCATAGAAAATTTAGGGCAATGTGACATCTTTTACTTGGACTATATACTTGAATAAGGCTTTAACTAGTAATAATTTGTGCAAGCATAATGGAGAATCCATTCATCATTTATTTTTACATTGTCTTTTCGCCCGAAAAATTTGGATTCACTAGTTTACCTGGTCTATCCTATAGTTGTAATGATTTTCTTATCGTAATGGAACTTGAATAATCTTTATGGATGTGGTTTGTCCCTTCTACTGTTATCTTAGTGATTTGGCTTGGAGGAAGAAATTCAAAGAAAAGGAACATACAAAATAGATTATCTCGATAAAATCTTTTGTAATTTGCTTGAGTAAAGCGGTGTTCGAAATGAAAGGTGCTCTTCAATTCTCATTTGTGACTAGGTAGAAAGATGTCATTTTAGGAGGTCCATGATGTTTTCCTAGCCTTAACAGGCATTTTGTTATCTCTTTTTATTCCTATATTGATGTTTCTTGTCAGCTTTGTCTTTTGTAATCTATTTGTTATATGAATAAACTTAAATTTATAAAATAAATAAAAATCGAATAAAAGGTAAAGATGAGATGAGATATAAATTAGCTATTTGAAAGGGGAAGCCACCTTTAAGAGCAATTTAATAATGTTATTCGCTTAAGAATAATACCTTATTTTCCCGTCAAATGAGGATAGAGAACTTCGTTTAAGGATTCTGGATGGACCCTTCTTCTTAGATCAAATCAAGTTAATTCTTTTACAGATTTTATATCTTGGGTGCACGGATCCCTTCGAGCGAAGGTTTCTTGTTTGGAATTAGTACGGTCTTCTCACTTTTTAATTCTGGACCACATCCTTGGCCGACATGATATAGTTTACTAGCTTCAACGGATGGACGGAAAGCAATAAATTGACTTTCAAAATGGTGGACCATTCCATCCCAATATTTTTAACTTCCATAGTTCCATTTATCTTTGGCCTAAGCTTCATCCTTCAAATGGAATGTCTCACCATTCTATCCAAATATTCTTGGTGTCCATAGTTCCATTTATCTTTGACCTAAGCTTCATTCTGAACACACCAACATTTGTTTATTGGAAAATATCCCAATAGCCTTCATTCTTGACGTACTTAGTCCTTATATTCATATAGAATAATACAGTTTATGACCCAATTGATAAGATTAATAGTAAATAACTAAATATATCCCAACAGGGAAGCTCAAGTTTATATAAAACAAGCTAGCTGACATATGTAACTTAAAATTCTACTAGCATTAGAACGTTTGGATACTTCTGTGTATTATGAATTAGCAAGGAGGAGAACTTTAGGTCATTCAAACAATGGGTTGAAAGCTAATAGCCACACAAAGTACTTAAGAGAGCTAGAAATGTACCTTCCGTACAGGGAGTGATGATATAAATGTCATGATAGCTGTCCGGTCATTAGGTAATATAAACTGTCCATTTGGTTTGTTTATGTCTGAGCAAACCTAGGAATAAATATGAAAGAGGACATTAGTTTTAATCAAGAAGAGCTCTTGACGAAAAAGGAACATGAAAAGCTTGAGAGGCAGCTCAACATACAAATCATTAACACTCTAACCAACATGAAAAGCTATATCCTAAAAATGTGTGTAATTCTATTTTCCTCTGGCTGATATTGGTATGTAATTTGTTTGATGAAAAACAAGACACAAATAACGACTCAAGCTTCCACATCAGATAGAAATTTCCTGTCAACAACCATTAACACTCTAACCAACATGAAAAGCTATATCCTAAAAATGTGTGTTATTCTATTTTCCTCTGGCGGTAAAAGATAAGCTTTAGTTTATAAAGCTTGATATTGGTATGTAATTTGTTTGATGAAAAACAAGACACAAATAACGACTTCAAGCTTCCACATCAGATAGAAATTTCCTGTCAACTTCAAGCATTTAATTTTTTTGTTAATTTATGTGATAGATAGCCAGAATAACCTTGGCAAGCAAGCAATTTGGTGTTATTCCTGCACTACATGTAAGACCATCTCATAAATACCACTCCTGAGTTCTTCTGCAATCTTCACAAAGAAACAAAACAAAAACAAAAACAGTTGTCAGATTAAAAAAATGTGTGAACTACACTATTCTTTTGGTAAGACGAAGTACACTATCTATTCCAAAGAAGTTGTTAGAGAATATGGATCGACCAGCACCCTTATGACCAATCCACATTTGTTATAATAATGTTAGATCGTCCAAGATGGGACTAGGTCGGTACTGCAAGGCTACTAGCACAACAAGTTAGCATATACTTATTTGAAGTATTAGGCGCTCTATAATACAGATCTAGTTTTATATTAGTTTAAAACAAGTTGAATGAAGTACAAACAAATAATATTCCTTCAATTACTTGAACAAGGTTTTAGAACCATTTGGTTCTTCTTCTTCTTTTGTAACACCCCTGAGGCCAGTTACAAACCACACAGCCCATGTTCCGGTTAAGTCAGGATAGTTCCTGGTGAGTGGCCCGCGTTGGTGGTGGTTCGACTCCAGGAACTCTACGCCATGAGGAGTTGTCCTTAACCGTTGCACCAATCCCGTTGGTTAACCATTTGGTTCTTAAGGGCAAATTAGATTTTCTTTGCCTCCAATTGCAATCGGCCTTTCTCATCAAGAGAATCTATTTTTTTACCTAGATTTAATTAATATCAAGTATCAGCTACTAATGTACAACACTATTTATAATTTTATTCTTTATATTTTGATTAAATATGACTGCCTTACTACAATCCCTAAAACACTTTTGTTCTATTCCATTCAAAACTTATTACCCTTTATAATATGCTACTAGTACTGATGTATGTATGTATGTATGACCGTTGGGCTCTTGGCCTAGTAGTGGTTGTGACCCTCCACCAAGAGAGGAGTCGCAGGTTCGAAACCCCATGGGGTTGGAAACAAAAGGTTATGGATCCCTATATAAAACCGGCTTGCTTTGCAAAAAAAAAGGTTACTGATGTATGTATTAGTACGATTAGGGCTCCCAAAACCCAACAAAAAATTCAATCCCTACTTCTCTCTTTGTGTTCCTGCATTCAGGTTTGTCAAAGCCATGGAGGTCTTATCACACTGCTTGTAATCTTTATTTTGGGTGCTATATCTAGAAATCTAAAGGTGTCACATCTGTTTTGCATGTCTCCCACCGTCTTGCGGTTTAATGAGCATCACACATGTTTGGCACACTCTCTCCCATTTTCTAGAAGATTCAGTTTTATGTTTATTTCTATTATTTAGTATTTTGTTTCCTACAAGTATTAGGTTCTATTTCTACTTAATTGTAATTGTGATGAGCCTCCTTTCTCTATAAAAGAAGAGCCCCGCTAGGCTATTTTCTTAGCTGGTTTTAGTAAAAAGGCTTTCTAGAAGTTATGTAAAGTTTAGGGGAAAGCTAAAAATCCTAGATCTTTAGATATTAGTTATAGTGTTCTAGACTCAATAATAAAGTGAGCTTTCTAGTTTCAATTGAGTGCTTGTTTATAAAAATCTCTCGAGTGTGAAACGATATCTTGTTTTTGCAGATCGTTCGTATCACATTTGGTATCAAGAGCAAATGTAAGATCTTGGGCTTTCTCTTTTTCGTTAAGATGATGCCCACAAAAGAATAGGAACGCCAAATTGGCGAGTGGCTAGACAAGCCCATGACGACGTGCGCCTATATTACGAGTATAAATGTTTTTTAGGAGAACCCGAAATTGAGGAAGATGCAAATTAAGTATGGCTATAAGAAGAGTCTGATGACGCAGATGAAATAATATTGTAGGGGAACGAAGGAGAAGAAGACGATAGGCTTGCAATTTCAGCTGACCGTCAACATTAAAAAGATGAAAAAGAAGAGGTCAACAAAGAAGACGAACATGATGAGAAGATCGGGGAAAAAATTGATAATTTGGCCTAATCAATGGTAGATTTGAAATCATTGTTGGCATCGTCATTGAGTGGGTTGTCCTCTTCATTGAATGATATGCTAGAATTGATTTTCTTATGACGATTTTCCCACAAAAGTCCCAGATGAGTAACATCAGCCCTAATAACACCGTTATCAGCCCTAATGACATCACCGCTAGCCCTAGTGCCATATCACCATGCCACATCATAACCACTACGTCAGCATGACACATTGCCCCCTACCCCGTCAAATAGACTCAAGCCAACAAAGCCCCCCGAGCCACCTCCAACCATCTTTAGCAGTACGACAACTCCAACACAAGTCAGCCCAGCACCATCTCTAGCAGTATACAGACCAACCACCCCGTATTATAAATATCGTCAAATATAAGTAACTTTTAGGTCCAAACAACTTGCACCCCAAACACAAGCCCATCCAAAAACGCGAGACTAAAAGTCGTTATAAACCACCAAGAAAGAAATAAAGAGAGACCGATATCCGATCTTTAATCCTCTATGGGAGGATTTTGATCATTTTTATCGTGAACGGTTAACTTCGTTTTTGTGAAATCCCGGCATTTTAACTCAAACAAGTATTGGCAACACAAGGGTATTCCTATTACCGGGTATAGCAAATACTGTAGAAGTATTCACATCTTGAAGAACATGACCACAGTTCGAGAGGGTTATGCAAATGTTCTATGTTCTAGGATGCATCTTCCAGGTACAAAATTTATGGTCGAATTTTCTAAAGAAGAGAGTTGATATGTCACGCCTAGGAAGTCTCTCACAGTCTCGCGGTGCAGATGCATCACACGTGCTTGGCACACTCTCTCCCTTTTCTGAAAGATTCTCCTTATTTTAGTTTATGTTTATTTCTTTTATTTAGTATTGATCCTTACAAGTACTAGGTTTATATTTCAAGTAGTTTTCTAATAGTGATGAGCCTCAATTCTCTATAAAAGAGTTACACTAGGTTACTTATTGAGGTTGATTTTAGTAGAAAAGTTTTCTAGGAGTTATGTAAAGTTTGGGGGAAAGCCAAAAACCATAAATTGTGAAATCTTAGTTTTAGTGTCTAGATTCAATAATAAAGTGAGCTTTCTAGTTTCAATTGAGTGTGTGTATTAAAATCCCTTGAGTGCAAAACGATCTCCTGCTTCCGCAAATCATTTGTATCATTGCCAGAGTCGAAGTTCTTGGTGGTACTACTATTATATCTGTCAGAATATTATATTCTTCCTTGTTGAGAAGAAAGGAATTTTGTGCTGTAATTTTTTTTTTCTTGATTAAAAATATCGGGGTTATCTATTGCTATTGGATGAACTTTTTGAAAATCAAAAAGGTTTATGCCCGATTTATCAATCCAATAAATACTAGAAACTACCCCAATATATTCAATGTATTCTCCTAAAGATCGATAGTGCAATTCATCTTCCACAAAATGGGATAGATCCCGGCACCCAAATTTTAATAAAAACATTATGAAGCCCTTGTTTGAACTTTGGACCACCTCAACCCTTGATTAGATTATATACTGTACCTTTATCAGTTCGATCTCAAGTGTGCTTCATCTTTTGTTATATGATCGAACTTTGTTTTTAACCTAGTTAACCTGCCTTCTTCGACAGAATTAACCCAGTGAATTTTAATTCCTACACATACTAACCTGTGTGTCTTTACTACTAACCGATTACCGCCCATAGTAATTTCTTACTTGTGGCATTATTTCTCCAGCATGTTGAGCCCATGTGATTACTAACAGGCAGACCTAGCAGTTGGTATTGCCAGCTTTACCTAAGATGTTAGCATACTAAATCTTCCAACCTTTTGCTTGTGAATTAGAGGGCTTAAATTAGATTGGAAGGCAAACTCTTATAGATTTCCATGGAGCTCCTAAAGAAGGTTATTTGAAGAATCAAGACTGTAATTGCTTATTGCAAGTAATCCCAAAGGACCGCTCTTTGGAAAACAATTCCAATAGATAAGAGAAACTAATGCAAATATCGTGACTGCTACTAGTACTATTGTTTGATAGATCATATATGGGCTGAATCAATACAGCAATGCAACTTGCACTGCGAGTAAGCTTTTAGACGTCTAGGTTTTAGTCTCTACGAATAAAGCACTATTAATACAATAGTTTAAAACAAGTTAAATAAAATAAGCAGAACAGTGATTTCTTATAGTTTTACAAAAGCTTATTCCTGAGATTAGTTGTTGACTTAATTCATAAGAAACTCACTTCTCCGCTGCTAATGCCCCTTTCTTTACAAATTTCACTTATATCGAGGTATGCTTCATCCAAACTAGACGCAATGAAGTTGGGATCATATTTTCGAAAAACTGAAGCAAGCAAAATGTAAATTATATTAGGAGGAGATGATATACCTTCATATTCCTTTACTAATTTTCAAGATAGTTGATGTCTAACCTTTTCTGGTTAATTCACTATAACGAGTATATCTCTTGAAATCTGTTGGCACGAAAATCAGTTCTGGACATAATTTACGTGCAATGAAACCAGGCATTGCAGCACGAACCCCGAACTTCCGCGCCTAAACATTCAAAATTTGTGATATCATGTTCCTATGTAACATGGACACACCAACACTCGTGTCGACACTCCAACGGACACTTCTTGCTTAGATCTTAACCTTTTTGACATAGCTTTTAGAAAGTTTTCAATTCTTATACATGTTATTCATTGTTTTTTGTTTGTTATTAGTCATAAATTAACCCATAAGTTAATATAACCCATAAGTGTTGGGACTTGTTTGTTATTAGTCGTAAAAATATGTCGTAAATTAACCCATAAGTGTGTTAGATAGGTTAAGTAACCAACATAAGCATAGTAGAAAATAAGAAATAAAATTTTTACAGCCGTGTCCCCGTTTTTACATATTTTTGAGTCACCGTGTCCGACACCCCGTACCCGTGTTCGGCACCGACACCCGTATCCATGTCGTTGTTACCTAGGTTCCTAATAAAAAACCAGGCATTGATGTAGCTAGCCGTTATTCTTTAAATGTGAATAATTCAATTGGATTTGACAGTAAGTAATCCGCACCTCATAGTTAGCCGTACAGATCATGGACATCCCGCCAACAGCAATTGGTTTTCCCTCCAAAGAAGGATTTACTAAAGTCTCAACGGCAGCATAGAAAGCATCCATATCAACATGCAACCAAGTCTTTGAAAGGTCACGTGATGCTTCAAGCTCTAGTATTATTTTATTAGCTACCTGAAAGAGATAAATTGTTAGTAAACGACAATGTCAAATATTCGGATACCTGAAGCATGACCACAACATTCGCATCTATAATCTGATAGATATAAAGCTATATTCATAATCATATATAGCCTTCGAATCAACTTGAGTCTGACCAACTTCTAAGCCTCATAACTTTTAATTTGAGTATATAACTAACGATCTCTCTCTCTTGCATTGGATTCATATGATCGAGGGATGAAACGTCAACTCCTCAACAACAACAAAAAGGGATAAACGTTTTTCAATTTTATACAACATAAAAATAGTTTACTGAACATCACGTCGGATGCGCTATAGATAAATAATCCCTCCATTGTATCACAAGATCTTCAACCCCCAACTCCTCCCACCCACCCACACACACACCGATCCAAATTATGATATTTCTCTCTATTTGTGTCAATATCTCTCTGTCTACAAATCTCACCACATAAACAAAAAACGCGATTTATTAGTTCGATAAGAACATCTGTCAGGTCCTCACAAAAAATGCCATCTCAAATCGAGATGCCCTCTTAATCATAAAAACCGTATTCTACTAATTTAATTTTACTAGCACAACAGCGCGAGAATTTGTTTCGGTTCTGGTATGGTTTTTGTAAGGTGTCATGTTTTTCATCAAATTCCCCTGTAATAATCTTGTTTTCCATCATGTGATTCTATATATATACATACTTAATACATTTCAAAATGGTTAACATGGATGTTTAGTTGGTACATAGATGTTAGTCCTATAGTATTAGCTTCATAATAATTACTTAACATAATGGTTGACAAACACCCCATACTAGAGGCAAATTGTTAAGAACCTAAAATGCAAATTCATTAGTGCAACGGTTCGCATCACAAATTGTACCATAATAAAATAACAACATTTGAAACATACCATCTGATAATGATCCATATCTTTTGCGGTAAGTTTTGCACATTGGTTACGCATATTTTCAATCTTCTGTTTAATAAAAGCCTCCCTTCTCTCCTCATTCTCGAAGAATTTCGACCCTTTACTCATCTCGTATACTATCCTTTGCACTTTCTCTTTATCAACTCCATCCATTCCTAACACATAACCAGTCAAATTAAATTCAATACAAACCCTAATTGGGGTGTCAAATCTTAAGTAAGTAATTAGTGATTTTGAGTGTTTTAGTAGAAAATTAGGGTCAAGTAAGAGTACCTGCTTTGGTGTTTGTGAAGACGGTGTGGTAAGATTGCCATGGCCGAGCTTCTTCTTCGTCTTTGGTCATCTCTGCAATCGATGGTGTTTAAAATGAATTAGAAAAGCCTCTTCTTCTTTTTTAACGCAAAGACAGATAGATTAAATAGAGAAAGGGCCCACCTAAGGGTGAGGGAATACAAAGTGTACAAAACTGGCAGCCTTCGAAGGCTCCGAACAAACAAAAGAGGAGAAGATAACACCACTGACAGCAAGAAAATGTGCTTCATAATTACAAACACGATCAACAAAGTCAAAATGAAAATCCTGAAACTGAGCCGCAAGAGCCCGCATGTCCAGGGCTAGAGTGAGCGCACCCCAAAAAAGGTCATCAGAACGGTCTCGAAAAGCTCTAACTAGCCATTGGCAGTCAGTGAGGAGGAGAACCCGATCCAGTCCCAGCTTGTGAGCCGCCTCCATCCCTCGGATCACTGCGATCGCCTCAGCCTCTTCAGGGTCTGCTGCTCTCGCTGAGTCAAAACCTGCACAAACAATAGAATCATAATGAGTTTTAATAATGAACCCAGTTCCCCCATGTTATCAGGCTTGATCCACGCAGCATCCACATTAACGGTGTGCCACCCCTCATGAACGTTAGGCGGAGTCTTGACAATCTTTAAAGGAGGGGAGTCTCTGGTATGTGGTACAATATAGAGTTTTGCCCCCTTGATCGCCTCTATAGGTTGAATACGCTTCTGCTCGAAGATAAGCTCATTCCTGAAAGTCCAAATGACGTACATAATGGCACTGAGAATGCTACAGTAAGCGGGGAGGTTGTCTGTGCCGCCTTGCTTCCGGTAACACTGTTGAATGGTCTTACTAACTGATTCAGAGTAGTCCCAATTTTGGAAGTCCAGGGAAAGGTCTAAATTGTACCAATAATCATGAACCTCTCTGCAAAAAAATAGTGCGTGCGAGGTAGTCTCCGTTTCGATTCCGCATCTAGGGTAGTTTGTATCCCAATCATCTTCTCCATACCATAATCTAAATTTTGTCGGAATTCCGTCCTGTATGGCTTTCCAAAGGAAAAGCTGTATGCGGAAAGGACATGTCATCTTCCAGATGTTACCCCATAGGAAACCATCAGGGTCCTCTTTGCCAAGGGCATTCGTCGTTTGGTTCTGGTCCAGAAACACTGAATTGTGAACAGATCTCATCGTGAGAATACCATTTTTTTTCCTGCTTCCATCTAAGGACGTCCCTTGCAGGGTGTCTGCTGAGAGGGATCGACATGATGAGCTCGGCAATATCTTTATGGAAAATGGAATGTATCACGTGAGTTTTCCAGGTGCGACTGTTCTGGCAAATCATATCGGCAACATGAGAGATGGGGCGGTGGAGCGGGACGGGCCTCATAGGCCTACCAAATTTAATGCCTGGAATCCAGGGCTCAAGCCAGAAATTCACGTTTGTGCCATTTCCTATGTGCCAGCAGAAGTCAGGCCATATTCTATTCCTGGCTTTAATAATACCTTTCCAAATCCAGGAATCCCCGGGCTGGGTTGTATCAAGTATAGGAGAAGCTTTGGGGGTGTGCTTAATGAGCATGTTGTGGGCCCAGAGTTTGTCCTACTCTTTGATAATACGCCAAAAGAGTTTGGCCAACAGAGCGTGGTTATGGTGAAGGGCAGTGCAGATACCCAGGCCTCTAATTTTGGTTGGCCGGCAAATCTTTTTCCAATTGATCAACTGCATTTTAGACTTTCCATTCTTGGTTGTGCCCCATAGGAATCTGGCATTAAGCGAATCTAACTTGTTGCAAATTTTGTGGGGGAAAGGGAAAATAGCCATCTGAAAAGATGAGATTGTTGAGTTAACAGCTTTAATGAGGGCTAACCTTCCGGCCTATGAGAGATTATTAGCTTTCCAACCCTCAATTTTGCTAAACACTCTAGATATAATGTCTTGGAAGTTAAGGCTTTTAGAGCGATCAAAAGTAAGAGGCGCTCCTAGGTATTTATCACCTGAGGTATCCTTTTTGATGTGGAGGATTTCTTAGATTAGTTTATGGTGACGGTGGTGGCAGTTCTTGCTGAAGATGATACAGGATTTGTGTCAGTTTATATCTTGTCCCGAAACTTGCTTAAACGTATTGAGAGCATCTTTGAGGACTCCTGCCTCTTCCAGGTTGGCTTTACAGAAAATGAAGTTGTCGTCCGCAAATAGCAGATGGGAGATGGGAGTACTATCTCTAGCCGGCTTGATTCCGTGGAGGGTACAAGTTCTATCTTTATTAAGGATTATCCGAGAGAGGACCTCAGAGCAGATAAGAAAGAGGGACGGGGAAAGGGGGTCTCCTTGTCTGAACCCCCTATCTGGTTTAAGGAAGTCGTAGGGGGTACCGTTAAAATTGAAGGAGAGGGTTGTGGTGGAGATACATTATTGGATCCAGTCACACCATTTCCTGTAAAATCCTATAGATTTAAGGGTACCGTGAAGGAAGTCCCATTCCACTCTATCGAAGGCTTTGCTCAAGTCGAGCTTCACTGCCATACAACTCAAAGCCCTTTTCTTCTTTCTAAGAGTTGCGAGGATTTCTTGGGCCATGATAATGTTGTCAAAATTTTGCCGCCTAGGAATAAACGCATTCTGGGCGGGAGAGATGATCTTGTTGAGGAGGGGTCAGAGTCTGGCTGCAAGAATCTTGGTGATTATCTTAAATTTGACATTACAGAGACTGATGAGGCGAAAATGGTCTGGAGATTCTGGGCTTTTCTTTTTTGGTATGAGGGTAACGTTTGTATGGTTAAATTCCTGAAGCAGGTTCCCCGTTTGGAAGAAGGCGAGAGCGGCCTTGAAAAGATTGTGCTTAACTGTGTCCCACGATCTTTGGTAGAAGAGGGGCGTAAAACCATTGGGGCCAGGAGATTTATGCGGGTTCATCGAGAAAAGAGCTTCTTTGAGCTCATCCAGGGTTGGATCCTTAGTGAGTTGGGCGTTGTCTTCGTCCGTGATCAGCTTATCCATGATGCCCAGGTCCTGGATCTTAAGAGTGAGATTAGAAGGGGTGAAGAGGTCTCGATAGAAATCCATGAAGGTCTCCCCAATCTCTTTTTGAGTCTGCCCCCAGGTACCATCAGGTTTGCGGATCTGTTTGATCTTATTGTGCCATCTTTGGCAGATGGTGGAGATGTAGAAGAATTTTGTGTTCCGGTCCCCTGCCTTGAGCCAAAGCTCTCTGGATTTGTCTCTCCAGATGTTTTCTTCCTACTCTTGGATGAGATTAAGCTTATTCTGAAGCTCTTGCTCGTGGTTAGTGTTCTCCTCCGCGGTGGCCTTTTTTTGGGCTTCATTAATCTAGATTCTGAGGTGCAGGATGGTGTTAGGATTGTGGTTAAAGTCTATTTTGTTCCAGGCAATGAGCTCAGTTTTGGTATGGCAGATTTTTTACAGAGCCGCAGCTGCCTGGATCCTTCCTGCTCCTTAGACCAGGCTTTGGCGATGATCTTTTTGCAGGTCTCGTTATTCAGCCAGGTTGATTAGAAATAGAACTACTTCGGAAGTGTGGGCCTGGTCGGTTTCGTATTCAGGATGATGGGCCCATGATCCGAGCCGATGATAGGGAGGTTCTGGATGTTAGCCTTCGGGAAGGGAGTGCGCCACTGGATAGAGGCCAGGGCACGATCCAGACACTGCTTGACGAGGTCGTTTCCTTTCCTTTTGTTTGACCAGGTGAAGGGGACGCCTGTGGAGCCCAGGTCAATCATGGAGGTATCAAAAATAAAGTCCTCCAGAGGGTTGGCCGTCGTGTTGTCAAAAGCAATCTTGCCAAATTTTTCCTCCTTACAGGCAATGTAATTTACGTCACCCAAAATCAGCCAGGGGATGTGGACCGATTGAGCAAGATTGGCAATGGAGGCCCAATATGTGGCCCGGTGCTTTATGTCAGGAGGGCCATAGGTGAAAGAACACAACCAAGCAACTTGCTCCGCGGTCGGAGGGTGGATGGGAGGGAGAGATTGGATGAGTGCATCAATGCCATTTGGGGTGGAAGAAAGAATGGTAAGATCGATATTTTTATTCCACGCGAGCCAAAGTCCACACGCGTGTTGCAAAGAAGCATTAATGTAATGAGTGATCTCGAGCCCCAGAGAATTGAGTTCCCTGATAGCGTCTGGGTTAGTCGCTTTAGTCTCTGAGAAAAAGATAATATCCGGTTGAAATTTAGAATTATGGGCAAGGAGCTCCCTGAGGGTGGACCTCTTTGTGGTCCCCCTACAGTTCCAGGAAAGGATGATCATTGATAACTAAGGGCCAGTGTCGGGCCCGCTTCTGATGTTTGGATAATAAGGGTGTTAGTGTGATCACGTCTCTTGATCACTGCCGTTTCCCAGCATCGTAGAGTGTGTGAGAACTGGGTAGCGGAAAATAGGGCTTTTTTGCCCGGGTTGGAGAGTAGGGCGTGAGCAGATGTGGTAAAATTGTGCCTTAGAGTATTAGTCTCATTTCCCAATCCCTTAACAGAAGCCCTATGTGGGTTGGCTAAATACTTTTTTGTATTCCTCCTGCCCCATATTTCCCTGAGCTAATGTCTAAGATCTTTTGGGGAGGTGGATCTAGCTTGTTTGTTGTGTACTTCCTAAGCCAAAGCCCAGGTCTATCATGCCCCACTTTTTCTACCTACAGTGTTACATTGTTGTCTCTCTTTCCCTCTCTCTTATAAAGATTTGAAACATCGCATTGTTATATTTCCTTCTCTCTCTTACAAACCACATTCTCTCTCTTACAATCCAAACTCTGTTATACTCACCACTATTAGAGTATAATTCAAATTCCCTAAACCTTCCCTAAATTCCCTCCCTTAAAATCTCTTTCTCTCTCTCGAACAGTTTTTCGCTCCATTTTAACCAAACTAATTATCTATCTCGAACAGTTTCTCTCTCTCGAACAGTTTTTCTTTGTTGTACTCATCGTTAAAGACAGGGTAGACAAGTTTTTTTTATTGGGATTTCCCTTCATCTTTTCAGGAAAGGGAATAATTAAATATTTGTTGTTGCGTTGAATATTGGGGTCCCGAATATTGGAGAACATAGAGAAATTATAAATTAACGTCTATTTGAAGGTATTGGAATTTTCTGTTATACCTTGACAATATCCCAATATCCCCTAATAATTATAATTCATTTACAATCGAAATTAGAAATTTCTTTCGTCTCTGTGCGTTGTACCCCTAGTTCATGTCCCATTTGTGCATTGGATAGGCAAAATTGTCAAATTCAATAATATGGCAAAGGGATTAGAGTTATGGAAACATGGTATTGTCGAATTCGACAATTTAACTATGAAATTGGACTTAAGCAAAACATAAATTATCGAAATCGACAATTTAACTATGAAATTGGACTTAAAAAAACAAAAATTGTCCAAATTGACAATTTATCAATTGTAACTAGAGTTATGAAACAAAATATTGTCGAGCTCGACAATTATGATAATGTACATGAAGCATTGTATATATAACATTGTATATATGTAGGGTTGTACAAAGAACCCGCGAACCCGAGAAACCGACCCGGCTCGACCCGAAATTGCCGGTTCGGTTCGGGTTTGAGGAGCAACCGGTTCGGATTCGGCTTTGTTTTTAGGGACCCAGTTCTAGTCAGTTCGGATTTGGTTTCCGGGCGTGGGTAACCGACCAAACCCGAACCGACTATATATATATATATAAACTCTTTATTCTTACCCTACCCTATGCGCCTCCTCTGCTCTCTTTCTCCTCCCTTCATCCTAAAACTCAGTTCTTTCTCTTCTCTCTCTAGAAACCGCCATTGGGTGGATGATGTAACTGATCTTGAGGGGAGGCAGTGAGGAACACCTCTATGTCTTTGTAGTTCTTCTCCACGACGTTGATATAGACGTTGAAGATAGAGAGATTGTTGTTGTTCTTCATGTAATAGAATAGCAACAAACAAACAACCACCATTTCTTTAGATCCATATTCAAGGGAAGACCTCTCTCTCTCTCTCCAATTTGACTTCTTTTTTATTTTGAGCAAGTGAAGCACCAACATGGGCAGATCAATGGGGTGCAGGAGGCATGGGTTCAACAAGAGCATATTAGGAGGAGCCCAAAAAGGGCTATTAATTATTATGTTGTTCTATGAATATTTTGATCTATTATGTTATTATTAGAAGATTGAATCAAAACAGGGCTATTATGTTGTTCTATGAATATTTCTTCTAGTGTTTGTTGTTTGTTTGATTAAACTCTATTGTTCTCAGTGCTTCAAACTCCCCCTCTAGAGATGATGTTTTGGTTATGGAAGTGTGAACTCATGGTTACGGTTTAATTAAGAGGACTTTATTTTGGGAGTGTGAGTGATTATTGTGCTCATAAGGTCAAGTGCCCTGCTTTGATTCTCAAAAGGTCATAATCCATGGAGGATGAAAACTTGTGATCCTCTAGTTTGGTGCTTAAAATCCATGTATTATTCATGTCTAATAAAGTATATGAAGAATGTTTGTTTTCGGTTCGATTCGGGTTCCAGCACTACTCGGTTCGGGTTGAAAAAGTGGTAACCCGACCAGGCCGGGTCGGCTCAGGTTTAAGGCTTAACCCGGGCCGATCCGACCCGTGTACACCCCTATATATATGTATATATATATATTGCACTTTTTCTTTCTCTTATATATATATAATGTTGTCGATTTCGATAATATTGCAATAAGACTTAGACTAATTCCCATAAAATTGTGTACATGTACACCATGAAAAAAAAGTGCCTCTTACATCTTCTAATAGAAGAAAAAGAGAGTTGGACAGAACAGACCCGAAATACCGAAACTTTGGAAATCTAACTACATATAAGAGAAAGAGAAAGACTGTTGAGACGACAACAGTGGTCCCTCCAAACACTGTTGAACAATCCCCTCCCAACTTTAAAACTACAAATGAGGGTGTTTCTGAACACAGTGGAGCTCACATTGAAGATGGTGACAAGGTTCGGGTGAGTGGGGGTTCCCAAATTTAGAGTGAGTCAGCCCAAGCTACTTTGGGAGCTCAGCCAACGCTCTCAACAAATTGTGATGTTAATATAGATAGTGTTGGGGAGAATTATGAGTGTAGTGCTGCAAACAACGAAGGCGAGGGGGATGCAAATAACGAAGAGATTGGTCATATTGATACTAGTTTGCTCAGGAGCTTCAAGTTCCATAGAGCGAGGTCGATCGCGTTAGGGCAGGTATAGTACTTAATTATTATTTGTTATTCCCATTATTTGTTAAATTTTATTTGGTAATCACTTTTTTTTTTACATAATCGATGTTATTGCTCAAGAGAAGGCATGCCTTCATGTTCACCATCACCCGTCAACGTGGGATCTTACAAAAAAAACTACAAATGCTCTAAGATTTGGTTAAGTTGAAGGGTTTACATAGAATTGGGGCCATATCCTATGATTCTTATAACTCTGGCCTTATTTCTGCTTTTACCAAACATTGGCAGCAGGAAATTAATAGTTTCTACTTCAAATGGGGGGAAATGACTCTAACTTTGGATGATGTGGAACAACTGATTGGCTTTAGTGCAGATGGTGATGCCACTGTAATTGGTAAGACTTGGAGATTCCTTGCGCTTCTCGAGGTATTCGAGAAGAATCTTTTGCTAAATTTAAAAGGATTCAAGGCTTTAAAAGCTGGTGGTGTTGGTAATTCTGCCACTGAAGAAACTAAGAGAACATTATGCTTACAAATTGGAGAAGATTCTCAGTGACGGTACTACTGCGAGAGTAAAGAAGAATGGGTTAACAGTCAGGTCTGTTGCTCGTGCGTACATGTTATATGCATTTGGTTCCTTTTTATTCCCCACAGAAAAGGACATTGATGTCAGCGTACGGTATCTGGACTTGTTTGCTAAGGACAAAGCGGCAAAGAAGTGGTCATGGGGGTCAGCAGTTTTGGCGCACATGTATCACGATCTCGGTGTAGCATCTCGAGATGATGAGAGGCAATTTGCAAGCTGTACCGCACTACTCGAGGTGATTCCCATAATCTAATTTGTATACATATGCATCCACCTATCCCTTTACTAATTTGATTTTGTTTATATATATACATGTAGTCGTGGATTTTTACACATTTCCCAAAGCTTGTTGGGATACCGACGAAGATGAATTCCGACCAATACGAGCACTGTACTTGTTGGAAATGGGGCGGATCTGTTACGGATAGATACGATATGGTCCGACTCTACTAAAGTTTAGGGAAACATTGGACAAATACAAAGTTGATGATGTAAGTTTTTTAGATGAACTATCCCATAATTTTTTGGTAGTATACACAGGTCTATTGGTTACTGTTATATACTTAGATATACAGCCAATATGTAAGTACATATTGTCGAAGTCGACAATATTGGTAGGGTATATGGAATCAGGCAATGCATAATATTAGCGAGTTCGACAATTATGGCAATGTAGATCTAGTTTTGCATATATAATATTGTCGAGCTCGACAATTATGGTAATATAGTTCTATTTATGCATATATAATATTGTCGAGATCGATAATTATCAAGTCCAATTGGAGTTATGCATATATTATATTATCGAAATCGAGTATAGTTAAATTACTGTAGAACTACTGGGTAAACAGACAATTTAATGCTTTTATCTCAATTATTGTGTGTTTGTACAGTTTTTTCTTTAGATGTCTTTCCTTTATATTTTCCTGGTCTTAACATAATACATTTGGCTCATTTTTCACGTAGGTTGTATGGGATCCGTATAAAGATAAAAAGGATGTTGCACATGAGTTCAAGGAGATCACCTATTTCTATGGTGCACTAGCAAGTCCAGACCATGTTCAGCCATACTACCCAAATAGGGTGCGGCAGTTCTCACGGGAACAAGGCATCCCCACAAAACCTTTGTGTCCAGAGGTATCCAAGCTTTGGATCTCAGAAGAGCCGAGGAAATACAACCTTAAGTATGAGTGGGTTGATTGTTTCTCCGAAAAGAAGTAGAAGGATTGGGTACTGAAGAAGGCTGAAAGGGGGCACAGGGTACGAGAAGAGCCTCAAGTATGTACGGAGGGATACTTGAAGTGGTTTGCCAGTGCCTCATGGACGAAAATTTGTCCCATTACCATTGACTTGGCTACAGATGATGATGTTAGGATGATTAGAATTTATCCAAGGAAGCAAGCCTGTGTCAATGAGGATGGTGACACCCCCGTGGACCACTATGAAGCTGGTGGTGAACAATATCATGCATCAGTTAGTACATTTTCCCTTATATTTGTTCACTCCCTTCATAACCACTCATCAAATGTTTATTGTCTAATATTCTGTTCACAAAATTGTAGCTCAATGAGCATGCCACTCTGTCTCCAAATTCCCATGATACCATGCCAACACGGGCTAAATCTTGTAGGTTGGATCAGTAAATCAAAGCATTAAATGATGAACTTCAGAAGCTCAAGGAAGATAAAGATAAAGAGTATGAAGCCAACATAAAGCTAGCAGAGGCCCTGAAAGAGAAGGTCAATGTTTATCCACAGTTAATGTTAGTATTTATCCACAGTTATCTTATGTCTAATTGTCGAGATCGACAATTATCTTGATAAATATGAAGTTAAAAATATATCATATTGTCGAGCTCGACAATTATGATAGTTGTCTGTGAATTCATTTATATGTAATATTGTCGAGATCGACAATAATATAGTAAGACACATTAAAAAATTGTCGAATCCCTAGTAGGTCGACAATTTTGAAGTTTACATGTGCAAATTTAATTAGATTATAGAATAATTGTTTCATCTCATCTTAACCTCAGACAAGTGAATATAATTTATTGAGAGAAAACATTAATCAAATGAAGGAGGACATGCAACTGAAGCGTGTACTTGATGAGCAATGTGCACTAGCATACGTAAATCTACCGGGGCAGTTAAATGCGAAGGTAAGGCCTTAGGAATATATCATTATCACCTCCATTTATTGTTTTATTTCAAACCATGATATTCGTAATAATATTTTTGTTTGTAGATATTGGAGTGCAAGAATTTACAAGAAAAAAATGCAAGTTTGGAGGCAGGGCTAAGGCAAAAACATGGCCTTGAAGAATGTAATGAGAACTTATATGTTGAGTTAAATAAGAAGGTAATATGGTGTGTAACATAATTACTTATTGAAGTCCATTAATCATTATTGCATAAGGTGTAATTATTTTGCAAATGTGTACAGTCTAAAGATAATGAGTCACTAAAAGCGGTAAATCCTCTTTTGATGGAGCAGATAGACTTGTAACTTCTACCAGTTACACCTGTGAGTTTACCCATACTTGTATGGGATCTATTTGTTTGTGGATGCATTATTTCTAACTCTGGTAACATTTTTCTTGTGCTGCGTGTTTTGAACAGCTAGTTATCCTCAAATTACATCAGCCTATGACAGACATAAATCTAGCAAAGAAGTATGATGATTTGTTGTCTGCGCATGAGGAACTTAATAAGAAGTTGATTGCGAAAGAAAATTGTGTAAGTCATTTAAAATAAATGATATTAGTTTTAGTTAGTGAATTGGAGTTTGTGTTTGATTATCCAAAAGTGAATGGAATATGTCTTGGCTAGGTTTGATAGTATTGACTTTATTTAAGTTTAATTTTGTGAAGCACTTGAGTATTTTTTATGTTATATGTTATGGATAATCAGATGTTCCATTCAACTTGTGTTCCCTTGTCAATATCTATTTGGTTATGGTAGCAGTGATGTATAAATATTGTCGAATTAACCAATGTATCGATAATAACAACTGAAGTAATTGTCGAAATCGACAAATTGTCTTTGGCTAGACAACATAGTATTGTCAAAATCGCTAATAATTGACTGTCAAATCACAAATACCTGAACTGGATGTTTATCTCCTTTATGTCTTTGGAACAGATACTGAGCTGGACATCCAAGTACAAGAAAGAATTTGCGAAATTTACGGAGGAAACTAACGATCTCATAAGCCCCCTCTCTATATTTATTTAATGGAATATTTATTTCACTGTTAATCCTAATGTTGGAGTTTTTTTTTTCAACGTAAAAAGTTGGTTAATGCTGAAGAGATGAGTAGTCTTTGGAAGTAAATAACAATGAATGGGTATGACCTATTCCTAACTCTAGTACCTATGTCTCCCCATGTCATGTCACTATTTATAAGCTTTGGTGATGCACCTATTAGTGTCTACTGTAATATCTAGCTGCTGTTGTTGTAGGAGGTTTGACGTCAATCATTAAAGAAGGCACTGGCGAGTGAAGGGATGGAAGACATGGGGGACCCAACGTTTGAAGAACTTTTTGACCAAAATGAAAGATTCTTCATAATGGCACAACAAGGACCCAAAAGAGATTATCAAGAATACTTGGTTTCCACGGGGTTAACCCTTAAAAATGTTGGCATTGCTAGGAGGGAGAATATGGCTAAGAATAAGAAATTACAAGAAGTTCTATTCCAACTGTGGACGAAGTATCTTCTAGATGTTTATGGCATCGAAATCAGTAATAAGAATTCTCCTTTTAGGGTTCCGGCCATAATTCAGCACCAGAGCCAACATAGATTCCCAGATGTAATGAAATCGTTGAAGTCTTTTCTCTGCAAGGACCCCGTATTATGGAAGAGTATAAAAGTTTGTTACAGACATGTTCTTTTAGTCATCAGCATGTGGATTATAGGCATATGACGCATTTACAATCCACTTACTATGAGAAGGTTGTGGTCTTCATTAGCTACACTGAAGCATATACATTCTTACCCTTTTTGGGGCACGTAAGAAAAATACTACTTCAAATGAGGAGAGGTTCTAGAACCTTCTTATGGATACTAGTAAGTACTAGTGGTTTGGTTTGGGGCGGATAATCATTACGTTCATTTGTTTCTAAGGTTTGATGCACCAATGCCTTCAGTTTCTACTCTTTTCTACGGTCATGCAAATCTGGAAATTCCTCTGGCTTTTGTGAAAGAACAACTGACTAGGTATTTTTATGTGAGGGTAAAGACCATTAAGGCATTACTTAGATAGTACAATGTAAAGGGGTATAGAGTGAATGACATGATCGTTGTTGGTTTGTCGACAATTAAATAGGGTTGTCGACCAAATATTTGTATATCACAGTTATGTTACCTCATTGTTTATTGGTAGTATACATGGTTATCCAATTTTTGTATATCATAGTTTTGTTAGCTCACTGTTTGTATATCACAGTATATATTTTTTTGTAAAAGTGCCCCTTGTTGATTTATTTTTTGTAGTATGCACAGTTCTGTTAGCTCACTGCTATATCTGAATCTCATTTATGACTGTTCAAATTAGTACACATTGGCTATGAAGAATATTTTAGCAGTGCACTTGGAGTTAAAAAATAAAATATTGTCCATTTCGACAATATTTGTAGTATACATGGTTACTTGCAATATCTAATATTATCGAGTTCAATATTCTAATATTGTCGAGTTCGACAATTTTGGTAGTGTATTTGAAGTTATGCATTTCTAATATTGTCGATCCCGACAATTACCAAGTGTAATTAGAGTTAGGGGTATATAATATCGTCGAACTCGACAATATAGTTAAATTATGGTCAATCTATTGGATAAACTGTCAATTTAATGTTGTATTTTCGACAATCTACAAATTCATAGAGGGTGCATAAAGCTACATAATCCCTTAATTCCAAATAGTGCATTGTTATTGTTCTAAATTCCATCATCAAACAAAACTTAATGTTGAATGAGCACAACAATTCCTCGCCAACAATAATTATCAAATACAGATTTATTAGAATCAATTATAGATCGGTGCCATGTCAACTCATGTTTTCCTAGATGTCTTGGTTGTCAGGATTATCTTACTATGGGTGAACAGAATCCCCATGACTGTCTCCTACATAAAATTCATTCTGATTGTAAATACATAGGAAACACATTATAGAGAAATCACAGAGAATATGACGCTTATGCATAACATCGAATATGTACTTACTTGATTCCACTATTTTCGTTTTGAGAAGTTGGCATGTCCATTTGTCATGGTTGCCAAGTACTCCACAACTTTTATATGTTATCTTTTTCTTCATAACAGCCTCTTCCATTCCCCCATTCCATCTTGCCCCTTTCTTGTGATCAGTCTTCGCTCGTCCTTTTGTTTGAACAACGAGATGGTTTAAAATGATAGTTTTAGACATAATAGAATCTGCTAAAGAAGTAGAGATGTTTGGTTGTGATGCATCTGTCTGTGTTAAAGAATCGTTGCAGTTATCAAGGTAGGACTCAATCTCGTCTAGCTTCAAAACCGCAAATTTAAAACTTTCTTTCATCTTCGAGGCCCTTTCAAATAATTTTGATGCACGAATGGATAGGCGGCTATGGCGTAATGGATGTCGTAAGTTTTCTCCTCCCAAGTGACTTTTATCATACGACATTAAAAACTTGTTTGCACCAATCGTCCACATTGTCATAATGAAGGCCTCAGGTATTTTGAGAATATCGTATTTCGAGAAAACCTTTAGGAGGTGACAATATGGGAGTCCAACATACTCAAACAATTTGCTTCCACAATTACCAGTTAGTTTCTCTAAGTCTATATTTAACTCAAATAACTCGGTACGACCACTATGGGACTTCACCCTAAGTTGTCGAAGGTTGCCTTCTATGTTTCTTTCTATTGCAATGAAGCGAACAACCTGGTCAAACTGATCCTGAAGTTTGTGGAACATTGTTCTTGGGTAAATTTTGGTAGTTTATTTTAGTAAAGCTTGATGAGGACCAACTTGACGGTATCTGTGTTATGATGCAAAGTCTTCTTCACTTTCTTGGTCGTATACCTCTAAAAAGGCAGTCTCATACTTGATCACAAAACTGCATAACCCAGTTGTTACTAGTAACCAACCATTAAAGAAGTTGTTTGTGGACTCACTCCGTCCTGTACTACTCATGCCTGCAAAGAAGGTTGAACGATTCCATAATGGTATCCATTTATGTCTAATATTGAAGATGTCTTGCATCCAAAGGTTATCATCCAATTTATGTTTCTTCATTAGGTCGTCCACCTGGTTTTAAACTCTTCAGCCTTATATGTATCGTGCATTATCGAATCGATATCTTCTTTGAATATAGATGATTCTCGATAAACATGGCCGATCTTCTAAGGAAATTTGTTTGTGATGTGCCACAGACAAAATCGATGTCTGGTATTGAGGAAGACCTGCAAATAAGCCAGGGGAACTTAGAATAATTTAAGGACACTACCAAATAATCTATGATATTGTCGATCAGAAGCCAAGGTCGACAATAAAATGTCGATACATGATCGTACTCGACAATATATTGGAGTTATATATAACATTGAAGTTATGAAACAAAATATTGTCGATCTCAACAATTATGATAATGTACATGACGCATTGATAACATAGTCGATTTCGATAATTACCAAGTACAATTGGAGTTATATATATATATATATATAATATTGTAGACCTATATGGTAAATCGACAATTTGATCAGTGTCTAGTCTGTCCAATTCGAACTCCTTCTTTACCTTGGGAATAATGGCGGCCATAGCTGCATCTTGATAAGTGATAATTGAAACAGGGTGTTTGTAGTTCTTTACCTTAAACCAAGTATGAAACAACCATACAAATGTGTTTTCTTGCTCATTCCTTAGTAGAACACATCTGTATTGAATTGTTTGGTAGTGGTTGTTGATCCCTGTAAACGGAGCAAAGAGCATCTTGTAGACATTAGTCCGGTACGTAGCATCGAAGGTGACGACATCTCCAAATGCCTCGTATACGCACCTTGAACATTCATCAATCCAAAAAAAAAATAGTGCTCGGTCCTCCTCATCTAATTCTATGTCAAAATATAACATCGGATCTTTAGTTTGTTTCTTTCTAAGCCACTCCAACGCGGTTTGTGCATTTCCTCTGTCTAGTCGTTCCTTATTTACTCTGGCGTTATAGTTATAACAATCATGTTTGTTGAAGGTTCGATCTGGGAATAATGCCAGGACCTTGCTCACCAGAATATTGTGGAGCTCAAATGTTGTTGTCAAGTTTTTTGCTACTTCTGGAAAGAATCTGTTAACCTTCATACGATGATGATTCCGTGGAGATACGAGTTTATGGTTATGGATATCCGTGAAACATGTGACAACATATTTGCCTATTTTGGTATTCCAATTAATGTTCATTGTTACTTTACACCCACACTTATTAGATGATATTTTGTTGCCAGATATGTCACCAATCTCTGGATCTATCCCATGGTTTTTCTTAGAGAAGCCATTACTCATACAACAGAAGTGGGCTCTACCTATATCATCCGATCTCGAACGCTTAGTAGAATTGCGTATCTTGGTAGAAAAACCCTGCCATCTTCCATATCGTTCGTAGCAGACATGTGTCCTCAATAGTATCAAAATGTTGACTCTCGTATGGGGCTTCTGCCAACAACGGGTCTATAATACGTTCATTTTCAGACCTTTTTGGGGACTCGTCACGAATAACTTTACTCAAATTTTCATCTACGGAGTCTCCCATTGTCGATCTCACTAACAAGCTGACACATAAAAGAAACAATTGTGAGTTGTCCAACGCAAGTAATTTAACAAAATATTAGAAACTAAACACAAGTAATGTGCAACGCAATGTTCATTTCATTTGAAAAACCTTCATGACATCATATGCTACAAAAGAGGGAATACAAATTGTAAACAATCACCCCACAAAAACTCGTTGTACAACACAGACTTCTAATACATACATTTATCCGAAAATCTAGTTACATTGACATTCTTCCCAACTATATTGACCCCTTTGCCACCCATCTGAAGAATCGTCAGAAGAATCGTAATCATGTCTCTTACGCACTGAATTAAAATATGCCAAATATTGCTCCTCCCAGAACTCATTTTCTAGTTGTCCAAATTCTAATTCCCACTCAATTTTGTTTGCCTCACTTTTTTCTGCTTTAACTTCTTGCAGTGGTGGATAGATTTCTTCGTGAGTTGGCAAAAAAACTAAGATGTGGACACTATCGTAACTCTCTGACTCCTCCATGGCAAAACACGCGTAAAATAATTTATGGACCCAGTGCAAAAAACTAAACACCGTTGCCAGGCATCTGAAATAACAGAAGTAAAACCCTATAAAATTGTTATGCCTTAACAAAACATGCTTATAACATATGACGTAACCTAAAACAAGCTGAAAACAAATATAATTTTGTCGAGCTCGATAATATACTCCTTTATGTCAGAACTTGCATATAAACTATTATTGAGTTCGACAATGTAGTTAGTGTGTGTAAATTTTTATATTTAAATATTGTCGATATCGACAATTACGATAGTGCATGTGAGTAATTGCACATCTAATATTGTCGATTTTGAAAATTTTTAAGTGCTGTTGAGACTTACGCTTACAAAATTGTCGAATGACGCATTACCGACAATTCATACACAGAATTGCCTGGGGAGAAAAAATTGGATTACAAAGAGGATTAATAATACTAACAATTACAATTTCACAACATTCCATACAAAGCAGGTAGGTATACTACTGGGGATCCCACACTACTGTGTCTAACTTTGAGAGAGATAAGGGTTTCAAATACTTATGAACGAAGATGAGTCTTCTCCTACTTTTTTCTATCAATGTGGTTGTCACAGTTCGTTGGAGAGAAGAATTACACCTTTAATGGCAAAAATTGCAAGAAAGAGAGAGAGAGTGGTATGGGCGAGAGAATGATATGAGAGAGAGAGAAAGAGAGAAAGTGATATGAGAGAGAGAAAAAAAAGTGGTATGAGAACCAATTTGTTCGAATTTGAAAATTAGGGGAGGAGAGAGGGAAATACGACGTGACTGAAGAGAGAAATTGAGGCATGATGGACTATTTGGTTTTCCACCTCATTTCCTATCAAATTACCAATTTTGAGAATCACTCATCTAATAGAGATGAGTGGTTGGCATTGAGTGAGACTTGAGTGTTTGGTTTTTGAGTGTCTCTAAGAGCATCTCCTAAAGTGCCTCACTACCTTGGAATCCAAGGTGCCACTAGGATTTTTGTCATCCAACAGTGCCTCACTGACTTGGATTTCACCCTCAAAAAACAAGGTTGAGTCTTGAAATCCAAGACTCAACCTTGGTTTTTGAAGTCGCAATTGGGCGCTCAAGTGTTGGGTGCCTGCTTTATTTTTAAACAGACGCCTAAAGTTTGGGTGCCCAATTGTTTTTATTAACAAAAATTCAAATCGGGTGCCTAAGACTTGGGTGCCCAATTTTATTTTATTTAAAAAAAATTCAAATCGGGCGCCCAATTTGGACTTACGAAAAAAAAAAAAAAAATTCCAAGTCAGGTACTGTTGGAGAAAATAGAGCCTCACTGACTTGGATTTGCCATTTTTTTAACAAAGTCAGTGAGACACTTTAGGAGATGCTCTAAATCCTCTCCCTATTACCTATGTAAGATTACTACTACCCTCACCTCAAGATTTCCAACTTTTAAACACTTGCAGTAACCATTTTGGAAATCGGCAGGAACGATGATCTTTTAGTGTTGCCTAATATTTCTCTGTAACACAAGTACATGGGGGGTTGAATGGGACCATAACATATTAGGAGACGCCTGTAATTTAAATTACTAACAAAAACTCTCCCTTTCATCAGAATGGGGAGAGCAATAATGCTTATCCATCGCACTTCCCTTGCAAGTGGTCCTAGTCTTCCTGCATTGCCTTTGGTACCACAAACTTGTTTATCATCTCCTTCCCTCCCCAGCTCAGCTTGCTGCAAAGTCTCCATCATCCCTAGCAGCAGATATCAAAATACCAAACACACATGATACAGTAGTTGTGCAGATCACAAACAGTGTGTCAAAGACGAAGACGTTAGACACATTTTTTGCAAGTAGTCGAAGAGAACGTTAATAGATAATGGCTGCTTTCAACGTAAATTCCAGTAACTCTCTCCTGTCCAAGATTACTAAAAAATAAGAGGTACCCTCAGTAACTTTCTGTCAAAACTTTTCGTCACTCTTCAGTTGTTATATGATTTTAACCCACCACCTATATGGCCATATTCCATCTCGCCTGTCAACCATCAACTATATGCAAAATGATGATCACACTAACAATCTAAGTCCACCAGCCTTTATGTTACCCATTGCCTGCATCGATATCATGAACCTGGAAGAAGAAAAATGCCCAAGTAGATGTCTGGACTCATGGCAGGCAGCAGATGATCCTTTGGGTTTGCCGCAAGACTTTGAAGAAATCATTGTCTTGCTAGCGCCATAAAACCTAGGGAACACGGTATGCATGGCTCAATGCAAATTCGTATGACCTCATTATTGACGGAAGTAGTCACGAGAACTTTTATGTACGAAATTATGATACAAAAATATAAATTTGGCAACTACTCAATCATCGCCAAGTCCATTTAATGAATAAAGGACAACTTCTGTGAAGGTCTTAGTTTAGTGTAGAATCCCAATTTCGATCACAAAGTACAGAGACGAAGACCCTGACAATTCCACGATAGCACACTAGGGATTTGAGAACATCTATATAACTTGCACTCTGAAAGCCCCCTGAAGACGAGTCCGAAAAGACTGATACTTCAGTCAGCTAGTATTAGCTAAAGATAAACTGCTCAAGTAACACTCTTAGCCGAGGAATTGTGAATTAATGGGCTATGGATCAGCTCCGCGGGTATCTTTACCCGCGACCTTAAATCAAGTAAGTAGTTAATCGACCTAAAGATCACTCTCCTGATTGAAGTTTCTGATCAAATAACAGCCCCTCCACACCACAACTGAGACCTTAGAAATGTAAATTTGTAGACGAGCATAAATTTCAATCACCCCAATCAACCTCCTTTCATAGAACGACTTATTCAGCAGCTAGCAGCACAGCTTCTAAAAGCAATTCTACAAAACCAGTAATATATAACCATAGACGAAGTAAGCAACCAGAATGGGTATGCATCTACAAGATTGCAGGTCTGCACCAACCCCAACCCCAACCAAAAGAGAAAACTCAAATACAAAATTATAAAGTCGAATAAACTACACGAGTAAGAGATTGAAGAAAATGTCGAGACAATCTAACAAAAACATTAATAAAGCATGATTGATCCAATACATGATTTATGTTACCAACACCAAATGATCTTACATAAAAACTTGTATCAATAAAAACAACTCCAAAACTTAAAAGCACATAAAGTTCCCAATATATCATCAAAGATATATAATGATGGTATCTATAAAAACAGTTTCTTTGAATGGTCAAGTTCTGAAACATCTTCCAAGTAAGCCAAAACATAGTAAACTTGCTACATTTTAGGCTAGCACTACAGATTATTGAGATTACCACACTGCTTGACTGAGCTCACACAACATGGACAACAAGCTTGTTAATGGTAAATGTCAAGGAATAAGATCAAAATACATGACTGAAAAAAACTGATAGTCAATGACAACTTTAAGACACAAATATACAATTACATTCAGAATAAATGAAATAAACACATATTATTAAAAAAAAAAAATCTTTTTGTACATGAACAATCTGTTCCGAGGCTGTGTCAAGTATTATTACATTACACCGAGTCCAAAAGATATTCATGTACAGCAATGTGCTTCAAGTCTACGATGAAATTATTCCGAAGAAACCCAAACCCAAAAGTCCCATTTGCATAATGCCAAATCCTGCCTTCTACACGCTGAGCATTAATAGAAGATCCTGTTAAGTCTGGGATTACAAGATCATAACTTGAGTTCATATTGAAAATGCGCAAAACAGCTTCATCCTCTATAGGAGGAGAATGCCCGTAACTGTGATTTTCTGCAACAGGTGGTTGGAGATGTATGCGGCTCTCATATAGACGTTCCTCTTCCAAAGAGAAAGGGGAGTCAAAAAACGCAGTGTTGGAGGTCCAAAATACAGGAGAACATCGAGAATAAATTTTTGATGCATCCCCAACCCTACGGCAAACGATTCCCCCAATGCCATCATATACCACAAGATAAAAATTCAAGCTCATGTCATCACAGATACCCTGTAAGTGGAAGAGTCTTAAAACATTATAGAAAACATTACCAAGGATTTGTTTACCCCTACATGTAGGGGTGTGAAATAGGCCGGGCTAGGGTCAACCCGGCCCTAGAAAGATAAGGCCCTTACGAACCCTCAACTGTGTTAAGGGCTGGGCTGGCTGCCCATAGCCTATAACATCAACCCTTACCCACCCATTGGCCATAGCGTTAGGGCTCAGGGTCGGGCTAAGGACTGGGATTAGTGTTGGGCCCCGCCTGGTCGACTTTAATGTCTATTAATAAAAATAAAAATAAATACAAAAAATAGGCATCATATTAAAATTTTAGAATATTATCAATATCTTTTGACAAAAACACTAATCAGTTTATTAGAAATAATAAAAAGCATGAGATGAGGACATATGACTTGCAACTCTATAGTGTTGTAAGGATTAGTGTGGGCGGGCTTTAATGAGGGCTAGATTAAGTGTGAAAGGGCTGGACTGAGGGCTGCAAACATTAGACCCTGACCTCATTCTACCAGTTGCAAGGTAAGGCTTTAAAGGGCTGAAGCCCTAATTTGTAAGGGCAGGGTTGGGCCGGGCCAAGGGGTAACGGGCTGTTTTCGCAGGCCTACCTATATGTCCCAACAACAACATGAAGATATTTTGGGAAATTATCATTAAAGCTATATTAATGAAATCATAACAGTTGTTTTCAGCCCTATTCTGTTTGGCAATGATGATTGTTTGACAATGATGACAGAATGTATATAATCCCTAAGTTTTTGCTACATTCTTCTTATTTTGAGGTAGATGCCCGCATATTGTAGCCTTCTTCCTACATCTGGTATTTAGTCTTGTGGTAAGATGGACTTTATGGCTAATCAAATATTATCCTTTATCCCGTAAACATAAGCTCCCAATCCTACGAGGGCCAAGACAGAGAATAATTATTGGTAAACAACCAAAGAAAAAAAAAATGATTGAGCAAAATACACGTGATAATGAATTATGGATTGGTGTGTGTATTGGATATAGTCGACCGAAGAGAAAGAATACCACCCAAACTTCCTAAGTATCCCTATCTCCAAGAATATTTTTGAGAATATGAAAATAATTTTTTGATCAACTCAAGATAAACTTTCCAAGGTGGAAAGGTACAACCCGAAGGCAAGGAAGCATAAAAATCAATACAAAAGGCACCCGACATCATATCGGATTTGCTACAACTAAATCCTTCTAATGCACTAAAAGGTCTTCAAAACACACTTCCTTCATAAACGGAAAATTATGCCTAATACAATATTGTCGCGTAAATGTCAAGCATGATCGCCTCAACAATCTTTGCCTTTTCTTTGAATTATGCCTAACGTTCTTTTCTTTCCACAATATTTATTTGCCCATCTTCTTTCTAAACATCTTGCACCACCATTTCAAAAAAGTAATAAAACCCCAGTTAAACACCCATGAGACACAAAAAAAATACAGAATACGATTACAAACCTCCATCACAACTGGGCAATGTAAGAGTAAGAGGTCAATGGACTAGCCCGTTAGACCATACAACATGCACAAAAGATTGACTCCCATATCTCTTCGTTTAAGTTCATTTCTAGTCGTTGCTCGCCCCCGAGCAACCCCCAAATACAAGAACGCTACTATAGACGAAATTTCCTTCCTCCAAACCACACGCTTCGAGAAATTCACGATACAGTACCCACCTCTTACGCTCCTAGGTTGAACCAAATGTCCATACATAGATCACACCGTGAATTTTCCATTGTCGACCCACTTCCATTTCCATTTGTCTTTACCCGCCCGAATAATAACTGACATCACTTTATGAATTGTTGTACCAACTCTTTATCAAAAAGGTTTCTCTGAAAATGAAAAATTCCCTTCTCCCATGCTTTAAATCGCAAACATTATAAGGAGATGGATACACCACAACAAGTTGTCTTCAATAATGCCACAAGACAATCTATCAAATACAAAATGGAGCTTAAGTTAATCAAATGAACTCACTTCTTATGTTCTCAATGTCTCTCTCTTTTCCCTTTATCTCTATCTCTCTCACACTCTAATGTGTTCTCTTTCAACTTCTACCGAGGAGATTAACCATAATATGGTTGACATGTATTACACACATCAAGATGTAAAACGACTTGTTCAGTATTGGTGCGGTGCTGGTATCGAAATTGATGTCAGTATGGGAGTATCGATATTGGCATCGGAATCGGAAGATTAAAAGATAATATCCATGTTGAAGGAACATGAGTATTCACTAACACTTCGGCTCGCTAAGTGGCAAGCCCAAAAATCCAAGACCACTAGAGATTAACCATAATATGGTTGACATATATTACACACATCAAGATGTAAAACGACTTGTTCAGTATTGGTGTTGTGCTAGTATCGAAATTGATGTTAGGGAGTATCGATATCGGCATCGGAATCAGAAGATTAAAAGATAATATCCATGTTAAAGGAACATGAGTATTCACTAACACTTCGGCTCGCAAAGTGGCAAGTTCAAAAATCCAAGACCACTAGAGAATAAAGGTACGACCAACATTACCAACCCAACTTAATCTGCTTGCTAGTGTCGGCCTAGCCCCAAAAAAGTAAATAGGGCAGGTAAGGCATTTACTGCTAGAACAAGACCCCGGGTTTCCAGCCCGACACCAATAGAAGGAGATCTCATGCTAAGGAGCGAGGATCTTCTTCTTCCCAATTTGCAGCCGCCTCTGATTTTCAGAACAGCTCTAAGACTGAGTGCAACAAACAATCCTCAAGCAACTCATAAGCCCAATGGTGCATCTGGATCACCAGACTACACATAGATATTATCTGGTCTCATACCTAGTTTCTCTTTAACAACCCTAGTTTTGGGTTTCGTACAAAATTGTAAGACATTTCCGCGAGTTTTTCTAGACATTTGATCTAGAAATATTCAAGACGGTGGATAAAAAGGTTAACCAGTCGACCAACACAACTTGTTCTCTTTATCCAACAGCTTCTTCTCAATGGTTATGACCTAAGAATGATTAGAAGGCTCATTAGACTATCTTCAATGGGCAAACCTCTTATATTAAGAGCATCTGGATTAACATGTCTTGCTGTTCTTAACTATGCATGGACAGTTAGAAACAAAACTATACATGAGGAGCATACATCTATTTCTGCTGCAAAATGGGCTGTGATGATGCAGGTGAAAGATGCAGCCAATAAATCTACATATGTGGTGAATAACAGCATATCTGGGTATTATAGCATATCTAGGAATTCCTTGCAAGCCCAAGAAGCCACCTAATATAAAGACATGTTACTGGGCTCTGCCTGGTAAAGACATCATGAAGGCCAGCACTGATGGATCAAGCAGAGACAACCCAGGAAGAAGTGGCTGTGGAATTATAATCAGAGATGATGCTGGAAACATTAGAGGAGTTCAGTTAAAAGGTTTGGGCATAACTTCTTCATATATGGCAGAGTGTCATGGTATTTTTAATGCTGCTGAAACTGCTTACAAAAAAGGCTGGCCTAGACTGTTCTCAGGCTGCAATTACAAGCTTCAATAAAAATGGGGTCCCTTGGCAACTGGAAGGGAAATGGAGCCTATATAGCAGATTAGTGCATATCATCATTAAGCACTCATGGAGGGAAGCAAACTTTGGAGCTGATGACTGTGACAATAAAGCAAGTTTTCTGGAGGAAGGAATAGAAGAAAGGCATGAAGAACAACAAGACACATTTCCAACATAGTACCCATGTCCGACACCGACACGCGTATCCTTGTCAATGTTACATAGGTTATTTCAGAAGGATTGAAATCCCTTTCAAGCCTTACTATAGGTTATCTTAACCTGCTGAGCATGTGTTAAATATTTGCTTTTTCAAGTAGTTGAGTTGTAAGTTTAATCTCTGAGGGGTGAATGTAGGATCTGCACACATTTCCCTAGGTCTGGCTTGTTTTTTAACTCTAGTTTATAATAAAGTGCTTACCTTTTGCAAGATTTTTTTTTTCAATGGGCGAACCTGTTTAATTTTTTCTCCTGGCTAAGAAAAAGTGAAATATATCACAATGGATAAACGGAGTATGACGAATGGATCCAGAAAGATGCACGAATAAAAACCTAGACATGGATCAGTATAAATAAATCTATAAGCAGCAAAAAGAGATTTCTGGACAACTTGAGATGATTAGGGATGTTTTGAGGGACGTTTATTTATATATTTGTAAAAATGTCATAAAAGACGTATTTAGCGAAGGTAAGCTCTTTGCGAAGCTGTGAACTCCAATTCTCACTCACCACAAGGTTATAAGACGGCGTGGGTATTATGCTAGTTCACGAATTATGTGGAAAGTTAAACACTTATCAGCCTCGGACATTGAACCTAAAACTTCCGAGGCGACAACAAGAATTTTGAGATTTCAAATTCTTATTAGAAATAATGCCAGGATGAGTCTAGGATCTCAACCTCAAGCAAAAAAGCATTTCCAACACTCGAAGAGGAATACTCTCAGTTTTTCACAAATAGCAGTAAGAGGATAAAAATTTGCTTGTCTTGTTCCTACAAGATGAAGTGACTACCCGCGGGCAGATGAGGTGGATGAACACTTCACAGATGAGGCCGTGGAGGCGGCTTACAAGAATGTTCCTATTGTGGGCTTTTTAAAAGGTCCACCAACTTTTGGTTTGATCTTTGAGAGTAAATTTTTGCATTAGAATCTCGGATTTGCCTTGCCATTACCATGGACATGATTGAACATATATCCTATATTATAGTTGTTTGCACAGAGTGAACTAGCCATGAAAGGAATATAGAATCATCAGATAACCACTTGGAGTGGGTTGTAAAGGTCATGACCCGTTCTTTCTCTATATAAACAATATATTCAATTTTACCTTTTCAGTTGATATATATTTCGAAGACTGAGCCTAGATGAGCTAATTTGTTACATCGACTTTCACAACATTGATATGTAGGCTCAAATTTCCCATCATTTTTGTATGGTTAGACCGATTTCCAGCATTACCGCAAAAGGTTTGGTCTGCCTTCACAAAATCCTTTTAATTTGCAATCCGGGTCGAGAAAATTCAAAGGTTCCCCAGGTGAGGAAAGACTCATCCGGAGTCTTGATTCCACGGTAAGTACAATTTTCCGCAACGAAACCCTAGAACCAATGATGAAAGATGAACCCCATTCGAAGAAGACCAAAGAAGGTGGGGTATACTAAGACCTCTATGACGCAAAAAACCAATTAAATTCTTTCATTGATTAAATCTTAAGTAGAGGAACTTGAATTTGATTTGTCCATTTGCCCATTTCTGATTTGGATTTTGAGACCCCACCTCTTATTACACATGGAGAACCAGAGTTTGGAATTGAAGACATACAATTAGCTCAACCTTTAACACATTTTTGTGGATTTCTGAAAGCCGCGAGAAAATTTAATGTCGTGCTGTCTAGAGAGAGAGAGAGTAGCTATGACAGAAGAAGAGATACGCATTGACACAGAGGCACATAAAGATAGAAAGAGATGGATGCATGCATAAGAACGAGGGTTAGAGTGTGACATATTACTAATAATAGTCATCTTGATATAGTAGCAATAAGTAGAGTAAGCCACGAAAAACATGTCCCTCTTAAATCTACAAACACCTTAGTCCACCAATAAATGAATCTTTTGATTAATATAATAATGTGCTTGGTAAATCCTTACTTTTTTCCGATCTCCTCTGGGGCTTTTTCTAACAATAAACCCCAAGTGAGTTGCAAAGGAAGCATCCTACAAAACGCTCCCAACAAAAGGAGCATCTTCTGAAACCATCTCTCAAACTAAAAGATCCAAAGTTTCGATAGGATCACCACAGTTCCCACCAAAATTTCTTTCATATTGGACTATTGGCTTAGGTAAAATTCGAACTGCTTATAATCCCATGATAGAAATTGGACTAGTAATATTTAATTAGTTGAATTGGCATTGTAAGGTGGCGATGACAGTTTAAGGTGATTTCTTCTATTGGCTAATTTTCAATAGACTATACAAAACAAGATATTGGCTTTGTTTTGTTGTTGATAGCTCAAGGCTAGAAAGCGACAAAATCACCCTTTACGAAGGCTCATGCCCTTCACAGCTATTTTGGGAATTTGAGCAAGGCAAACAGCCGAATTTTCCAAGGAAGGTCAATCTCCCTCGTTCCTTGACATTTGGGCTTTCTCTTCTCTTGGAGCAACTTCCCAAGGCTTCAAAAGGATATTCTTTAATATGCCATTGGCTGAGGTGGACCATTGCTCGGTCGAGTTGCTTGCACGGCCTACTTCTACTCTTTCTCCTCTGTAAGTTGCTCCTCTCTTCATCTCTCCTCCAGATTATTAATATGATTTTTCATTCAAAAGATAAAAGAGCCTAAGCAAAAGCCACACAAGCACTTTGAGATGAAGGAATTTGATTCTCTTTCAAACACTGGGTATTAAAGTAGTGGGAGACAATATGTGTTATTAATCTCACAACAGCAGCAGAAAATGTTCTAGATTTTCGTATGTAGAGGCAAAGCCAGTTCGTACGCCCAATGGTATACAGGAGTTAAGGTGTGGATACGATGAAGAATAATTCTCATGTTGACTCCAACAGGCAGTTAGTACGAAACTTGATTTACTTAACCATAGCTCAACTAGATATTTCCTACAGGGTAAGCATTGTTTTGAAAATTATGCACGTTCCTTAGGTTTCCAATAAAGAAGCATATATACAAATTATTAAGGTATGGTAGAAACCAGGCTGACATTTTCAAATGCATAACTTGCAAAGGAAGATTCACTAGAAATTTTGCACCTACTTTTCATACTTAAATGGATAAATACGGGAGAATAGCAAAAGTACCTTCCAGAGACCCTGCAAAGGACGCGATGGCGTGGGACAACAGTAAACAATCTTAATAAAAATCACAGATTCCCATTCCCGTCCCTCTGGCGACATACCTTCCTCCCCAATCACATCCTCCACATGCCCCAAATTCTCCGCCACAACAAAATTTCTCTTCCCAATAAAACTAACCCTAGCCGCAACCAAATCGGTATCCGAAAGTCCCAATTCAACCGCCTTCTCAAAATCCCCTTTCCTCTCGAATTTACAATCCTTATCGAGAAAAATCAAAGGTTCCCCATTAGGGGACAACCCCATCCACAAAAATGAACTCTTGATCACACCATAATTACCCATTTTCGAAGGCGAAACCATAAACCCAGTAATAAAAGATGAACCCCATTCAAAGAAAACCAAAGGAGGCGTGCCCCGACAGCATCGACGCCAAAACCCAATCAAATTCTCCCACCGATTAAGGGTATTGTACAATAACTTGAATTTGATTTGCCCATCACCCCATTTATTGATCTGCGTTTTGAGACCCCATCTCCTATCACACATGGCGAACCAGAGCTTAGTGTCGCTTCGACAGAGCGAGAGGAAACGTTTCGAAGTGCAGGAGAAAGCTGAGATCTCAGAGGGTGTTAGGAATGATAAGATGCAGAGTTGGACTTCTTCATGGAAATCTGCAAAGTTAAATGATGAAGATGATGATCTTAGGGCTTCTTCAATTGTTCTGAAAGTCGCCATTTCTTCCCAGTTCAGTGGTACTTGTTGTTTGAGATAAGGGAGAGGATTTAGATACTCACAAATGAGACACTCAGTCTCACTCAATACGAACCACTCATCTCTATTAGATGAGTTACTATTAAAATTATGAATTCATATATATAAAAATGAGGTGGAAAAACTACTATGAGGTGTAAATGAGTTGCAATCCTCTCTCTCTCATCTCACTCTTCAAGTGATATGTCCCCCTATCTCTTCTCTGTCTCAATTTCTAATTTGAAATCAAACCTCTCTCTCTTTTATCTATTTATTTTCTTCTAGATCTATCACTATGTGAAGAATAATGGCAAAAATTACTCTCTTCACTCTCTCTATCACTCAATTTGTTCAAGATCATAACTTTGGAACATCTCTCTTTCTTTATCAGTAAAAAAATAAGGGAATACTCAGATTGAAGATGGTTCTTTTATATATATCTTTCTCTCACATTCGTTGAAGAAAAAGACCTCAGATTTTGGGTCACCACTATCTCTTTTCACGAATAACTCCCACTATCTCTCTTTAAAACCTGCGATTTACTGCGACAATGGTAAAAATGTTGGGATTGTCGATAAACCCATTTTTTGATCATTTAATCGATACTCAAATTATCGTTGATTTTTAGCCTATGATCAATGAAGTTTTAAAACTTAAGAGTAAACAATTAATTGTCGATCACAACGATTATAGTGTTCATTGACAATAAACTTGAATATTTTAAACGAGTATAATTGTCGATACAATAATTAATCAACAATTTTTTTTTCTCAAGCACACATAACATAACAAAGAACTTCAAGGGGAGGTAACCCTTACAAGAGTCACAGTAATACACAACACAACTAAGAAAGAAAACAGTAACAGACATCTTTTACTACACATACTAGGATAAATGCTGAGGTAAAAAAATAGACATAAATCACTTGCCGAGCCATCCATTTGAAACCATACGTAGCTAGTTCAATTAACAAGTCCCCCGATGCCCGCTACTTCAAGGAGGTGATGAACTTCAAGCATCATACCATAAACGGTACAACGGGCGCTCTAACTGCGACTAATGTACTTGCAACCAGCATGTGGCTGGAAAAACCAATCAACCCCTGGAATCCTATTTTTTTCGAAGGGGATCGTACCTCTCGTGAACCGGTTCTTCCAACGATGGAAACAACCATAGCCAGAACTCTGGCCACACCTCTGACTAGGAGAGGAAAATGGGGAACGACTAGAATACGTCGACCAAAACAACCACCACAACTTCAACCAGACGAACGGGCAACCTTGTCTCTTCAGCAGACCAAGACAGAGCACGCAGGATATAATACAAAGTATACAGATATAACAACACCAATGAAACCCATCAGAACCGAGCTTCTATTTCTTCTTTCATTTCTTCTTCTTCTTCCTTCCCGAAAGTTGTAACTCAAATCGTTTCTTCCTCCTCTCTCTTTCCCCATTGAGGAAAACAGGGAGAAAAGAAAATCATGCAACCAATCTAAAACCCCAAACATTAAAAGGTTTTGAGAGGATTCAATTTTGAGAAAATCAAATTTGGGATAAGAAACGAACAAGGATCGCAAGCGGCGGAGAAAGGGGCCGCCAATCGACAAAAGGAATTTGTCAAGTTGGTGCAAATAAGGGTTCGCCAAGTCGAGAAAAATTAATTAATCAAGATGGTGTAATTTCAGGATCACCACATAACACGGGTGAAACCCATAGGGGGAAGTTGGAGGGGTTAGAGAACGGGAATCGGAGGGGTGGAGGTCGGTGAGATTTGAGTCGGTGAGGAGATGAGAAAAATCCTTGAAAGGAAAGCAAGAGAGGATGAGAAGAAGATCGATGAGAGAGGAGAGGGATGTTGATGATTAAGAGGAGGTGGAGGTAAGGGGGAGGGTAGAGCGCTGGATGTTCACATTGCATGAACATGCAAAAGCTCTCTCGGTCGATTTTAATTAATCGACAATTTGGGACTTGCATTTTTCGTCTTCTATTGTAGCCCACATGATGTTGATGTTGATGTTGATGTTGATGTTGATGTTGACATTACAAGAATGCTACATTAATGACATTTTTTATGTTGATGTTGATGTTGACATTACAAGGTTGTTACATTAATGTTATTTTTAATATTAAATGGGAGAGTTAATGTCAAGTTTAACTTCAAGTTGTGCTAAAGTTTTAACTCATATTATTGTCGATTTCTACCTGATAATAATTATCGATTTGAACTGTACCCGACAATAATTGTCGAATCCGATAATAATTGTTGATCTGAACTATACTCGACAATATTTTTGTCGATCTGAACTGTATCCGACAATATTTTTGTCGCTCTGAACTGTACCCAACAATATTTTAGGACTTTATAATTGTCGATAATGGGTTGTTATCGATAATAAAACAAGATAACAAACTAAGTTGGTGTTGTTGTGTGAGAGTACTAATGCAAATTACGTTGTGATAGAAATTAGCCGTCATAACTAGCAATTGGAACGACGAAGAAAACTATTATCACTCGTAGACGATGCTCTATAAGATACAACCTGATTGGGAATAAAAAATTAGTTCATCTCTAATGGTAGCAATGAGTTAATCTCTAGTGGCGAGAAATCGAGTTTGAAGGATCTCTTTTATTGTTTCTATAAGAGAGAGAAAGAGTAACAGAGAGACTTTAAAATATCAAATCCGCCATTGTTCTAGACCAAGAGAGAGAAATGAGAGGTCTATTTTCAAAATTAAAACTGCAGAGAAGAGAGAGTGAAAGAGAAAAATATTTGCCCATGTAAAGAGGGAGAGGGAGTGAGTCTCTGCCAACTCATTTCCACCTAACATTAATTAGGTTTTTCTTTTCCACCTCCTCTATTATGAGGACCACTCATCTCTAGAGATGTGTGGTTCATTTTGAGTGAGACTTTTGTGTTTTGTTTTTTAGTGTCTCTAAATCCTCTCCCTTGAGATAATTTGTCAGAGAAGAAACGAAGCCTTGAGAGCATCCACAACAGCTAGGTCAATTCTCACGTGGCAATGTGGATTGAAAAATCCACCCTCTTGAGAGCATCCACAGCAGTAGGGTGGGTGGATTTTTCCAGAACCAGGGTGAATCCAATCCACCCCGCAGCAGTCCGATCAACAAATCAAGGTGAATTTACTTCGCGCAGTTCTGAACCGCGCGGGAACATCAACGCTCACGATCCAGCAACGTGTCCCCTTCTCAACCCTCTATCTCTGCAGCGCAGTTCTAAACCGCGCGTATTAGCACCCAATAAGGAATTGCCACATTTTTATTTTATTTTAATTAACCGCGCAGCTCAGAACCGCGCGGCATCTCCCTGTAACTTTTAAGCATAACTTTGGTGTATTATTTCAAGTGTTATTTTTCCTCTCTATACTTGGTCTTATTTTTTCAAAGAAAACATACCCAACCCTTACTTCACAAGTTTCCCAACCCAACTCAACCCATTTCCTCCGTCATCGACACCGTTAATCGTTTAAAATGTCGGGAGAGTCTAGTTCACGACCGAGGTATAATTTTACCAAAACTAAACGCAACGCAAACGCCGAAGTAAAACAAAGGGGGAACGCCGAAGTAACAAATATTTGGCCATTACAATTGATGGAGAGCAACGATCCCTCCTCAACCCTCGAAGAGTTGAGCCGAGTAAATATCCTCACGGACGGCTGGGTTCATATTTATGTTGGATCGGAGGAAATGCCAATAAGTTTGTGTAAATTTTAAGTGTTATTAACGTATATTGCAATGTGTTCGATGAAATGCCTGAATGAAAGTCTAACGTGTTAATGTATTTTTTTGTCAAAATCGAGATGAAATACAGTGTAGGGGATCATTGGATAAGGTACTGAAGTGGTACCAATAGATTGCTGTGTACCCGACATTGAAGAAGTTGGTCGACGATTTGGGTTTTGAGGAGTTTTGCTCGATTAAGTCAGGAAACTCTAATAACCGTCTCATTCATGCTTTCATGGAACGGTGGTGGCCTTCCATCCATACCTTTCACTTCCCTTACGGGGAACTCGGTTTCACACCGTTAGACTTCATCATGCTAACGGGCATATCTTTTGGGAGGGGTCACTCCAAGTTAAAGGAAGTAGAAAAGATGTTCCCGGGAATCACAGTGATCCAGGAGGATCTAAGGAAAATTGGGATATTACCAAAGTCATTCGAACAAGGTTGAGAGTCGTTCGAACGACCCAATTCCACATCTCTGGAATTTGTCCCAGGAAACCCAAGTCATTCGAACGACTCCCTATTTCGTTCGAACGACCTTTTACATGCTCTCTGGAATTTGGCCCATAGACATATTATCGTTCGAACGAGTTATCCTGCCCGTTCGAACAAGATGTCTACTTTATAGGGTTTTAGACTTTTAGACCAATTAGGCGTAAAGTCGTTCTAACAACTCCCTATTTTGTTTGAACGACCTTTTACATGCTTTCTAGAATTTGGCCCATAAACATATTTTCGTTCGAACGAGTTGTCTACCCGTTCGAACGAGATGTCTACTTTCTAGAGTTTTAGACCAATTAGGCGTAAAGTCGTTCGAATGACTTCCTATTTCGTTCGAACGACTTTGGCGGTGGTTATATTTTTTAGGCTTGCTTTTTCCTCGAGATGCATTTTATTTGTAATTTTTAGTTCCCTCAATATAAAGGGGACTTAGGTTTTTTTTTCCTATGTTAGATCTAGAAAGAGTTCCGAGGGAGAATCCTAGGGTTTTGGAGTAATTTACTTTATTTTAAACAATTAAAGTTTTTCTTTTTCCCAATAAATAAGTGTTTTTAGTACTTTTCAGCTAACTAGAGCTTCTTCATCATATTGTGGATTACATAGGCTTTAACATAAGGTACGGTAAGATCACTCTCGCTATTTTAAAAAGTGGAAAAAGCCTTTAAATCCACGTCTCAACAATTACGACCTACAAATGGATATCGTGTATGCGAGGGTATTTATTGCCTATATGATGGGTAATCTCTTCTTCTTAAATGGTAGTACATCTCTTCGGGCGGGTTATCTTACAGCCTTGACAGACTACGATATTATTGGTGCGTCAATTTTTAATTGGGGTATGCCAATTATGGCGACTTTGTATCGGAGACTTGATGAAGTTTTAGTTATGAAGGACTGGAAGGTGAAGAAATCAATCACCGAATTCTATGCGATGTTGGAGTTCTAGTTCTTCGAGTATTTTTGGGTTGGACTGTATCTAGTGAAAGTACAAAACTTTAACCATATTTATCCCCGTATGGGTTTGTAAAGAAATGAAATGGCTAGTACGGGGTTTGAAATCCATCACTCTTTTACTGTGATCAGAGAAATGATAGAATGGAAGGACAGAACCAATATAGATTGGCAACCATGGCACAGACTAGACAATTAATCTATCAAGAGGTATGAGTTGCTTAAATGCTGAGCTCCTAGAGGGTTCCATTGGTGTTAGTCCCATACGGGCACGATACGCTTTGGTATTTAGGTGACTGGTGTATGCATCAGATGACCGGGCATGATAGTGTGTCCTATGAACCCCCTCAAGAGATTATGAGATTCTCAAGGTACGATCGAGAGTTAAATCTGGGTCTGAAAGATGTGGACTTCTACGATGGTCACAATTATCTTGTTTTAGACGTAGATTATATGACATATTGGCGTGTCGTTCATCCAAATCCCAAGATCGTTTACAATTTAGAAAAGAGGGCGGGAAATATTTGGATGGTCGGGCATGTTCTAGTGAGGCCCGATATACACTTGCCGCCTATGTCGAGTTTGCTATGTCTTCACAGGTGCAAGACTATAGTGTTCAGGCGACCGGCGATCCACATGATATGGGATGGTTCATAGATGTGGCAGGAACGAGCTATCAACGTAGACGAATATTGATCCCGGTGATACAGGTACCATACCCGTGCCCACCTACATATAGTATGGATGAGTTGTGGTATCAATTCTAAGGAATGCGGTATGCGACATATGAAGACTCGAGGCAACTAGTTGACCGCAATTCTGAGTTAGAAGGGAAGCTGAGGCGGGCACACGAGGTCATCCGAGAGACGTTCGAGAGACTAGCTGAGATGTCCATTTCCTACCAGACAGAGCCGGTTGTGCAATATACCTATAAGAGAGTCTCACACATAGCAAACGCGCCCGCCAAACGAAGAGAGGTCGTCCCAGTTAGGCTATGTTTAATTTAGAACTTTGATTTATGTTTTATTTTAACTATGTTGAGTATTAATATTATTTAAACTATGTTTTATTTAAAATATGTTGAGTATTAATCTTGTTTGAACTATGTTTTTTTAAACTATGTTTTATTCATTGGGTAAATTTATTATTATTTGGGCAAACCTGTTGTACAAGTTACTCAACGATCATATTAAAGCTAATTTTTTTATGTGAACTTGTTGTGCAAGTTACGCAACGGCCATATTAACAACTAGTTTTTTTTTGGAAACTTGTTGTCCAAGTTACTCAACGGCCATATTAGATGCTAGTTTTTTTTTTGAAACTTAACGGCCTTATTAACGGCTAGTTTTTTTCAACTATAAATCTCATTCATCTTCTACACTCTCCTCCCTCCTTACTTTACGAACAAAACCACTATATCTTCCTCAAACTCTCAATCTAATTCTCAAAACCACTCTTAATCCTCCAATACAAACCAACAAGGAAACGTATTTCCTCAATTCGACGTATTTGATCCGTCGCAAATGCCTAACACTTCCCAAGATCTAAGGTATATTTACCAACTATTCTCAGGACCCGACAATCAATTTTAATCTTAAACCCATGAATATTACCCTTATTACCCAAACCAAGGATATTACCCTCAATTTGATAAGTATACGAGATCGTACCCTCAACCGGGGAATCCATATTATTCATCTCAAATGTTTTCGCCGGCAAAAGTTCGGGTACCACGCCGATGCAAGGTACTTGGGGTTTAAATGATTTAAATCTTAATACATCGCCGGTTGCTTCTTCGGTTGTCTCTCCGGTCATCTCCAAGAAACTCAATCCGGTTCTTACGAGAAGTAATACGTGTGGGAAGACAAAGTCTAAAATAAAGATGGCATTGACACCTATTGTAGTTGATGTAATAGCCTAATTCTGATACACGAACTTAACCTTTACACCAACTGTGTTTAGAATGTTCAAGAATAACAGACAGTAGATAATAAGATGATTTAGCGTGGAAAATCCCCGAATGGGTTAAAAACCACGACCTCTCATGAAGATTTTGAGAAAGTATTGATTTTATTCAGCTTATTAATCTATTATAATGAACGTCTTGAGAATTTGGGATAATAGAGTAGGAACTTTTCTATAATGATCGTTCCATCCTTCATCTGTAGTTCTCCAGGTCCTTTTATGGGTCTCCTAATATGATCGTTTGATGACCATATTATCCATTAATGATGGACGTTACAAAGTGAGTGAGATATTCTTTGACCAGGTTGTGTAACGTTCCGGCCTTTGCTGCTGTACAACAGCTCTATTATTGACTGTGTATCTCGTATAGGTCAGACTTCTGGTGCAGAGGTCAAAAGTGATATCTCAAACTGGGGAAAGTTTGGCAGGTTGGACTGCTATTGTTGAGGTCAAAAGTGATATCTCGAACTGGGGAAGTTTGGTGACGTCTTTAGTAGTGTTTCCTGTATGCTGATAAGATCAAGGGTGGGGTTTAAGTCTGAGATACGAAATAAGCTATTACAAGACGGCTCTCAACCAATAGCATGAGTATTGCTCAGGACGAGTGGTATTGGTTGATAAACTCGCTCTATATATGGTTGTGGTTGTGATATTTTGAACTGGACTCCTCATATTTATGCGAGCTGCTTGTGTTGTTATGTACGCATTTGAGAGGATATTTTGTATTGTGAGGTAATGGGTTGTTACAATATTTTGCATTTATATTTTGATGTTCCCAAGATATTCATGCCAATATATTTGGAAGAAAATATGTGAGGTGATTAATTCTGTAGAGATCTTCCTTTGTCTATAAGTAGGAATTCCTTGCTGATGCTACTTGTATTGTTATGGAGTTGTGTTCAAGCATGGTGAGAACTCAGTCTCAGCGTATTCAGCAGACGGCGGATGGCCAGTTTCATATCAAGGTTGCTGAACTCCATGAACGTTATTTTTGTCATTTATCGTATGATGCTGCTCTTCCGGAATGGCCATTGAAATGGTTGGCTTGGATGATGAAGGTAGGCATGTCGAGCATGATCTCTTCATGTGGTGTAATATTTTTCGTAAGTCTCTGCTCGATCCCCGTGTACGAGAACTGACTGTTCAACAGCTCGTATGTGATAAGATCTTGGAAGAAGATGTAAGGGCAGTAAATGGGGAGTTAATTCTATGTGGGCAGCTGAACCATCGGGGGTGCTTCAGATGTGATTGGGGAGCTCGGTGAGCTCGAGACTGTGAGACTTGTGGAAAGTAATCAGTTTTGTGGTAGTACTCTGCAGTGAATAAAATGTAACTTGAGAGATCGTGAGAGAATAATGTATGTGATGTTCTGATCTAATTGAATAAAGTATTTTGTTATATTTATTATGTACAGATACTGTGCATGACAGCTGTATTAATATCTTTGAATTTTGAAAATTGAGCTATTTTAGGATAGTTTGTACGATCTTAGTAGAGTAGTAAGATGATTGGTTGTTTTGGTATGAGACTGAGAAAATGTGTGGGGTTGATAATGGTAGAAAACAGAGATAAACGTGATGGTAGAAAATATTATCACAGAAGTCATGATGATGTTGTGAAATGAAAAGATGTGCCTGTAGTAATAGTGAGGATGACTGACACGAGTCAGATGGAGCCGTCGTTTCAAAAACCAAGGGAGAGTATAAAAACTCGTCTCTCTTTCCCTCATAAATTGTTTATAATTTCAGAGAGAGAAAAAAGTGGTGCGCATCTCATTATCAAGGAGAAGAGGCGTTTGAGTGTTGATTGTGTATTAAGAAAGATATCTTCATCGAGTGATCGGAGGTTGTCGGGGAAACGATGGGAATGCTCATACTCGAAGAGGCATCTGAGTAAAGCAGATGATTGCTGCTCAACAAGTACAGGTTAGTGGTGAAAACTTCTTACTATTTTGATCTTGTAAATACTCTGTATAGTAATATGTAATCGTTAGTACTCTGTTTAGTGGATTTTTTAGAAAACTGGGGTTTTCAGAGGGAAAGATAAAGAATGAAAAAGAGTCTGTAATGGAGGGTTTGTGCATATGTTGTTTTAGAGAGATAAAATAAATATTTGTTGGAGATGAAGAGGGAATTTTGAAATGATTTGATTTTTGTTTTTGGGATTGCAGGGATAATAGACGTGTTGACTTGGTAGAGAGTGGGTCTATATGAATTGTTTGTAACGTAGTGATAATGATAAAATATGTCTCTGTATCTGTATGTTCAGTATGTATTCTAAACCTATTATTCCTGCTAGTAAGTTCGTAGTCTTGTCCGATTATGAGGAAACATCATCTTCAGGGAGGGGGGACGAGTATAGTAGAATGGAGGAAACTGTTAATAATGCAGAGACGGCGATATAGGTGGTGGGGCCCAGTAGATCTGAGGGCGTAAAGGAAAGGGATGATGAAAGAAAGAAAGATAGAAGTTTTATTATATATCCCGAGGGGGTGGATGTAGGGAAAGAGTATTTAAGAAATAAAAAGTAATGCCCAGGAGAGTGGGGCAGATATGTTGAGGAACAAGGTCTCTGGTTTAGAGCCTATGTCTCCGAGAAAGGGAAGGAAGCAACGTTCTACAAAGTTCCTTATTTAAAAAAATGGAAGAAAGAGAGAGGTATTGGTGAGGGGGTTAACTTCTCGTATTACAATAGGCTTGGGTTATCAGGCCCAAGTGGGGGCTTTTGTATTTTTTGAATCAGGTCGAATACGGCCTTAGAATTCCGCTGACCTATTTTTAGAAAGGGGTCATGAATGTCTTACAGTGCTGCCATGCCCAGCTAAATGGGAATGTATATGAGATGATGAGGGTGTGTGAAGCGCAGAATAAAAAATAGAGGAAGGAGGGGTCTGCAAAGAAGTTCGCAGCGCAAGATGTTTTGAAAATTTATAAGTTTAAGTATATGGAGGGTCGAAATAGTGGTTACCTGTATAGTGATTCGACTAGGTCAAAATTCTTTGATTTTGAGTCTTCGGGTAGGCCATGGAACGACCACCTTGTGTGGGTTGATGGCAGCTGTTTGCAGGTTCCAGATGAGCCACCGCTCGAGCTGAACCATAGATATATTAATCCGAGTAAGTAATGTTGACCAATTTTCAAATAATTGATAGCTATGTCTGCATGATGTGTTCCTGATATTATGTTGCTTTTATTCTATATAGCCAAAACTGTTAGCTACTCCGGATAAAACTAATATGTTTGATTGTGTTGTTCGTGACCAGGACGAGCCCACTGAGGTACTCAGTGAGTTGGGTATCCGAAGGTACAAACGAGTAGATTTAATAGTTCTAAAAGTTCAGCGAGCTCAAGAAAAATGAGCTATGGCCGAGGGGAAGGCTGTTGAGACCGTGGCTGACTTGCTTAATCCTCTACCTTTTGTTCCTCAAACTCTCAAGCAACTTACTTGCAAAGGTCAAAAATCAGTGCAACAAAGTAGTTCGGCTGTTGACATGGAACAAGAGCTCGTAAAGCCTACTGCTGGTGACCTGCCATAAATACCTAAAGTGGGTGTGTCTATACTAGGGGATGTTGAGAAGAGCTTGAAGAGGAAGCGACATGTAGATGTGGACAGTGGTCAGACGAAACCTCTTGTTGCGGCCAAGATGTAAGAGTTGGAGCGGAGATAATGTCAGATGGCCGGGATGAACTCGCAGAAGCTCGAGGCTGAATATCTCGAACACACGTTCGCGGTATGTTTAGCTAACAATCTGTGTGTTGGACGTTGCTTGTGAACTGAAGTAAATTTTTTGAGCTGACTATTCTATTTTTGTTGTGTTGGCAGCTGTTAACTATGCTAAAGGGGGTCATACAATGTCTGGACAAGAGGAGCCTGAAGTTTGAAGTTTTGACGATGAAGTTCGATGCTCAGTCAACTCACATGAAGGAGTTCTAGAGTGACCTTCAGTTGGAGAGAGAGAGAGAAGGGATGCAGATGCTACTACAGCTGTAATAAAGTACAGTAAACTGCAAAGCATGACAAGCTCATGTCTGATGCGGTTGCGGCAGCCTTAGTGGAAAGAGATCACTTCATCAACTCGTACTACTGTTTTGGTTTGAGTGTTGATGATGTGGCTTTGGCTCGGAATGGTAGGTACACCGAAATCGAGCTCCTTACGAAGGAGGAAGAGGTGGCTGGTGATGCTGCTGGTATGTCTGAGAAGATGTCTGACCTTCCTTCAGGTAATGAAGAGGCAGTCCGTACTATTGAGCAGACTTTGGACCCTCTGTTGGAACGTGCTAAAGCAGCTCCTTCTCTGGGAAAAACACTAAAGTCTCATTCTGAGGTAGACATTTAGCAAGCCTCTTTCAACGTTCTGTGGTATCTTGTCTTCTGTTTTTCAGTTTGTGTGGCGTAGATTGTGATAGTACTCTGTATAACCGTACACTGTTGTTGAGTGATATTTCAAAATATGTTTTTTTTGTGAATGTTGGTATTGAAATAAGGTATCTGTAATCTGTGTAAGAGATATAACGTTTGAGAAAAATGAACTCCGAATTGGAGAAGTCGTTGGGTAAAGCGAGGGACTCCGTAACACGTATTCAACAAGTACTTAACAAAACTAAATACGAAAGAAGACAATTTAAGTTAAATTTAGAGAAAACTTTTAGAGAGTTATATGACCTGCAATGTAAATATGCTAAGATAAAAGTGGAGAGAGACAAAGTGTTACGAAAGGAAGAGGAAAGGGGGGTAGTAGTTCAAAAACTCAAAGAATTGGTTTATTTTAATGACCCGAGTGATAGGGCGAGGTGTCAGAGTATGTTATTAGTTCTAACTCTGTATTTTGAGGTCAAAGTAGATAGTAAGCGAGGGTTAAAAGAGGTTTATCTAGAGCTATTGAGGGAGAGAGGTATAGTTCCAGACCCAGCTCGAGTTATGTTTTTAGCTCAAGAAGCATGTAATCGTCATAGTTCAGAAGCGAAAAAATGCTTAGCTCGGGCTGATGTTTCTGTGGTATGAGGTGACGTAGAGCCTTTATTTGATGTCTTTGGCTTTATGTAGGATCGGAGGGCCATGAGAATTGTATTTTTCAGGATAAGGAAGAGCAAATAGCGGTTCAAACGTATTTAGAGGGTAAGGTAAAGGGGTTACAGGATAAGTTATCGCAGTATGTGGAGCAGAAAATGTCTTTAGTGACGCGGCTATCAAAAGAAGTGGCTGCTCGAATGAAGGCAAATGCTGAAATGAGGGATTTAGGTGTGCTACTAAAAAATATGCGTCAGTGGTTGCATGAAGCACACACAAAATTGAAGGAGCATTTGTGCCCCCTTGCGAGCAAAAGGTGCTGCTCGAACGAAGCATAAGCGTCATATAGACAACATTGTCGAGTTTTATGGGGGGGGGGGAACTAGTTGGAGTAGAGAACACATTTAGGAAGTTTGTAGGGGAGTGCGAGAAGGGTTTTGAAGTGGAGAATTCCAAAGTAAAGAACCTGTGGTTTGGTCGAGGTGAAAGAGGAATCGTTGGTGACCACTCCCACCCGAGGTCGTGGGAGGAGTCATTAGAAGAAAAAGAGGTTGAGCCTCTGATATTCCGAATGCGGCGCAAATAACGTCAATAGGAGGTCGTAACTTTTACCACGCCGGTAGATGTATAGGTGTCGAGTAGGAAGGTTGGGAGAGACAAGCTATGGTTATCTTCTGCTCGAAAGAGTTATAAATAGATTGCTCTTGATTTGCTGTGACTAGTTCTTCGTATTCTTTGATGAAAAATGTAATATGTGTGCTTTGTTAGAACAAAATGATGCATTTGATTTATTCAGATCCCATGTTCTTGATGTAACCTTGTGAACTATTATATGTACTCTGTTGTTATGAAAAATTATTATAAATGTAATATGTTGTGATAGGTTGATCTGGCTGTTGTACAAAACCAGTGTGATGAATTACGCGTAGAAAATAAACAAATGCGTGCTGAGCTAAGATTGAGTCGAGAGGCCAAATTTTTTGCTATTGCAGCTGAAGAAAAATTGAGGATAGAGATGAGTGGAACTCTTTAAGAGAAAGAGGCTGCGATGTCTGTCTGTTTGAGAAAGACAGGAAATTTGGAGGTAGAGATAAGAAAAAAGGACGTGGGAGTTGGAGGTGAACTTGAACGGGATAGTCAACAAGGTGCTGAATTGTTATTTGTGCGTGCACAGATTGCAGAACTGTAGGTCGTGCTAGAGGCTGAAGGAAATACTGTGAAGGAGCTGCAGTTTCAAATGAATGTGCGTAAAACGGTGATAAACGATGTTAGAGCTCGTGCTCGTAAGTATGATGCATTATGGTTGGTTGCTGGTATGGTGGGAAAAGAGATGGAAGAAGCTTGTGCTCAACAGAACAAAGTCATACAGAAGGACTGGAACAATATATGTGATCTGGAGCAACTTTCGCAAAAGCATTATCTGGATGTCTTGGAATACCAAGATGAATATGACAGACTTCGAAGTGCGAATACGAAGCTGGAGGAAGATCTGTTACGGTTGGAGGTAAGGTATGATTCGAAGCGGGTAAAATGTGAAGGTTATGAGAATTCAATATCTCTAATTTATCATATGGATGAATTCATGACCGTGTTGGCGGCTCAGAATGCTGATGTATGTTGTGCAGCATGACTAGTAGAGGATCGTTGTAAGCAACTGGAAGGCGAACTAAAGGAAGCGCAACGTAAGTTGAACGAACTCCTTCTCAGTAAGCAGGTAAAAAGTGAGGCCGGTAGTAGTCATGAGAGAGAGTTGGTCGCAGTAATCTCATTTTTGTGGAGGAATTGAAGAGGGTGGAAGTAGAGAGTAGGAGGGTATATGATGGTTTGATCTCCCGAAGTGCAGAATGTGAGATGGAGGTAATCCGATCTGAAAACTTAGAGCTGACGATTTCCACGATTGGATAGTTTTAACAGAGGATGGTTAGAGAGGGAAAGAAGATTGTTATTGGGAAGATGTCAGACTTTATGCGGCATGAGTTGCAAAAGGGTTCGCTAGAGGACGTGGCAGGTCCGTCTAATGTGAGACATGAGTTGAGCGATAGCTCTAGTGAAGAATGTGTAATATGATTATGCTGTATGTATACGAACAATGGATAGAAAAGAAATATGAATAGAAATAGAAATGGTTAAGGACGAGTAGTAAACTGTACTAACCATGTGAGGTACCACTGATAATGTCTGCAAAGCAACGCGACATGTGATCGGCTAAGCTCTCCTGGTAAACTATCCGTGATGCATATGATTGGTTAATATTGACGTACAATAAATGTATTAGAGAGGTCGGTTTGGCCGCGACAATAAACGATCTGTAATGTACTTAGATGATCGATTTGGACAAAGCAACAAATAATCTGTAATCTGTGTATAAAAATGTATTGTAGGTCAATCGAACACAAGTATCTCATTGGTGTCAGATTGGCATACAACGAATGTATTTGATAGATCGGTTTGGCTGAAGCAACCAACGATCTGTAATGTATTTAGACGGCCGATTTGGCCTAAGCAACAAATGATATGTAATTTGTGTATAAAATTTTTGTAGGTCAATCGAACACAAGTATTTTATTGGTGTTAGATTGGCGTACAACGAATTTATTAGATAGATCGGTTTGGCCGAAGCAACAAACGATCTGTAATGTATTTAGACGATCGATTTGGCCTAAGCAATAAATGATATGTAATATGTGGATAGAAAGTCTGTGGGGCATAGTAGAAAATGCTCATATATCTTCATCAAAATAGTAATATTTTATTGATATGAAACTTGTCATGATAGTTTGGTTGAGAGAAAAGTATACTGTAATAGGGGCGTTATCGATGATACAATTTCAGCCTCCTTGTGTTCCAAGGATTAGGTAAGCGCTCGTCATGCTCAGTGGCGAGGTCGTAAGAACCGAGGTCGCTTTTCTCGATGACGACAAAAGGACCTTCCCAGTTTTCGAATAATTTCCCAGCATTGAGCTCTTTGCGATGTTTTGGAATCTCTCGGAGGACCAAATCCTTGATTTCGAACTCTTGATGTCTAACGCGCTTATTGTAAGATCGGGCTAACGCTTGATGATACCTTCCCAATTGCATGATTGCTTTGTCTTGAGTTTCTTCGATCCAGTTCATATTACATGCCAACTAGAATTCGTTTAATTCGTCGGTCATGGTATGGTCGCAAATAAGGTGATAATACTAAGTTGGGATGATTGCATCAGTACCGCAAGCCAGGAGGAACGGTGTACAATCAGTTGAAACACGGGGCGTAGTTCGTTACGCCCAAAACATATACGGTAGTTCCATGACCCAATTTCCTTTCTTTTATGTTAGGCACTTTTTGATTCCATCTCCGATGGTGCGATTACTGATCTTGGTTTGTCCGTTCCCTTGCGGGTAATAGGGATTTGAGGGGGAATATATGATGTTGTGCTAATTGAGGAATTCGACAACCTTGGAGCCAACGAACTGAGGTCCATTGTCTATTCGGATGAGATGGGGGCAGCTAAATCGAATGATGATGTTTTCCCAGATGAACTTGATGACCTCATCTTCTCGTGTGCGGCACAGAGGGACTGTTTCTACCCACTTAGTGAAGTAATCCGTTGTGACTAAGAGATGTTTTCGTTTCCCTGGTATAGTAAAAAACTCGCTGACAAGGTCGAGGTCCCTCCTTTTAAATGGCCATGCTATGTTGCTGGAATATAGTTCTAAAGTCGGAGCTCGGATTTGTGGACCATGACGTTGACAGACATTGCATTTGCTTGCGAGCTCGATTGCTTGAGCTTTCATTTTAGGCCAGAAGATACCTTGAGTAAGAGCTCGGTTAGCTGGGGATCTTCGTGTTGCGTGTGAACCACAAGTTCTTTCATGTAGTTCTTGTAAGAATTTATGAGCTTCTCTATAAGATAAGCATTTAAGATACGGTCCTGTGACTGAAATCTTGTATAGGAGGCCGTTTTCGACGATATAGCATTTTGTGTTATCAAGCACGCACCTTCTTTCCGTAGGGTCTTGGGGGAGTTCTCCGTCGAATTTGTTATGAGTACCAATATACTTGAGGAAAGGTCGTCTCCAGTCATCCTCGTCCTCTTCAACGCCCCCAGTATTAACAGAATTTGAGCTGATGATGTTAATGCTGGGGGTTGATATGACTTCAATCATGAGGTACTGGGCTTCTGAACTGAGAACTCCTGCGAGATATGCGAGGGAATCAGAATGTCTATTTTCTTCGCGCTGCAAATGTTCGATGGAAACTTTTATGAATCTACTCATTCTGTCAGCTACTGTAGCTGCGTAGTTAATCATTTTCCCATTCTTTTATAATTTTTTTGTAAAATGGTTTACAATGAGCAGAAAGTCTGTATATACGGACAGCTTGGACACTCCAATTTCTAGAGCCATGTCTAAACCGTGGATTATTGCCTCATATTATGTTGCATTGTTTGTAGCTTCAAAGTTTAATCGGATTACCTTTTCAATTCTATCATTATAATGCGTGATCAGTACGATTCTGATGCCTGATTTTGTGGGTCCCGAGGATCCATCAATCAGCAGATGCCATCCCTTTTGCATTATCTAGTCTGCCCATGTCTAAACCGTGGATCATTGCCTCATATTATGTTACATTGTTTGTAGCTTCAAAGTTTAATCGGATTACCTTTTCAATTCTATCATTATAAGGCGTGATCAGTACAATTCTGATGCCTGATTCTGTGGGTCCCGAGGATCCATCAGTCAGCAGATGCCATCCCTTTTACATTATCTAGTCTGCCCTTTCTTCTAACTGTTCTTCATGAGTTTCTATGTTATCTTCTTCCCAGACAGAATCTTCTATAGGGAAGTCGGCAAGGAAACCTGCTTCGGCCTGACCCTTTTCTGAATGTCTGGGTTCGAATCGGATGTCATGCTTGCCAAGAGTAACTGACTATTGTTGTACTCGTCTTGATTTTTCTTGCTTTGATAATATTTCTCGTAGAGGGTAGTTGGTCACTACTCGGACTGTGTGGGCCTGGAAGTATTGTCTCAATTTTTGTAAGGTATAAACGAAAGCCAACAATAGTTTTTCAACCTTGCTGTATCGAGATTCTGCTGGAGTGTGAGTTTTACTAATAAAATAGGCGGGCTTCTCAGTTTTCTCCTCAAGCCAAATGAGAACGAAACTTAGTGATTCTTCAGTAACTGCGAGATAGATGGTGAATTCTTCCCCTTTGTTAAGTATACTCATTACTGGTGGTAATCCCAAGTAAAGTTTTAATTGCTGAAAAGCTGCTTTGCACTTCACTGTCCATGCGATTTTATGGTTTTTCTTAGGTTTTTGCTTTGTCGTCTCCTCACGTAGTAAGTTGAACAACCATCGACAACGATCAGACGATTTTGAGACAAAACAATTTATTGCGGCAATCTTTCCTGCTAACTTTTGGACGTCTTTCTTTGTTCCGGGGGAAGGCATGGATAACAGTGCGCAGATTTTATCCGGATCGACCTCAATCCCGTGCTTGCTGATTAAGTGACCCATGAATTTCCCTGACTGAACTCCGAACTAGCATTTGTAAGGGTTGAGTCTCATCTTGTAGAGAAAGAGGATATTGAAGGCCGTTTGCAAATCTGCAATGTGGTTTTCCTTTATAAAACTTTTACACAACATATCGTCTATATAGACCTCCAATATTTTTCTGAGGTGATCCTTGAATATTTGGGTCATCAACCGCTGGTAAGTAGCTCCAGCGTTCTTGAGACCGAATGACATAACTTTGTAGCAGTATAGGTCGTGCTCTATAATGAAAGTTGTCTTGATCTTCAGGTAACATAGGTATCTGGTTATAGTCTGACGCGGCATCCATCAAGACAGGAGCTCGTGCCCCAACGTAGAGTCGAACAAGTTATTGACGACTGAGAGTGGGAAACTATCTTTTGGAGTATGCCCGTTCAGGTCGATAAAATCCACGCATACCTGGATCTTCCCATTCTTCTTCGGTACTGCTACGATATTCGATATCCACTCTGGATAGTTGGCCTTTCGAATAAAACTGACTTCGATGAGTTTTTTGATTTCCATGTTGCCCTCATCGTGAAGTCTAGGTACTAAAGTCATATTCGATATCCACTCTGGATAGTTGGCCTTTCGAATAAAATTGACTTCGATGAGTTTTTTGATTTCCATGTTGCTCTCATCGTGAAGTCTAGGTACTAAAGTCTTCCATTTCTGTTTGATACCCATGACTTTTTCTTTCAAGTTGAGTTTGTGACAGGCCAGGTTCAGGTCGATACCCGGCATCTCGGGAAAAGTCTAGGCGAAGACGTCACTGTTGTCTTTAAGGAACTGGATGAGAGTGTCGCGCTCTGTAGGGGGCAGATGGGTTCCAATATATGTCCCCCGTTTGGATCCACTGTTTTCGATGTATTCTGTAGTCTCTGCGTCGGGCAGATGTTGCCCTGTAGTGTTAACTGTATAGTTTTTTGTAATGTTTCCTTCCAGTTGTCTTCTGCAATTGCTATGTGATGCGGGAAAAACTCGGTCTTCAAATAACCTGCCCAAAACTATGGGTGTCGTAATATAGTAAGGGTATGCGGGGGTCGAATCCACGTGGAGTAAACGTTTTAAAATTGGAATTTTCTAATTAACTAATAAACGAATCTAAACTAATTTTGATAAAAAGGTTTTGATCTAAAACATAAATCTAAATTACTAATTTTTGGTACGATTATAAGGAAAAGAACCTAGGCTTTGGGTCACCTCTGACTTAGTTTACTAAACGATATGAAAACGATAGCTTCTATCCTATCCGCACATAATAGTCATGGCTAGGTCTATTCGGGTCTAAGATCTAGGGTTTGTAGCTAAAACCCTTAGTAAGAACTTTGTTGTTCATGGACAATCGGATCTAGGGTTTATAAACTTTTTTCCATGGCTAGGTGGAGAGTATTAACTCTAGTGATCTAGAATTTTCTTTGAGCGTGAAAACAATCGAATATGGCTAATTCGACATCTTCCTCATATTTGTAGTAACTTAGAGTTGTCATGGCTAGATCAACTCTTCGTAACTACAAATCAGAGAATTGAAGATTAATTCTAGATCTAAACTACTATTAACATTAATTTAGCTCACTTCACCAAAGGTTCAATCATTGGCCTAAGCTAAGGAGATTAGCTCTCCATTAATGGTGTTGATCATAACTTAAACTAAAAGCATAAAATAAAAGAGAGAGATAGAGAGAGATACTAAAAACGTAAGCTTTATTCTTTGAAAACTGAGATGTAAAATACATGGAATGGCTCTCCTATTTATAGGAGATAGGAAAGACTTGTTTTCAGACTAAAAATCTATTTCTAAGTAAAGATAATTCTTCTCAAGCTAATCCTTGTAGAGTCCTTCATCTTGGAGTAAATCTACAAGTACATTGAATATAGACATCTTCATTGTATCTGAGAGACTGTTGGAGATTCTTCAGCTCTTTGTGCCTTCTATTAGATGTCTTTTTATACTTATTAGCTCCAACAGTGATAAGTGCCTGAAAATAAAAAAATGCTACTAACATTAGAAATTAATTAATCAGGATTAACAAAATGATACTTTTAGGCGTATTAATCCTACGTATTTCTACGTCTATCAAATACCCCCGAACTTACCATTTTGCTCGTCCCGAGTAAAATTAAGAAATAAAATTAAACTAAGAAAGGAAATCACTTTCGCAGGACTCGCGATTGCATTTAGCGTATGTAACAAGCCGTTAAACCCCCAGGTGTCCCTGGTGGACGAGTGTTGCCTCGTGAGGGTTTACAGTGACTATACCCACAAAAGTCAATAATGACATTATGACAATTCTAAATAACAAGAGAATAATTTCCTGTCAATTTATCCTTATTTAGTTATGATAAAAATATGCAAGCAGGAAATTCCTTAAAACCTATTATTCCCTGAGTATACCATAGAATATATTGTACTTATCCGAAACTAGAGATACTACCTCATGATTAGAAAGAAATTCAAGTTTTTACAAGATATATCTGAGTGTATTGTGAAGATAGTTTTATTGCTTAATACATTGTCTATAATCATTGAGTCAGTGTATGGTAGTCAAGTACTTACTGGAATAAATTCAACGGTCAGTTTGACAAGTGCCTTAGTCAATTTTACTCCCCAGTATCTTATTTTTTATAGCCTTTTTGAGTACATTGTTTCTTAGTGAAGCCTCCGTAACAAGGAGTTTTCGGTCGACAATCCCTGCTAGTTGACTAAGGTTGCCGGGGTTTGGTGCCCCTTCGTGATCTAGACTAAGGATTCTCACAAGTAACATTTTTCGTGTTTCTTTGACATAGTTCATGGTCATACTCGAGATTGGTGATAATTTTTCCTCTTTCAGTTCTTAATCATGCGAGTAGCCTTATAGCGTAAAAGTTTTAGGAGCAACTTTGGCTTTTTTTTCTTTCAGGAATGAACTTATTCTTAGGCAGTTGTCTTCCTCAGAGCGAATTATTCCTAACATAAATTCTAGATTTCCCTAAAATTGGTCAATAACCTATCGAATGCATTAATTACAAAACTATAGTGAAGTGCAAGTTTTCAAAATATACCACGTTAACTTGAATTAGGCGCTAATTAAAATATAGTACTTCTAACTTAAAATGGTGTAAAAATATTGTAGTGTATACTTGTAAACTTTTAAGTTAATGGTTTCTTTTTAGATTTATTCGGGTTTTCCCACCCAATATTTATGTCAAAATGAATTCAGTCTAAATGTTGGAAATTTATCAAAAGTACATCATAAATTGCCAAGAGTGTCATTATTTCACTTTTCTTCAAAAAAATATTTTAAAAATGATTTTCCTACCCCCAAACTTAAATGAAATATTGCCCCTAATATTGGAGAACAAAAAATAAAAATGGAAAGGAAAATTGGAATTTTTCACCTGAATGTGTCATAGGTTGCCTCCTAGAAAGCGCTAAGTTTGCCATCTTCAGCCAGACAAAACTCCCGTACCCCCAAACTTATGTGAAGTCAAGGAATTATTTGGGGACGGGCAATTCCCTGTATTTGGGATCGCAAAGATCTATATCAGGGAAATTTTCTAAAAGGATTGTCTCGAGATACGGTTTAAGACGTTGGCCATTGACGTTAAAAGTTTTCCCAGTATGATAATTTTTTACTTCAGCCCAACCATTTTGGTGTATGTTTACGACTTCAAACGGGCCATGCCAACGGGTTTGTAATTTTTCAAGAAAAAGATGCAGTTTAGTGTTAAACAATAAGACTTATTGTCCTGGTGTAATTTTTTTTCGGACTATATGTTTATCATGATATGTTTTGGTCCGATCCTTATATATTTTAGCATTATCGAACGCCCCTTGTCTTATTTTTTCTAACTCACTTAGTTGAAGTTTTTGATGAAGTCCTGCTGCGTCTATTTGAAAATTAAATTTCTTAATTGCCCAGTAAGCTTTATGTTCTAATTCTACAGGCAAGTGACAAGCTTTGCCAAAAATACATCTATAAGGTGATATTCCAATCGGGGTTTTATAAGTAGTCCGATAGGCCTAAAGAGCATCATTAAGACGGGTGGACCAATCTTTACAATCTGGTCGGACAGTTTTCTCTAAAATTCTCTTTATTTCCCGATTTGAAACCTCTACTTGCCCACTTGTCTACGGATAATATGGGGTGGCAACTTTATGAGTAATGCCATATTTGTGTATAAAACTTTTAAAATAGCGATTACAAAAATGAGTTCCACCATCACTTGTAATTATACGAGGTGTACCAAATTGGACTAAAATGTTATCGTTTAAAAAGTTAATTACGACAGCATGATCATTTGTCCGACATGGTACGGCTTCCACCCATTTAGAAACATAGTCAACTGCTACTAAAATCTACAAATAACCATTAGATAACGGAAAGGATCCCATAAAGTCAATGCCCCAGACATCAAAAATTTCAACCTCTAAAATGTTGTTAAGAAACATCTCATCCCGACGACCCATGTTGCCAACCCTTTGGCAACGGTCACATCGTGAACAATGGTCGTAAGTGTCCTTAAATAAAGTAGGCCAATAGAAACCACATTGAAGTACTTTATTAGCTATTTTACGGGGCCCAAAATGACCACCATCATCATGAAGACTTTTTAAATTTTTTGAAATGTCATTTTCATGGACACAACGACGAATCACTAGATCAGCGCCAACTTTAAATAAATAGGGATCCTCCCAGATAAATCGTCTAGAGATTGTTTCAAATCTCTTTTTATCTTGTCTGCTCAAATTTGGTGGTATGTACCCTGCGGCTAAGTAATTTGCAATGTCGGCGAACCAGGATGCCCTATTAATATTCATTAACTGTTCATCGAGAAAATGCTGAGAAATAAGAAGGTCTTCATTAATGTGGTCAACTATCAAACGCGATAAATGGTCGGCAATAACGTTTTCTTTCCCTTTTTATCACGTATTTCAAGGTCAAATTCTTAGAGTAAAAGGATCCAGCGGATAAGATGTGGTTTAACATCCCTTTTATTAAGAAGATATCGAAGGGCTGAATGGTCAGAGAACACAATGACTTTTGACCCTAAAATGTATAACCGAAATTTTTCTAACGCGAAGACGATGGCTAACAACTCTTTTTCAGTCGTCGTATAATTAATTTGAGCATCATTTAGTGTTTTACTCGCATAACAAATGACATGGGGTACTTTTTCAAAACGTTGTCCTAACATGGCACCCACGACATAATTTAAAGCGTCACACATAATTTTGAAGGGTAAGTTCTAATCGGGTGGTTGGATAATCGGCGATGTGGTCAATGAGGACTTAAGTGTTTCAAAAGACTTGTGACATTTATCGTTAAAATCAAAATGGATGTCTTTAGCAAGTAAATTGCATAAAGGTCGTGAGATTGTGCTAAAGTCTCTAATGAATCGTCGATAAAAACCTGCGTGCCCGAGGAATGCGCGAACGTCCTTCACTGTTTTAGGAGGAGGTAGAGAAGAAATCAAATCAATTTTCTCTTTATCAACTTCTATCCACTTAGATAATATCAAATGGCCGAGTACTATTCCTTGATTTACCATAAAATGACATTTTTTCCAATTTAGGATTAGGTTTTTCTCTTTACACCGGATCAAGACCAATTCTAAGTTTATAAGACGTTCATTAAATGTGGAGCCATAAATGGAAAAATCATCCATGAAGACCTCTAAAAAAATTTCTACCATATCTGAGAAAATACTTAACATACACCGTTGAAAGGTCACGGGTGCATTACATAGGCCAAAAGGCATGCGACGATAGACAAAAGTTCCAAATGGGCAAGTAAAAGTGGTTTTATCTTGGTCTTCGGGGGCTACTAAAATTTGGTTGTATCATGAATAACCATCTAGGAAATAGTAAAATGAATGACCAGCTAAACGTTCTAATATTTGATCCATAAATGGTAATGGGAAATGGTCTTTTCGAGTGGACGCGTTTAGCTTTCGGCAAACTCGCCATCCTGTCTGAGTGCGGGTGGGTACTAGTTCATTGTCTGCATTTTTAACGACAGTAATACCTGATTTCTTAGGTACCACTTGGACTGGGCTTATCCAAGACCTGTCGGAGATGGAATAAATAATACCCGCATCAAGAAGTTTCATAACTTCCGCCTTTACTACCTCCTTCATTGGAGGGTTCACACGTCGTTGTGGTTCTCGAGATATTTTGGATCCTTCCTCTAAGTGTATCTTATGCATAACTATTGATGGACTTATTCCTTTGATATCTACTATTGACCATCCAATTGCTTCTTTGTGGGTGTCTAGTACGGTAAGGAGTTTATTTTCCTGATCTAAGTCCAATAAATAAGAAATGATAACAGGAAGAGTCTTGTTAGGCCCGAGGAACCGATATCCTAGATTATCCGGAAGTACTTTAAGATCAAGCTTTGGTGGTGACACAATAGAAAGAACTGGGGGGTTATAAGACATAAGGAGTAACTCAAAATTGGGAGTATACCGATGAGGAGGAGTGTATGCAGAAGGATTATTTTCAAGAACAGCTGAAATATATTTTAGGATTGACTCGTGAATACCAACGATGTCGTCCTCCAGACAATCTTCTAAGAGGTTGTCCCTAGAATGTTCAGAGATAATGGTACCTATCATATTACACTCTTCAGCAGAATCTTAATATTGCCTCATGGCGTTAAAAATGTTCAGCTCCAAGGTCATGTTACCGAATGTTAGGTTTATTATTCCATTTTTACAATTGATTATAGCGTTGGAAGTAGCTAGGAAAGGTCGACCTAAAATAATGGGGATTTGGCCATGGACATTTAAAATCGGTGGTGTATCAAGGACTGCAAAATCTACTGGAAAGTACAATTCGTTCACCTTAATTATCACATCCTCAACAATACCCCTAGCAGTTTTGATAGATCTATCAGCGAGTTGAAGTTGTATCCTGGTGGGCTTAAGTTCTCTTATATCGAGGTCCTCATAAACACTAAATGGAATAAGGTTTACACTAGCCTCAAGATCAAGGAGGGCCTGCTGGATGTAGTATTTTTCTATTACTAAGGGAATGGTGGGACATCCTGGGTCCTTTTGTTTGATCAGAATTTCAAATGGTAGGACAGAGCTAACTGGTTTAACACTAAAGGAATTCTTCCTAACTCCGGTTCTACGTTTCTTTGTACACAGTTCCTTAAAGAATTTAGCATATTACGGAACCTGATCGATAGCGTTCAAGAGCGGAATGTTAATCCGTACTTGTTTAAATAACTCGAAAATATCTTTCAAGCTTTCGTTCTTCTTGGTAGGAACAAGTCGGTAAGGGAATGGGGCCCTAGGAACATAAGGCTTGTCTACTAGATCCGATAGAGTTGGAACATGATGTGGCCTAGATGCTACTATTTCGGGTTGGCTAGATGCTAGATTTTCATGGGCTTTTTCCTGAGAATTGGGAACTAAATTGCTCTGAGTTGACGGTATAGGATCTGGCCGAGTTTCTATAGTTCTCTTATTCCGAAGGGTCATAACTACTTGAGCAGCTTCAATATTCTCAGGTGAGCTCTGTTGGGTATGAACCTCAAAGGCGGCCCTCGGATTAGCAATTGGTTTACTAGGGAATTTACCATTTTCTCGTTCACTTAATTGGCTTGCTATTTTCCCTATTTGGGTGTCTAGCTTCTGTGTAAAGGCTCGCATTTCTGAAAGTTCCCTAGAATTTTATTGGGTAACTCCCCTAATCTCTGTTATAAACTGTTGGAGTATGGATTCTAAACTAACTGGGTGAGATTGTTTGGCCAGGTATGTTTGATTCTGCTGATAAGGTGGAGGATTATAACTGGATTGTCCTTGTGGTTGACTTCTCCACGAAAATGCTGGGTTACTTTGCCAAGGAGATCTACCAAAATTATTTTGGTGTTGTCTTCTTTCATTATCCAAGATAGCATTAACGTGGTCCGGATTAGAATTAATTAACTCAAGGAGTTGTGGACACGTGTCTGCATAATGGGTCGGATCATTGCATAAATTGCAGACCCCAGGAATAGATGCTGGTTTAGGGGCCGCTACTTTCCCTACGGCCATAGCCTTGACTTTACGTGTAAGGGAGTCCAGTTGGACTTTTAATTCGAGGCTTTCAGGTAATTCAAGGATGCCTCATTTTCTAATGGGCCTACGATCACGAGAAGCAAAGTCTCATTGCTGGGATGTCTCAGCGTATTTATCAAGAAATACATATGTAGCAGTTTCATCCATATCTTGGGATTTTCCTGAGCTACGGGCTTCGATTGATTCACGGATTGAAAGAGTTAACCCGTGCAGAAAGAATTAGATTAGTCTCCATTTCTCGAAACCATGATGGGGGCACCTTAACAATTTTTCCTTAAAACGTTCCCATGCTTCGTAAAAAATTTCTCCGTCTTCTTGAAGGAAATCAAAGATATCACGTTTTAAAAGGTCAGTTTTTTGCATGGTGAAAAACTTGATTTTAAACTTCTGTTTAAGGGTGTCCCACTTGTCAATTGACTCGGATGGCAGAGAGTTCGACCAATGTTTTGCCTTATCTTTTAGAGAGAATGAGAAAAAGAGTAAATAGATGTACTCCATTGCTATGTCCTTACATCAAAACGTTTGGCAGATAGACTCAAATTCATCGATATGTAAGTATGGGTCTTGGTTATCGAGCCCATGAAAATGTGGGATTAGGTTCAAAATCGCAGGCTTGATATCGAACTGGGTTGCCGTAATTACTGGCAACTTAATACATTTTGGCGAGTTTTCCGAAACGGGAGCAAAAAGCTCCCTTAGTGACTTGTCACCCATTGGTTCAGGAAGAAATTCGTTTTCAGTTTCAAGGTCGTATATGGCCTGAAGGTCTCCCTGTTGGACTTGGTTAGCCGTATTAGCTATTTTAGGAATCGGTGGTATATCAATGTGTTACCTAATCCGATCGTACTTAGGCATATATTAATGAAATGAAATAAAATTGCAAAATTCAACGGGAATTTAAACACACAATTTAAGATAAACACATCAACGATTTTTAAAGTTAAATTAACTAAGTCAATCCTAATCTAGATATTAATCAAATTGGGTAGGTCGGGCTAGTGTGTGATTCCTAACACGAAAGCTTTACTATGCTAACAACGGTTTTAGTGTTTGAGCATCAGTCCTCACGCCCGTGTGCCTCGCCTTATCGTACGTGACTCACACGGAACGGTGACGTCGCTTAACAATCGATGGTTCGCGGCGCTTGGCATAAGTGGTTCCTATCAATCCGTGTTGGTACCCCGGTCCGGTACCTCCTAATTCTTCAGGTGATGAAATCCCTTGTAAATCTTACTAATAGCTTTTTAAGTTTTAATTAAATTTAAAGGTTGGGACAGTTAGGAACGTGTGATACGAATTTCTCCGTATCCCTAGGTGGGAGGTCCCACTCGCTAGAGATTCCTTTGGGTGATGAAATCCAGCGGAAGAACCCTAGCGGTTAAAAACCTTTACTATGTTAAGCATGAAGCAAAAATTGAAGCACGATAACAGGTCAATCCAAACACAGTAAATTTTTTAATTTAAGAGCAATGTGTATTTGAACAGTCCACACGACTTACTTTCTTAATGCCGGGGTGGAGCAGTGATGAACCCCTTTTATATGTCAAGTTTTAAGAGATGACCAACCTACAGAAAATGTTTCCCGGTGAAGCTGTGGCCGCCTCTTCACTTAGGGGGCGAAAGAAGGAGATGCCCTTTCACTTAGGGGGCACAAGATGGATTTAGAGAGAAGCTTGTCAATGGATGTTGTAAATTCCTCACTATCTCTTGAGTACTAAATTTGTGATTATACTGCAAAACAAGAGAAAAATAAAAATTAAAAAAATTAGTGAACTTACGACAAAAAAATAAAAACCCAATTTTCAAGTTTATTACAGTTTATGACGTTCTGATTTTTAAATGCGTATATCTTTCGGCTCAGTTGAGAGATAGTATTAAATAATACTAATTTGGAAAGATAATTCAAAAAGGGAAAACATTGAAGAAGAAAGTTTTCTGTAATTTTGCTTCCCTACAGCTTGAAACAACCAATTAATGAACAACGGCGTCCTTTACTGAGACTGTTTTTATTGCTGTTTCAAAAGTCTGTAACTCTCTAACGGTGAAACAGAAAAATATGATCTATAGCAATTTGGAAAGGGATTTGAATTATATAAAACTTTTGGAGATTTTTTTTTCTTAATTGTGAATTATAGATGGTCAAAAACTGTGAAACATTCAGGAACACATCTATCGATGAAAATTGAGTATGTTTCTAGAAAAATTAATATCTTCGAAATCGCTTATCAGAAAATATTGAGACTAATTTATTCGGAAAGAAATCTTAGAGATCTAATTATAAAATAAATAAATTGGCAAGCTTAACAACTAAAAAGAAGATAATAAATTAGCTAAAATAAAAAAAACTATGATTTAATAGACCGTTGTCTCCGCGGCAACGGCACCAATTTTGATGAGAGAAAAACTCGGTCTTTAAATAACCTGCCCAAAACTATGGGTGTCGTAATATAGTAAGGGTATGCGGGGGTCGAATCCACGTGGAGTAAACGTTTTAAAATTGGAATTTTCTAATTAACTAATAAACGAATCTAAACTAATTTTGATAAAAAGGTTTTGATCTAAAACATAAATCTAAATTACTAATTTTTGGTACGATTATAAGGAAAAGAACCTAGGCTTTAGGTCACCTCTGACTTAGTTTACTAAACGATATGAAAACGGTAGCTTCTATCCTATCCGCACATAATAGTCATGGCTAGGTCTATTCGGGTCTAAGATCTAGGGTTTGTAGCTAAAACCCTTAGTAAGAACTTTGTTGTTCATGGACAATCGGATCTAGGGTTTATAAACTTTTTTCCATGGCTAGGTGGAGAGTATTAACTCTAGTGATCTAGAATTTTCTTTGAGCGTGAAAACAATCGAATATGGCTAATTCGACATCTTCCTCATATTTGTAGTAACTTAGAGTTGTCATGGCTAGATCAACTCTTCGTAACTACAAATCAGAGAATTGAAGATTAATTCTAGATCTAAACTACTATTAACATTAATTTAGCTCACTTCACCAAAGGTTCAATCATTGGCCTAAGCTAAGGAGATTAGCTCTCCATTAATGGTGTTGATCATAACTTAAACTAAAAGCATAAAATAAAAGAGAGAGATAGAGAGAGATACTAAAAACGTAAGCTTTATTCCTTGAAAACTGAGATGTAAAATACATGGAACGGCTCTCCTATTTATAGGAGATAGGAAAGACTTGTTTTCAGACTAAAACTCTATCTCTAAGTAAAGATAATTCTTCTCAAGCTAATCCTTGTAGAGTCCTTATTCATCTTGGAGTAAATCTACAAGTACATTGAATATAGACATCTTCATTGTACCTGAGAGACTGTTGGAGATGCTTCAGCTCTTTGTGCCTTCTATTAGATGTTTTTTTATACTTATTAGCTCCAACAGTGATAAGTGCCTAAAAATAAGAAAATGCTACTAACATTAGAAATTAATAAATTGGGATTAACAAAATGATACCTTTAGGCGTATTAATCCTACGTATTTCTACGTCTATCACTATGCGAGTTGATGTTCGGAAGGTGCTGGTTCAATGACGACGGAATTTTCACATGCTCGAGCTAATTTTTGACTTCCTTTTATTTTGTATACATTACCCTCCCACTCAAAACGTAATGCCAAGTGGTAGGTTGATGGAATAGCATGCATATTGTGTAACCAACAATGATACATGATCCCTAGATACTGGGACTTTGTGCTGACGACGTAAAAGACAACGTCCAGTGTCACCGGCCCTGTGGTGATGGGGAACACGACCTTCCCCATGCGTTCTTCCTTGGACCCGTTGAAACCACGGACATTAACGTCGTTGGGCTGAACCTTATCGGCCAGGCCCATCTGGTCGATCGTGCTATAAAAAAGGAACTCAATGGTGTTGCCCGTGTCGGTTATCATTGTATGAAGCACCATGTTCCGCATCTTCAACATAATTACCAAGGCATCATGTTGAGGATAGCTGACGTACCGAACATCGCAATCGTCGAAAGAGATTCCAGTTCGCTGAGAACTGGATACTGGGATTAAACAAGCTTATTTATCCTGCATGGATAGATCATGACATTGGGCAATGCGCCTTCGCTTGCTTCTGTTCGAATCTTTGATGACCTGGGTCTCTACGAGATGGCAGAAGGAGATATGGTACAAATGCTTTTCAGTTGTAGGCTCCTCTGTTTGCATAGTTGCATCGGATTTTATGTAGCTCCCGTTCTTATAACTCTTTACATCCACTATGTATTAGTACATTCGTCCATCTGCGAAGATATACTCTAGCAACCATTGTAGGGCAAAACATTTCTCTGTTTCATGATGTCAGACCTTATAGTGGATGCAATACGGTTTGTTCTCGATCAGCTATAGGTACTGTGTATTTCGGAAGAATCTGTCCTTCTGCAATATAGGATATATGCTGGCTATAGTCACGTTTATTTTTGGAAGGTAAGGGCGAAGCAAATTACTTCCCTTCTGAGGTCGCTCATCGTTGGATTTGGCTTATTTTTTGTCTCCTCCTTGGTCTGATGTCCAATTAAAATCGGGGTGGTTTGGTTGATCTCGAGCTGCCATCGTTGATTTTAGAGGTTTCTGTCTATCGGACACCAGCCATTCTAGGTCGATGTATCCGTTAACCTTTTCGATCATGTCCTCCAATGTGGTTGGTTTGTTGAGGATGAGGTACTCCTTTGCTCGGCCATCGACTAGTAAGGCATTGGTGAAAGTGAAAATAGTGATCTTTTGGTCAAGTCGATCCACTTTTCGAGCTAATTCCAGGAACTTTTTGGTAAACGTCTTGAGCTTTTCTCCTAGCATCTATTTTAGGCTGAACAGAGAATACAAGTTCTCTTATCTTTGTTGTACGAGTAGTTCTTGATGAAGAGCTCACATAATTGTTTAAAAGTTGTGATAGACCCTCAGGCAGTGTGTGAAACTACCGCAAGGATTCGCCGGATAAGCTGGTAGGAAAGAGCTGGCAGAGAATGTGGCTGGATGTGGAATGCAGGCCTAAAACGTCTTGGAAATCTTGGACGTGTTATACTGGATCAGTCCCTTTGTATTTGCGGATCTTTGGAGTGTGAAAACCGGTAGGGACCTCACCGCCTAAGAGCTTTTGGGTAATCGGGCTCTTCTGTAACCTGTTGTGGATCCCTTTTGTCAGAGTGTGGGCTTCGAGCAATTCTTTGATCCATTTTTTAACATGCTCCTGAGTTACATACTGTCGAGCCGTAATGGTTGGTCGTGTGATGCGTCCTTCTCCAGGGTTGTGGTCACCACTCCCTTCGCTTAGACGTTCCTTCGCTGGGACTCAAACTCTTCGAAGTAAATTTTTGGTCTGTCTGGCTCTCGCTAGGTCACCATCTTCTTCCTGTTGGATCTCCTGGATTGGGACGGGATCCATATCCGGTTGTTAACGGTTAGATCGCAGCGCACCTCCCGCATGAACAGCTTTCGTCGGAGGTCATATTCTGTCATGGACATAAATTTACGATCCCTCAGGTAGTACGGCTTTGCTCTTTCTGAGCGGCGACCTGCTGATCTTGTAAGATTTTTAGCGCGTCCTGTACACTTGCTAGTTGTTATTCCAGGGCTGCGCGTCATTCTGTTTCTGAGTTTAGAGTAGCCCTCAGATCTGCTAAAGCTGCGTTCTCTTCTACCTGGATGATTTGAGCGCTTTGATCCGGAGGTGACATTATAAGAAAATGTGTTCAGTGGCGTTTTGAGACAATGGGTTTGAGAACTTCGGTTCCCACAGACGGTACTAAATGTAATAGCCTAATTCTGATACACGGACTTAACCTTTACACCAACTGTGTTTAGAACATTCAAGAATAACAGACAGTAGACAATAAGATGATTTAGCGTAGAAAACCCCTGAATGGGTTAAAAACCACGACCTCTCCTGAGGATTTTGAGAAAGTGTTGATCTTATTCAGCTTGCTAATATATTACAATGAACATTTTGAGAATATGGGATAATAGAGTAATAACTTTTCTATAATGATCGTTCCGTCCTTCATCTACAGTTCTTCAGGTCCTTTTATGGGTCTCCTAATATGACCATTTGACGACCATAAAGTCCATTAATGCTGGACGTTACAAAGTGATTGTGAGATATTCTTTGACCAGGTTGTATAACGTTCCAGCCTTTACTGTTGTACAACGGCTCAATTGCTGACTGTGTATCTTACGCAGGTTGGACTTTTGGTGCAGATGTCGAAAGTGATATCTTGAACTGGGGAAAGTTTGGCAGGTTGAACTCCTGTTGTAGAGGTCGAAAGTAATATCTCGAACTGGGGAAGTTTGGTGACGTCTTTAGTAGTATTTCCTGTATACTGACGAGATCGAGGGTGAGGTTTAAGTCCGAGATACGAAATAATCTATTACAAGACGACTCTCAACCAATAACATGAGTATTGTTCGGGACTAGTGGTATTGGTTGAGAAACTCGCTCTGTATATGGTTGTGATTGTGCCACGTGCTCTGTTGCTAAGGTCAAAAGTTTGTCTGTAGCTCTGAGATGAAGCATGAGGTCGTGATGCAGAATAAGCCACTACAATTGAGGTTGTAGTTGAGGATTAAGTTGATGACGACAAAGAAAGATATAAGAACTCCAAAAATTGGTCGTCTGATGACTTCGTGAATCTTGTACGCGCTTGGTCCCAACTGTCTCAAAACCTCGCTACCACGAATAACCAAAAAGCTAATACATTTTGGTTCAAGGTGTGTGATCAATTCAACTTCTTTTATGTTAACCAATCGATGTGGGGATCGTACAACGGTGTCAATTGCGCATATAAGGGGCAGCTCAATAAGGAATGTTTAATTTTTAGATGTATCATTCAAGACCTTGAGAGCCGATAATTTACCGATATTGGAACGGCTCACTTCACAAGTATTTCATTTATTTTTCTCATTTCATTAATGTTTAAAGGTGAATCATACTCTAAAGAATTTTCTAACTTGATTTCTAGGAACGTATAGCATACGAAACATTTACACAACTACAACACAAACTATTTACACTTGAGGAAGTGTACAAAGTTTTGGAAACTTGCCCAAAATGGTCACAAATTTATCACATCGGGTAATTCGGCCGCAACGTCGCTAGGAAGTCAAATTTTAACGATAGCTCGGGTAACTCCACCAATACCGATCCTGAAACATCTACATTTACACTCCAAATATTATAATTCTGGATGATTCTATTGACGTGGATGCACCACTATATTCTTGTGGGGATGTACTACCGGACGATAAAAAAAATATAAGGCAAAAGAAGCGGCAAAGTCAAATATAGGTTATTGGGGGAAGAAGATGCTTGAGGCAACGACCAACATAATGAAGGCATGAAATGAGAAAGACGGGCATAAGAAAGAGGAAAAGAAAGCTAGATCTAGAGCACGAGAGGAACAAAAGTTGGCTATAGAGGTTGAGATTCAAAAAAGGCGTGAAGCGGAGCTAACTCGAAAAAAAAATCTATCGAAGATGCGCATATGGTTAAGGTGATGACAACGGACCCAAGTAACCTACTACCGACATAAAAATGTTGGATGAATAAGCAAATTAAAGAATATTCGAAGAAGTTGAAGGAGCAGCGTCTAAGTGATGACAACGTTTCTAGTGATGAAGATTGATGTAATCCTTAGCGTTAATAGTAGTTCTTAAGTTCTATGTAATTTCATTATTTCAATAAAATTGTTATTAATCGTACGTTATGACTAAAATTGTTATTAATCTAATTTCATGAAACTTCTGGATGTACTGTGCCATAATGTACTCTGCTTATTACTTCTTTCTTACAGGACCTAAGATTTTCTCCTTTTTATCTCTACCAAAACAATAAAATAGAAGAAATGGGTACAAAATCAAAAGGCAGAAGTAGTAAACCAAGTTTCTTTAAAGTGTTTATTTAAAACAGTAAATCAAGTAGAACAAATACATTACAACTTCAACATAAAACTTGGAAAGAAAATACATTACTTTAGAAAATAAAATAATAATGATGAAGACTACATTACTTCGCCCCTTTTCGATTTCACAAATACGCGACAAGTTCATCTCGTAATTGGAAATGAGCACCTTCATTTATAATTTCATAAACCTTCTAGATGTACTTTACCATAGTGTTGATCGAGTATCTTGGATTTAAGTCCTCATTCCAATTCTTCATGAATGTTCTAAACTCGGGATCAATGTCCATTTGTCGGATGCAAGTATGACGTTCATCTTCGACGATCATATTATGCAGGATTATACATGCATACATAACATTTCCTAGATTATTAGGTTTCCAAAATTGTGCACCGTGTGCCAATATTTAAAACCTAGCTTGTAATACCCCAAAAGCACGCTCTACGTCTTTCCAACATGCTTCTTGCATCTTCGAAAAATGCCTTTCGGTATCGTTGGATGGATTTATTATGGTTTGAACAAGTGTTTGTCATTTTGGATAGACTCTATCCGCTAAGTAATACCCCATAGTGTGCGGTACCGTGCCTATATTATAATTGCATGGCGGCGCAACTCTATTAGACAAGTTATTAAAAGGTCACCCTTGATGCAAGACGTTCACGTCGTTGTTAGAACCGGGCACCCCAAAAAATCCGTGCCATATCCAAAGATCTTGCGATGCAACCGCTTCTAAAATTACCATTGGGATTTTCTTATACCCGGTATATTGTCATGCCCACCCGGTAGAATAATTCTTCTATTTCCAATACATACAATCTAAACTACCTAACATCCTCGGGAAGCCTCGCGATCCATTCACTTCTAACAAGTGTAATGTATCATTTTCATTGGGAGATCTAAGGTATTGAGCTCTGAATTGTGTTATAATAGTTTTACAAAAAAAATTTAAGCACAAAATACCCGTAGACTCCCCAATCCAAAGGTATTCTTCTTGGGTGTCTGCGCTCGTACTGTAACATAACATGCGAAGTGCACACGTTATCTTTTGGTACGAGGATAATCCCATCGTCTTAGCGGTATTTTCTCTTTGAATAAAAAAAGGGTTCGAAGAAAGTATTTGATCATAAATACGTTGATACACACCTTCACTCATACGGAATTGACGACTAAATGGGATACCTTTGAATTTTGGGTTGTCACCAAAGTAATCCCGATTAAGGCTAAATTTCCCCAATTTATGATCACGGTCTTTTCACTTGTCAATCATTCCCATTTTACTACCTCCCCACCTCCGTGATGATGTCGTCGCCTCTTGTTCTTTTTCTTTTGCTTCTCCCATCTCAATCATAATCTTGCTATACTCGTGCATCAACTCAATTTGACGTCTGAAGAACTTTTTGCTTCCAGATGATGACTCCAAAGATGAGAGTGAGGGGTCAGACATGAGTTGGTCAGCCAGGATTTAATCAGACATGATTCGGCAAAATTGATAACAAAAGAAGAAAGTTGAGTTTTGAGATATAAGATAAATGAGTTGATTGTAGAAGAGTAAAAGAGTAGAAGATGAATGGGTTCTATAGATAGAGAAAAAACTAGCCGTTTATGGCCGTTCAATATCTTGTTGAAGAAGTTTGATCAGGAAAAAACCAAGTATGCAGGGGAACCAACATATATTTCATGTAGGCCTTGATGTGCAGTTATGAACCGCGCGGCAAGAACTAGCCGTTTGAACTTGTTTAAATCTCAGCCGTCCACATATCTCCATCTTTGCCGTTATATATACCCGCAGTTCTGAACTGCGCGGCAAGAGGACGCATTAAAGCTTGACAAGTGTCATCATCTCATTGGCTTACAAAATACGCGCAGTTCAAAACTGCACGACATCAATCCACCAAAAATCCACCTAGAGGGTGGATTCTCAAGGTGGAAAATGGGTTGCCACGTGGATTATCCACCTAGTTGTTCTGGATGCTCTAAATGGGCATTTAAAGACAACAAATTCATCGCTGCTCGTATTTTCCAGAATCTAATTTTTATTGTTGCCATATGGCACGTAGGACGTTGCTGGGTATGTCAGCCAGTCAATCGAAGAATCGAAACATATTGCAAATTTTCAAGTACTAATGTTAATTAATTAGTGTCTCTGATATGATATATACAGTATCACATCTTCTGAAAGTTGCCAAATTATTAGGCAACATCAAGACAAAACTGTTTTAAACCTTGCTTTTGAGTGGGAAAGAGAGAAAATTAAGGTTGATAATGTATTCAACGGTTTATGATTATGAAGACTACATGCAGGGGCAGACCTATCATTTTAGAGTAGAGGGGGCTGGAGTATATTGGGGATTCGGGGGCGGAACCCCCCCAAAAAAGGGTGTTTAAGGGTATTTAAGTAATTTCACGAGGATGTCCGGTGTATTTTGATAGTAGAGGAACGAAAACACAGTCATAAAATGGTAGCAATATCGTTAAAATGACAACTGCGAATAAAATATAAGAGCCAACTGGGATTTGGAAGGTTGAGGTTACATGGTCTAATACTTTCACCTTCACGGTCTTCTTGTTTTACCAACTGGTCAGCGCCAAAGGCTATATAGAACATGGTCTAATACACCCAGCTTCGATTGACATCAGTCCAAAAGCAGTTAATAAAATAACAAGCTGGGTGGGGGTTGCGGTGCACATGTTAGAACCTGAACTACAAATTTAGGCAAAGAAGATGCTTGGAGTTGGAGTTGGAGTTGGACTGTTGGAGAGATACTTGTTGGGTTTCCCACTTCCCACACTTCCTATTTCTGGGTCGGGCTCTTAGATAAGTATAGTTTGGTTTCTACATTTTCTGGGTCGGGCTCTGGGCTGCCAGGGCTGGGCTTTAGGTGTTGGATATGTATTTTTTTTTATTCTTTTTTCAAATGCTATATATAAGCCTATTTTTGACAAAAATCAAGGGGGGGGGAGTTGCCCCCTCTTCCAAGCCTATAAATCCGCCCCTGACTACATGGTAAAATTTAGTCTCTTCTTTCTTACAATTTCACTAATAAATAAATAAATGTTTACAAGTGATTTTCGTTTGTTTATACATTTCAGGCGATTGGTTTTAAACCTCCAAAGCCAGACCCACTGCAAAGAGTTAACAAGAGAGTCAAAGCTCTCAAGCTTATGCAAGTAAGTTAAATTTTACTTACATTGTTTGTGTTAGTCTCTTAGTTTCATTTCTCAAAAAATAACATATTATTGGAAAGAGGGATCACAGAGATTTGACTTGTCTTTGTGATGCTCAATTTTGTAGAAACAATATGATGAAATGGCAAAGAAAGTTCGTAAATCGAAAATGGGAGAAACAACCATAGATGAAGCCCAAAGGCTTTATAAAGATTTATATAAGAAGGTAGTCTCTCATGAATTTTATTTTTAAACTAACGTTAATTCAGCTTTCCTAAATGTGATTTATTATATATTCGGGAAACGGGAAGTAACAATATACTAAAATATAGCATGTAATAAGGGCGGTTTTAGTCCCACTCGGTCATGAATGAAGTGGCTAAGGAAACTCCGGTCAATGATATCAATGAGGAGGGTAATTTTGTTTTTCTCATTGAGCACATATGTCACTCTTCCTTTTATATCAGACTATCAAACTTATTGGATGTGTGTTTGGGGCAGTGAAAGGAGTTCCAGATTTCTGGTAAAGGGCTTTGCAGGGTGCTGATATTGGGTGAGTAAGAGGGTATCGCTTGGTAAACCAGGCTGAGGTTCTTTTTTTGTTCTGTTTAATTACGGTAAGTGTATATTTGATTGAAATAGCAAAGCTCAGGGTCCCCAAAGAAGACATTTAACATACATGTTAGATAATATTGAAAAAGTATGTGTTTTCCGGAAAATAAATAAATTATGCCTTCTTACACAACCAAGATCATATATCGCAATGTGTTTCTGATCCAGGATGTATTTTATTCTTTCTATGTTGTGTTGGCTCAGGCTAGTAACCGTGATGAAATGGTCCTCAAGTTTTTGCAAGATGTACAGATTTGCATTGTTGATAACCTAAAGGAAATTGAAGTGAAGTTCATATTTGATTCTAACCCTTTCTTCAAGAACACAATCTTGACTAAAGCATACCATTTAATCGCAGAGGGGAAAAAGTATTTTACAAAGAAGGCAACTGGGTAACAATCATTATTAACCTATTTATACTTTGCGTTTGATAATTTTCTCAAAACATGTCTAATATAGTTTCTGGTTCTTCTGTGGTTTCAGGACAGAGATTGACGGGTACCTTGGGCAAAGTACAATGAAAGAGATACTTCGGATAAAACCGAAACCGCATTCACAAAACTCAAAGCCCAAAATAAGATTTGAAAGCTGTGACAGTTTCTTCTATTATTTCAAAGCGCGCGATGGACCAAAATCTTGTCTTATAGATTTAAAGGAGAATCGTGAATATGATGATGGCGGTAGTAGTTTTAATGATGGCAAGGACTCTGAAAAAGATGGAGGTTGTAATAAGAAAGATGACGATGATGATAGTATGGTTGATTATGACGTGGATGAAAATAATGGTGATGAAACTAATGAAGATCATGAAGACGATTGGAATGAGGATGACGTCGATGACAATGATGGTGATGAAAGTGAGGAAAAAAATGGTGGTGATAGTGACAACTGGAGTTCTGGTGATGATGACCAAGTAAGCATAGGTCAATTTTGCTTCACTTTTTTTCATTTACAGCTCATTATCGTTTTTATTATTTCCAATTTGCTCCTTTGTTTTCATAAATCAATTATAACTTAATTCATGTACTAAAGATCGTCCAACTTATTATAATTAGTCCTATTTAACACCTTTGCTATAGTGGTGCAGAAATATCTATTATGCCCAACTTAATTTAATTATTATGCAAACATGAACTAATAATCCCCTCAGTCTAAATATCTTCTGATTGATCTGCCATGTTGGCACAAGCCAACCAAGATGAGGCTTCTTGTTACTGATGTCCCCGGCCAGTTCAATGTACATATATCATGTTAATATAATCTCTACCTTGGTCTAAAATTCTCTATTAAGAAGAAATGATGTTGTTAGATCAACGCAGCACCAAAAAAATTGAGTTCCTTATTCCAATAAAGAGAGAACTATCTATGATCTGAATATGTCTGTGTTTTCCATCATTTAGCTTTATTTAGCTTTGGGGAAATTATACACGATGTATGAATGAGAAGCTCTATGCCAGGTAAATCTCTAATGGAAAACTGGTTGAATGCGTTTAAATCTACGAGTACAAGAAGTTTGAAGAAAGGTTAGGGAGAAACAGAATTATGGGTGAGAGAGTAGGTCATCATGATTTCTATGTTATTTCCTAGTAGAAACTTAAAGAACAGACACATTACATTTAGATCCCCTGCAAAGTATGGCTGTTTATATTTCCATCTATTAACTTGCATATTGTCAATAGTAGCATGTATCTAAAAAACATCAATGCGTTGTTGTTTTCTTTGTTTTCTTGCAAATAATAACATGCATAGATCAACTTCATTACTGATGTTGTCAAATGAATGTCATCGGTACTACTTGTTGGTTACCGATCTCTTATTTGTTCCTTTGATCTCTTGCATCAGATGACTTGGGTGGTCGACTGCAACTTTGGGTACGTTTGTGAATTTTGAAACTCAAAATCTATCATGGTAGCTATGTAGCTTTGACACCAGCGATATATCGGAAACTTGGGGTACAGTAGGATAAATATATCCAAAAATATTGGTATAGAATTTTAAATACCACAAATAGTAATGATGATCAAATCATTATTAGTGTTTGTGGTAATAAAAACTTTTCCCATAAATTGTGATATATCATACTATATATCATAGTTTCTTGAATATGTTGACCATCTCTCTTAATATCACCCAATATATCATATGCATTGGTGATGTATTATGATAGGGCACTGAATATTCCATTTTTTTTAACAAATCACAATGTTCTAAAGTCTCCTGATGTATGGTGATAGACCATGATATTATATTTATGTTACCGTGAAACTTGGCCAACAATGTATCACTACCTAGTGATCTTTGGACCATGGTAATAAGCATTATATCTTTGCAGGCACATTCTCATACACAAAATTATACCACGGGCTGTTAAATGGTACACGTCCGAACTTTGTTATACGAATGCTTATTATCAGTATGCCACTTGCAAATCCAGAACTCTAGAGGGCTCCCAACTTGTATAATCTCTGGTTCTACTTCTGGACCAGGAATCCAAGACATGGAGATGAGATCAGTAGGGTCTGTGAAATGGTTTAAGGGACAATATGGTTTTATAGTTCCTAAAAGTGGTGGCAATGATCTCTTCCTGCACCGGACTTCGATTTTGTCGGAAGGATTCCAAAATATTTTAACCAGGGAGCTAGTTGAGTATAATGTTGGATGTGTTGATGGGCGGTTTCAAGCTGTGGACGTTATGAGACTAAATGAGACTGACTGCAGTAGAAGGGGCAATAATGTCAGTTACAATCAAGGTTATGCTGGAAGCTTCTGCGAAGGGAGGAATGGAAATGGTGGAAGGGGTAAGGGTGCTAGAGCAACACGTTCTTATTGTGGGAAAAATAGTCACGTGGCCAAGTTTTGTTATCAGAGAACAGCGGCCGAGGGAGATAAATCCGTCTCACGAAAGTAAGCCCCATACCTTTCTCCTCATTTCTGTTGTTTGAGAATAGCGTGGTCAAATGAATTTATAGTTATTTTTGTGCGTACTTCAGTTGAAAGATATCTGGAAAATTGCTGAAACCGACACTGGTCTAGCCATGGCGCTTTATTGTCATTGGACTTTTGCTTTCCGATCCTCTGCCGTTCGTAAGTCCATTCTGTATATTCTCTCTCAGGATTGTAAGGTGCTAATCTTGTACTCTTCTTTTGGTTTTATAACATCCTCTTCTTGAAACTTACGAGCATCCTCACTTTTACTATGAAAATAACCGAATTTGGAATTTTAGATATTTTCTTACATGCATTCCTAGCTTGATATTGTACTGGTTGCTGCTTGATAATCGGATATGTCAAACCAAATGTTAAATTAGATATGCCAGAAAATATCTATAAAAACCATTGTATCATACAGTGGGTTATATGTAGATACTGTCAATGGGATAAATATACAAAATATATGTACATATACATTACAAAACGTAGCGTCCGTCTCCCTTATGTAGATATGTAGTGTTGTCGGAGGCATTATTTGTAAATCAAAAGTATATGAATGGCGGGTCTAATTTTCAGCTCCATGCAAATCTCATAGAAGAGGACAGATTGGCTAGAACTTTGGGGTCAGACATTTTGGGTTTTTGAAGTATTTTCTTCACATTGAGGTAGCTCTGTCTATTTAGGGACATGTTTCTCAATGTAAGCACTTGTTGGACTTGCTTTAAGGAGGCAATTAAAAGCTTATTCGTAATCTACCTTTACTAGGATTATTTTCCTTGAATGAACATTGTAGTTCTTCTCCCTACCTGAAAATTGTCAATCTTGTTGTACCCGTCCCTTGCTGATTTTCCTCTACTCTTCTTCCTCCCCTTCGTTCAAGTGTTAATGCCTCTACCCTCCTCTCTACGACTTCTCTCCCTGTATAGGTGTAAAGTAAAACCAGTTCAGACCCTCTTTTACACCAGAATCTGGATGGACTAATGGTTAATTTTTCTACTAAATTTTGGAAAAAATGGTTTAGACTTAGACAGCTAAGAGCACATTGTTTGTTACTTGTATGATAGAGAGGTCGATTAAAAATTGTATTAAGGTGATGACATATAATATACTTTAATGTAGTTTACATAGTCAACATTTCATAACTAATTGCGACCCCCTTACTAAAATAGAACAAAAAAAACATGTCAAAAGCGAACAAGTGTGACTGATGGATTACAAGTTTTCTTTATCCGATTGACATGATATCCAGAATACAAATATTAATACTTTAATTTTGATTGCCCATTTGTAAAAAATCTTTAAAGGAGCGACTTGGATTTGACTTCCTATACTTTTCTATGATTTGCTTATAGATATATCTAGATTGATTTGTGGATACGGCCGACATGTGTACGATCATTTCGATCGTGTAAAACTCCAAATAACTTTCAGTACTTCTAAGTTCTAACCTTGTGAAGGTCTCTCTCCTACCGGATGAACTATTGGATCCTACTCGACCTTTCAATCCGAATTGGATCCCTTGGTTAGATCATGTCAAAAGCAAGTAAGTATGACTTATGATTGAGGTGAGCTGCAGAATACAAATGAGTGCTTTATTTTCATAGCCCAAACTTGAACTTGAGTACCATAAATAGACAATTGAGTTTTGTTCATACATATATGGGTTTTGTTGGGTTGCTGTCTTGTAATAATTTGAGGGAATGAGCATTTGGTTTCGTTTGTTTGGGTGAGGAAGGAAAAATGCAAAGAATTTAGTGGGATGATAAGACATAGTGAAGTGGTGGGAGCAATGAGTGATAGCTATGATAATACATGGGACAGTGAGTGGACATACGCATTCAAATGTGACTTGGATCTCCACAATGGTCTTCTAAGGATGCAGTAGTAGGTCAATTAATTATGTCAATGGGGAGGGAACATTATATACTTGATGTCGACGTTTCGGACGGAGACTTTGGGGTTCCATCTTTTTTAGTTTGGCGTTTGAGTCAACCCCCCCTACGCCTGGTTAATTATGCCATAAACATGGGAGAAATCGGATGAAGTTGGCATTTCTAGGACAGTTTAAAGAGCTGTGTTTTGAAGGTAATCCCACACAACGACTACAAACAACAATGTCGATATTCAGAAAACCCGAATTAGAGGTAGAGAGAAATAATTTGGCCTATTATTAGGAAAATAAGAACCCTAGAATTCAAAGGAAGGAAAAGGTTGTTGAGTTGAGAGGAGCATGCTGCATGAGAAACCCTAATAAGACTAGTCACTATCATCATACTCGGGGATGTGTGTTGATTTTGTTTGGTGAATAGTTCAAAATGACTTTATTTGTAACTTTTAGATGTTTCTGCTTATTATTATTCGCACTACACGCAAAGAGGACCAGTGCTTCCTTCCAAAGATACTTCCTTTGCCATATAAGCAACCCCAACTTCATATAGAATCCACAAAGCAGTCTCTCTCTCTTATTTTCTTTCTTTGAGTATCCTTCTAAAGCTCTGGAAATGATGTGAGGCTTAATGCTACATTTTCTGCTTTTTCTCTCTTTAATTTCTTCTTTGAATTCTCTTTATCTCTTTTTGTCTTTTTCTTTAGTTGATTCCCATGTAAACCTTCTAACTTTCACGGCTATTCAAACCAAATTTCTTTTGAATTTGGTGCTTAGTAAAGCATAAAACAGCTCTGTTTGGACCTGCTTATGGTACAAGTATGGCGATTCCCTATTTCCCCCATCACTCTGATCCAATGACCATGACAAACCTCATTTGCTGACCCATGCCATTCTTACTTCCAGTCAACCAGTTTATGCTTTACCAGGCCTAAATGTTTCAGCAATGCTCATTGATATATCAATGACACCTTACAAGTCCACGGGATTGCAAGTACATTAACCCTTCCTGCAGATATACATTCATTTAGGACTATTATGTCATTAGGCACCACTAGATTTTCCTTTAGATTCGGAAGGTTTTTTATATATGTATATTAAAGTATACTTACTAAAATACAGTATAGTTAAAGAGGGCTGAACAGTTGGCCCATCTTTTTTAGGGCAGTGTTATACACAATTATATGAACTTTAAGAACAAGTAAAACTCTGCAGGGGATGACCAAGTTGTCATGTTTAAAGGTAGTGATAGTACAACGAACATGCAGGAGTAATAGAGCCTCTCTCTCTCTCTCTCTCTCTCTCTCTCTCTCTCTCTCTAACTTGTTTTTAAAAACATGCTGATGTTGGATCGTAAAGTGATTATCTGACTATCGTACGATTATCTTATCCCCATGCTAGAAACTAAGGTCTGATTAACTTTGTTGTATAAAATGAAATGAACCAAAACTTCACAATAAACAAAAGAAAAGATGAGGAGAGTGACCATGTCTGTTGAACAAGAGGTCTGTGATTGATTTTCCGCCCAGGCAATGGGCCACCTGCTAGGAGAAAATAATATAAATGTCGCATGAGCCATTATCATTAGAGGCATCATTTTTCGCAGAAAACGACTCCAAGAGTTCTCTTTTAACCCATGTGGTCTATCAGCTATTGTCAACCAACTAAATCTTGTGAACATACACTATAGTGATTTCTCACACTTAATTGATCCAGACTACTTAGATTATGACTCCTCAATGCTGCTTCACCTGCAATTTACCATAGATAGAGACCCTTCAAAAGGGTACACTCCTCTTACCCTTAAAATGATAAAGTCCACCCTAAAGCTTACACAAAATAAGAAATATACACTGAATCAGATACTAAAACACGGAGTGGGGTTGGAGCATCCGAAAGGGACCGTCATCAGAGGCAGAGGAACGGGGATACTGCACTTCCCCTAGGGGATTAGTAGGGGAAAATGGGGATACGTTATGACTCCTGAATATCAAAAGAAGAACAAAAAATGCTCCATGTTTTGGAATGAAAGATGTAGAGAGATGCCAAATGAAGTTCAAGTTCATACAAAAGCACTCTTTTCCATGTGGTGAGGGGTCATGTAATATTTTCTTTTTCTTCTTCTTTGGAAGTGAAAGTGGGAGATCAAGGACACAAATCTCTATCTATCTCTCTTTCTCTACTTTGCTTTTCTCCAACACCTCTCTTTAATACCATTCTCTCTTCTCTTAAAGCACAAATACCACATTTCATAGAGACTTGGTCCCATATCTGTAAGGCAAGGTCAGGAGTAGTGTGGGAATAAAGTTAGCTGATAAAAGCTTCATTGATTCTTTTCTTTCATGTAATGCTACCTTCATTAAATATATATATCATGCAAAATACATGATAATGGTATAGTAATCTTCACATTCTTTTCCGCACTTTATTTTATAATATGATATAGCTAGAGCGTAGTAGAACGTACTGGGTTACAACAATCTTTGCCATAAATGCACACTGATTACAAATCTCCATTTATTGAGTACTGACTAGAAATATGTGCTACTGTTCTGATTAGGTTTTTTAGTAATGACAGATGAAATACTATGGCTTTTCAGAAAAGCCAGTAATATTTCAAAGCTATAGGATTTAATCGGGTGGGAGTAGAGTCTTATATTGGATTATGCGGTGTCTAAGATCATGATTCTAGATAATACAGTATTAGTTGAGTTGCATGCATGTTTATCTTCTTTATAGACAACTGAAACTATACAATTATACTGTGAAAATACATTAATATTAGGCTTCTCTGACAACATTCCCTGAACACCAACCCAAAAGATTTCATCAAAAGAAAACAAAGTACTTCCTCGATATATTAAAAAGATGAAACTTCTATTAGAAAGAAAAAAAGAATGACATACTGACTCACTATCATTTTTCATTCATGGCTTAGAAAGTTGAGTTCTTAGTTGTCCAAGATAAGTACAGAAACTAATTTTACTAATGAAGGTGTAACTTAGTGCTTAATATTCCTTAAAAATAGAAATTTAAACCAGGAATTGAAATGCCGTTTTTCTGGGTTCCTTACACCGTCCATGTCAATACAACCGCAGCACCCACCAATAAACTTTAGGGAGAAACATGTCAATACAATTGCAGCACCCACCAAAAAATAAAAAGCAGATACCAAAACCTTTAAAGACTCCTTCAACCTGGACATGAAATCTTCAAGGAAAACTCCCCTTGTCTACATCCTTTTGCACCACCAAATAATTAAAGATGTTATCAATATTACAACATCTTTGCAGGCTCTTTCTTTCCCTTTAAACTTTCTTGCAATCCCCCGAGCCAAAATAGCTGAAGTGCCACAAAAGGAAGATATCGCCAAAAATAGTACTGCACCGACCGAGTGATCGGTTGGGAAAATGGCGATAATTAATTTACGACCCTGATTAACCCTAGATATAAAACAAAAATAAAAATTCATGAAAAGGGCAAATTAATCACCACATTCAAAGTGGAGCTAATGGTGTTCTTTACAAAAAGATAAAGGGTATTTTTGACCACACATTAAAGATTGAGACTCACTTTAATCTTTCTCCTTAACCCAAACTTTAAATTTCTGTTATACAACGACATCATTTTATTTCATGCAAAAAAAGAAAGAAAATTATCTTCTTTTTTTCTTTTCTTTTCTTTTCTGAGAAGAGCTTCTTCTTTTTTTGCTTTTCTGCTTTAGTTTTCTTAAAAGAGTTTTCAAACAAGTTTGTATCTCTCAAATAAATTCAATCTTCTTCTTTCTTCACTAGTGTTCTTACTTCTCCTTTATCTCCTCGACTCCTTCCTTGAATGTGAAGCCTTCACTAAGTGGTTTTCTTCTTTGAAGATGCTTCAACTTTCGCAGATTCTTACGCCTTTTTCTTCCTTTCCTGATAACTTCTTTCACATAAACTTGTCTGACTCTTCTAAATCTCGAAAACCCATTTCCAAGAACCCAATTTCTAGCTGAAACCATTTGAATAATTTGAAGGAAAGATGTTTCGGTTCATTGGTCTAACTCTGTTCTTACTACTAAGGACATGTTCTTCGAGTTCTTTAATCAATGATGCTCATATTCTATCTTCATTGAAACAAGGATTCGAGTTTTCTGATCCAACGTTGAGTGATTGGGATTCATTGAATCCTAGTTCAGTTTGCTCTTGGGTTGGAATTCGATGCTTTCGTGAACGGGTTGTTGCTATTGATCTAACAGACTTGAACTTATCTGGCTCTGTTTCGCTCGCAGTTTCTAGTCTTGATCGCCTCATCAATCTATCTCTGGCGGATAATAACTTCACGGGTATGATTGAAATTACTAACTTAACCAATCTCCGGTTCCTTAATATCTCCAATAACCAGTTCATTGGCAGCTTGGATTGGGATTACAAGAGTTTGCCAAGTTTGGAGGTGTTTGATGCTTATAACAATAACTTCACAGCTCTGTTGCCTCTGGGGGTGACGCAGTTGGCAAAGATCAAGTATCTTGATCTTGGTGGGAATCTTTTTTATGGTAAAATCCCGAGAGTTTACGGGAACTTAATCGGATTGGAGTACTTGCAGCTCGCGGGAAATGATCTCCATGGCAGAATTCCAGGTGAGTTGGGAAATCTCACTAACTTAAAACAACTTTACTTGGGTTATATCAATGTTTTCGAAGGTGGTATTCCTGTAGAGTTCGGAAAATTGGTGAACTTGTATCATTTAGACCTTTCGAGCTGTGAATTAGACGGTCAAATTCCTCATCAGTTGGGGAACTTGAAGTTGCTTGATACATTGTTCTTACAGACGAATCTTTTATCGGGTTCAATCCCGAATGAGCTAGGGAACTTAACAAGGTTAGTAAACCTCGATCTTTCAAACAATGAACTTTTAGGAGAGATCCCGTTTGAGTTCGTAAACCTTCGGGAGCTGAGACTCTTGAACTTGTTTATGAATAAATTACATGGGTCGATTCCAGATTTTGTTGCGGAGTTACCAAACTTGGAAACACTGGGGTTGTGGATGAATAATTTCACTGGAGTGATTCCTGAGAAATTAGGCCAGAATGGTAAACTTCAAATCCTTGATTTGTCGTCCAATAAGCTTACTGGTACGATTCCTCGTGGGTTATGCTCGCTAAATCAGCTCCAAATACTAATTCTTTTGAAGAATTTCCTCTTCGGTCCGATTCCAGGAGGGTTGGGCACATGTTCGTCTCTCACAAGAGTGAGACTGGGTGAGAATTACTTGAATGGTAGTATTCCTGAAGGGTTTCTTTACTTGCCTCGGCTAAACTTGGCCGAATTGCAGGATAATTTCTTGTCGGGATCGTTGTCAGCAAACGGAAATTTGGGCTCGTTACCGGTGAAATTGGGTCAGATAAACTTGTCAAACAATTATCTCTCAGGGTCTCTTCCTTTGTCGATTTCAAATTTCTCTTCCCTCCAAATCCTCCTACTTGGTGGGAACCAATTTTCCGGCCTAATCCCGAGTTCGATCGGTGTCCTTGATCAGTTAATCAAACTTGATCTAAGTCGAAACGCATTCTCAAATGAAATCCCACCCGAGATCGGAAACTGCTCACATTTAACCTATCTAGACCTCAGCGAAAACAATCTCACCGGTTCCATCCCGCCTTCGATTTCAAATATCCGTATCCTAAATTACTTGAACTTATCAAGAAACCATCTCAACCAAACCATACCCAAGTCGATAGGATCCATTAAGAGCCTAACTGCTGCTGATTTCTCCTTTAACGACCTCTCAGGAAAATTACCTGAAACAGGCCAATTCTCATACTTCAATGCCTCATCGTTCGCAGGAAATCCCCGACTCTGCGGCTCATTTCTAAACAACCCATGCAACATTACCACAATTCCTACAAAACTCGGAAAAGTTCCCCGTGATTTCAAACTCATTTTTGCTCTTGGCCTACTCATTTGCTCACTGGTATTTGCCATTGTAGCTATCCTTAAGTCCAAATCGTTCAGGAATATGTCCGGTCCAAAATCATGGAAGATGACCGCGTTCCAAAAGGTAGGATTCACTGTCACGGAAGTTCTCGAATGCATCAAAGACAGTAATGTGATTGGACGAGGAGGGGCGGGAATAGTTTACGTTGGAAAACTAGCAAACGGGGAGGAAATCGCGGTGAAAAAGTTGCTTGGGTTTGGACATGATCACGGGTTTAAAGCTGAGATACGTACACTAGGCAACATTAGGCACAGGAACATTGTCCGGTTAATCGCCTTTTGTTCCAATAACGAGACTAACTTGCTGGTTTACGAGTACATGAGAAATGGGAGCTTGGGAGATGCATTGCATGGGAAACAAATTTTGGAATGGGAGTTGAGATATAAAATAGCAATCGAAGCGGCAAAAGGATTGTGTTATCTTCACCATGATTGCAATCCTTTGATAATACATAGAGATGTTAAGTCGAATAACATTCTCTTGGATTCAAGCTTTGAAGCTCATGTTGCTGATTTTGGTTTGGCTAAGTTCATGGTGGACGGTGGTGCGTCTGAATGCATGTCTGCAATTGCTGGCTCCTATGGCTACATTGCTCCAGGTACTCTACTTATTTCCCGTCTTTTTTTCGTCCATTATTTTCTTAAGCATTGCCAAATTTTTTTAAAAATAATCCAAAGTCGAAATTTTAAACCCTCTTCAAGATTGATAAGACCTAGACTGAGAATAAACTTTCATAGTAAAAATAACTTTTTAAGGTTTTTTCTGGACTAGCCAATACATTGCTGCATATCAACCTCGATTTGGAAAATTTCAGCAATGTTTCTCTAAAATCTAGGTAACAACGACACTTCATTTGAAGAAAAATAAAGCGTGTCTAATACTATTTATAAGGTACTTAACAATTTTTTACCATTTTGGACACCCTGCACCACGTTGTTACTTAGTCTAAAATTATTTAATTAGCGGTAACTTCACCAGAAAATGTATTTCCAAGGAAAAGAGACTAGTTTTCCAGGAAAAGAAAAGATTGCCCTATGCCTGTAGTATCACCCGTGATTTTAGCAGGTGAGGAAGTAATGCTGACATTCTTTTATAATGAGATTTCAACCGTTGGATCATTTCATAAAAAGACGCTACAGTATGTCAGGCTGACAGTTCTTTTTTGGAGATTTAACATTCACTCCTTTTTGGAACTATTGGAGAAGACCACTGACTCAACTCGGCCTCATTTCCTAGGCAACTCACTAATTTCCGTGCCTGGATCGCTGAGTCAGAAATCTCTGACACACAGATTCTCTACTTATCGGGTTTTGTGAAAGTTACTTTGTCCCGATATCTGAAATGTTACCTTTTATGGATCTGTTGCCCATAGGTGAGGCCCAAAATGCTTTTTATTCGACTAACTAGGGCTCAGGGTCGGTTCGGGTTCGGGTCAGGTTTTGGCTCAGGGAAAAGCTGAACCGATCTAAGTCGATTTCTAAAATTGAGAACCGAAACCGAACAGACCCGAAAATTTATAGGGTAAACCGCATCAAACCCGAACCGAACCTATTCGATAGATGTTTCTTCTCTCTAATGGGGAAATCTTCATTCTATACCCACAACCACCATTAATGCTTGCCCTACGACTAATATGTGTTATTTTTCATTTTATAGAGTATGCTTACACGTTGAAGGTAGACGAGAAGAGTGACGTGTACAGTTATGGTGTTGTTCTTCTAGAACTAATAACGGGGCGTCGGCCGGTGGGTGAGTTTGGGGACGGTGTGGATATAGTCCAATGGGCGAAGAGAACAACGAATTGTGTGAAAGAGAACGTTACCAAAATCGTGGACCCTAGAGTGATCCCAATGCCAAAAGACGGAGCAGCGCACATGTTTTTTGTGGCCATGTTATGTATTCAAGAGAATAGTGTTGAACGGCCGACAATGAGAGAGGTCGTGCAAATACTCTCGGACTTCCAACATCAATCTTCGCCTTCTTCCTCGAAGAGTGTTGATACGGAGAAAGAGTTCGTTAAACCACAATCATTCGATCTTTTGATCTAAGCAAAATCATGTCTCGCACGTTAGATGATGTGATTATAATGTACTATAAATGTTTTTGTCAGGCTAGTAATGTGAGATTGGTTGTAATAGAGAGGGAATAATAAGAAGGAAAACTTATTAAACAGTGGGTTGTACTTGGATTGTAATATAGACATGATAATTATTTGCTTTGTATCTTTCATATATTTCTGCATTTGAGATCTCTTGTCCAAGCACGCTTAATTGCGGAGTTCTGATGGGATGGGGCAACAAAAATTTATGGAAATGTGATGATAACTCGGTGCTGGGACGGGGAGGATTATACCCACGTTCTATCGTAATCAAGCACATGTTCACATAAACCAAATTTAATTTCATGCCTGCCATGGGACTACAAATGATGATGGCCGCTGTCCGTTACAGATTTAAACCGAGGTGTGGAACTATATGTTATATTATTAATACCTATATACTTTCCAACGCATGTTGCCGAACATTATCTAGACAATGTTTCGAGGATCTTTGTTTTGTTTTGGTTCTTCTCCCTTCTTTAGTAATTGTTAGCTTTGTGACACTGTAACTGAAACAAGGTCACTAAAGTTCATCACATAAAGCTCGAACAAGTAATTTGGATGACAATGACTCCTATTGTGGAATATTCATGTTTCAGATTAGTGAGTAAAGAAGGCTTACGTGTTTCATTCGTCGACATGAAATATTATTAATTAATCGGTAAATCCCTTCATCCGTTCAAACAAAATGTGAAAATGTCACACTTGTTGGGGCGCACTGCAGAAACCAAACACTGTTTCGATCCGATTAGAGATGAACAAACTATAAAATAAATACGATCAAACGAGAACACACATTTACCGTGATTTGGCAAATTGCTTACGTCACAAAATAGAGAGAGTTTTATTCAATGATCCAATGTTACAATCACTCACAAACCAATTTGAGATCTTTCAAGGTTTCTCTCTCAAAAGATTCCTCACCAAAATATCTAACCAATGGTGGATACCAAATACTTAAGTCTCCCTAACATACCTGAGAGACTTATTACATCAATATGGATCACGAAGCAAAACCAATGTCTTCAATTCAACACTCTAAAACTGAGTTTACGACGTCCGAATAAGCTGGCATACACTCCGCATTTGCAAAATTGTAATCGTAAAGGTCAATATAGGTAAGCTTTGCTCGTTATTATATATATATTATGTTCCGTGCAATTGGAAGAAAACAAATGATATACGTAGTAATAATACTAATGACATTTCTGCTCCAAATCTTATAAGAGAAAAATATCAAAAACAAGGTGTTGTCGAAAATGACATTAATGCTTAATCAAATGACAGACGCGAGTATTTTTTCATAGCAAAGAGAATGGAGACTGTTACGAAATAAGATGTATATCCATCTATTATCAAAATTGTACCATTTTCGTTTTCACCTCTTTGCGATGGATGGTATGTGGTATTCCCGCAATGCCTACGTTAATACTGGCTCTAGGTACACCGGGAATGTTTATCATTGAAAAGATTATCGTTGATTCAGACAATTGCTAACCATTAAAATTATGTACGAGAAGATAACTTATATAATTCAGTGGTCAACAATTATCTAGTTCACTAGAAATCTTTCCTATCACAAACATTTCCCTTAAACCCAAGGGAACCATAGTTTTAATGATCCACATGAAAAGAGAGCCATCATGTTCGACATTAAGAACGCAGTGGTATTCTATTTTATCCGAATTTGGATGACCAAATATACAATCCCTCTTAACTGTATTTCTTTTTGAAACAAATGAACTATAAATCTATAATAAGCCTCAAGGGCAAATCAGAAATTACTGTTTCCATAAGGTCTTTTGGTTTTTTATTTTATTTTATTTTGTCTTTTTCACAAGAGGTATCTAGCATGACATTGGCCAGACCGTTAATTCCCGATTAGATCCTCTAAGTCGGTTTAGGGACCTGTCCTTCGAGCTGGGGTAGCAACGAACTAGTACAATGCCAGACTCACGCAAAATGTATACCCTGTCAACATTGACACCTAGACCACGAGTTGAAAAGGAACGTGGCTCGAGCACTCCAAATAAAACATAATAAGTCAATGACAACTGTCTCCCACGAACTAGCAGTTACAAAAATAACCTCCACTCTACCCACATTTCAGGAGAACGTGCTTACACACGAAAAGGAACTGAGAATGAGATATATAAAATGATAAGATACAGAGGAGGAAGGACTAAGTTTTTTCTGGTTCAAGAGATCACAAATTGTAATCAAGATACATCAATCTCAAACAATAAAGTTATATATAATAAATCATCGAGATGAGGTCGTGGTTTTTACTTATTCAAAGCTTTCCACACTAAACACCTGTGTCAATTTATGTTATTTATTACTATAATTGTGTCACAGGTACATTTGGTGTAAGTGGTCATTCGAGCTACAAAATTAGGCCCTTACATTGGCGTTGTATGTGGGAAAGAAGACATTCTACGAAATTCTAAGGCATACAGATACTCAACGATCAACATTAAATCATGGTAAATCCAAAATGACTAGCTTCGGTAATTCAGCATGAACATTCCACAGAACCTGATCCATTAGCAGAATTAAGGGCGAACCTCAACGCCGAAACTGAGAAACGGAACGAACTTGAACGCCAGCTGGTGCACGACCGAGAGCTTCGCGAACAAGAACTCAAAGAGGAATGCGGAGCTTGACAAATGGAGTTCAAACGACATGAAGAACAAATAACAACATTGCAGACTGCCTTGAAAGTTCTACAAGAAAATCAACAAGATTAGGTTCCCAGGGAACGTGAGGTCATACCCGCAACTTCCAGGATTTTAGCATGAGACAAATTGGGACCTCGAAGTGCTGCTAATAAAGGAGCTTCTAGCATCATCGTAATATCATCAGATACAGAAAGCCTTAATTCATCTGGGATGAGAAGGTCAGTCAAAAATTTGCAGGAGACGTGGATACTCAAAAGGATAAGAGGAAAAATTGTGACCTCCATCCAGGGTGCCAGTTCGTGAACGTTTGAGTGAGGGAAGCGACAATCATACTCCATGACCTGCACATCAAACAGTTCTAGCACCCCGTCAATATGTTACACAGGAACACATGGTTCAGCGAATCAAAGAATTAATAGAAGCTCAAGATCTTTGGAGCAAGGATAATTTACGTAAATTACAAGGTATTTTGATTGCTAAGGAGTTGTTCGATATGGAAGTTCCAACAGGATTCCATACTCCAAAAATACTCAAATACAAAGACACAGATCCTAGTTAACACGTACAATAGTTCAGAGATTCTTTGGGGTTATATTCAAATTTAAACTGCATTCTTTGTTGATTGTTCGCTATCAATCTCCAAGGGGAGCCACTTCGCCGGTTCTATTCTCTACCTGAGAATTCCATCCTTACATTCGACCAGTTACAAAAAATCTTTGCCAAGACTTATGCTTAGAACAAAGATAGAGATCTTGTACATTCTTATCAGTCTCAAACAATCTCAAGGGGAGAAGCTCGAAGTGTTTACAAAGAAGTTTCTCGAACTTTCCCGGGAAGTTGATAATCTCGACCAGAAAATCGCCGTATCGGCATTTAGTAATACACTACAGATCGATTGTAAAGCAAAAAAATATCTCTTGAACAAACCCTCAACTTTGGAAGATATGATTGAGAAGGCAAATGGGTATATCGACCTGGACAGGATGATGTCCGAGAGGTACAAATCAACTAAGAACGTCCTAATCACGAAAGGGTTCACCCACAACTAGAGATAGTGAATACAACAACGATGACCAAGGTGATATGAAGCGAGCTAAAATAGATACAGGAAAATCATGAAAAAGAAACTTGTTAACAAAACCTGTCAATCCAAAGCTGAATGTCAAGATCTTAGTAATCTATCATATACTGGTGAAAGATAAATTCTTCCGTATGGCTCAAACTCTAGAGCCAATCGAAGGCAAACCATATGTATGCACCATAAGGTAATGCATCACGAAACCGGCCGGTGCTACGCTGTACAGAGATTACTGGAGTACATTTTTAAAGATGGAAGAATGCACGAATATATTATCGATTAAAATCATATGTATGCACGAAACCATATGTATGCACCATATGTCTCCTCCTTGGTCTGATGTCCGATTAAAATCGGGGTGGTTTGGTTGATCTCGAGCTGCCAGCGTTGATTTTTGAGGTTTCTGTCTGTCGGACACCATCCGTTCTAGGTCGATGTATCCATTAACCTTTTCGATCATGTCCTCCAATGTGCTTGGTTTGTTGAGGATGAGGTACTCCTTTGCTCGACCATCGACTAGTAAGGCGTTGGTGAAAGCAAAAATAGTGATCTTTTGGTCAAGTCGATCCACTTCTCGAGCTAATTCCAGGAACTTTTTGGTAAACGTCTTGAGCTTTTCTCCTAGCATCCGTTTTAGGCTGAACAGAGAATACAAGTTCTCTTATCTTTGTTGCACGAGTAGTTCTTGATGAAGAGCTCGTATAATTGTTTAAAAGTTGTGATAGACCCTCAGGCAGTGTGTGAAACTACCGCAAGGATTCGCCGGATAAGCTGGTAGGAAAGAGCTGGCAGAGAATGTGGTTGGATGTGGAATACAGGCCTAAAACGTCTTGGAAATCTTGGACGTGCTCTACTGGATCAGTCCCTTTGTATTTGTGGATCTTTAGAGTGTGAAAACCGGTAGGGACCTTACCGCCTAAGAGCTTTTAGTTAATCGGGCTCTTTTGTAACCTGTTGTGGATCCCTTTTGTCAGAGTGTGGGCTTCGAGCAATTCTTTGATCCGTTTTTTGACATGCTCCTGAGTTACATACTGTCGAGTCGTAATGGTTGGTCGTGTGACGCGTCCTTCTCCAGGGTTGTGGTCACCACTCCCTTTGCTAAGACGTTCCTTCGCTGGGATTCAAATTCTTCGAAGTAAATTTTTGGTCTGTCTGGCTCTCGCTAGGTCACCATCTACTTCCTGTTGGATCTCCTGGATTGGGACGGGATCCATATCCTGTTGTTGACGGTTAGATCGCAGCGCACCTCCCGTATGAACACCTTTCGTCGAAGGTCATATTCTGTCATGGACATTAATTTGCGATCCCTCAGGTAGTACGGCTTTGTTTTCTGAGCGGTGACCTGCTGATCTTGTAAGATTTTTAGCGCGTCCTGTACACTTGCTAGTTGTTATTCAAGGGCTGCGCGTCATTCTATTTCTGAGTTTAGAGTATCCCTCAGATCTGTTAAAGCTGCATTCTCTTCTACCTGGTTGATTTGAGCGCTTTGATCCAGAGGTGACATTATAAGAAAAGGTGTTCAGTGGCGTTTTGAGACAATGGGTTTGAGAACTTCGGTTCCCACAGACGGTACTAAATATAATAGCCTAATTCTGATACACGGACTTTGCCTTTACACCAACTGTGTTTAGAACGTTCAAGAATAACAGACAGTAGACAATAAGATGATTTAGCATGGAAAACCCCTGAATGGGTTAAAAACCACGGCCTCTCTTGAGGATTTTGAGAAAGTGTTGATCTTATTCAGCTTGCTAATATATTACAATGAACGTCTTGAGAATATGGGATAATAGAGTAATAACTTTTCTATAATGATCGTTCCGTCCTTTATCTACAGTTCTTCAGGTCCTTTTATGGGTCTCCTAATATGACCATTTGACGACCATAAAGTCCCTTAATGATGGACGTTACAAAGTGAGTGTGAGATATTCTTTGACCAGGTTGTGTAACGTTTCGGCCTTTACTGTTGTACAACGGCTCAATTGCTGATTGTGTATCTTGTGCAGGTTGGACTTCTGGTGCAGATGTCGAAAGTGATATCTTGAACTAGGGAAAGTTTGGCAGGTTGAACTCCTGTTGTAGAGGTCGAAAGTGATATCTCGAACTGGGGAAGCTTGGTGACGTCTTTAGTAGTATTTTTTGTATACTGATGAGATCGAGGGCGAGGTTTAAGTCTGAGATACGAAATAATCTATTACAAGACGACTCTTAACCAATAACATGAGTATTGTTCGGGACGAGTGGTATTGGTTGAGAAACTCACTCTGTATATGGTTGTGATTGTGCCACGTGCTCTGTTACTAAGGTCAAAAGTTTGTCTGTAGCTCTGAGATGAAGCATGAGGTCGTGATGCAGAATAAGCCACTACAATTGAGGTTGCAGTTGAGGATTAAGTTGATGACGACAAAGAAAGATATAAGAACTCTAAAAATTGGTCGTCTGATGACTTCGTGAATCTTGCACGTGCTTGGTCCCAACTGTCTCAAAACCTCGCTACCACGAATAACCAAAAAGCTGCTACATTTTGGTTCAAGGTGCGTGATCAATTCAACTTCTTTTATGTTAACCAATCGATGTGGGGATCGTACAACGGTGTCAATTGCGCATATAAGGGGCAGCTCAATAAGGAATGTTCAATTTTTAGATGTATCATTCAAGACCTTGAGAGCCGACAATTTACCGATATTGGAACGGCTGACTTCGCAAGTATTTCATTTATTTTTCTCATTTCATTAATGTTCAAAGGTGAATCATACTCTAAAAAATTTTCTAACTTGATTTCTAGGAACGTATAGCATACGAAACATTCACACAACTACAACACAAACTATTTACACTTGAGGAAGTGTACAAAGTTTTGGAAACTTGCCCAAAATGGTCACAAATTTATCACATCGGGTAATTCGGCCGCAACGTCGCTAAAAAGTCAAATTTTAACGATAGCTCGGGTAACTCCACCAATACCGATCCTGAAACATCTACATTTAGTACTCCAAATATCGTAATTTTGAATGATTCTATCGACTTGGATATACCACTATATTCTTGTGGGGATGTACTACCGGAAGATAAAAAAAAATACAAGGCAAAAGAAGCGGCAAAGTCAAATATAGGTTATTGGGGGAAGAAGATGCTTGAGACAACGACCAACATAATGAAGGCATGAAATTAGAAAGACGGGCATAAGAAAGAGGAAAAGAAAGATAGAGCTAGAGCACGAGAGGAACAAAAGTTGGCTATAGAGGCTGAGATTCAAATAAGGCGTGAAGTGGAGCTAACTCGAAAAAAAAGCCATCGAAGATGCGCATATGGTTAAGGTGATGACAACGGACCCACGTAACCTACTACCGACATAAAAACGTTGGACGAATAAGCAAATTAAATAATATTCGAAGAAGTTGAAGGAACAACGTCTAAGTGATGACGACGTTTCTAGTGATGAAGATTGATGTAATCCTTAGCGTTAATAGTAGTTCTTAAGTTTTATGTAATTACATTATTTCAATAAAATTGTTATTAATCGTACGTTATGGCTAAAATTGTTATTAATCTAATTTCATGAATCTTCTGGATGTACTCTGCCATAATGTACTCTGCTTATTACTTCTTTCTTACAGGACCTAAGATTTTCTCCTTCTTTTTATCTCTACCAAAACAATAAAATAGAAGAAATGGGTACAAAATCAAAAGGCAGAAGTAGTAAACCAAGTTTCTTTAAAGTGTTTATTTAAAGCAGTAAATCAAGTAGAACAAATACATTACAACTTCAACATAAAACTTGGAAAGAAAATACATTACTTTAGAAAATAAAAAATAATGATGAAGACTACATTACTTCGCCCCTTTTCGATTTCACAAATACGCGACAAGTTCATCTCGTAATTGGAAATAAACACCTTCATTTATAATTTCATAAACCTTATAGATGTACTTTACCATAGTGTTGATCGAGTATCTTGGATTTAAGTCCTCATTCCAATTCTTCATGAATGTTCTAAACTCGGGATCAATGTCCATTTGCCGGATGCAAGTATGATGTTCATCTTCGACGATCATATTATGCAGGATTATACATGCATACATAACATTTCATAGATTACTAGGTTTCCAAAATTGTGCACCGTGTGCCAATATTTAAAACCTAGCTTGTAATACCCCAAAAGCACGCTCTACGTCTTTCCAACATGCTTCTTGCATCTTCGAAAAATGCCTTTCGGTATCGTTGGATGGATTTTTTATAGTTTGAACAAGTGTTTGTCATTTTGGATAGACTCTATCCGCTAAGTAATACCCCATAGTGTGCGGTACCGTGCCTATATTATAATTGCATGGCGACGCAACCCTATTAGACAAGTTATTAAAAAGCCACCCTTGATGCGAGACGTTCATGTCGTTGTTAGAACCGGGCACCCCAAAAAATGTGTGCCATATCCAAAGATCTTGCGATGCAACCGCTTCTAAAATTACCATCAGGATTTTTTTATACCCGGTATATTGTCATGCCCACCCGGTAGAACTTTCTTATACCCGGTATATTGTCATGCCCACCCGGTAGAGCAATTCTTCTATTTCCAATACATACAATCTAAACTACCTAATATCCCCGAGAAGCCTCGCGATCCATTCACTTCTAACAAGTGTAATATATCATTTTCATTGGGAGATCTAAGGTATTGAGCTCTGAATTGTGTTATAATAGTTTTACAAAAAAAATTCAAGCACAAAATACCCGTAGACTCCCCAATCCGAAGGTATTCTTCTTGGGTGTCTCCACTCGTACTGTAACATAACATGCGAAGTGCGCACGTTATCTTTTGGTACGAGGATAAGCCCATCGTCTTAGCGGTATTTTCTCCTTGAATAAAAAAAGGGTTCGAAGAAAGTATTTGATCATAAATACGTTGATACACACCTTCACTCATACGGAATCGACGACCAAATAGGATACCTTTGAATTTTGGGTTGTCACCAAAGTAATCCTGATTAAGGCTAAATTCCCCTAATTTATGATCACGGTTTTTCCACTTTTCAATCATTCCCATTTTACTACCTCCCCACTTCCGTGATGATGTCGTCGCCTCTTGCTCTTTTTCTTTTGTTTCTCCCATCTTAATCATAATCTTGCTATACTCGTGCATCAACTCAATTTAACGTCTGAAGAACTCTTTGCTTCCAGACGATGACTCCAAAGATGAGAGTGCGGGGTCAGACATGAGTTGGTCAGCCAGGATTTCATCAGACATGATTTAGCAAAATTGATAACAAAAGAAGAAAGTTGAGTTTTGAGATATAAGATGAATGAGTTGATTGTAGAAGAGTAAGAGAGTAGAAGATGAATGGGTTCTATAGATAGAGAAAAAACTAGCCGTTTATGGCCGTTCAATATCTTGTTGAAGAAGTTTGATCAGGGAAAAACCAAGTATGCAGGGGAACCAACATTTATTTCATGTAGGCTCTTGCTGTGCAGTTATGAACCGCACTGCAAGAACTAGCCGTTTGAACTTGTTTAAATCTCATCCGTCCACATATCTCCATCTTTGCCGTTATATATACCCGCAGTTCTGAACTGCGCGGTAAGAGGACGTATTAAAGCTTGACAAGTGTCATCATCTCATTGGCTTACAGAATACGCGCAGTTCAAAACTGCACGACATCAATCCACCAAAATCCACCCTGAGGGTGGATTCTCAAGGTGGAAAATGGGCTGCCACGTGGATTATCCACCTAGCTACTCTGGATGCTCAAAATGGGCATTTAAATACAATATATTCATCGCTGCTCGTATTTTCTAGAATCTAATTTTTATTGTTGCCATATGGCACGTAGGACCTTGCTGGGTATGTCAGCCAGTCAACCGAAGAATCGAAACATATTGCAAATTTGCAAGTACTAATGCTGATTAATTAGTGTCTCTGATATGATATATACAGTATCGCATCTTCTGAAAGTTGCCTAATTATTAGGCAACATCAAGAAAAAACTGTTTTAAACCTTGCTTTTGAGTGGGAAAGAGAGAAAATTAGGGTTGATAATGTATTCAACGGTTTATGATTATGAAGACTACATACAGGGGCGGACTTATCGTTTTAGAGTAGAGGGAGCTGAGTATATTGGTGATTCAGGGGCGGAGCCCCCGAAAAAAGGGTGTTTAAGGGTATTTAAGTAATTTCACGAGGATGTCCGGTGTATTTTGATAGTAGAGGAATGAAAACACGGTCATAAAATGGTAGCAATATCGTTAAAATGACAACTGCGAATAAAATATAAGAGCCAACTGGGATTTGGAAGGTTGAGGTTACACGGTCTAATACTTTCACCTTCACAGTCTTCTTGTTTTACCAACTGGTCAGCGCCAAAGGTTATATAGAACATGGTCTAATACACCCAGCTCCTATTGACATAAGTCCAAAAGCAGTTAATAAAATATCAAGCTGGGTGGGGGTTGCGGTGCACATGTTAGAACCTGAACTACAAATTTAGGCAAAGAAGATGCTTGGAGTTGGAGAGATACTATTTGGAGAGATACTTGTTGGGTTTCCCACTTTGCGAACAAGAACTCAAAGAGGAATGCAGAGCTTGACAAATGGAGTTCAAACGATATGAAGAACAAATAACAACATTGCAGACTGCCTTGAAAGCTCTACGAGAAAATCAACAAGATTAGGTTCCCAGGGAACGTGAGGTCATACCCGTAACTTCCAGGATTATAGCACGAGACAAATTGGGACCTCGAAGTGCTACTAATAAAGGAGCTTCCAGCATCATCGTAATATCATCAGATACCGAAAGCCTTAATTCATCTGGGATGAGAAGGTCAGTCAAAAATTTGCAGGAGACGCCGATACTTAAAAGGATAAGAGTAAAAATTGTGACCTCTATCCACGGTGCCAGTTCGTGAACGTTTGAGTGAGGGAAGCGACAATCATACTCCATAACCTGCACATCAAACAGTTCTAGCACCCCGTCAATATGTTACACAGGAACACATGGTTCAGCGAATCAAAGAATTAATAGAAGCTCAAGCTCTTTGGAGCAAGGATAATTTATGTAAATTACAAGGTATTCTGATTGCTAAGGAGTTGTTCGATATGGATGTTCCAACAGGATTCCATACTCCAAAAATACTCAAATACAAAGACACAGATCCTAGTTAACACGTACAATAGTTCGGAGATTCTTTGGGGTTATATTCAAATTTAAACCGCATTCTTTGTCGACTGTTCGCTATCAATCTCCAAGGGGAGCCACTTCGCCGGTTCCATTCTCTACCTGAGAATTCCATCCTTACAGTCGACCAGTTACAAAAAATCTTTGCCAAGACTTATGCTCAGAACAAAGATAGAGATCTTGTACATTCTTATCAGTCTCAAACAATCTCAAGGGGAGAAGCTCGAAGTGTTTACAAAGAAGTTTCTCGAACTTGCCCGGGAAGTTGAAATCTCGACCAGAAAATAGCCGTATCGACATTTAGTAATACACTACAGATCGATTGTAAAGCAAAAAAGTATGTTTTCTTGAACAAACCCTCAACTTTGGAAGATATGATTGAGAAGGCAAATGGGTATATCGATTTGGACAGGATGATGTCCGAGAGGTATAAATCAACTAAGAACGTCCTAATCACGAAGGGTTCACCCATAACTAGAGATAGTGAATACAACAACGATGACCAAGGTGATAAGAAGCGAGCTAAAATAGATACAGGAAAATCATGAAAAAGAAACTTGTTAACAAAACCTGTCATTCCAAAGCTGAATGTCAAGATCTTAGTAATCTATCATATACTGGTGAAAGATAAATTCTTCCGTATGGCTCAAACTTTAGAGCCAATCGAAGGCAAACCATATGTATGCACCATAAGGTAATGCATCACAAAACCGGCCGGTGCTACGCTGTACAGAGATTACTGGAGTACATTTTTAAAGATGGAAGAATGCACGAATATATTATCGATCTGGATGGATATAAAAATGGAAGCTACAAGAAGCAGGTCGAAGTCATACAGGCCGAAGTGTAATGAGAGGAAAATCACTTGTACCACCTCTACCTTAACCACATGATTGAGATTCATCAGATTAACAATTCGACCAGATTTAAAAGAAGGAGGTTAACGGAGTGCTGCGACCTCACAGTTCATGAGAAATAAGCTAAACTCCTTCCTGAATCAAGCCTTCGGCGAACTGGAATTTCATTCATAGATTGTGACATAGGTCATGTCAAGTTCCCACATCATGACGCATTGGTCGTCATGCTTAAAATGATGAACTTCGTCATGCATACCATGATGATAGATACGGGCAGCGGCATCGAAATCCCTTTTTCAGAGTACAATCGAGCAAATGGGGCTAGCGGACAAAGTTATACCAAGAGACATAGATATCAATGGCTTTAATGGATCTTAAGAAGAACGAGTACACAAAATCATCCTACCAATCACAGTTGGACCCACAACGCTCGACGTCACATTCTATGTTATCAATACAAAATTCTGATTCTTAGGAATAATAGGGAGTTGTTGGTTACACAACATGCATGCAATCCCTTCCACATGCCATCATACACTTCATTTTCAATATAATGAGGGCATCTATGAGATAAAAAGAAGTTAAAAACTCGCTCGAGCTTGCAAAAATGCAGTATTTACCATTCTCGATATTTTCGAGAGATTTGCTTCATAGCAATTACAGAAAGCTGGCCACGTCAAGGATCAACCTTCAACAGTTGAGCCTATAAAGTATATTGAGATTGATGGGAATAATAGGGGAACATACATTGGTACCAGGCTTGTCCAATAGGAAAAAGAAGCTCTAATAAATTTCTTTCAATCCCACAAAGATGTATTCGCTTGGACTTTCCAAGAAATGCTAGGAGTTGACCCAAGAAAGGCCTGTCGCAAATTGAGTATCAGAGATAAAGTTATAACAGTGAAGCAAAAGCAAAGGAGACTCTCACCTCATCTCAGAGATGAAGCAACAAAGCAATTGATAAATTAATCAAAGTCGGTTTCATTCGAGAGGCGAAATACCCAGATTGAATTTTGAACATAGTAGTAGTTCTAAAGAAGAATGGGAAAATCAGAGTTTGCGTAGATTTTAAGGATCTAAACAAACATACACCAAAGGATAGTTTCCCTCTTCCCATAATCCACCAAATTTTAGATTCTATAGCAGGACATGAATTGCTATCTATGATGGATCTTGCTTCAGGATACAACCAGATACCTCTCTTAGACAAAGATCAAGAAAAGACCACCTTCATCACTGAGAGGGGCTTTACTGCTACAAAGTCATGCCATTCGGCCTCAAAAATGTTGGATTGACCTATCAAAGGCTAGTAACAAGCATGTTCAAGGAACATTTGGGAAAAACCGTCGAAGTATACATTGATGATCTCTGCAAAAGCCTAAAGAAGCAATATCATATTGTACATCTCGATATAATTTTTTTAACATATTACGATCATACAAAATGAAACTCAATCCAAATAAATGTCAATTTGGGGTACACTCTGGTAGATTTTTGGGATACCTAATCAATAAGAAAGTAATTGAAGCTGACCCAGATCAGATTTGAACTCTAATCTCCATGATGTCTCCAAATACAAAGAAGGATGTACAGAAGCTCGCTGGCAAGATTACAGCTATCAACAGATTCATCTCCAAGTTATCAGATCGATGTCGATGGTTGTTCATGCTACTTTGTGGATCTACCAGAAGAGGCAAAGGATGACAAAATGAGGAGATTGATTAGACGAAAAAGTGTGAAGTGCTTTTCAAGAACTTAAACGGTATTTTGAAAAATCTCCAATAATGAGCACTCCGATTGACAATAAGGAATTGATCATCTACCTCACAGTTACAGAAAACTCTCTAAACTCAGTCCTCATACGGCTTGAAGGAAAAATTGAGAAGCCAGAATATTTTATAAGCAAGACTCTTACGCTGGTATAAACAAAATATTCTAAAATAGAGCGATTTCTCATAACACTCGTTTACACTTCCCTGGAACTCAAGCACTATTTTTAGGCTCATTCAGTCAAAATCATAACTAACTATATATCCCCTTCGGGAAGTGCTATCTAAAAAAGAGAAATCACAAAGAGTGCAACAATGGTCAGTCAGTTTGGGGGAGCACGAGATCAAATTCGAACAAAGAACCTCAAAAAAGGGAAAATAATTGTTGACTTTTTAGCGGACTTCCCAGTAGAAGATCCAGATTGGGAAGAAGATGACCTTGATCAAACAGAAGAGGTGGACATCAATCAACCTTCTAAACCTTTCGAAGAATGAGCTGAATGGATCACACAAAGAGGGTGAAGGCTTCTTACATATGGATCAACAGAACCCACTGGGTCACGAATAAGAATCGTGTTGATAACATCCTCCAATGACAGAATCGAAAAGTCAATACAATTAAATTTTGAAGCCTCGAAGAATGTCACAGAGTACGAAGCTTTAATTCATCGCCTAGATATGGCATTAGAAATCAGAGTTTCTAAACTATCAGTATATACTGACTCATTGCTGATAGTACATCATTACTCTGAACAATACAAAAAGAATGGCAAGATGGTCAACTATGCATCCCTCGTTGTTGATAGAATGAGAAGATTCGATAAAGTTACGTTTGATTATTTACCTTAAGGGGAGAATTGCTACGTTGATTTCTTAGCTTACTTAGTTGTGGGGTATTATGTACAGAGGCAAGATACTTGCAAATCAAAGTAATATCAACCCCAAACACCAATCGTACTTCGATATGCGCAATCAATACTGGGGGCGATAAAGAGGAGGACGACGATTGAAGGAGACATTTTCTCACATATATCGGCCCGAAGAATAAATATAATGGGCCACTTCCAGAGGATCCAAAAAGTGCAGACAGTTAATTGAAAACTCTAAGCGGTACACAATGCAGAAATGTAATTTATATTAAAGATCGGTGACCAAACCATATCTCAAGTGCCTCTCCCAACAAGAAGTCGAAGGAATGCTAAAAGATTTACATGAAGGGACTTATGGATCCCATATCGCAGGATGATCCATCGCAAACAAATCAATTACTCAAGGAGTTTTCTGGTCAGGAATGAGAAAATAGGTAGAAGAATACTTAAGCAATACGACGCATGTCTGTGACATGGTAACAAAATGCGAGCTCCTGCACTCGAACTTCACGCTAGTAAAATATTTTGGCCCTTCAAGCGGTGGGCTCTTAATCTTGTGGGAGAATTCTTAAACACACCGGGTAACCAAAATTATTAACTCGTCGTGAATGATTATTTTACAAAGTGGGTGGAGGTAGTACCCTTTTGCTGAACTCGAGAAGAAGAAGTCATCTCATTTATCTGAGAACATATTATCACAAGATTTGGCTGCCATCACCTTATTCAGATCGATAATAGACCGCAGTTCATTGGAGAAATGTTGTGGCATTCTTAAACAAATACAACATCATTTATTCACCCTCAAATCCATACTACCCCCAAGGCAATGGGCAGGCCGAGATTACAAACAAAACCATAGTGGATGAACTCAAAAAGATACTCAAATCTAAAAAGAAGGGAAATTGGATAAGCGAACTACCACATGTTTTATGGGAGTACCGCACTACACCAAGACAGTCAACGGGATGTTCCCCTTTTTTACTTGCTTATGGAACCAAGACCGTAATCCCAACATAATATCTCCATCCCATCAAAGATCACGCGCTCACTGATGAAAAAAATGAATTCGAGTTAGCATGCAATATGAACTGGATTTATGAAACCTGAGCTTAAGCTGTTGTAACTTTGGGTCGATATTATCATATGCTAGCTAATTCATATAACAGAAGAGTTCGGAATCGAAAGTTCAAAATAAACGACTTAGACCTCTAAAAAATACTCAAAATATAAAAGGGCAACATGCTGGGAAACTCGCAGAGAACTGGGAAGGTCCATTCCTAGTAGTGGGACGCACAGGCCTCGAATCCTACTACCTTATGGCAGAAGAAGGCATCAAGATACCGAGTCCTTGGAATACTAGGAGATTGAAGAAATATTATCGCTAACTCCCTATTTTTTTGAGTACAAGTTACGTTTGCTAGCGTGATTTACATTCAAAAAGTGAGATTCAAATCTCTAATAATATGTACATTATTTTCTCATCAATGAAATTTTTGAAGTTTTTTCCTACATCATTGTCTACTATTATCTACTTACATATATACATATACATGTCTAATCAATTTCCAATGGTTAAAACAAAAGATCAAACTAGCTTTAACATATTCGAACTCTACATTTATAGAAATACAATCAAATTCAAACATTGGGTTTTCTGGGGTTTACACCAGACGAACTCCCCCCAACTTTCAGAGCTCGAGATGATAAATATTCTTCTACTCTCGCAACATCTATCTCTCTACCTAGTTCTACTCGCTCCCTCGTATGGGACCAATGTCAGTTTCCATACGATTCAAACAGTTACAACGATCTATATCAGCCTTATAGATACAACCCTTCAAAATCAAACAATCGTGCAATACATTCATTTTCTCTTCAACCCTCTTAACTTTCCCCATAAAATATGCCCTAATTGCTGTTATCTCCCTCGTATGCACCTTACCTACAGCGAGTCTGTCTCTATTCGGTACAATAAGCTCTATAAATTTACTACACGTATAACCTGTAAATGTTTATCCAGCTTCGCGTAACTAACTTTTTCTTCCTCCAAACGGCCCTCCAACTTTTCTATAAGGCCATCCAATTCCTTTAAAGAATCCAGAGATTTACCTCTTTCGACCTAGATTTTTTACTTTATATTCGGTCAACTCCTATACTTCACTTTGTGACAATAGCAACTCCGCCTCATTTTTCTTTATATCTTCGTTCAAATTCCTTTCACTAATTCGAGTGTTCTTCAAAACTTCATCATTGTCTCTGAATCGCTCATTCGACTTCCTTACGGCAGCTTGAACATATACCAAATCTGCCTCCAAACTTTTTATGTGATCTTGTCCTATTCAATCTCTTTACCAACTCCGTCCAACTACTCCGAGCAGTTAATAATCATGTCTCCAATTTCTTTACTCGTTCAACAAGCTTATTTATATGACTCTAAGCACTCACAATATCACCCTCCATTTTCTTTATAAGGTTGTTCAACTTCTCCACATCACCTTGACCACTCACCAATTCAGTTTCCTTATTTTTCACTCGCTCGGTAAGATGATTCACCGTACCTTGTAACTCGACTATTTTTACCTCCATTTTCATATTTAGTTCAGCAGTATTTTCCAATACCTCACGAGTCTGATTTAGATCAAAGTTCAACTTTTCATTCAATTCGGACAGATTTTTTTGACGACCTCGCACAGTTTCTAGCTTAACCTGTACAACAAATCAGGATCTCAAAATATTCTTTCCATAATTATAAAGAAAAATATAATATTCCTTATACAAACAAACAGTTCGTCCATCGCAATAGTTACTATCTATCGACTACAAATCTCACGTTCTTAAGTCATACATATATCATTGACACACCAACACGAGCTAATACTTCTTTAACTTTTAAGCTATGTAGGATCCTTGCTCTGGTGGCCATACGACCTATGATATTAGGATCTGAACAAATACCTCAACCTTCTAATACTTTAAGGTACGCTTCTTTTAACCCTCTTTCACTTTCTATCTCAGCTTCTAAAAAGAATGTTAACTTTATAAGGTCTTTGGTTAATTGTGGGGTATTTTTTCTAATACCACCAGGAAGAAGAGGTTAAATTTTTGAATTCCAACTCCTATCTTTCCTAACTACCTCGTCCTTCTCAATTTTATCTTTGGCCCATCCTAAATAAGTTGCACATAAATCTCTCTAGTGATCTTCACTAAATTCTTTATATTTTCTAACCTGAGCCTCAGTGCGTCCAGTCATGAGAGCTACTGCAAATGAAGCATTTTTATCCCTAGCAAGCTCTTTTTTTAAATCCTCAATTGTGAGGGGCAGTTCGTTAAGTTCCTACACATAATAATTTTTATATCAAAATAAATTTTAACAAGTTCCAAAATTCACTACTCAAGAGCATTCACAATACAAATATTTGCCTTCCACAATGACATAGTAAGGTTCAACAAACTTTACACCCAATATCATAAACTGCCTGCTCCTGTTCATCCACTTCATGGTTTTAAGTGTGAGTAGTATTAGTGACAGTTTCTAGCCCTGGCACAACCTCTTGAGGTATAGATTCCTCCCTGCTTCGGTCTCCTCATCTCCGTATATCCCTGGGACATCTAGAGATTGTCCTTCCATAATAGTTATCACCTCGGTCTCAGTGTAGCCATCATCTAGAAGTCATTGGGAAAGATTGCCCTGAGTAGAGGTCAATTGCTTAATGGTTTGAGTGGACTCTCTCCCGAGCTTGTCCACTATTTCCTTAAAGGAGTCCCTTAGAACCGTAACCTCCGCAATCGAGCAGGTCTTCTCCTCTCCCAGCTTGGCTCTTTCCCTGGCCAAATCCTTCTCCAGCTTCGTAGACCCATCTCCAAAACCAAGGCAGAGGCCTTTCAAGGCATGGGAAACCTGTAAACAAAAGATTAACGTCAAGGTCGAGGACTACTGAAGGAACAAAAACCTTAAAGATAGTTTAACTTACTCTCAAAATCTCAAGCTCTACTGTAGATTACACTTCTACAGGGTCCGCCAATGCAACAACCCTAAATCTTCCTTCCAGCGCGAGCAGCTCATCACCTATGCTCATTTCCACAGTAGCCTTTTTTGGTTCGTTCACAATAGGAGGTGGGGAGCTATCCATCAATCTTTTCCTATTGGAGCCAGTCGCCAACTTCACACCTTCAGCAGCTCCGGAGGAAGAAACGACAGTTTTCACGTTTCTTCTCTTAGACATCCTACAGTTTCTTTCAACCGAACCACTCACTGCGGACTTTGGCTTAAAAGCCATTAGTTCAACTCCAGGGAGCTCGGGCACTGCAATCCCAGTGTCCCCTGATGTAGTCACCCTAGTGGGAAGAACCCCCAATAACGAGCTTGTACCAACCATATTTTCCTATTTGCTTGAGCTTTCTAAACTTTGCGAGACTTGTTATTGGCTCTCTTATTCCTACTTATCTCGAGCTCGTCCAAAATAGCTTTGAGCTCAACCCCTCTCAAGCTACTATATCAATCAAGGATTCTTCTTTCCTCATAGTACACCGAGGATCTACACACAAAATAGTATATTATTAAACACATGACACTAATTATAAATCTAGTTCAAATTTAGCAGATCTACTTGAATTCCATTAATGAGTCATACGAGAGAGCCATGACATCCTCATCAACTCGTTGCAAGCACTTGCTTCTCACTCACAATAAAGTATCAATCTATACCTACCCCGCAGAGTCTAGGTCGAAGAAAAGAGGTCGAGGATAGATAAAATAAAAGTAAGTACTCCCAGTGGCGCAGAAAAACTTCACATTATAATACTTCAACACATCTAATGCAGTTAGTCTTCTCTCTTTCCTCTCACTAGACCACTTCTTATTCAATACTTCACACACACAAATCACCTCATATATATTACCATTCAACTGAGTAGCACACGCCTTAACCCCATTCATAATGCCCTTCACAACGTTGCTCAAAGGAACGGTTAACCCGTATTTGAACTGGGAGAGATAACACAGAAAACCATCCTCTAGGTCCTCTGAACCATCCCCATTGAAATACTCAAGGGAAACAAACTCAAGAATACCCTTACGAGTTTTCTCTAACTCTAAATTAGGTAACAAGAAATAAAAGCTATTTTCATTCTCATCAAAATACTCCCTAAACGACCTGCCCCTATGCTCCATCACACCTCCCTATACATCCTTATCACAACTCTTCCATTTACAGAACTCCCTCCAGGTATCTGAATCTTCAGGATACCTATGCAGTATACCATGGAAATCATAAAACTTGACCTGCTCGCCCCCTTCACTCCTCTCCGAATTAATTTCCTCCTCCTTGACAGACAAAACTACAATATCATTCAATCTAGTATTTCTAAGTTCGCCCTCAATATTGGTTGTACCCTCGAACCCTACATTCTCTTTAGCCATAAAATGACCTGAGGTGGAAGGATCCATCTCGAACGAAGAGCTTGAAACAGAAGGATGTCTACCTAGTAGTTCTTTCGCACGCATCTACTCCTACATAGAGGGCCATGTATTTCGATTAATTTATATATTTTATCTTATTCTTTTTCTTCAAATAATTATTTTTTTGATATATTTCTACAGTGTTTATTTTTATAACAGATAAAAAAATAACACATTTTTCCTTTAATACAATACATGACAAACAATTTCCCAATATAGTTAACATTCAAAATTCAAATGAAAAATGAGGGAAATTATCAAAAACTCATAGCAATCAATTTCCAAATAGAAGTAAGAAATCAAATAAACATTACTAACCTTCAACAACATAAGTTGAATCTGGCACGGCAAACGTTTCCTACTCAACAAAAAAAGATTGTTCTCCTCTTCAACGATAACAACTTCATATTCCCTCTGAACACATTGACTAGTCTCTGGGTTTTTAACAGATAAAACTTTGTAATTAAGTTTTTTTCTCTCTCTAGATTTTTGTCTCTCTGGTTTTTGTAAAAGTTTGGAAGAAGAAAGGGAGGGGGTATTTACATAATTTTTCTCAAACCGCTGGCAGATATGGGAACTCGTGTAAGTCACCCTCGGTTTTTTAACTGAGGCATCTTTTCCACTGCTCCTGTCAGTCCACTTATGCCTTTAGGAAAAAGCATTCTTTCATCATTATAACCACACCTATCATTATATGCATATATTTCTCTCTTACTCATCCCCCTATCAGACTCCATGCCAACAATGATCACTACACAACCAACTCAACCTCACACCTTCAAACTTTTATCTCGTACTCCTGGTTTTAGACTTATGATATATCGATCCAAAATATTTATAATCACGCCGACGACACTACCAATGTTCGTAAACATTCAAAATTCGAAATTTCAAACAAAATTCGTACAAACAAAGGAGATAAATACGTAAAGTCAAACAACATATATTATTTCCTAATAATCCATTTACATTCATTCGACCTGACAGACCAACGAACTCTAAAAAATATTTGTACCTAAAACATCCCAAATGACCTGCAGCACTACATCTGATCACCTCACCACCAACAATTATCTCATCTTCATCTGCTATCCCATCCAAAGAAATCTCTCTTGCAACAATCTTTCGAGCTTTAGGGTTGACAATCATGTCATGAAATACATCATACTAGAAGTGTCGATCCACCTCGATATCTCTCGCCCTTATAGTCAATCCTTCGAGCTGCAACACAGATACATGCAGCTCGGCAACATAATCGAGCCGCCCGAACAATCATTCACAAACTTTTGCTACCTTTATCGCCAAACTCCCCTCACTTGCGTGAAGAGACCTCTGAGCACAAGTCCTCACCATGACCCCTAATTCAATACTTTAGACTAAATTCCTTTTATTTTTTATTTTTTTTATAGAAACAGAGTAAGATAAAACCAAATCCCATCTTTTATGCCATGCAGATAATAAATCATAACCATAAGCAACTATCACACTTATCCACACTCACAACACAAATCATTGCCCATAGATAAATTTTAGATAAAAAAATTCATACTTGTTTCTTACCACGTCCCAAGCTTGTTGTTTCCCACAGTTCGATACGACATGTTTTCACACATCATACAAACACATAATATAGTTTGAAGAGTTTCACACGTGCAGTTCGAGAAAATTCTTTTTATTATCTCAAAAAAAGAAAAAAGAAAAAAAGAATACATAATACAAATAAAAAAATTTCTTCTATACAAAATTACAAATATGACAGTCGCGAGACCTCTTGGGATGAACGCCAGCAGCCTCATCCTCCTTCAAGACAACCTGCTATGCCAGAAGATGTAGACCATCCCTCCGTTGCTGCCCCGTAGTCACCATCTAATAGAAGCAGATCATCTGGTAGTAGTCGTCAGCAATCTCCTATACCTCTTCATACGTTATACCTTGGTAAGTAGGATACACAAGAATGGGAGTAGGAATATCAAGGGATTGGGTCCCAAAATAGTGAAACTGGAGTTCTTGTACTTTGGCAGGAACTCTGGCTTCATGAGATTGACACCTAGTAGTCACCATTTTCAGTTACAGAAAAGTTATGAAAAAGAAAAGACTTGCAAATTTTTTTAACAAAAGGTGAGTGCTTACAGAAGAATATAGCAGGAATTACATTAATGTTGAGGATGAATTCTAATGCAGTCATCATTAAATGAAACATTTTTTGGGAACTGCAACAGCCAAATACAATAGTCACACTCATTACATCAATTCACTCTCCAATAGTGCATTCCCATCCCAACACCCAAGAAATCCACATCAGCAATCCGTCATTTCACTTGTCATAAAAACATTTTAATTTCTAAGACACAAGCTCGATTGAAACTTCTCAACTCAAGATACCAGTGCCTTCAGTTGAGAGGGGGCGATTGTAGGGACCTATCCCTCGAGCTGGGGTAGCAATGAACTAGCATAATGCCAGACTCACACAAAATATATACCCTATTAACATTGACACCTAGACCATGAGCTGAAAAGGAACATGGATCGACTACTCTAAATAAAACAAAATGAGTCAAGGACACCTGTCTTCCACAAACTAGCAGTTACAGAAATAACCTCCACTCTACCCCCATTTTAGGAGGACGTGCTTACACACGAAAATAAACTGAGAATGAGGTCTATAAAAATGATAAGATACAGAGGATGAATGACCAAGTTTTTTTTTGGCTCAAGAGATCACAAATTGAAATCAAGATACATTAATTTCAAGCAATAAAGTTATTTCTACTAAATCCTTGAGTCGGGGTCGTGGTTTTTACCAATTCAGAGGTTTCCATGCTAAACACCTGTGTCAATTTATGTTATTTATTACTATAATTGTATCACATGTACATTTGGTGTAAGAGGTCGTTCGAGCTACAAAATTAGTCCCTTACAGTCGTGTAGTTACCCGCAAACCACAAATCTGGGGACATTGGCACAATGCCAGCATGACATAATACCAACCTCGAAACCTCATTATCTTGTGAATATATATTTTCAAATTAATTAGATTTAGACTAGCTTTTCCTTCTTTATTATGTAAATAATCTAAAGCAACAATGATATTTTTAGACTATTGTCCAGATGAACAATTTGTGCATTCCCCTACCAAAATTATACTCTACTGTGTATTGGTACTTGGGTTCCAAATTATTATTTCACTATCAACACATAATTGTCCAAAACTCGAAGGAGGTCGATAGGTGTGGGCCTCAATAATTGCACCATGAATCTTCCCCTTTTTTGTGTTTCGCACGATTTCCTTCCCTCACTCTCATTCATTTGCGCATTCTATTTTTGTTTCTTAGAGTGAGAGATAGTGAGAAGTTTTAGATCCGATTAGCACACCGCAGAAACCAAACACCGATTCGATCTGATTAGCGAAGAACAAACTATAGTAATAAACACAATCAAACGAGAACATACTTTTACAGTGGTTTGGCAAATTGTCTACGTACACACACAATAGAGAGAGAGAGTTTTATTCAATGATTCAATGTTGCAATCACTCACAAACCAATTTGAGGTCTTTTTAAAGGTTTTTCTCTCAAAAGATTCTTCACCAAAAGATCTAACCACAAGGGTGGCTACCAAATACCCTAAGTCTCCCTTATATACCTGGGAGACTTATTACATTAATACGGATCACGAAGCAAAACCAACGTCTTCAATTCAACACTCTAAAATTGAGTTTACGATGTCTGAATAAAACTGACATACACTCCGTATTTGCAAGACTGCAATCGTAAAGGTCAATGTAGGTCAGTTTTGCTCGTTATTATATATATTTCATTCCGTGCAATTGGAAGAAAGCAAATGATACACGTAGTAATAATAATATTGAATATTTATGCTCCAAATCTTATTAGAGAAAAATATCAAAAACAAGGTATTGTCGAAAATGATATTAGGATAACTCCATATCGATATAACCCCATAAAAATGCTTAATCAAATGACAGACGCGAGTTTTTTTCCATAGTAAAGAGAAAATGAAGGCTGTCACGAAATAAGATGTATATCCATCTATTATCAAAATTGTCCCATTTTCGTTTTCACCTCTTTGTGATGGATGGTATGTGGTATTCCCGCAATGTCTACACTACTAATACTGGCTCTGGATACACTGGGAAAGTTTATCATTGAAAAGATTATCGTTGATTCAGACAATTACTAACCATTAAAAATTATGTACGAGAAGATAGCTTATCTAATTCAAGGGTCAACAATTATCTAGTTCACTAGAAATCTTTCCTATCACAAACATTTCCCTTAAACCCAAGGGAACCATAGTTTTAATGATCCACGATTCCACATGAGAAGAGGGCCATCATGTTCGACATTAAGAACGCAGCGGTATTCTATTTTATTCGAATTTGGATGACCAAATATACAATCCCTCTTAACTGTATTTCTTTTTGAAACAAATGAACTATAAATATATAATAAGCCTCATAGGTAAATAAAAAATTATTAGGTTCTTTATTTTTTTGTCTTTTTCACTAGAGGTATCCAGCATGACCCTGCCAGACTAGACTCTCAATTCCCGATTAGATCCTCTAAGATCGTATATTTGCCTGCAAAAACAATGCCAACAGGATATATTACCAACCTTGAAACCCACCAGTGGTGAGAATCAAACCCTCTGGACCTTAAATAAAGTAAATAAAGCACGAGTGATATTTTTAGACTCTTGTCAATATGAACAATTGTGCCCCTACCAAAATTGTACCCTACTATGTGTCGGGACTTGGGTTCCAAATTATTATTTCACTATCAACACACAATTGCCCAAAACTCGTAGGAGGGAGATAGGTGTGGGCCCTAATAATTGCGCCATGACTCTTCCCCTTTTTGTGTTTGGCACGATTTCCTTCCCTCACTCTCACTCATTTGCGCATTCTGTTTTTGTTTCTCATAGTGAGAGATAGTGAAAAGTTTTAGATTTGAGAGAGAGAGAAACTGTTATTGAAGAACTCAAGAGTGAGCTTTTGAGTCCAACTACAAGAGATTTCTAGACTTCTAAGGTAAGAAATCTTCTTCCAACTTTGTACTTTGTATGATTTTGCATGATTATGTACTAAACAAAATGGGGTTTTTGATTTGAATCCAAATATTTGTTCTTTTAATTAGAACAAGAGAAAGGGTATGTTTTAAATTTAGAGATTCTTAAGAGAAACTCACATTGGTTGGGCAAAATTCTATCTTTTTTATTTATTTTTAATTTGTGTTATTGGAAATTAATTATTTAATTAAAGATAAATTAGAGAAAGATTCAAAGAGATTTATTTTAGATCCTTGGAAGCTTTTTAATATTCATTTTGTACTTCAATAAAAAATAATGACTGTAATCAGACATTCACATTCTATCATCAATAAATAGATGATAATTGCATTACTTAACTTTTTAAAAATAATAATAATAAAATAATGAAATAATGGGGTTTGGATGTTCACACTTAATTTATGACACACCAAACGACACCATTCACAAAGTTTCAACCTTATCTAACCACAAAACAAACATCCCCTTACACATTTTGTTTGATACATGATTATCTTCCCACAAAATTTAGGTAACGTGGAACATGTTTCACCAGATACCCGTGTATAGGATAGATGAACGTAGGGTCGAACATGTAGGTGTACGTATAGGTTTTAATGACAGGTCCAGTAGACGTATAAATATAGATATATTCGTCAAATATTGCAAAAATGGAACTAGATGTTTTTTTCGCTGGTTTAGACAGGCCCAGGGGCTCTTAACGTTTTGGCATAATGAGGCACATGTAATATAGGATGAGTAGGTGAGGGCACTTAGGGGGTGGGGGCTCAATGTGTTGTGGAAATGCTGGCGTAGACTGGCTGGTTGAGGAGTGATACCTGATGGGATGCTAAGAACTTACTGTGCGAGTTTACTAACCATATTTTAGGGAGATCAAGTATCTTTGTTAAAATATCATAATACAGCTTGTGTGGTACCAATAGTTGTATTATAAATTAATGAGTGAGTACAAACATGTAGAGCCCTCGAATACAGAGAGGTGTGGACCCTGAGGGTCTTATTTTGCCCTCGAATAGGTAGATGTCAATTTGTCATCACTCCTCTTATCTGTAACTTGAAGTGAAGAATCTGATGAGGCTTATTTATAAGAGGTAGTGATGAATGATTAGTTCAGCCTAACATTAGACTGCCATACTAGGCACTGTGGGAATAAATTACTTGAAATTTCTTCATTATATTACTTATACTTAGTATTCTCATAACAAAATTTATACTATGCTACATATACAGTAAGGGGGTAGATAGCAGAATTACTAGTACACTGGTTGGTAATTGCTAATTACATAAGAATATAAGATCAAAAGATCCTCTTATGAAGTATTTGTCGTAATCACTATTGCTTTATAAGTTGGTTTGCAATTAGAATTGATTCGTTTAAATCGGTATTCAGATCCATGGTTTGATGTATAAGTTAACCACAACACACACTGGCTGCGTCATATGGCAGGTAAATGCTACCTTGAGATGATTTGGTATTGTAGTCTTTGAAGCATGAAGAAGAAGTGAAGTACATCTTCGAATTCACCATGTTAGCCTCATTGTCTTTCAATTTATCAAAACACTCTCTTCTGTCCCTTTATTTAGTATTAACTACTATCATACTTCTTTTCCCGCTCTCAATGGCCTTAATGGCCGAAACTGAAGCCCTACTCCAATTCAAAAAACAGTTGAATGACCCTTTAAACTCTCTTGAAAGCTGGAAAGAAACCTCTGAAAATTCTCCCTGTGACTTTGTTGGAATATCTTGTGATATGGTTACTCGCAAAGTCACCTCTGTCAACCTTGAAAACAAATCGCTTTCTGGCGAGATATTGCCTTCAATCTCCATCCTCCAGAGCTTAACTTCGCTTCTGCTTGCATTTAATTCGTTCTCCGGTTATCTGCCATATCAGTTGGTTAATTGCACCAAGCTTCAAGTGCTCAATGTGACAGAGAACAATTTTAATGAAACACTGCCCAATATTTCATCTTTGACAGAGTTACAGGTTCTGGACTTATCGGCCAACCATTTTTCAGGTCCATTTCCTGATTGGGTTGGAAAATTAACAAGATTGACTTCACTGGACCTTGGAGAAAATGACTTTGACGAGAGCGAGATTCCAAAAGATCTTGGAAAGTTGAAGAAATTGACATGGTTAGGCTTAGCTGATTGTAATATTGTAGGAGAGATCCCCAAATCCATTTTTGAGCTGAAATCTTTGCAAACGTTGGATTTATGTAAGAACAAGATCTCAGGGAAGTTTCCAAAAGCCATTTCGTATCTGCGTGATCTGAACAAGATTGAGCTCTATGCAAACAACCTTACTGGGGAAATTCCTCCAGAGTTTGTGAATCTTACACTTCTGCGTGAATTTGACATTTCTAAGAACCAAATGTCGGGGAAATTGCCAGATCAAATTGGTAGTTTAAAAAAGTTGGTGGTTTTTCAATTGTATGATAACTACTTCACGGGAGAAATCCCGAAAGGGTTTGAAGATATGAAATACTTGGAGGCTTTTTCAGTTTATAGGAACAACTTTTCAGGAGAATTTCCAGGAAATCTAGGACGATTCTCGCCGCTGAAGAGTATCGACATATCTGAAAACCAGTTTTCAGGTGAGTTTCCCAGGTTCTTATGTGAAAACAAAAACTTACAGTTCTTACTTGCATTGAATAACAAATTCTCTGGGGAACTTCCGGCTTCTTACGCTGAGTGTAAATCCTTGGAGAGGTTTAGAATCAGTAAGAACCAATTCTTTGGGAAGATTTCAGATGGGATTTGGGGAATGCCCAATGCAAAGATCATTGATTTTGGGGATAATGGCTTTACTGGTGGCGTTTCTTCGGAGATAAGGATGTCTACTAGCTTGAACCAGTTGATTTTAGAGAACAATATGTTTTCAGGTGAGCTGCCATCAGAACTTGGCAAGCTTACTCAGTTAGAGAGACTTTCTGCAAACAACAACACCTTTGCTGGTAAGTTACCTCCTCATCTTCAAAATCTGAAGCAGTTGTCATCTTTGCATTTGGGGCAAAACCGGCTAACAGGACCAATACTGTCAGAACTTGGCGAATGTACTAGATTGGTAGACCTGAATCTTGCAGAGAATTCTCTTAGTGGTGATATCCCCAAAACTCTTTCACAGTTGAGCTCGTTGAACTCTTTGAATCTATCACATAACCATCTTTCTGGTTCGATTCCAGAGAATTTACAGAAATTGAAGCTAAGTTCCATTGATTTTTCAGACAACCAGTTAACGGGGAGGATTCCCTCTGCACTTGCAACAATGGGTGTAGACCGTGCATTTTTGGGGAATACGGGACTTTGTATCGATCTGAGACTGAAGAACCAGATCAATTCTGTTTTGGATGTCTGTACTGGAAATCATAGCCACAAAAAGGGTCTTGAAAATAGACTGGTGTTGATCTGTATAATATCATTGGCCGTTGTTATCATTTTCTCTGGATTATTGCTAGTGAGTTATAGGAATTTCAAGCTTGAACAATCTACAATGAAAGAGGACCTTGAAGGGAGTCAAGTTAAAGATTCATGTTGGAAGCTCGAATCGTTTCACCAAGCAGAATTTGATACTGACGAAATATCAAATTTGGACGAAGAGAATTTAATTGGAATCGGGAGCACTGGTAAAGTTTATCGATTGGATTTGAAGAAGAAAATTGGGGAAACAGTTGCAATAAAGCAATTATGGAAGGGAAATGAAGTGAAGGTCTTGACAGCTGAAATGGAAATTCTTGGGAAAATTAGGCATAAAAATATAGTGAAGCTTTATGCATGTCTGATTAGAGGGGATTCAAATATCTTGGTTCTTGAGTATATGGTTAACGGAAATTTGTATCAAGCCCTACGCCGCCAAATAAAGGGTGGGAGACCTGAGCTGGATTGGATTCTTAGGTATAAAATTGCTGTTGGAGCTGCAAAGGGGATTGCCTATCTCCACCATGATTGTTCACCATCCGTTATACACAGAGATATAAAATCATCGAATATTTTACTGAATGAGAATTACGAACCAAAGATTGCTGATTTTGGAATTGCGAGAGTCATTGACGAGTCTTCGAAGGGGTCAGACTTAAGCTGCTTTGCTGGAACTCTTGGTTACATTGCTCCTGGTGAGTGTTAAATTTGCACTTCTTTGTTGTTATCATGCAGTGAACTATTCCTAAAACACTAGATCTTCCATATATCAATAAACTCGATTTATCAACATAACTCAGATATTTTTATGGTTTATAATTCAAAAATATGACACACATTCTGAATTGTCTTTTTATCCTTTCAGAGCTTGCTTATTCTCTTAAACTGACAGAGAAGAGCGATGTTTATGGTTTTGGTGTGGTATTACTAGAGCTAATAACTGGTAGAAATCCAATAGAAGCTGAATATGGTGAAGGGAAAGATATTGTTTACTGGGTTTCGAGTCATCTCAATTGCCCGGAAGATATTCTTGAAGTTCTCGACAAAAAGGTGTCAGACTCTATTGAAGATGACATGATCAAGGTATTGAAGGTTGCTCTTCACTGTACTACTAAGCTCCCATCTCTACGTCCTAATATGAGAGACGTTGTAAAAATGCTTGTCGATGCAGATCCATCCACTGCCACCGTTTCAGACAAGACTTTAGACTAATAGTCTAATATTGATGTGATTTTGTGTATTTATCTCTGTCAGACTTTACTATGTTTGTTGTATCAGTTGTCAATCTGATAGAGTTGTCAGGGATCATGTGTATCCAAAACAATTCGATTTTCAAATCATGAATGTCATGTATATTACCTTTGAAAAGCCGGAGGTAAATGATGTTTATTTACAGGATAATAACCATTTTCAGTCACAAACTAAACTTTAGTTGTTTGCGTTGTTCCACTTTACTATTATTACTCTTTACAAAGTTGGGTCATATTATTCATCCTTCCAAGTCACGTAAATTTGTGAACTATTACCATTTGATAATTTGATCCAATGTGTATAAAAGTATATAACAAATTGGATGAATCTTTCTGAGCAAAAAGAAATGTGTTTGGTTCACTGCACCTGAGATGCAGATGCACGGGCTTGCCGTGATCTAAGGCTTCTATGCGATTGGTTCGAGTTGCCGGCACCACTGTACATGGCAGGTAAGATGTTGCAGCGAGATTTAATTTTTGAGCATCTCCTAAAGTGCCTCACTGACTTGGTTGAAAAAAGCCAAATCGCCTGTTTCATTTTTTTTGAATTTTTTTTTTCATCAGGTGCCTAATACTTGGGCACCCGATTTGAATTTTTTGTTAAAAAAAAAAACAAAAAAACAATTGGGCGTCCAATCGTGACATAAAAAAGCAAGATTGAGTCTTGGATTTTTGATTTGGAAATCCAAGTTAGTGAGGTGCTGTTGGAGCTCAAAAATCCTAGGTGGTACCTTGGAATTCAAGTTAGTGAGGCACTTTAGGACATGCTCTAAACAATCTTTTGTACTCCCCTGCAGTCCAAAACTGGCTGCACTAGCATGCATTGAGCCATTCGCTGACTCTCAAAAACCAAAGCTCCTCCTCAAATCTCTCATCTTTCTTTCACGATTTTCTCTCCATAAATCACACGGTGCAACTATTTAAAGAATTGCTTCTCCACATTCCCCTCTTTTTTTGAGCAAACCAAAGCAGATCTATCCCAATGAACTCCAACCAAGTCTTCACTTCAACTTGTAGAAGCAGTCTGTTTTCATTTCTAACATTGGATTTAAAATTACAGAATGTTGGGATATGATCAATCTAGAGCGGAATAATAGTAAAGCATGAACAAGATAGAAATAGAGAAAGAGATTTATTGATTATCATAACCGTATTCTTTGTACATAGTACAGTTCTATTTATAGACAACCCAGAAGGATTCCCTATTCTATTCTAACTCTCCCCATAACCCTAATGGGCCTATGGGTTTGCTAGGAGTCTGTATAGGACACCCCAACCCTGCTGGGTTCCTAGTTTGGGCTTGGACCCAACTCCTAATACTCCCTCTTGGGGTGTTCCATACTAGGACGACTTGCTCATTAAAACCTCTGCCTAGCAAAACCCCTTGGGTAAAAAGCTGTGCAGGGAAAGAGTACAATCATATACCCTGTATAGGTTGTGGACGCGTATACGTTGCCTCATCAAAACCTCTAGCTAGTAAAACCTCCGAGAATAAAAATTGCGCTATCAGGAAAAAGAGTACAACACGCATGTGTCCACGTCAGGCTAGGACTACTCCCCCTGACGTCGATATCCCTGAGATCTATCTCCCTGAGATCTATCTCCCGAGATTAGAAATCTTGTAAACTTCGCATGCCGATTTCATGAACTAATCTCTTGAGCGTAGGATATGCAAGAACCTTCGTGAATAGATCGGCCAGGTTGTCTTATGAATGGACTTGAGCAACGCCGATCTCATTCGTCTTCTGCAACTCGTGTATGTGGAAGAACTTTGGTGAAATATGCTTCGTTTTGTCACCTTTAATAAATCCGCCTTTGACTTGAACGATACAAGCTGCATTGTCTTCATAAAGTGTCGTCGGTTTATCTTGGATAGAATTCATACCGCAACTCCTGTTGATATGGTTGATCATAGAGCGCAACCAAAAACATTCTCTGTCGGCTTCATGTAATGCAAGAATCTCTGCGTGGTTTGAGGATGTAGTAACTATCGTTTGCTTCACTGATCTTCATGAAATTGCAATATCTCCATACAAGAATACATAACCCGATTGTGATCGGCCTTTATGTATATCTGACAAATATCCTGCATCGGCGTATCCTATAATTTTTGGTTTGCCAAGTTATGGATAGAGCAGACCCCAGTCTTTAGTGCCGATGAGATATCTCAGAATGTGCTTGATCCCAATCCAGTGCCTTTGGGTAGGAACAATACTATGGCAACACAAACAGTTCACTGTGAGTGAGTCATTGGGTCTAGTATACCCAACTAACTATAGCAAAACACCTCCTAGCTAGCATCATGGCCCTAAGAGTTTCTCCTCCCATTAAGATGGTGAAAGATGTCGTTGTCCACACCTAAGTGCTGGACGTGCAATAAACGACTTAGCACCGTGTGCTATATCCATACCGAAGTGTTAGATAATTCTGTCGATATATATTCCTTGGTGTACGGGTGCCACTATCAAGATGTTCGATCTACAAATCAAGACACTCTTGATTTCCCAATATCTTGTATTTCGAATTCCTTCCCAAGGTGTTTGGCGGCTCTCGTGATCTCCCCCGGAGGTCTACTGATATTCAAATCATTTAGTACACTGTTATGATGATACTGAAGCTAATTTATGTATAAGAATGCATGAACACATAAAGATATTTGCAAAGTCTTTGACCTTCAAATTCTCAGTCAACTATGTCACATGGGCCCATTGCTTCAAGTCAACAATAACTTTTCCAGTTTTATTACGTACACGCCTCGTGTGTCGGGCTTAGTTGCTTCCAGAAGCTTATATCTTCCTAGGTAGCTTCATATATATATATATATATATCTGTATCTAGTTTCCCATATAGATACGCGGTATTTACATCAGACGCATGTCTAGCTTGTCCTTGATAACTTGACAGACTGATAAGTACTGAAACGTTATAGCGTCTATAACCGGGTAATAGGTCGCACTGCGCTCGATGCCAGATCTCTTAAAGATTTCCTGGGCAACTAGTCTTGCCTTGGCCAAATTATATCTCCGAGTTAATCATGTTTCCGTACCATTCCCATTTATAATTGATAGGCTCAATTGTATCATTTCGCATTATGCTAGCAAACTGAGCTCCGCTTGGATTTCAGATGCCCACTTTGGCCAATGTATAACAGCACACAATTATTTACAATAAGTGGCTCTGAATCCTCATCCTTGATGGCGAGCACAACAGCGAATATGAATACCTTGTAAATGGGTGGTTCCATCCTTGATGAACCGATTACATCATTAGTCATATTTGTCCCATATTCTGCAGCTCCCCGGCTCATAATACTTTCTTCCAACGGTGCTTCGCACTAAGTGTGAGCCTTAAATTCGTTTGCGGTACTAATTCCCCTGGAACGTTCTGCTGCAGTACTAGTTCCCCTAGAACGTTATGTTGTGTAGGTGTATTACTTGTAGGTACATACACTTATGATACTTCAATAGTGCCTATGAATGTGTCTAGCAAATCATTTGCGATCTATTGGAGGTTTGAAATCCGTTGAACCTTATTGTCACTTAGTTAGGGGTGTAACTTTTGTCCGAATTTCCGATTTTTTTCGATTTTCGATATGATTTTTCCCGATTTTGGAACACTATTTTACAGCTCTGATTTCCGAAAATCCAATTTTTGAATTTTTTTCAAAAAATTTCGGATCGGAATCGGAACAGATTTTGCAGTTCCGAAATTCTAAATTTTCCGATCTGATAATTCTGAATATATTCTGATCCGATTTATTCCAAAAAATATTCCGAATATCCATCCGATCCGATTATTCAGAAAATTTATAAGTTAAACACTTAAACTTATGTCTGAACTAGGACTCCATTCTCCACTCCTTTGCCTTCATTCTCCACTCCTCTACCTCCAAAATCCACCACTGACTCTTCTCCATTGATCTCCGCCACCAACTCTTCTCCACTGCCTCCACCGACTCTTCTTCTCCAAAAATCAAAATTGATCTACTACCTCCATTTCACCATCGACTCTTCTCCACTGCCTCCACTCCACTGATCAGCAGTCCACTCCTCTGGAGATCAGTTCACTTTGATTTGAAGAAGAATCTTGGGCGTACATATCCAGTATCCATCTCCACTGCCTCCACTTTGATTCGAAGAAGAATCTTTGAATCTTTGATTTTAAATCTCCACTGCCTCTGTACAGTAGTTTCATAGGTGACTCTCTCTCTCTCTCTCTCTCTCTCTAGGTTGGCAACAATATATCACAAGTAAAACAGTATTTTGATTTGGGTTTGATTTCCGATTTTTTTCTGAATTATTCCAAAATTATTCCGAAAATACATTCTGAATTTTTTTTCGAATTATTCTGAATTCCGAAATTTTCGAATTCGGAAATATTTATACAGTTCCGAAAAAAATCAGAAAATTCCGACTAGGCTCATTTCCGATCCGAAAACAGGCCTACACCTAGCTAATGTATAGGGATCTAAATGAGACAACGATGGTGTTTTTCAAGACCTCTTGGAAATATCCTCAACATTGACTGTCATTTCTCCCCCACTGCTGGAAATATCGTCTCATCAAAGTTACAATTATCTGCCCTGCCGTATATACGTCGCCAGTGGGTCCAAATATCTAGTGATAAATGTGAATCATAACCCACATAATACCAGGCCGACGTTCAGAGTCTCATCTTCATACATTGTGATGCGATTGACACCTGTACGGAACATCCAAATGTTCGTCGATAGGCGACACCAGACTCCGACCCAGTTACTTGTCGCTTTTGGGAAAAAAATAATATGATGATTTTGCTAAGGGACGAACCTTAATCAGTGTTGTGGGAGCAAGAATGCATATCCCATACACTAGCTAGAAGCTGTGATCGTAATAACAGTGGCCTAGTAATTATCCAAAATCGCTGGATTAGGTTCTCCGCCAATCCCGAGATGGTATGGTATAAGGTACTCACGATGCTCAATCATCTATCCCATTTAGCGGTAAAATAATCATAAAAAACTTGTGAGTCCAACTCCCAAGCCCCCGTCAAGTCGCATCGATCGACTGTGATAGGTTAATCCAAGAACTGAGACTGCGATCGAGTAATCCAAATGAGAAGTCGTGCTAACGTTTCATTCTTAGAACCATCTCCTAGATGCGTCTGTAATGACCATAAATATTTAAGTGTGCCACTGTGGATGGAAAGGTCCATATGGGTCTCCATGGATGCAGTTGGAGCAAAGGCTTGAGGTCACACTCCACCTTGGTCATAATAGACTATCCTTGAAAGAAAGCGTACACGTACATTCTCTGGATCTTCTTTACTTTCAAGGAAAGGTGAGATGCAATCCCGATAATCCTTCTCGTTATCCCAGCCCTAAGGAGTGAATTAGAAACCTTTCTAATAGCGTATACTAACCTTTTGACATGGAGTGATGCACAGAACCCTGTCTGTCATTTTCCTCGATTGTAAGAAGGTGATATTTAGTAAAATCCGGCTGGATTGACTAGTTTATAAAATGGACTAGATACTTTGTATCGTACCATTAGAGAGTAATAGCGTGACGCACTCAGTGCGTTCTATCATGTTGGTCGTGCCAATGATATTCGTGTCATCCCCGATGCACAAGGTTAGACAAAAAATATATGCATAACTCAAAGGGATCGAGTGCGTGATACTAAATGTCTCTGAGATATATGTCGCCACTCATCCGATTATCGGTTATGCTCAATGAGCAGAGAGGGCCATAGGCAGGTTGTATGTAGTAGATGAACTATCATACATAGAATTTAACTACTTCCCAAGCAATAAATTCGAGTAATCATAATTTAGAATAAATGGAGAATCTCATGTATGTCACGAGCACTTTATTAAATTATAAATGATATGTTCCCAACAAAATCAAAAATACAGATAAAAAAGTAAATCAAGTCTGTCGAGACAAGAAACTACTGGTGCTCTCTCTAATGTGACATCACATGTTGACTGAGATATCATTACGGATTACTCTGTATGTTGATCCATGACGACATTAGTGTCGTCGGAGAAGTCTGGCGCTGCAACCTCCACAGGGGCGGAGTTAGTGTCAGCAACTGCCTGGTGGGCTAAGACTCTGTCATTGGTAGCCACCGCAGTTAAAGCAAGTAGATCCCTGATCTGGCTTCTTCTCCTTCTTCACATTGCCGAGTGTCTAGGATTGCTTAAATCCTATACCTCTCCTAGGGACAAATGGTTTCAGGTTCCCACCCCTGGTAGCCTTTCCTGCCCCTTCCATATCGTCATCCCTGACGTGCAGAGATGTTTCCCCGAAACTGAACATTGTTTGAGGCAGGCAACAACGTACTCCCAGAGGGACGCATAACATGATTCTTCATCAGAAGTACATCGTTCTGCTCAGAGAGGAGCAGTGCCTGAATCAAGACTGCATGAGTCTTCAAGTTCTCTCGCCGATATTACCTCTGAATTGCAATATTGCGAACATAGAAGGTCGATAAAGTCTTCTCTATCATTTCAGCATCAGTGACTATCTTTTCACACAGCTTAAATGTAGAAGTGATTTTATAGACTGCTGAGATGTAATCAGCGACCATCCTAAAATTGTGGAACCTAAGGGTGTTCCAATATTGGTGCAGTGCTTTTGGGAGCATAATGGTCTTATGATGACCATAACGCTCCGGCAAGCTTGCCCCTAAGTCAACTGGCTCAACCATGTTGAGGTATTCAGTCTTCAGGTCATCCTGAATATGATGACGGAGGATAAACAAAGCCCATCCTTTGCCTTTGGGATCTTCCTTGTTGCCAATGACGATGGTCTTCTGCAGACCAAGTGACTATAAGAATAAGTCAACGTCAATGCAGCAAGTGAGGTAATTGGCTCTAGTGAGCAGCAATGGCAGAAATTCAACATTTTTGAGTGTCGCAGACATCTATAATGCAAGATATAGATTGTAATAAGAGACAATCTTTGATAAATATATCAATTGCATTAAAGACAAATCATAGTACTTAGAATAAAGCTAAAAAAATGATTCCTAATCATTTTATAGTTGAACCCTGTTCATATTCTAAAACTCATGAAATTCTTTTCTAATAATTAAATCCCAAATTTTACCCTGTAAAAATGGCGATCTTAATTTGAGATGTGCGTTTTAATAGAATCTTAGCCAAGATTGCTATTCAAAACCACCAGATGTGTGCGTTCCTTATAAAATCCTTTGGAAGTACATGAAGTCCAATCATTACTAAAGGCAATTCATATAATAGAAGTCAATGATTCTCAATCATTGTTTATAGGTGAACCTTGTTCATATCCTATGAACAGTTAAATCACAAATTTACCCTGTAAAATGGTGATTTTAACCTTAAAATACATTTAATAGAGTCTTAGCTAAGACAACTATTCAAAACCACTAAATGTGTGTTTTCCTTATTCTGAGAACTAGGGTGTTCTAAGCCCTCAAGTTCTATAAAAGTAGGTACATTCTAGCCAAATGATCAATTTGCTATGAATATGATGGGTATTAGATGTTTAGCTGACAAGTGGTTCCATCCCGAAGTCAGTTGGGTTCACAAGATAGGTTGATTAGGCTTGTCTTTGAACTAACAATCTAGGGTATTATAGGATGATATTAATGCCTATATACCTCTAAATGTTATGCTTGTAGCATCTAATTGCACCTAAATACGAAAAATTGGTTTATCAGACACCAAGTTTTTTGAAATAAGACTAAGTCAATTCCCAATTGAGCTCTAGTTATTTGTCATTGACAATTAACTATGATTTAGATATGACTCACAGTCGTATGCAAAATTAGTCTTAGTTTCGTATTATCAGTGATCCCTGGTTAAGATAATTAGTATCCGAGGGGAATACCAGTAATATCCAATTAGCTATCGTAAAGATACTTAAATAGGTATTACTCTAAGTACTTATATCACATATAAGTGAGCCAATGCTCCTATACGAGGCATCTATAACCAAAAAATTTTAAAAAATATTTTACATATAAGAAATCAAAATGGGTCCCCCACAGGGTAGGCTCAGTCAATAAAAAATATTCAAAAAAATTGGGCTTAATTTGACCAAAAATAGGGAGATTAAAAACCGTTTTAGTGTCTGGACCGGTTCTGAACCGGTCTGACTTGGTATGGGTCAAGGCCTGGACCGGGTTGACATGGTCTGAACCGGTCTAACTCGGTTACACGTGCCCCGTACGTGAACCACACGTGTCACACACGCACACGCACACACGTGTCAGACACGTCGCACATGTTACAAGCGTAAACAGATCCGATAAAGGCAAATAATATTCCGTTCACCGGGATATTTATTCCGGCCACCATGCCACGGCATGCTGCACGTGTCAGGCACGTGCCACGACATGCCACACGTGCACGTACGTGTCAGGGCATGACGCATGTGTCCTCGACACGTGTCACAACTGACATCATTATGGATAAGGATGACGTCATAAATAAATAAAAATTGAAAAAAAATAAAATAAAAAAATTGATGACATCAGCGACCAAAAAACGCCGTTTTTGGCCGTGAAACTGCCTAGTTTCAACGAGCTATTCCCGGCGATTGAGGCATCTCCCAGAGACGTGCTATATATCGTTGGAAAACTCTTGGAGTAGGCTATCCAACCGAATTAGTCTTGCCACCATCTGATCTCCACAGTGAAAGATATACTCGTTCGAAAACTGCCATTTAAGAAGGGTAAAAAATACTAAAAACGCTAGTTTTTAATCCGAAAAAAATAGGGAAAAAATAGATTTTCGAAACATGCTGATCTATGATATATTATAGATCTGAATATAGGTATAAAAAAAGCGTAAAATACATTTTCTCCTTATCGCTTTGTTTCCGTGAAATCTCTGATTGGACGGAAAAATCTGCTCTCTCGCTCCTAGAGCTTGCGTGCTGATAACGTGTTGGGTTATGATAATCAATAAATCTTTTTCTCTCTTATTCATGTTTTACTATTATTCTATTCTAGATTGATTATATCCCAACACAGAAGACTTACTTTCTATGAAACATAAACTCAATCGTGTAGGAGCGTTTTACAAAAACAGTTCTAGACTGCCAAACACCGTAGAGTGGAAAGCTTCACAAGAAAATTGTGAGCGCAAGATGAGCATCTCAAACTTAATATTAACAGCATGATAACCAAAATAATGTAATGTAACAAAAGAAATGGAAGAGATAACTGCATTGTATTTATTCAACACGGACAGGTTACCGAGGAACGACTTAAACAAACAATGTGGTTGAACATATTCAAGATTACAAGCATGTTGTTTCAGCATAACGATATAGAGTTATAGTCAATTTGATATATCAAGTATCAACCAATCAAACCATGAAAAAGAGTATATTGTATCAAATGTAATTATGCATCTCTTCTGACAGTAATCACATGATTGCCATGTATGGAAGAGGTCTTATCGGTATTTCGTTGTGTCTATGGAAGCACCAGGTCTTTGAAGATGAGAATTGAGTGACAAGTTCCTAGTGAGAGATACAAGAGATGTCATGGAATCTGTTCTCACTTCCTTCATAGATGACGAAGATGATAGTTCGGCTCTCCTCCTTGCTTCAAAGTAGTTCTGCATATATAGTAAAAGCCAAGTTAATACTCAAGAAGTTACAAAGCGTATCTATATTAACAAATATGGATGGTTTAATGAACACAACACAACTGAATTAGAGAATTTTGTATTTGAAGCCAATATAAAGAAACTCGAACAAAATTTGCAGTAAAAAAATGAAATACCCTGTCATTGAAACGATTTCTGCAAAAGCTTCACAGTATAATTTTTATTACAGTCCTACTTATAGATTAGTCTTTTACTTTTTTCGGTAAGCAAAATATATTACTAAGAATCAAAAACCAGTCTTAATTTTAGTTACAGCACTGATTGTCATGGTAACTCATATAAACTTGCATATGTGAGTGCACATGCAAACTTTAAATAAATAAGCTTTTGTGACTTTATGTTTCTATAAAAAAAAGACGACACTATATAGTATTTTGGTTTGTTGGAAATTATGTGACCACAAAATTTACAAAAATACGATCATTTAATTCATGTTCTTCATGATTAATCTTTAAAGATGTAGTATGAATGTTAGAATACAGCCTTTCACTTCATATAGAGTAGAGATTTGCACATACACTAAAATTTGATATTTTAATTAACCATCTTAGGTAAGTAAATTGTCCAAAAAACTTATATATATAAAGGTGCAAAACTGCAGAGTTGTCACACTCAATCTCCTTTCTCATGTAAAATTTTCATCATATTATGTTGCATGAAGGATTAGACGTTGCTTGGCAAGTCTAGGGCTTTGTGAACAAATTTAAACATTTAGGCTTTGCGAGAAAATTACAATGGAAATTGCACTTTCGGGCACTTTAATCAATGGAAATTACACCAAGACTATCTGAGCTTGTAATTATGACAACATAAATCCAAAAATAGGATCTGAAGACACTTAAAATGAGTTTTCCTTTTGACATTATATTTATATAAGATATAGTGATAAAAATGGTATGTTATTTACCGGAAACTCGCTCCTGTACATATCCATTTGTGGAGATGGAGTCTGAGGGCTCTTCCTTGCTAGAATCGACTTCTCCTGATCTTCATAGAAGGTATAGTCATCCAACATTGATGTTACTTCGGTGTAACTTTTAAAAATGCTAAGCATTTCTAAACCCTGCTGAAGCCCAACCTGCAAAGAGTGTGAATGAAGCTAATAAACAATGTCAATTGCGCCAGGAAGGTACACGATAATTTAAGAATCAATAAAAATGAAAGTGATGTAAAACTATAATTTTTGATCGAAGACTCGTGAAATTTAAGACTCTAAACCTTCATAACCCAATAACAATAACCCAGATAACCCATAACCTAAAATAACCAAATAACAGTGAAACCAAAAGACTAACCTAAGATGGCTTTTATAGAAGTAGTAAGCCTTAACCCTAGTCCTACTAGGATTAGGAATAGAAGTTACACCAACTTGTGGAGAACCTTCTCTAGCAATTAGACTCCACTTCCCACTCCTTAAATTAAATAACTCCTAATTACAAATGAAAACTACTTTTAAAAAGAAACTTCTAGAAAATAAAAAAGAGGGTGGCGTCGACTAAGCGACCTAGAGAGAAACGCCCTCTAGGTATACGTTCACACTGTGAGAAACCGTGTCACATGAGAAAGTATGGGAAAAAAATGAGTCTTACAACCCAACTTCCTCCTTTAAGATTTTATAACATAAGGGTTTGAGTTTTTTTAACAGTCCGTACCCATTTTTCCACTTAATAATTGGAGATAGTCCAAGATATGAAGAATGCTAGGAATTACCTCCTGGGTATCCCTGGTATAAGTCACAGGCTTGTTATCGTTGTTTTCAAGTATGATGTGCCGTAATTTACTATTGGGGATGTCTTTTATTATGTGCCACTTCACTGGGAAGAATCCATTCCACTTGTCTTGCTGCCAGAAGTCCATATCCTTGTTAAAGTCCACTTGCCCAATCATCTCAGCTAGACCCACAAACTGCCCACTCCCATTTACCTGATTATATCACAGCAACAAAACCATGTAAGAAATTGCCTCAACTGTATGAATGATTAAGAGAGAGTAAGATTAGAGTAAGATTAGCTATTTAATTTGAAAAAAGCTTTTCTTTTAGCACTCATTTTGTATGTTAGGAACCTAAAAACCATTACAAGATCAGCTATTGCCTCTCAAGTTGCACTGCCACATATTTTATCTGTATTACTTTAATAACCGGTTTTAAATTTATATCACATATTTAGATCTTTCAAAGTAAAATCACAATGTTCAAGCAATTGTTTCCTTTTAAAGAACAAAGAAAAAGGAAATTGCTTTATTATAAAATGAATGACATTTCTGAGTACCTTCCTGTGATTTTTTGAAGTGCAAATTTGTTGAGGCCTTGTAACGGTGAGTGGTTGAGGGAAGAAATGTTAGCTTTCGACTACCCCACAAACTCTAAGGTGAAAGAGAGTAAGTCACGACTGCATAGAGGTAAGACTCTGAAGCATCTACTGCTTGACATGCATAACATGTGTAAGAGTGTAATGAACCTTATTCACACTATGCATGGCACATTATTGGCAGCACATCAATTTTTAAAGATAATCCAAACAAATCTAAATCGTCTCAATCACTAATTGCCTTTAGACTGTATTGAGGAGACAACTAAGATCCATTAGTATTATTTTTTTATAAGCTATGCTCAATAAATAATGTACCAGCATAATGAGGCATAGGGTTAGTGACACTTTAAACACATGTCAAACAGTAGAAGTGTCAAAGTTTTATTTTTTACCTATTCAATCTTTCTCTCCTTACAAAATTTGTTGGGCAGTCAAAAGTTGATATTCCCAACGGAACATGTAAGTTTGAGGGATGATTGCTCATCGTTACAAAGCATAAGCAAATTCGCATCAGTTTTTCGTGCACACTTACAGTAAAATAACTAAGATAAGAGATACAGATATTTCAATTAATAGAGTGCTGAACTCAAGAAACTTAATGACAAAAAAGATGGAGGCCTGTTTATAACATCATCTTTAACCAAATTTATATCTTTCATCATTTATTTTCCAATAAGAAATTTGTATGGAGATAATTTTCATGTTATATACACAAACAAATTTCACCAAAAAGCCCATGCGTGATTTCTTTAGACAAATTAGCAATCAAAACGATACATATAACAGTCGAAAAATGACAACTCAAAGAATCCCATCGGCTTAAGAATAATGAAGAACCGGGATGAGAAACTACGATAGAAAGAGTAGATGTATACGTACCGAAAAGAAGAGGAACATTGGACAACTTATGCCCGTATCTTTGGCTTGAGTCTCCGCGTCATGGAATGCTGCATCAAGTTTCTTATTCCCATTTGCCGTGCTTGCCCATACATCATACTTGATACTTTTATGAACATCATCTTCACTGTATGACTTTATGACAAAAAATTTCGCATTCTCATATACAGTTTGAAAATCTGGCAAGTTATATTTGTCCCTTCTAACTTTGACACTCAAGTGGCTCGTCTCTGCTAATGAACTTGAAGGACTGCATACTCTGCGAGCCCTAGGACCACGGTTTGGTTCCCTAGCAACTTCGAAGTCTCTAGTTCTTTGGAAATTCTCTCCCGAATTTATACTCTGAGTGGCTTCAAAGTCTCCTGTCCTACGGAAATATTCTGCAGAGTTCAAGCTCCTAGAAACTTCGAAGTCTCCAGCCCTATGGAAATTCTCTCCGGAGTTCCAACCCCGAGTGGCTTCAAAGTCTCCAGTCCTATGAAAATTATCTCCCAAGTTCCAACTTCTCGCGGCTTCGAAGTCACCAGTCCTATTAAATTTATCTCCCGCCGTCAAACAACTACGAGTGGCTTCAAGGTCTCCACTCCGATGAAATTTCTCACCCAACATCAATCTCTGAACAGCTTCAAAGTCCCCTATCCTATTTGATTTCTCTCCCGCTTTAAATCTGCCATAGCCATCCCATGTTTCCCTAGTAGGTCTATAACTAATGAGACCATTATGAGACACTGGTCCTTGAATTTGGTTGGATGCTGAAGAAAACTTTCTGATAGTGTAGTTTCTTTTGACGGGCCCAGTTGTTTGAAGAGTAACTCCAATCTGCTGCACCTGAAAATAATAATTATGTAAATAGATATATCTATACTCCCACAAAAGTAGCTATGATTACTTTAAGTAAAATACAAAGAACTCGTAGTTTGTACTCAGTAACTTCAGATGTAACAGAAACAACGATGATATACTTGTGACCAAATTACACATCTTCAAGTAACTTCTTAAAATTATCGAGTTACATTTCTATATCTTAAATACTATCAAAGATTTTCATGAGAACGTTGAATGCATAAGGGTTTTGCCTAAAGACTTAAGTCTGATGGCCAGTTTGATCCACAGCGTGTCCTGATAATATATTGTAACTTTCCAACGTCCCAACCTTGTAAAAGACGAAATTCATGAAGTTTATTCTGCATATATATAGGAATACTTAAGGTATAAAAAGACATAGGCGGTGAGTGCTTAGTGAGGCGGAAGGGGTTGTGAGGCATAATTCTTACTCTTCTTTATATAAAAACTAACATTTTCTCCCGAAAAATTTGTTAAGAAATGGTAACTCTAGAAAAGCTATCTTATAGGGTTTGTCCTTGTACTAAATGCCAAGAGGAATTTTGTAGAAAAAAGAGAAAATAAAAGGTTAATAAAAGATATTCTAGGTAACAACGACATTTCACTTAAAAATAAAAAACGTGTCCGACACTCTGACACTTACATTCCATGACACGTGTCCAACATTATTTGCAAGGTACTTTTCTATTTTCTACCGTTTCCGACACCCCGTACCCGTGTCGGGCACCGAGACCCGTATCCCATGTCGTTACCTAGACGATATTGAGATTCAAGCCTCATAAAGTGGTGGGACTTTATGCCTTAGTACAAAAATCTTCATGGGGCATGAGGTAGTTCATGAGGCGTAAGCCTCAATGCGTTTTCTAGACCATGTAGATATTCATATAATAATTTAATGAAGCAAATAAACCTACTCTGAGTACCTACAAATTAAAGTGCTATGAAAGGATTAAAATTGGTTATACAATTACTATTTACTCTTTCAGCAGAAGCTATAAATCTTGATTCTCCCCTTACATTCCATTTTTTCATTAAAATGCTAAGATAGTCCAATCAAACAATCATGAGAACCAGTTTCTTATGAAATTATGGTTTTCCCTTACTAATATCAAATTTCCTACTGAGTTTAATCTTCGTCAAACAAAAAGGGAAAATTGACGGCCGAATCAATGAGCGCAAAATACTTGAACATCAATTACCTCATCTGGTTTTGCAAAGTTATACACATACGGTGGTTCCACTCTTGTCTCCAACCGATGCTTAACTGTATGAATAATAATAAAGAGAAAGGAAAATCAACCTAATATTTCATTACCGAATAACAGAGAAAATAAAAGCAACGCAGGTAAACAATAACAGGAAGTGAATCAGCTCTGCTAATTTTGCTGACCTCAAGGATCATAATGATTGCATCCATAATCGAACTATAATAAGGAGTCTATGGCCGGATTAAAAAGGTGTGCCTCTAATAAACTTTATTTATTGTATGTCATTCATTAATTTAATATTTCTGAATCGCCGCCCTTTGCCATAGTGTATTTCACCTTTTCAAACTTTCAACATTGCATGTTCCACCTTAACATAATTTTCATCAGTCCTCGTTACACATGATAAATCCTTTCTTAATATAAAAAAAGACATGATTACAAATAACATTCAAGACAGTCTTCACGAAAGGATTGTAACACAGTGATATCAGGCCTTTAACTTGTGATAATTAAACAATCTGTTTTATACAAAAAATACCATTCAGACATTAATTCATGGTTTTTCTGATTCTTTTCAACCCATATTGGATATCAAAAGCCACACCATGGTAGCTTGTAGTCAACCAGGCCAAAGTCCATACTGTACTTCTACGACCGTGATCAGTGGTCCTTCAAACCATAGATACAAGTATGTAAAATGGGGGTTTTGTGCCAGGTTTTGTGGTATGGCCATCAACAAGTAGGTAATTTTTTCCCCAGAACAATTGAGTTCTTATGCTCAACCGGCACTTCTTTTTGCTAAGTTGAAATTTCATAGATTTAAAGGGAAGTTACAAAACATGTTACAGAGAAATATGAAGACCAAACTAGAAGTACTATCCATGCCGATTCAGCGGACCTCGACTACTACAATTTAATTACAAAAGTTATAAGAAAAAAAAAACCTTCATTCAAAACATTTTCGGTTTCCAACGTTAAGTCTTGGGATAATGTCAATTATTAATTGAGGATAATTCAATTCCAAGATTAAGCTTGGTATAATGCCCATTCCTAATTGAGGATAATCCAATTACAACCCTATTTTGGACTTCAATTTGGGGTCTTCTCATTCCATATTTTATATTTCCTCTACAGATATTCTTTTCGTATCTACTGTCCAAATTTATCTCTAGATTTTGCTCGCATATGCATTTTCTATTTTACATCTTCAATTTGGGGTCTTCTCATAACAATATTTTTTTTCTTAAGATTGTCTTTCCTTCAAAATGCATGTCGTTCCTCTACTTCCACAAAGCCCACCCGATTGCATACATGGCAAGGTTCGAGAGAATTTTCCAGCTTTTCGTTTTAAATGGCTTGCACCACCACAATTTCAAGGATTTAAGAGAATCCCTTTCAAATGACGAAAAAATGCCAAAAAGATTGTGGACCCCAAACCTCCATGGCACCGGAAAATGAAGAAACAAGTAAAGAATTGTCTCATCGCCATATCACAAAGTAAACATAAATGATGCACATCCATGTTTCTTCGTCTTAGTTCATCTTTAAACGTCGTTTTGCCCCGAAGGCCAACCCCAAGTAAAAGAGGGCTACTTAAGAGAAAACTTCTCTCCTAAACCAATCATTTTGGGAAGACTGCACATTAATAGTCACCTCTAATACTCTAGCTTCAACCAAATACCCACACATTAATCTCATCGTGAATATTTCCATTCTACACAGTTCCATTTCCATTTGTCTTCTCCTATCTGCACCATAACCAAAATGATTTTTAGACTCATAAACCAAGGTCCTCCACTAGCCAATAAAACATCTCACATTTGTTTCTCAATAATTCTGTTATCCAAGTTACAGCCCGAGAAGCCAATTCCAGGGTGGGCCCTTCTACGCACCACACACGCTTTTCCAATTCTAAAATTTCTATAATAGACACGTTCTTGTTCCTTTCTGCAACTCGTCTTTAACTTCACCATCTAAATTTCTTTGTACCGATTTCCTCAACATAACAAAGAAAATTAAATGAAAACATACATTACTAACACATCATACCTCGATGATCCATACGCCTAACCGGTTCATTTTCATCCGCCATTACCCCCAAAACCCCTCTTTAATTGGTCCAACCTGTAAAAAAATGAAGACAATTTTCTTCATTTACATAGCCACTTCTTGGATTCTCACAAAAAAACCTCTTTTTTTTTTTACCAAAAACTAAAATCTTTTTTCCTAAACCCCATACTACTACTAAAAGCAACAATTTTTTTACCCAAAAAAAATAAAAAAAATTCAACAAATCTTCTCCATTTACATAACCTCTTCTTGTATTCTTAAAAAAAACACATTTTTTTCAGTAAAATAAATACATAAAGTAATCAGCTTTTCATAGACAACCATAAAATTAAAATTAAAATTAAAATCAAAATCAAAATCAAAAACAAACTTAGGTGAAATAAGAAGAACTTACTAATTTGCTTTTGGGAGCAATAACTTTGATTTTGAGAAAATTAGGGTTTTTTCAATTTGAGGGAGAGTGAGTGAGAGAGTGTGAGTGAATGAGTGAGAGAGTACGGACGTAATGAAGGAAAAAGGGGTGAGGGGCGGAGAGTCTGAAACTAAAACCCTTGGTATTTTGCGATTATTTTGTTAAAACCCTGTTTCTCCAATATCCAACGGTCAGTATTGTGTTGTCAGATAGGTGTGGTGACAACCAAACCAAAGGGGCTAGGAACACCACTTCTGTTGAAAAGGATACTTCAATTGTGGCTAGATTCAACTATCACACAAAATTCATCTTTTTGGTAGAGGAATCTTCAGGACTCTCTAATTGGTGTTGAATGTTGATTGTGGCTAGATTCAACTGCTGAATATGAAAGTTGTTCAACAAAAATGCTGAATTGGCCAGTCAGGAAGGGAAAAAAAAAACAAGTGACTGCTAAATGATCCCAGTCAGTTACTCATTCAGCAGTCAGCGATTTCAAGTGAAAAAACAAGCATTCCATTAAGGAAAGGAAAAAACATCTCAAATTTGTGGCAAAAGAAAGGAAAACTTGAGTAGAGATGATAATTGATCCCATGAAATTTGACATGTTACAGAGATTTCATACAAAAACAATTGGCAATTCAGAGGAGTAGCTCCAAGATCTTATATTATGAGTTCCAAGGCTTTGATATCACACTTCTAATTTTGCCATGTCTATATTATTAACTTAATGTCTAGAGGCTAGAGTTATAAAACTCGAATTCTTGTGTACATTATGAGTTTTCTTCTTGCATGCCAAACGCATTTAAACATGTTGTGTAGGGAGATATTGATAGTACCTTTCCCAAACCTTCTTCCTCTCCTACAGATGTGCAAGCATGGTCTAGGTGCAATAATATAATTAAATCTTGGCTTCTTAATGCCATGAATAAAGAGCTTGCGGATAGTGTGATCTATGCTAATACGGCCCAAGAAATTTAGGAAGATCTCCGTGATCGTTTTTCTCAAAGTAATGCACCAAGGATTTATTTTCTCCAACGATCCATTTCTATGCTTCAACAAGATTGTTCCTCGGTCGCATCTTACTTTACATCAATCAAATTAAGCTCTTTGGGATGAACTTCCATCGTATAATGAAATTCCAGAGTGTGTTTGGGGAGCATTCAAAACTCTCATTGTTCGTCATCAACAAGAGCGTGTTTTCCAATTCTTGGCAGGCCTTAATGATACGTTCACATACATTCATCGTCAGATCCTTGTTTTGGAGCCCGTTCCAAATATTAGTAAAGTATATTCCATGGTCCTTCAAGAAGAAAAACAATAAGGTCTTTTGCTCGCTCCGCCTGCCACCCATGATGCGGCTACACTAAATGTTAATGCCACTCCTTCTTTTCGTGCTTGCCAATCAAATGCTCCTCGCAGCTATGGCAGAGATCGTGGTTGCCCAATTTATGAACATTGTGGAGTTGTCGGTCTCACAAAATCATGATGTTATGCATTGCATGGATATCCATCGGAACATCCAAAATTTAGAGGTCCAAGCCGTCCAAGCTTCAACACGAATTATGGCTCTTATACTGCTAATGCTACATCCGATGGCACTTCAGCCAATGTCATGGCATTTACATCGGTTCCAAATCTTCCGCCTTTAAATGAAGCACAATACAGTCAACTTCTCTCCATTCTCAAGACTAGTGACCAACCCTGTAATAGCCTAATTCTGGGATACGGACTTGGCCTTTACACCAAATGTATTTAGAGCGTTCAAGAATAATAAACAATGATCAACAAGACGGTTTAGCGTGAAAAACCTTTGAATAAGTTAAAAACCACAACCTCTCCTGAGGATTTTGAGAAAGTGATAATCTTATTAAGATTGCTAGTCTATTACAATGAACGTCTTGAGAATATAGGATGATAGAGTAGGAACTTTTTTATGGTGATCGTTCCGTCCCTCATCTGCAGTTGTGACGCCCAGGCTTTGTAAATAGTATCCTTAGGTTGTAAGAAAGCTATGTACAAATTTTTATTTATTTTTGTAAATGTTAGCTTAGAAAAAAGGGGGAGTACGCTTCGTCTCCACTTTTGATGTTTCCTTTTAGAACTTAGTTGTTTTCCATTTTGCTATATATGTAGAGGACTTGTATCCAATACACCCAAGAAAGAATTTAAGCTTGTAATAGTACTTTGTAATAGTTGTTGATATATGAATGAAATGATGCCTTCAAAGACCATTTGTACAGTGTTTGTGTTGCGTTGAGATTATGTGATGCTTTGCGATATTGTGTTGCTAAACGATTGATAGAGAAGAGTAATTAGGCTTACTTGGGACAGGTGTCTCGAGTGCCGCACGTGCCAAGCTTAAGTTTAAGTTGGTCCGTGTCAGTTGGTATCAGAGCGATCTAGTTAAAAGTGATCCAGTTGTAATGGCGGAGGGTCCAAATGCTACTGACCCTGCCCAGGTCCTTGCCCCGCATGGGGGAGGACCACCCGTTAATCCCAAGCCCTTGAATACCCGAACGCGGTTGGACCAATTAGAGGAAAAGATGCAAGCTCTAAGTGGGATTATCGATCAGGTGTCGACTTTGGAGGAACGATTAGACAGTTTCTCAGACGATCAGTCCCATATGGGCGAACGTCTTATTTCGTTAGAAGGAGTGGTTGAAGGGAATAGGGCTACTCTTCTGGAACAGATGGCTGAACTTTTCTCGAAGGTAAATCTCCTAGTAAAGGTTATTGGAAATGGAGAACCAGCACCTTTGGGCGGCGGTATGGACCGGCCCAGGATCAAGGTCCCCGAACCCAAGGTGTACGAGGGAGCGAGAGACGCAAATAAGGTAGAGAACTTCCTTTTTGATACGGAGACGTACTTTAATGTGGTCAGGCCTGATAGCGAAGGTACAAAGGTGTCGATGGCTACCATGTACCTCGCCGGTGATGCTAAACTATGGTGACGTACCAAGTATGCTGAGATCCAGAGCAGTCACTGTACCATTAGAACGTGGGATGACTTGAAGAAAGAGCTGAAGAATCAGTTATTGCCCGAGAATGTTGAGTTCATTGCTCGGAGGAGTTTAAGACAACTAAAGCAGGCCGGCAACATCCGTGAGTATGTGAAGCGGCTCTCAGCCTTGATGTTAGATATCCACGACATGTCTAAAAAGGATAAGTTGTTTTGTTTCTTGGAAGGTCTGAAACCCTGGATCCAGAATAAACTACAAAGGCAACAGGTTCAAGATTTGGCTTCCGCAATGGCCTCTGCCGAGTGCATCAACGACTATACCCCTATGCAGGGTGAGCGTAGACCAGCTCAGTCTCAGTCTAGTTCCCAGTCGCAACAAAGAACGGGATCCTCCAATAACTATAATAAGGGCAAGAATGGTGGGTACCAAGCTAGAAGTGGGGGAGACCAAGGTCATGGCCAGGGCAAAAGTGGGGGAGCAAGTACAGGTGGTGCCTCGAGTTCTAATTCTGGGAGGGAGTACCACAGGCCACGTAACAATGGTGACGCTTCCTCCTCGTCCAGGTTTCAAGGACGTCCTGGGAACTTGAAGTATTTTCTTTGTGGAGGGAACCACAAAGCCTATCAGTATCCTCAGAAGACGGACCTGAATGCTTTAATGGCGTCCCAAGGAGATCAAGCCAATGACGCCACTCAGGAAAATGATGGTGGCGAAACTCATATGGGTTCTCTTTATTTGTGTAATGCCATGACCACACAAGTACTAGAGGTTAAGCCTAAGAAGGGGCTCATGTACGTGGACCTCACTATTAATGGGCAGAACACTTTGGCGATGGTTAATACAGGTGTTACCCATAGCTTTATCGCTATTCAGGAAGCGAACAGGTTGGGACTGCATTTGGTGAAAGATTCTAGCCGGATGAAAGCTGTCAACTCCGCCGCGATGCCGATATAGGGTATTGCCAAGTTGGTTCTGGTTAAGTTTGGACAGTGGAGCGGAAAAGTTAACCTTCTAGCCGTGGCATTGGATGATTTCAAGATTATCTTGAGAATGGACTTTCTCCGCTACCACAAGGCCGTGCCGATGTCGTTTGTCAACTCCTTAGGGATTTTTGGTGACAATCCCTCAATCATACAGATGTCCACGCAGAAAGATGAGGGCAGACTATTATCAGCTCTTCAGTTGGAGAAGGGACTGAGGCGAGGGGAGTTGACTTACCTTGCAACCTTACGGTTAAAGCCGGATGATCAGAATCATGATACCCTGCCGATGGAAGTCTCCCGGATACTTACGGAATTCAAGGATGTGATGCCGAAGGAATTACCAAAGGTGTTACCTCTACGAAGGCCTATCGATCATCAGATTGAGTTAGTTCATGGAACCAAGCCTCCTGCAAAAGGGCCATATAGAATGACTCCGCCTGAACTAGCAGGGCTTCGGAAACAGCTTGATGGACTATTAGAATCGGGCTTTATTCGCCCCTCAAAGGCATCATATGGTTCCCCGATCTTATTTCAGAAGAAACAAGATGGAAGCCTACGATTATGTGTCGACTATCGAGCCCTGAACAAGGTAACGGTGAAGAACAAGTATCTAATATCGCTCATTGCTGACTTGTTCGACCAGCTTATATCTGCGAAGTACTTCTCTAAACTTGATTTGAGATCGGGTTACTATCAGGTCAGGATTGTTGCCGGAGACGAACCGAAGACGGCTTGTTCCACTCGGTATGGGGCATATAAATTTCTTGTCATGCCATTCGGCCTGACCAACGCTCCTGCAACTTTCTGTACTCTTATGAATGTGCTCTTTCGAAAATATATCGACAAGTTTGTGGTGGTGTATCTGGATGATATTGTTATATACAGCCGCACTATGGAAAAACATCCTGAGCATCTTCGCCTGGTATTCTATGTCTTGTGACAGAACCAACTATATGTCAAGTTGGAGAAATGCTCGTTCGCGCAGGAACAAGTTATGTTTCTTGGACATGTTATTGGTGGAGGACAGATCCGTATGGATATGGAAAAGGTCCGCGCCATTGAGGACTGGAGAGCTCCTACAGAGGTTACAGAGGTGCGTTCCTTTCTTGGCCTCGTGAACTACTACCGCAAGTTCATTGAAGGGTATTCGAAACGCGCGACACCCCTTACAGATCTTCTCAAGAAGGACCTATCTTGGTCTTGGTCTGAGAAATGTCAGGCAGCCTTTGATGACCTGAAGCATACGGTGATTACCAATCCAGTCCTAGCCTTACCAGATATTTCCAAGCCATTTGAGGTACATACCGATATATCTGATTTTTCTATCGGTGGGGTATTGTTACAAGAGGGACATCCGGTGGCATACGAGAACAGGAAGCTGAATGACACAAAAAGGAGGTATTCAGCCCAGCAGAAAGAACTCTTAGTTATTGTGCATTGTTTGCGAGTATGGCAACACTATCTGTTGGGAATGAAGGTTATGGTGAAGACCAATAACAGTGCGGCAAGCCATTTCCTTACAGAGAAGAAGTTAACCTCAAAGCAGGCTCGTTGGCAAGAGTTTCTAGCCGAGTTTGATTTGGATCTCGAGCACAAGCCAGGGAGGATGAACAATGTGCCAGATGCATTAAGCCGTAAGGCCGAACTTGCAGCCATCTCTACAGCTGCCGAACAGTCTCACTCTTATGTTACCAGCACTCTTCAAGATAGGATCTGCGAATGGTTAGCAGTGGATCCTCAGACCCAGACCATCATTAATTTGGTGAAACAGGGGAAGACAAAATGGTTCTGGGTAGAAGATGGTCTTTTATACACGAAGGGACAACGTATTTATGTTCCTCGGTTTGCAGGACTACGAAGGGAGCTGATAAAGGAGTGTCATGATACTCTTTGGGCAGGCCATCCGGGTTGGCGGAGAATACTATCCTTGCTGCACTGAGGTTACTATTGGCCAAATGATAAAAACGAAGTGATGGATTATACGCGGACTTGTCACATTTGCTAGTAAGACAAAGTTGATCGGGATTTGCCACTTGGACTACTGGAACCGCTTTTTGTACCGACACGACCTTGGGAAAGCGTCTCTCTGGACTTTATCTCTGGGTTACCCAAGACTAAAGGATATGGTTCCATTCTCGTGATCATCGACCAATTCTCTAAGTATGCAACATTCATTCCAGCTCCAATTGTTTGTACGGCAGAGAAAACAACGCGTCTCTTTGTGAAACACATCGTTAAGTATTGGGGAGTGCCAAAGGACATTGTCAGCGATAAAGATCCAAGATTCACTGGGAAGTTTTGGAGGGAAGTATTTAGATTACTGGGATCCACTCTCAACTTCTCAACCAGTAACCATCCGCAATTAGATGGTCAGACAGAATGCTTTAATGCAATGTTAAAAGAGTACCTCCAACACTTTTTCAGGGTGAACAAGAAAGACTGGGGCGAACTTCTAGATGTTGCACAGTTTTGTTTTAATGTGCAGAAGAGTTCCTCCACCAACAAGAGTCCTTCTGTGATGTTGTTGGGACAGCAGCCCCTCACGCCGCACACAGTGGCCTCCGATTACAAAGGAAGTGTTCCGAGAGCCTACCAGTTTATAAAGGAATGGCAGAGAAATACCGATATTGCTCGGGCCTATCTGGAGAAAGCGTCGGCCAGAATGAAGAAGTGGGCCGATCAGAAGAGACGACCAGATCCTTTTCAAGTTGGGGACCTTGTTCTGATCAAGAGATCCCATCTCAAGCACCGAGGTGGCAGGATACACCAAGGGATAGTATCCAAGTACATCAGTCCGATGCCGATCATTGGGAAAGTTGGGAAGGTTTCCTACAAGCTTCAGTTACCATCCCACTTTCGCTTCATCCATCCAGTGTTCCATGCCAGTGCTCTGAAGCCTTAGCACCAGGACTAGGAAGATCCAAGCAGAAGTACCGTCAGGGCTCATGTTCCACTCAAGCCAAGTTCCAGAGAGTGTTCTTGATCACAGAGTGAACCATGTTGACCCGGATACCAAAGAGGAAGTCTACGAGTACCTTGTGAAGTGGAAGAATCTGCCAGATACAGAAGCCAGCTGGGAGCACCAAGATTCTCATCCCCTTCTGGCCCGACTAAAGAAGATTAAGGCCAAGCGAGAGAGGAAAGAGAACAAGCAGATGTGGAAGCAGAAGAAAAATTCGGCGAGAACGTCTCCAAGCTGAGTGGGAGAGAGTGTGATGCCCAAGCTTTGTAAATAGTATCCTTAGGTTGTAAGAAAGCTATGTACAAATTTTTATTTATTTTTGTAAATGTTAGCTTAGGAAAAAGGGGGAGTACGCTTCGCCTCCACTTTTGATATTTCCTTTTAGAACTTAGTTGTTTTCCATTTTGCTATATATGTAGAGGACTTGTATCCAATACACCCAAGAAAGAATTTAAGCTTGTAATAGTACTTTGTAATAGTTATTGATATATGAATGAAATAATACCTTCAAAGACCCTTTGTACAATGTTTGTGTTGTGTTGAGATTATGTGATGCTTTACGATGTTGTGTTGCTAAACGATTGATAGAGAAGAGTAATTAGGCTTACTTGGGATAGGTGTCTCTAGTGCCACACGTAGCAAGCTTGAGTTTAAGTTAGTCCGTGTCAGCAGTTCTCCAGGTCCTCTTATAGGTCTTCTAAAATGACTGTTTGATGACCATAAAGTTCCTTAATGATGGACGTTACAAAGTGAGTGTAAGATATTCTTTTACCATGTTGTGTAACATTCCAACCTTTGCTGTTATACAACGGCTCTATTGCTGACTGTGTGTTTCGAGCAGGTCAAACTGCTGGTGTAGAGGTCAAAAATGATGTCTCGAACTGGGGATAGTTTGGTTACATCTTTAGTAGTGCTTTATGTATGCTGATGAGATCGAGGGTGAGATTTGAGTCTGAGATACGAAATAAGCTATTACAATACGGCTCTCAGCCAATAGTATGAGTATTGCTAGGGATAAGTGGTATTGGTTAAGAAACTCATACTGTGCATGTTTGTGATTGTGTCACATGCTCTATTGTTGAGGTCAAAAGTTTGTCTGTAGTTCGAAGATGAGCTCGTGATGCGGAATAAGCCACTATAACCGCCCCCTTTCAGCCAATAATACGAGAATAATTATAGGCGAGTGGTATTGGTTGAGAAACGTCATTAAATGTTGTAGTTATGTCGGAAGTTCATTTCCCATGTCAATTTAAGAATCTTTGTTGGTGTCGGTTGGGTTTTATAGAACCAATTACTATAGTCAAATATTGTTGCATAGGGAATCCATTTGGCGTTGAGAATTTGTAGAGTCTGCTTTGAATGCTGATCGGTGTATAAAAGGTACTATGAATTGAGTTTTGAGGAGCAAACCCTTCATCTTTCATTTTTTCCTCACTATTTTTTTGCGGTAGTAATGGTGACGACTAGGACTCAGGCCCGAGAGTTTAGGATCCGGAGCTAATAACCCTAACTGTTGGAGAATGATTTGGCAAACTTTTGGGGGGCACTCTTTCTTTGAGCCATGAAGCCTGTATTTAAAGCCAAAGAGTAAGGTACTTACGCCGCTGCTGGATCATCTCTTTATCATCCTTTTGTTCTAAAAAAAGCCTTATAAACTCTTTATGCAAAGGATCGAGACAGAGAAAAGACCTTTGACTACGTTGCATATAACTGCGTCCTAACGTTTGAGCGCGGGAACAAACTACTTGCAATTCGTAAGGTAGGTCCTGACGCATCTGGGGTTGTCTCCATATAGTCGTTCCCTACCGCCACTTTTGATACCTTTTACCACCGCGTGAATACATAGAGTATGATTTGCGCGGATACATAGAATATGAGCCATCCAGTGCTGCGTCCGAGCGCGATTCTTCTTGATATAGTTGTATCCGAAGGCTATCCTAACTCGCCAACAGTACCAGGCTATGGCGTCACCAGTAGGTGATTCCAAAGCCTTCCTAGGAGTTCCTTTTCTAGCTAAAAGGGGTGAAGGCATGGGAAAAACCATCAGCACGCTCCACTATGCATATTCGGCACACCATCAGTACACTCCACTACGCATTTTCGGCAACATCAGTACGCTGCTCTACTACGCTCTCTGCATATTCGGCAACATCAGTACGCTCTACTACGCTATACTAAGCACATATTCGGCACAAAGAAAGAAAGGAAAAAAAACACAATGCACGCAACAAACTATCCTCATAAAAAAGGTCGAAGAAAATGTCTTTTGGCCAAACCATGGTTATTAGCCCTTGTATAACCCTCAACTAAGGATTCTAGCTTGCGAAATCAAAGCATTTTATATTCTAGTCTTTTTTGAAAGCCTTGTTGGTTACCCGTAATGTATATTTTTTAAAAGTGGGTTAGGCGTTGGTCCTTCTTGTCAGAGCTATGTTGCTAAAATAGAAGACAAAATAAGATTAGATCTATGTTCTCAATATTACCGGAGGAAGATGGAGGAATTGCGTATCAAATATTTTGGTTATCAACCGCTGTGTTTCCCACTTTTCATCGTATGTCTTATGAAGAACTGATTGAGGCAGATGATGATTACTACCAAATGGTATGTTTTTATTACTTGGTGACATCTGAGGCGAAATGTCATAATAGTCTTCATCTGCTGGCGGAGGAGGCTATTACAGCTAAAGATGAAGCGGTAAGCGTTCGGCCGAGGGAGTCTCGTCGATATCCTGCTAATGAGTGGGTCTTATGGAATAAATGAGGCCTTTCGTCTGTCTCTAGCATGCGGGGAGGTGAGGAGGATGCAGAGGATCATTTTCTTCCATGGACAATAGTTCTTTAGCCATGAAGATCTTTCATCTGTGAAACTGTTTCTGACTTCCCTGTGTCTTGTAGCTTGGGATCAAAGTTTGGGTATGCTTCTTCTGTGAACTATTCATGCCAGAATTTTTTTTTGAGCTAATACTTGATGTAACTGGAAGTAATCTGTAAAATCTTTGTTATAAAGTATTCTGTAAGAGTAACTTTCAAACTGAATAAAATATATGTTTTCTGTTATGATGATATTGTGTCTTCGGGCTTGGTTATTTTCTGTGGTAATATAAATAAGTAGGTGTCATGTGTATGAAGGAAAAAATGGTAGTAAGAGTTGAGGTAAAATTTTGAGAAGGTCGAGTTGTTGGTTCGAACTAGAAGTCTCATCTTTATGCGAGTTGTGTGGCAGGATTGAGATGGACTTGCGTGTGTTGCCATGCACGCATCTGAGGGGATATTTTATGCTATGGGGCAATGATTTGTCATGATATTCTACTGTTCTAGAGATGTTCACTTCAATATTTTTGGAGGAAAATTTGTGGGGTGATTGATTCTGCAGAGATCTTCCTTTGTCTATAAGTAGGGATTCCTTGCTGCTGTTACTTGTATTATTCTGGAGTTGTTGTGTTTGAGCATGGTGAGGACTCGGTTTCAGCGTACGCAGCTGGCGGCCGATGGTCAGTTTCATACCAAGGTTGCTGAACTCTGTGAACACTATTTTTGTCATTTGTCGTATGATGTTGTTCTTCTGGAATGGCCATTAAATCTGGTTGGCTTGGATGATGAAGTCAGGCGTGTCGAGCATGATCGCTTCATTTGGTGTAACATTTTTTGTAAGTCTTTGTTGGATCCTCGTGTGCGAGAACTGACTGTTCGACAGCTCACATGTGATAAGATCATGGAAGAGGATGCAAGGGCAGCGAACGGGGACTTAATTCTGTGTGGGCAACCGAACCATCGGGGGTGCTTCAGATGTAACTGGGAGCCCGGTGAGCTCGAGGTCATGAGATTTGTTAAAAATAATCTTTTTTGTGGTAGTATTCTGTGGTGGAGTGTTGAATAAATATAATATGAGAGATCGTGAGAGAATAAAGTATGTGATGTTCCGATCTGATTGAATAAAATATTATGTTATATTTATTGTGTACGGATGTTGTGTATGACATATGTAGGATTTTAATAGCTATAGTGATATCTTCGAATTTTGAAAATTGAGCTATTTTAGGAAAGTTTGTACGATCTTGGTAGAGTATAAGTAAGATGATTGGTCGTTTTGGTACGGGGCTAAGAAAAGGTGTAGGGTTGGTAATGGTAGATAATATAGATAAACGTGATTGTGGCAAACGTTATCACAGAAGTCATAACGATGTTGTGAAACGAATGACGTGCCTGTAGCAACAGTGAGGATGATTGATACGTGTTATAAGGAGCCGTCATTTCATAAGCCGAGGGAGAGTATAGAAACTCGTCTCTCTCTCCCTCATAAATTGTCTATAGTTTCAAAGAGAGAGAAAAGTGGTACGCATATCATTGTCAAGGAGAGGTGGCGTTTGAGTGTTGATTGCGTTTTGAGAAAGATATCTTCATCGAGTGATAAGAGGTTATCGAAGAGGCGATGAGAACGCTCGTATTAGAAGAGACGTCCAGGTAAAACAGAGGATTGCTGCTCGACAAGTACAGGTTGGTGATAAAAAACTTTTGCCTGTTTGATTTTGTTAGTACTCTGTGTTGTAATCTATGAATGTTAGTAATTTGTATAGTTTGTTTTAGAAACTAGGGTTTTTAGATGATTTTGAAAAAATAAAAATGAGAGAAAGTTTGTAATATAGGATTTGTGTATATGTTTTCATAGAGAGAGAAAATGTGTTTGTTGTAGAAGAAGAGGGAAATTTGAAATGACTTGATATTGACTTTTTTGGTTTGGGATTTAGGGAAATAGACGTGTTGACTGGGGAAAAGGTGGGTTTGTTTGTAACGTAGTGATAATGATACAAAAATGTCTTTGTATCTGTAGGTTTAGTATGCATTTTAAACCTAGTATTCCTGCTAGAAAATTCGTAGTGTCGTCCAGTTATGAGGAAACATTGTCCTCAGGAAAGGGGGACGAGTGTAGTAAAATGGAGGAAACTGGTAATAGTGTGGGGACGACGATAGAAATGGTGGGGCCTAGTAGATCTGAGGGCGTAAATGAGAGGGAGGATGAAAGGGCGAAATAGGGAGTCCTTGTCATATACCCTGAGGGGGTGGATGTAGGGAAATAGTACTTGAAAAATAAAAAGAAATGTCCAAGAAAATCGGGAAGGTACGTGGAGGACCAAGGTTTCTGGTTTAGAGCCTATGTCTCCAAAAAAGGGGAGGAAGCAACGTACTATCAAGTTCCATATTTGGAAAAGTGGAAGAAGGATAGAGGTATTAGTGAGGGGGTTAACCTCTCATATTACAATGGGCTTGGGTTATCAGGCCCAAGTGGGGGGTTTTATCTTTCTTAAATTAGGTCGTATACGGTCTTAGAATTCCACTAACTAATTTTTAGAAAGGGGTCATTAATGCGTTACATTCCTGCCCTGCCCAGCTAAATTGGAATGGGTATGAGATAATGAGGGTATGTGAGGCACTGAATGAAAAATAGAGGTAAGAAGGGATTGTGAAGTAGTTCGTAGCTAAAGATGTTTTGAAGTTTTACAAGTTTAAATACATAGAGGGTCGAAACAGTGGTTACCTGTATAATGACTCGGCTAGGCCAAAATTATTTGATTTTGAGTCTGCGGGTAGACCATGGATTGACCACCTTGTAAGGGTTGAGGGGACCTGTTTACAGGTTCCAGATGAACCAGTGCTTGAGTTGAACCATAAATATTTTAATCCGAGTAAGTAATGTTGACCAACCTTCGAATAGTTGATAGTTATGCTCGCATATTGTGTAACTGATATTCTGTTCCTCTTATTTAGTAGAGCCTAAACCGCTGGCTACTCCGGATAAAACTAGTCTGTTTGATTGTGTTGCTCGCGACTAGGACGAGCTAACGGAGGTACTCAATAAATTGGGTATCCGAAGGTATAAAAGAGTAGATTCGATAGTGCCAAAAGTTTAGCAAGCTCAAGAAAAATGAGTTATGGCCGAGGGGAAGTCTGTAGAGACTGTTGCTGACTTGCTTAGTCCTCCACCTTTTGTGCCTCAGACTATTAAGTGGCTTACTCGTAATGCCCTAAAGCTAGCGTAGCAAAGTAGCTCTATTGTTGGGGCTGTCCCCACAGAATAAGAGATTGCAAAGCCTGCTGGTGGTGGTGTGCAGGAAAAACTTAAAGTGAGCCTGTCTGTGCTTGGGGATGTTGAGAAGAGTCTGAAGAGGAAACGGCCTATGGAGGAGGATAGTGATCGAACTAACCCTCATGATGATGCCAAGATGAAAGAGTTGGAGCAGAGATACTGTCAAATGGTCGGGACGAACTCGTAGAAGCTCGAGGATGAATATCTCGAGCACACGTTCGCGGTATGTTGTTGAAAAACTGTTTGCTTGACGTTGCCTTCGAGCTGAATGAAACTGTTGAATTGATTCTTCTGTTTTTGTTATATTGGTAGCTGTCAACAATGCTGAAGGGGTTCAAACAATGTCTGGACAAAAGAGGCCAAGAATTTGATGCTCTGACGGTGAAGTTTGAGGCTCAGTCAGTTCGCGTGAAGGAGCTAGAGGGTAGCATTCAGTTGGAGAGAGAGATGAGGGCTACAGATACTGCCGCAGCTGTAGAGAAGTTCAATGAGGTATCAAAGAATGACAAGCTCATATCTGATACGGTTGCAGCAGTCTTAGTGGAAAGATACCACTTTATCAAATCGTACTATTGTTTGGGGTTGAGTATTGATGGTGTGGAGTTGGCCCGGAATGGTAGGTATGCAGAGATTGAACTCCCTGCTGAGGAAGAAGAGGTGGCTGGTGATATTTTTGGTGCATCTGAGAAAGTTTTAGACCTTCCTCCAGGTAATCCAGAGTCGGTCTATACTATTAAAAAAATAGTAAATCCACTGTTGGAACGTGCTGAAACAGTTCTATCTCTGGAGAAAATGCTGAAATCTCCTTATGAGGTAGACATTAGTAAGCCTTTTTAAACGTTCTGTGGTATCTTGTTTTCTATTTTTCAGCTCGTGTGACTTGGATGTGATAGTACTTTGTATAATCGTGCACTGTTTTCTTTTTAAGTGATATTTTGAAATATGCTTTTCGTGGATGTTGGTATTGAAATAAGATATATGTAATCTGTATAGGAGATAAAGCATTTAAGAAAAACAAGCTCCGAATTAGGGAAGTCACTGAGTAAAGCGAGGGACTTCATGGCCGTATTTAACAGGTACTTAACAAAACTGAATACGAGATAATGCAATTTAAGTTAAATTCAGAGAAAACTTTTAAAGAGTTATATGATCTGTAATGTAAATATGCTAAGATAAAAGTTGAGAGAGACGAAGTGTTAAGAAAGGAAGAGGAAAGGGGGGTATTAGTTTAAAAACTGAAAGAGTTGGTTTATTTTAACAACCTAAGTGATAAGGCGAGGTGTCAGAGTATGTTATTAGTTCTGACTTTGTATTTTAAGGTCGAAGTAGATAGTGAGTGAGGGTTAAAGAAGACTTATCTAGAGCTTTTGAGGGAGAGAGGTGTAGTTCCAGATCCAGCTTGAGTTATGTTTTAAGCTCAAGAAGCACGCAATCGTCATAGTTTAAAAGTAAAAAAATGTTCAGTTTGGGCAGGTGTGTCTATTGTATGGGGTGATGTAGAATCTATTATCTGATGTCTTTGGATTTATGTAGGATCAGAAGGCCATGAGGATTCTCTTTTTTAAGATAAGGAAAGAGTAAATAGAAGTTCAAATGTAATTAGAGGGTGAGGTACAGGGGTTACAGGATGAGGTATCGTAGTACATGGAGCAGAAAATGTCTTTAGCAATGCGGCTGTCGAAAGAAATGGTTATTCGAATGAAGGTAGAGGCAGAAATGAGGGCTTTTGGTGTGCTGCTAAAAAACACGCATCAGCGGTTACACGAATTGCAAATGAAATTGAAGGAGCATTTATGCCCCTCGCGAGCAAATGTTGCTGCTCGAATGAAGTATGAGCGTCATACAGACAGTGCTGTCGAGTTTTATGGGGGGGGGACTAGATAGAATAGAGAACGCATTTAGGAAGTTCGTAGAGGAATATTGGAAGGATTTTGGAGTAGAAAATTCTAAAGTAAAAAACCTGTGGTTTATCCGAGGTGAAGGTAGAATCGTTGGTGACCACTCCAGCCCGAGGTCGTGGGAGGAGTCATCTGAAGAGGAAAAGGTCGAACGTCTGATATCTCAAACGTGGCGCAAACAACGTCAACAGGAAGTCGTGACTTTTACCACGCCGGTAGATGTACAAGCTCCGAATAAGAAGGTCGTGAGAAACAAGCGGCGGTTGTCTCCTGTCCATAAGGGTCACAAAATAGATTAATCTTGTTTTTTTGTGACTAACCCTTCGTAGTATTTGAAAATGTAATTTGTGTTTTGTGAGAACAAAATGATGTATCGAATACGTTAGACACTATGTTCTTGATGTAGTTTTGCCAACTATTATATGTGCTCTGTTGTTATGAAAAACTATTATAAATGTAATCTATTATGAATAGGTGGACCTGACTGCTATACATAGTCAGTGCGACATGTTACGTGTCGAGAATGAACAAATGCGGGCTGAGCTAAGATCAATTCAAGAAGCTAAAAAAAGTGTTATTGAGGCTAAAGAAAAATTAAGGGAGGAGATGAGTAAAACTCTTCAAAAGAAAGAGGCGGTAATGTCTGTCAGTTTGAGAAAGATAGAGAGTTTAGAGGAAGAGATAAGAATAAAGGGCGTTAGAGTTAGAAGTGGATCGGGACGAGGTAGTCAACAAGGTGCTAAATTGATATCTGCATAAATGCAAATTACAGAACTGCTAGTCGCATTAGAGGCTGAAGGAAATAATGTGAAGGAGTTACAGTTTCAAGTAAATATGTTTAAAGCGAAGATAAACGATGTTAGCACCCGTGCTCGCAAATATGAAGTATTGTGGTTGGTTACTAGGATGGCGGGAAAGGAGATGGAGAAGGTTTGTGCTCAACAGAATGAAGTCATAAAGAAGGACTGGAACAATATATGTGATCTAGAGCAGCTTTCGCAAATGCGGTATCTGGATATCTTGGAATACCAGTCCGAAAATGATAGACTTCGACCCGTGAATACGAAGCTGAAGGAGGATCTGTTGTGGTTGGAGGTAAGTTATGACTCGAAGCAGGTAGAATGTGAAGGTTATGAAAATTCAGTGTCTCTGATTTATCATATGGATGAATTCATGACCGTGCTGGAAGCTCAGAATTCTGAAGTGTGTCATACAAAATGATGAGTGGACGATCGTTGTAAGCAGCTGGAAGATGCACTGAAGGAAGCGCAGCGTAAGCTGAACGAACTCCTTCTTGGTAAGCGGGTAAAAAATGAGGTAGGTGGTAGTCATGAGAGGGAGATGGTTGCAGTAATATCGTTTTTTGCAGCTGAATTGAAAAGACTTGAAGGTAAAAGTAAGAGGTTATATGATCGTTTAACTGCTCAAGGTGTAGAATGCGAGATGGAGGTAATCTGAACTGTATTTTTAGAGCCCATGATTTCCAGAATTGGACCGTTTAAACAAAGACTGGTTAGAGAGGGAAAGAAGATTGTTGTAGGGAGGATGCCAGAATTTATGTGTCAAAAGTTACGTAGGAGTGATACGGCAGGACCTTTTAATGTGGGTAGCGAGTTAAATGACAACTCTAGTGAAGAATGGGAAATATGATTATATTGTATGTATATAAACAGGCAAAGATTATGGATGTATAAAGAAATAGTTAAGGATGAGTAGTGGGCTGTACTAATCGTATGAGGTACCAACGGTAATGTATGTAAAACAGTGTGATATGCGATCGGTTTAGCTCAACTGGTAAACTATCTGTGATGCACGAGTTGATCAGTGTAGTCGAGGCAAAAAGATCCGTAATGTAGTATAGATGATCGATTTCGCCGAAGCAATAAATGATCTGTAATAGCGAATGTATTAGATAGATCGGTTTGGCCGAAACAACAAATGACTTGTAATGTATTTAGATGATCGATTTGGCCAAAGCAACAAATGATTTGTAATTTATGTATATAATTTTTGTAGGGCAATCGAACACCAGTATTTCATTGGTGTAGGATTGTCGTACAGAAAATTTATTTGATAAATCGGTTTGGCCGAAACAACAAACGATCTGTAATGTATTTAGACGATCGATTTGGCCAAAACAACAAATGATATATAATCTGTGTATGGAATTTTTGTAGGGCAATCGAATACAAGTATTTCATTGGTGTAGGATTGACGTACAATAAATGTATTAGATAGATCGGTTTGGCCGAAGCAACAAATGATCTGTAATGTATTAGATGATCAATTTCGCCAAAACAACAAATGATCTGTAATCTGTGTATAGAAATTCTGTATGGCATAGTAGAAAGTACTCAGATGTCTTCATCAAACAATAATCTTTTATTGATGTGAGCTTGTCTGACATAATAATAGATTGGTTTGGAGAAAAGTATACTATGACAGGTGCGTTATCTACGATACAATTTCAGTCTCCTATGTTCCAAGGATTAGGTACGTGTTTGCCATGCTCAGTGGTGAGTTCGTAAGGACCGAAGTCACTTTTCCTGATGACGATAAAATAATCTTCCCAGTTTTCAGAAAATTTCCCTGCGTTGAGCTCTTTGCGATGTTTTGGAATCTCCCGGAGGACCAAATCCTTGATTTCAAACTCTCTATGTCGAACACATTTGTTATAAGATCAGGCTAAAGCTTGGTGATACTTTCCTAATTTTATGATTGCTTTGACTCGAGTCTCTTCGATCCAGTTCATATTACATGCCAACTGGAATTCGTTTTCTTTATCAGTCATGGTATGGTCACGAATAGGGTGATAATACTGAGTAGGGATAATTGTATCGGTACCGTAAGCCAGAAGGAACGCTGTGCATCCAGTTGAAACTTGGGGAATAGTTCGATACGCCCATAACACATTTGGTAGCTCCATGACCCAATTATCTTTCTTTTAGGTTAGGCACTTTTTGATTTCATCTACAATAGCGCGGTTAGTGATCTCGGCTTGGCCGTTCCCTTGTGGGTAATACGGATTTGAAGGGGAATGTATGATGTTGTGTTGATTGAGGAATTTGACGACTTTGGAGCCAACGAACTGAGGTCCATTATCGATCCTGATGAGATGGGGGCCGCCAAATCGAATGATGATGTTTTCCCAGATAAACTTGACGACTTCATCTTCTCGTGTGCGGCACAGAGGGACTACTTCTACCCACTTAGTGAAGTAATCCATTGTGACTAAGAGATGTTTCCATTTTTCTAGTACAGTAGGAAACTCCCCGACAAGGTCGAGGGCCCTTCTTTTAAATGGCCATACAACGTTGCTGGAGTGTAGTTCTAAAGCTGGAGCTCAAATTTGTGGACCATGACGTTGACAGACATCACATTTGCTTGCGAGCTCGATTGCTTGAGCTTTTATTTTAGGCCATAAGATGCCTTGAGTAATAGCTCAGTTGGCTAGAGATCTTCCTGCTGTGTGAGAACCATAAGTGCCTTCATGTAGTTAGTGTAAGAAATTTCGAGCTTTTTTGTAAGATAAGCATTCAAGATACGGCCCTGTGACCGAAATCTTGTATTAGAGACCATTTTCGATGATATAGCATTTGGCGTTATCCAATACACGCTTTCCCTCAGTGGGGTCTTGAGGAAGTTCGCCATCAACTGTGTTCTTAGTACCAATATACTTGAGGAAAAGTCATCTCCAATCGTCCTCATCCTCTTTAACAGCCCCAATATTAACAGAATTCGGGCTAATGATGTTAATGCTAGGGTTTGATATTACTTCAATCTTGAGATACCGAACTTTTGAGCCAAGGACTCCTGCGAGATATGCGAGGGAATCAGAATGTCTATTTTCTCCAATCGGTAAATGTGCAATATAAATTTTCTTGAATCTACTCATTCTGTTGGCTACTGCGGCTGCGTAATCGATCATTTTCCCATTCTTTTGGAATTTTTTTATATAGTGGTTTACAATGAGCAGAGAGTCCGTATATGCGGATAGCTCAAATACCCTAATCTCTAGAGCCATATTTAAACCGTGAATCATTGCCTCATATTCTCCTGTATAGTTGGTGGCTTAGAAATTTAATCATATTGCCTTTTCAATTATATCATTAGAAGGTGTGATCAACATGGTTTTAATGCCTGATCCTGTGGGTCTAGAGGATCTATAAGTTAGAAGACGCCATCCCTTTTGCGTTATCCAGTCTGCCCTTTCTTCAAGCTGTTCTTCATGAATCTCTGCGCTGTCTTCTTCCCAGTTAGGATCTTTTATGGGGAAGTACGCAAGAAAATTTGCTACAGCCTGACCCTTTTCAGAATGTCGGGGCTCAAATCGGATGTTATGCTCGCCAAAATTAACTGACCATTGCTAGATTCGTCTTGATTTTTCTTGTTTGGATAACATTTCACGTAGAGGGTAGTTGGTCACTACTCAGGCTGAGTGGGCTTAGAAGTATTGTCCCAATTTTTGTGAGGTGTAGACGAGAGCCAAAAGTAGTTTCTCGACCTTGCTGTATCGAGATTCTACTGGGGTGAGGGTTTTATTGATGAAGTAGACATGCTTATCGGTTTTCTCATCAAGCCGTATGAGAACAGAACTTAATGATTCTTTAGTAACTACAAGATAGATGGTGATCTCTTCCCCTTCGCTGGGTGTACTCATTACAGGTGGTGAACCCAAGTAAAGTTTTAGCTGTTAAAAAGATGCTTCGCACTCCGCTGTCCATTCGATCTTGTGGTCCTTCTTAGGTTTTTATTTTTTTGCCCCCTCACGTAGTAAGTTGAACAACCATCGAAATCGATCGGGCAATTTTGATAAGAAATGATTTATTGCGGCAATCTTCCCCACTAACTTCTGGACGTCTTTCTTTGTTCTGGGGGAAGGCATAGATATAGTACACGAATGCGATCCGGATCGGCTTCAATATGGTGCTTCCTGATTAAGTGGCCCAAGAATTTCCCTGATTGAACTCTGAACTATTATTTGTCAGGGTTGAGTCTCATCTTGTAGAGATGGAGGATATCGAAGGCCGTATGTAAATCGTTAATATGGTTTTCCTTCTTAAAACTTTTGCACAACATATCGTCTATATAGAGCTCCATTGTTTTTCCGAGGTGATCCTTGAACATTTGGGTCATCAATCACTGGTAAGTAGCTCCAGCGTTCTTAAGACCGAATGTCATGACTTTGTAGTAGTATAGGCCGTGCTCTGTAATGAAAGTTGTTTTCTCTTGGTCTTTAAGTAGCATAGGTATCTGGTTGTAGCCTGACGTGGCGTCCATCATAGATAGGAGTTCGTGTCCTGATGTAGAGTCGAGCAGGTTATTTATGACAGGGAGTGGGAAATTGCCCTTCGGAGTATGCCTGTTCAGGTCGGTGAAATTCACGCATACCGTGATCATCCCATTCTTCTTCGGTACCGTTCCAATATTGGATATCCATTCAGGATAATTAGCCTTGCGGATAAAATCGACTTCAATGAGTTTTTCGATTTCCTTGTTGACTTCATCACGAAGTCTAGGTGCTAAAGTTCTCTGCCTTTGTTTAATAGCTACAAATTTTTCCTTTAAGTTGAGTTTGTGACAGGCCACATTTGGATCGATACCCAGCATCTCGTGAAACGTTCAGGCGAAGACGCTGCTATTTTCTTTAAGGAACTGGATGAGAGTGTCATGCTCTGCTGTGGGCAGATTGGTGCCAATATATGTCTCACGCTTGGGTCTACCAATTTTAACGTATTCTGTGGTCTCTGTATTGGGCAGATGTTGCCCTGCAGTGTTGACTATATAGTTTTATGTAATGTTTCATGTTGTCTTCTGTAATTGCTATGCGAGTTGATGTTTGAAATATTCTGGTTCGATGACGACGGAATTTTTGCATGCTCGAACTAATTTTTGACTTCCTTTTATCTCGTAAACGCTAACCTCCCACTCAAAACGTAATGCCAAGTGGTAGGTTGATGGAATAGCGTGCATATTGTACAACCAGCAATGACCCATGATCCCTAAATAATAGGAATTCGTGTTGACGACGTAAAAGACAACATCGAGTATCACTGGCCCTGTGGTGATGGGGAGTACGATCTTCCCCATGTATCCCTCCTTAGACCCGTTGAAACCATAGACATCAACGTCGCTGGGTAGGACCTTATCGGCCAGACCCATCTTGTCGATCGTGCTTTGAAAAAGAAGTTTAATGCTGCTGCCGGTGTCTACCATCATTGTATGAAGCACCATGTTCTGCATTTTCAACATGATCACCAAGGCATCATGGTGAGGATAGTTGGCATGCCGAACATCGCAATCATCAAAAGAGATCCCAGTTTGTTGAGTGCTGGATTGTGGAATTAAACGAGCTTCTTAATCTTGCATGGATAAATCGTGACATTAGGCGACACGCCTTCACTTGCTTCATTTTAATTCTTTGACGACCTGGGTCTCCATGAGATGGCATAACGAGAGATAGTACAGATACTTTTCGGCTACGGGATCTTCAACTTGCATAACTTCAGTGGGCTTTTGTAACTCCCGTTTTTATAATTCTCCACGTCCACTATGTACTCGTGCATTCGTTCATCTGTGAAGATATACTCCAACAACCGTTATAAGGAAAAACATTGCTCTGCCTCATGATATTGGACCTTATGGTGGATGCAGTACAGTTTGTTATCGATCAGCTGTAGGTACTGTGCATTTTGGAAGAATCTGCCTTTCTGCATTATAGGATATTTGATGGCTATAGTCACATTCATCTTTGGATGGTAAGGTCTAGGCAAGTTACTCCCCTTCTGGGGTCGCTCGTCGTTGGATTTGGTTTGTTTTCTGTCTCCTCCTTGATCTGATGTCTGATTCAAATCAGAATAGTTTGACTGATCTTGAGCTGTCAGCGTTGATTTCTGAGATTTATGCCTGTCAGACATTATCCGCTCTAGGTCGATGTATCCGTTGATCTTTTCGATCATGTCTTCCAATGTTGTTGGTTTATTGAGGATGAGGTACTCCTTTGCTCGGCCATCAACGAGTAAGGCGCTGGTGAAAGTTGAAATAGTGATCATCTGGTCGAGTCGATCTACTTTTCAAGCTAATTCCAGGAAATTTTTGGTAAACGTCTTAAGTATTTCTCCTATCATCTATTTTAGGCTGAAAAGAGAATATAAGTTCTCTTCCTTATCTCTGTTGTGCGAGTAATTTTTGGCGAAGAGTTCGTGCAACTATTCGAAAGCCATGATGGATCCTTCAAGCAGTATGTGGAACCATCGTAAGGGTTCGCCTGATAAGCTGGTAGGAATGAGCCGGCATAGAATGTGGTTAGACGTGAAATATAGGCCTAGAGTGTCCTAGAACTCTTGAACGTGTTCCACTAGATCAGTCCCTTTGTACTTTCGGATCTTCGAAGTGTAAAACCCGGTAGGGACCTCACCATCCAAGAGCTCTTGGGTGATCGGGCTCTTCTGTAATCTGTTGTGGATCCCTTTTGTCGATGTGCGGGCTTCGAGCAATTCTTTGATCAGTTTTTTGACATGCTCCTGAGTGACATATTGTCGAGCTGTGATGGCTGGTCGTGTGACGCACCCTTCTCTAGGGTTATGGTCACCACTTCCTTCACTTAAACGTTCCTTCACAGGGACTCGAACTCTTCGAGGTAGATTTTTAGCCTGTCTGGCTCCCACCAGGCCGCCATCTACCTTCTGTTGGATCTCCTAGATTGGGGGGGATCCATATCCTGTTGTTGACGGTTAGATCAAAGCGCACCTCCTGCGTAAACACCTTTCGGAGGAGGCCCTATTATGTCATGGATGGAAATCCACAGCCCTTAGGTTGTACGTCTTTGTTCTTCTAGGCGGCAAATTGCTGATCCTGTAAGACCTTCAGCGCATCCTGGACACTCGCAAGTTATTGTTCCAGGGCTGCACGCCTTTCTGTTTTTGAGTTTAGAGTGGCCCTCAGGTCTGCTAAAACTGCGTTCTCTTCCACTTGGACGATCAGCGTACTTTGACCTGGAGGCAACATTCTGAGAAATGGTGGTCAGTGGTGTTTGAGATGATGGGTTTGAGAATTTTGATTCCCACAGACGGCGCCAAATGTAATAGCCTAATTCCGGGAAACGGACTTAGCCTTTACACCAAATGTATTTAAAGCGTTCAAGAATAACAAATAATGATCAACAAGACGGTTTAGCGCAGAAAATCATTGAATAGGTTAAAAACCACGACCTCTCTTGAGGATTTCGAGAAAGTGATGATCTTATTAAGATTGCTAGTCTATTACAATGAACGTCTTGAGAATATAGGATGATAGAGCAAGAACATTTCTATGGTGATCGTTTCGTCCCTCATCTGCAGTTCTCCAGGTTCTCTTATAGGTCTTCTTATATAGCCGTTTGATGACCATAAAGTTCCTTAATGATGGACGTTACAAAGTGAGTGTGAGATATTCTTTGACCATGTTGTGTAACGTTCCGACCTTTACTATTGTACAAAGGCTCTATTACTGACTGTGTGTTTCGCACAAGTCGAACTGCTGGTACAGAGGTCGAAAGTAATGTCTTAAACTGGGGAAAGTTTGGTTACGTCTTTAGTAGTGCTTCCTGTATGCTGATGAGATCTAGGGCGAGGTTTGAGTCCGAGATACAAAATAACCTATTACAGATTTTGTAGCGCCCCGCATTTTTCTTGGTATAACTTCTTGTGGTCGTAGTTATGGTTTATAAGTTGCACCTTTAGCATGTTATCATAGCTTTTATTTTCTCCCAAATCCTTAACAAACCCATTCAAACCCACACCGAATTTCCCCAATTCTTCTCCAACTCCTCCTTATTCTCCACATCAATTCTAGGGCACAACTCTCCCATTAACTAATTTCAGTTCTAGAGAGAGAGGGGAAGAAAGAGAGATGTATTTGCTAAAGCTCTTTACGACTTACAGCTCTGCACCGCTCGACTTTCGTTCTTTATCGTTATTTTAACCTTAAGGCAAGTGTATCTATTTATTATCATTTGCTTTGATTGATATGAGTAAATTATAGTATTTTAGCTGTTCCAATCTTCTTTATACAAAGAATCTTCTAGGTATAAATTGGTACTGATTTTATCGGTCTCTAAATTTTGCTCTTATCACCACATCAAATCTATATTATACATCTCAATATTAGTTAGGCAGTCATGTATCCTCTTGTGGGTTATTGCATAAGTTTTCTGTAGGCATACAACTGTTGATCTTTGTGTGTTAGGCTTTGGTTCTTAATAGGTTAGCTTTGGTTCTTAATAGGTTAGTATACTAATAGTTTGATTTTTATTTGGGTTAGAGAATTGCTTGGGTATTAAAGGTACAGAGGATTTATAAAGGTCTTATTATAGGTATGATGGGTCTCTTGGTGTTCTATGGTAACTTTGGCTAAGCTTTGTTGGGGTTCTTTGTTGAATATCCTATATATGGTTATGGATCTAATGTGTGGTTAGGTTTAGTTTAATTACCGGATCAGGTTGCAAGTTGTAGGTTTTATCATGGTAAGTGGTCTTGAATCTCTATAAATCTGAGAACTAGGTAAGAGGAGTTAATCATTGTTTAAAGAACATCATATATGCTTTATTGATTAGGTGTAGTTAGCTTTACTTTTTTTCGTGATCAGGTGGCCTCTTTAAGACTCTTTAGTTATCTTGTTTCTACTCAATCATATACCATATAGTAGTAAGCTAAGGTAGATCATAGTCTAAATGATATTCTTACCCAATGTTAGGTTTAGGTTTAGGTTTAGGGAGTCGTAAGAATTGAAGGATGTTTATTCAATAGACAAATGTTTTATGGCAGTTACGACTTAATTGTATTGGGGTTGATTAAATTGTCAAGTTGTTTAGTTAAGATATATCAATAGTTATTATCTTACTTATATAGGATATCATATGAAATGGTTCTGAACACTAGTTGGTTTGAGGTAGTGCTTATTGGTGGGTTTAAATAACTGTTGGTTGATGATGTAATATCCAATGACGGTGCTTGACCACGGTTTAGTTGTGAGAAACTTTTTTGGGTGATATAGGCGTGAATAACTTGGCTTGATATTTGCTGGAACTAGGCATTCGATGTGTTATATTCTGGTTATAGTATGTGTGAAGGAGATTGTTTGATATTAGTGTGGCATAACCACCATTCTTAGATGATTTCCTTGGTTATCTATTTAATGTTGGTCATTTCAGTTGGCTGATATCATAGTAGTTTCTTTCATTAGTTTGTTTCATGTAGATGAGATCCTTTAGTATGCTTAGACATCTAGTAGCTGAGTTTTAAATAGTACTTTTGAGACTTGGAAATAGTGGATTCCTATATGGTTTATGAGGTTGATCTATATGATGGTTGTATGAGTATGGTTCAAAAATCATCGCAAGATATTCTGCTGGTGATAAGAACTTTGCACTACATGGATATTAGGAGCGAGTATGTGATTCTAGAACATCTTAGCTAAATTCCTTGATATGTCTTCCATGATAGTTTACATATAGTCATATGGATTTTCCATGATTTAGTAGTACACAACTTAGATTCGCTTTGCCACTTCGGGTTTCCTTTTGATATAGTCGCACTTATTGGACATGTTACAACAGATAACATTGGATGTTGGAACTGTATTTCATTTGATAGAGTCCCTACTTGTTATCAAAGTGAGGGTAAATAGATCATCTGGTTGTAAGAGCGGTAGGTCTTTTGAGATAGTCCCAGATGCTGATTAGGCAGGGGCAAACATATCATTGATTCTTATAGGATTTAAACTTCTTTATTTCCATTCTGTTGGGCAACTTTGAGTTGTTGTACACAATAGGGCTATGCTGTTACGGTTCTTGGGTTCGAATCCCTAAACAAAAGATTAGGTTGCTGCTAGTAAATGTTCCAGGGTTGTAAGCCCCAAAATTATACCCTAGTTACCTATCGGCCTTGTTATTTTTTGTGAATACTCCCCATGGGTATAGATCCCTAAAAGTTGAAAATAAATCAGGCTTTAGACCTGTAGGTTGAAACTCCTTGAACACCCTGATCAGGTGCATTACCCGCTAATTCCTGGCTCAATAAAAAGGAATCCACCAATCCCTGACTCGACAATAAGGGATACGTTTCTGTTAATTACGAAAAGGTACGAGAGTGTGGTCCCACTGAATTAAAAGTGACCCTGTGTACTTGACTTCCTAATTCTCTTTCCACATCTATCGTACTTCTTAGGTTGTAGTAGTTAGATCTAAGGTTAGGTTTTTGTTGTTATCGTATTGGGATTTCTAGCTTTACTTAGACTGCCTTCCTTAGAACTCGTAGGTTGGTTGATATTCTCCTATAATTTCGTTAGATTCTTCATGTCTCTTTTCTGTGTTTATCTTGGTCTATCATATCTTATGACCTTGGATATTTGTACTTGTTGGGCGTTGCTTGCTTACGCCTTGCGCATATACTTTCAGGTGAATCGTTGTGGTAACGATACTAATAGTTGGAGCAAGCTGGACTTGCATCTTTTGGAGTTCTTGCTATCCTTGTGGTATTATTTATCATTTCTATCTCTTTTAGATTTTCTTCCGCTGTGTAGTTTCTTGGTGTTGTAGTTGTATTTACGATTTGTTTTAAATTGTAGTACTTCTTCTTGGGGTTCATCTTTAGGATGCCCGACGTTATACCTCAGAATTCGCATTCTTAATAGTTTATTAAGAAGCCAATTTTGGGGAGCGGGTATTGGAAAGATGCCTAGCCCATTAGCGGTGATGGTAGTACCAATGGTTTAGTCCCACATTGTTTAAGATCATGCCAGGTGTATGGTTCTTAAGTTAAGATTTCACTCTACATATCACCGAGGCCTTTTCTTAGGTAGAAAAATCTCACACTGCTGGAGATCTATAGTGGTTAAGTGAGAACAATATTGGTACTCATAGAGTGGGGTCATGACAAAATGGTATTCAGAGCCGAGGACGGCTCAATTTTAAAGGTGGGGGGGGGGGGGACTGTAACATCCCGGCTAAGCGGGTATTGGAAAGACGCCTAGCCCATTAGCAGTTATGGTAGTACCAATGGTTTAGTCCCATATTGTTTAAGATCCTGCCAGGTGTATGGTCCTTAAGTTAAGATTTCACTCTACATGTCACCGAGGCCTTTTCTTAAGAAGAAAAATCTCATACTGCTGGAGATCCGCAGTGGTTAAGTGAGAACAATATCGGTCAGATTTGGTTAGCAATGAACAAGCAACAATCAAAGAAATACACAATATACAAGTTTAAGGTGGTTCGGCAATTGCCTACGTCTACCGTACAAGAGAGAGAATTTTTTATTATTTAAGATCCCAAAGTTACAATCACTCAAAGCAATTAGAGGTTCTCTCAAGGATTTCCAATCAAATTGATCTCACCAAGGGTTGGTTCTAAAAGAACCTAAGTCCCCCTTTATATACTAGGGTAACTGTTTACAATCGCTCAGATCTTAAGGCATGTCAAGGGTTCCAAACAAATCTCAAAATTGAGTTTTTTTGAAATTTATTCGAACAGACCCAATTTCTATTCGAACAAAAAGTGCTCGGGCTGTTCTGCCCGAATATACCAATTTTTTGCTTGAATAGGCAAAGTTTTGTTTGAACGACAATGAATCTCGTTTGAACGACTTTGCAACAAACAACCCCAGAATTCTCTACCTCGGTGAAGATTTCCCCCAACCAAATGAATCAAAATATGAGCCGAACATAGTAACCATCCAAACGAACCCAAACAAGCCCTCTCCACCATCAAATGTCCCCAAAAACCCAAACACACAAGTGGCCCAAGGAAACCAACCAAACCAAACGTCTCAAAAGGCCTAAATCCAAACCAAGCATGCCAAAGGACCAAAAAATAACCAAATGTCCCAAGGAACCAAAAATCAACTGTACCAAATCAATGGTTGCCTACGTACCCTGGATCAAGTCGCCTGTAGTTCCCAAAACATCCAATAAATCAATATGAAGAATTTAAACTAAGTCTAATCAATGATTGAACTTAATTCCCGAAACAACTTTCGTAAATATATCCGCCAGGTTATTTTTGGTGTAAATTTTCTTCAATAGAATCTCAACATCTTCCTGGACTTCTCTGACAAAGTGATAACGCACATTAATATATTTTGTACATTGATGATGAACCTGATCGTTGGCCAAGAAGAAAGTGCTCTGACTATCACAGAAAACATCAAGATGGTTCATCTTAATGCCTAAATTGCGCAGAATACCTTTCATCCAAATAAATTCTTTTATTGCCTCAGTTACCGCCATATATTCTACCTCGGTAGTAGATAATTCCACCATTGACTGTAGCGTGGATTTCCAACTAACCGGTACTCCACCCAATGTAAACATATACCCGGTAGTAGACCGTCGTTTATCCAAATTACCCATATAGTCAGAATCCACATAACCTACACAAAACCGATCAATCGAATCTTGTTTACAAAATTCCAAACCAATATCCACAGTACCTTTAATATACTGTGAAATCCATTTCATAGCTCGCCAATGATCTCTACCCGAACCATGCATGTATCGATTAACCATACCAACCGCCTGTGAAATATTTGGTCGAGTACATACCAAGTATACATCAAGCTACCAACCGCGCTAGCATAAAGAACTTGACTCATATAATCACATTCCTCATCAGTTTTTGGAGACATAGAAGCCTTAAGCTTAAAATGTGGGGCAAGGGACGTACTTACAGATTTTGTGTTCCCATCAATGCCAAATTTCTAAAGTACTTTCCTCGTGTACATCGTCTGAGAATGACGTACCGTTCCCTTCTCTCTATCTCTGTGAATCTCCATACCAAGAATCTTTTTCGCATCACCAAGATCTTTTATTTCAAATTTTTCACCCATTTGCTTTTTCAGTTTGTCCATCTCACTTTTGTGCTTACACGCAATAAGCATATCATCCACATACAAAAGCAAGTAAATAAAGAACCCGTCACGTAGCTTGCATAAGTAGACACAATGGTCATAATGACTATGTTTGTACTTCTACCTAATCATAAACTGATCAAACTGTTTGTACCATTATCTTGGAGACTGCTTCAAACCGTACAACGACTGTTTTAGCTTACACACACAATCTTCCTTCCCCGCAACTGTAGACCCACTCGGCTGAGTCATATAAATCTCTTCTTTCAAATACCCATGTAAGAACGCCGTCTTAACATCAAGTTATTGCAACTCCAAATCAAATTGCGCTACCAAGGCTAGTAGGATACGAATGGAGGAGTGTTTCACCACCGGAGAAAAAACTTCATTGTAATCAATCCTCTTCCTTTGAGAATAGCCTCTGGCTACGAGCAATTTACAACCGATTATATCATCATCATCAAGAGATCCTTGATTATTTGTGTAGACCTATTTACAACCGATCGCCTTCTTTTCCTTCCACAACTTCAAAAGTTCCAAAGTTTCATTCTTGAAAAGAGAATGCATCTCTTCCTTCATCGCTCCTTCCCAATGGTTAGCCTCGGAACCATAAATAGCTCCCTTATAGGTGGAAGGAACATCATTTCAACGACCGGTAGTGCAAAGGCTACCATGGCCTTCGCCTTTGGAAGCACCATATCCTTTATAAGCCAATTCGGTTTACTTACATCCCTCTTTGGTTTACTCGTTGCGATTGATTCCACCACCAAAATCTCTTCATCCGTATTACCAAATACTCCACCTTCATCTGTGTCTTCATCATTTGGAATATGAACTAGTGGCTCATCACCCGTTGTCACATCGTTAGATAACCTCCCTTTTAGTATGAAACTCTCTGGCCAATGTGAAGACACGTCTATCTCTACCCGCTGTAATACCTCGTTGGTCATCTTCTCTGTGTGCTCAGAGCCATGTGACTTCATTACAGAGGCCTCATCAAAAGTGACATCTCTGCTCAGAATGATCTTTCGGTCTCTCGTATCCCATAACTTGTAGCCTTTCACACCCTTCTTCTTACCCAAAAAATGAAATTCTTTGCTCGTTGATCCAACTTATCATTCTTAACATGATAACATGTCGGACACTCAAATATACGAAGAGTATCATAATCTGCAGTAGGTTCTCCCAACCAAGCTTCTATTGGTATTTTACCCTCAATTATAGCCGAAGGCAACCTATTAACGAGATAACAGGCATATGTCAAAGCTTCAGCCCAGAATGCCTTGTCCAACCTAGAATTGGACAACATACACCACACTTTCTCCAGTAAAGTATGGTTCATGCGCTCAACTATCCCATTTTGTTGCGGTGCCTCTCTAACCGTAAAGTATGAAACTATCCACTCATCTCGACATACTTGCAAGAATAGATCACTAGTGTACACCCCACCATTATCCGAACGGAGCAACGTGATCTTTCTGCCAGTCTGAGTTTCAATCAACTTCTTCCACGTCATGAAAATTCCTAGGACTTCATCCTTCCTCCTCATAGTGTACACCCATACATGCCTAGAAAAGTCATCCACAAAAGACATAAATTAATGTTCCCCCCCTAGCGATGCATTCTTGGAGGGTCCCCAAACATCAGAGTAAACATAATCAAGGGTTCCATGAGTACTGTGGATAGCGGTGTTGAACTTTACCCTTGTCTGCTTACCTAGAACACAGTTTTCACAAAAATCTAATTTGCACATCTTGGCACCTTTCAATAGCCCCTGGTTCGCGATAACTCTTAAGAATTTTTCTCCCGCATGTGCCAAATGCATGTGCCATAGACGAGTGGTATCTCTGGAAGTGGTCTCCTCACTTCTCGCAGTAACAACCTCACCAAAAATAATTATACCATCCAGATAGTACAAGTTGTTACTTCTTCTGTGGCCCTTCAATACAACCATGACTCTCTTAAGAACCATCTTTACCCCATTCTCAGACACAACCTTGTAGCTTATCGCTTCAAGTAACCCCATCGAGATAATGTTCTTTCTCATTTTTAGAATATACTGAACCGCATCAATCTCTTTAACCAGCCCATTGTGCAACATTAGTCGAATAATACCTATTCCCATGATGCGGCAAGGATTATCGTTTCCCATAAACACCGCTCCACCTTTTAACATTTTCAAACTATAAAAATAACCCATTTCAGAACAAATGTGATTAGTAGCACCCGAATCTAAAATCCATTCCTTTAAATCAATAACACATGCACTAGATGTTATAGTAAAAGAGAAATTATAAATATTACCTCCATTTGCAGTGTCTTGAGTCACATTTATGGAAGAACCCGATTTTCTCCATTTCTTCTTCTTGAGAAGCGCGGGACATTCATTTTTCCAATGACTCATTTCTTTGCAAAATGTACATTGGTCAGTTCTTCTTCTTGAGAAGCGCGGGACATTCATTTTTCCCAATGACTCGTTTCTTTGCAAAATGCACATTGGTCATTTCCCAAGTTATTTCGGTTTCCACCACGACCTCTTGATTTCGACCGAGAGTCGTTACAACCCGTCTTCTTCTTGTCTGAAGATCTTCTTTGAACCGTCAATACCTCGGATGTAGACTTATCAGACTCACACTTTTCCTTCCTCATGTACTCGTTGTTTATAACCGCCGTAGTCACATCCGTGTATTTTAATGAACTCTTCCCATAAGTTATCGTCATAACAAAATGTGCTCAAATTCTTTTGGAAGCGAGTTCAAGAATAAGAGTGCATTGTCTTAATCCCCAACTATCTCTTCAAGATTCGCCCAATCGGCTAACAACTTGGTGAAGTCATTCAAGTACTCCAACATACTAATCCCTTGCCTCATAGTGAAGCGATAAAACTTTATTTTCAAGTGGAATCGATTTTGGATATTCTTTACCAAATACTTCTCCTCTAGAATCTTCCAAATTTCTTTTGTAGACGTTTAATTCCTTACAAGGTACTTAATGTCTTGAGTAAGACGAGCAAATTTGGCCACAAGCCCTCTTGTTCATCTTCCTCCATACACTCTCCTGCATGTCATTCGGCTTGTCCTCCAATATCTTGTCTAAGTCTTGTTGATTTAGAGCATCAATAACCTCGCATTGCCACATGCCGAGGAAGCCGAAAGTCTAACTTCGATTTGGTTAGCAATGAACAAGCAACAATAAAAGAAATACACAATACACAAGTTTAAGATGGTTCGGCAATTGCCTACGTCCACCGTACAAGAGAGAGAGAGAAAAAAAAAAGTTTATTCAAGATCCCAAAGTTACAATCACTCAAAGCAATTATAGGTTCTCTCAAAGATTTCCTCTCAAATTGATCTCACCAAGGGTTAGCTCTAAAAGAACCTAACTCCCACTTTATATACTAGGGGAACTATTTACAATCGCTGAGATCTCGAGGCATGTCAAGGGTTCCAAACAAATCTCAAAATTGAGTTTTTCCGAAGTCTATTCGGACAAACCCAATTTCTATTCGAACAAAAAGTGCTCGGGTTGTTCTGTTCGAATAGACCAATTTTTTGTTTGAATAGACAAAGTTTCGTTCGAACGACAATGAATCTCGTTCGAACGACTTTGCAACAAACAGCCCCACCCCACAGGTGTTACGGATCTCCACTCCCCAACTTGAGGGGGAGTATTGTGATATCTTCCAAATATCTAGGATATTCTCTGACAACTTTCATCTACCCTCCGTATATGCCTTCTTCCCTCAACTTGTATATAAACAAAAGATTATGAAAAATGTAATTAAGTTTTTCCTTCTTCATGCTTTCCAAGTAAAGCTAACAAAATTAACATGTACATATATCTTTGTGTCATAGGAGGTCACCCATCCTAGTACGGGAAGTACTACTCTCTCAAGAACAGAATTTGGATGGGATCCAAATCACTAGTGCTTGTATGATCGCATCGAAGATTAATGCCAAAATCAAAATCTTCCAAGCTTTGACTATACTAAGTGCAACCATTTTGCCAACAGATTACGAACTACTAGTTTTTGACTAATGCGTGCATTATAATGTAAACAGCGAAGTCATTGAAAGAGTAGTGCACCAAACTTTTCGTATGATAGATGATCAAACATTGTAAAGTGGGAGGGAGTTTCTGATATTGGAAACATGACTTGGATCCCATTTGCAAACAGGTATTTAAAGTAAAAGTAGAAAGAATGATCATTCAAGGGTCACAAATATATCATGAACAATTGATGCAGCTAATATCTCACCTAACCTTATCTAATTTAACTTTGTACATGATAGGTAATCTCGCATTTCAATTCTAACCATGCACCTTTTATACGTGCTTACAGCTCTAGCTACCATTTTGTATCTTTCTTTTGTTATCAAAACGTCGACCTGCAAGAAAGGTGTAAGGTTATGAGCAGTACGGTCAGTTCGAGTTAACTCAAAAGATTTTAATTTTTCGTGTGCCAAATGGTTAAGTTGGCTGTGATTTTGCAAAATAATAGTACTTAACAGTAAGGAAAAAAACTGAAGAAATGAGGAACATAAAACTACTAGTGTTATTTTGTTGAATCTTAATGGTTTGTGGACCTTATAAACATGGGACACATAAAGGTCATCTGTCTTTAGCCCTCAACAATACCACTGAAAACATAAGCCAAAGGTATGACATGGGCACTACCTTTAATACACTCATGAACAAAATAGAGGAACAAATATTAGGAGATTGAAGTCTTGGCTGGTAAAGAGAATGGAGTTGGGAATGACGATAGACGATGATGGCCGGATAAGAACAGGTACTACTCTTTAGTACTATGGTTATGCCATCTCAGGATTTGAATCTCTGCTTTTACGTGTAGTTAGTCCCAAGTGACGCTATATAACTCCTCGATCTCTTTATGGTTTTTGATGTATTGTTTGTGTAAATTGTTTTCAGGGACAGTGTGGACTGCAACTGCTCATGCTATAACAGCAGTGATAGGATCAGGTGTCTTAGCATTGCCATGGAGTGTTGCTCAAATGGGCTGGATTTTTGGCCCCCTTGCTTTAGTCACTTTTGCGCTCATAACCTACTACACTGCACTTCTTCTATCCGATTGTTACAGATCACCTGATCCCATTAAGGGTAATCGCAACCACACCTACATGGGCGTTGTAAGAGCTTGTCTAGGTAACCCTTTATTCAAAACTTCCTGTAACTTTGGCAATAATTTAACAAAAAGTTGGGCGAAAATTTAAACATTATAGCGAACCGATTTAAGCTCCCGCGAGTTTTTCAGAGGTGTCATAGTGATGTTTCCGTGATCGTCTGAAACAGGGAAAAGGGATGTACTTATATGTGGTATAGTCCAATATATAATGCTTTGGGGAACAATAGTTGGATACACCATAACTTCTGCGACAAGTATGATGTAAGCTGTACAATGCATCGATAACAATACGGTTAGAGTATATTTCCATAACAAGCTTGCTAAATCGGTTTTGCTTTTTATTATATCAGGGCGGTGAAACGGTCAAATTGCTTCCACAAAAATGGGCACGAGGCGAGGTGTGGCACATCGGGAAATAAGTTTATGTTAATTTTCGGAGGAATAGAAATAGTATTATCCCAATTCCCCAATTTGGAGAAGATCACTCTTCTTTCAGTAATGGCCGCCGTAATGTCATTTGCTTACTCTTTCATTGCTTTGTACTTGTGCTTGGTTAAATTCGCTTCTCACTTGGAGTTCAAAGGGACTTTAACCGGTGTCGAAATGGGAAAAAATGGTATCTCTCCGTCTACTAAGGTTTGGCATTCTTTCCAGGCTCTTGGAAATATTGCTTTCGCCTACACCTACGCTATGCTTTTGGTCGAAATTCAGGTATATTTCGAGTACTTTTTTACATGGTGCGAACTTATTCGCTTTATGATAAATATATACTTTTGCTTTTGAAGGACACTCTGAAATCGCCTCCAGCGGAAAATAAAACGATGAAGAGAGCAAGTTTGTATGGTCTTGGAGCGACAACGTTATTCTATGTGTCGTTGGGTGTTGTGGGGTACGTCGCATTTGGAAACAGTGCACCAGGAAATGTTCTTACCGGTTTTTACGAACCTTTTTGGCTTGTTGACATTGCCAACCTCGCCGTCCTTCTTCACTTGATTGGAGCATACCAGGTACGAAAATTTTAACCAAAAAAAGATTGGCACGTAAAGGTACGGCTTCCCAGAGTTAAAATCGTCTTATTTTCATAACATTTTCAGGTATACGCACAAGTGATATTCAAATTTTACGAGAACTGGCTATCAACGAGAGTGTCTTCAACAAGTTTCTTTCTCAAAGTGTATACGTTACGAATACCCTTCACCGAATCACGTTCTCTTCGATTCACACTCTGCAAACTTCTCCTCCGAACACTCTTCGTGGTCTTCACTACTTTGGTTGGGATGATGTTGCCCTTCTTCAATGCTGTTCTTGGTTTGTTAGGTTCAATTGCATTTTGGCCACTAACCGTGTATTATCCTGTTACAATGTACATATCACAAGCACAGATTAAGCGGGGGAGTACAAAATGGGTTATGTTGCAAAGCTTGAGCCTAGTTGCTCTGTTTGTTTCACTTATCTCAGCTATTGGTTCAATCGCTGATATAATTGAACGTCTTAAGCATGCCAAACTTTTTAGTATCGCATACTAAATATTGTAATGTTATAGGATTTGTTCGAGCCTGGGGGTGTCCTAATATATTTGTAATGAGTGTGCGATGTATAATATATGGGTACCACGAAATCGAATATTTTGTTTATAAAATTTATCTTTCACCATGGATAAAGAGATGTCTGTCTTTTTTACAACCCGGAACCGCGGTTGCCTCCTTGTCATTGCCACGGCGCCTTATTTGTTTCCCTACGCTTGCATTTCCAGTCCTTATTTTTCGTCGTAGAACAATGTTGGGACTGACTTCTATTTTTTACGGTAACAGAGCTCAGCCTGAACTCTAAAATCCCTACCGAGTACCGATGAACTGAACCTTTGGTTGGACTCGATTCCGGCAGGTCCAGCTCACCTATAGCAACAAACCATCAGGTGTTTATCTACAAAGAGATAAAATTTGAATTTGCAACGTTACTCACTGTAGTAAAAGTAAAACTGTGAATTATTCTCCTCTTTTTCTCAGTCAAAGCATGAAATTACCTCTACTTTCTCTAAACAGTTACAGTCTATAGTATCAAACTACAAGACCAACCTTCATAAAAGGATATAATCCTCCCATAATGCCATTCGAGCAAATGGTTTTAACAAACATCAACATCTCGAGGAAACCGTAACGGTTCAATGCGGTGTTCTATAAATATAAGTGGCACTATATTAGGTAGAAGAGTGTAACTATAGTAGTACACTTTGGTTACTCACTTTGGTTCACTTTGCAGTGTTAAATTAGAGCTAGAATAGAGAGAGAGATATGGAGATGGATGTGGAGGAGGAAGGGACAATGAGGAGCAACCTTGAAGAAGATGATGATCATGAAAGAACAGGTACGCGAACGATCAAACTTCACGTTATTATTCTCTTGAGATTACGTAAATTAAGCTAGCTAGCTATATAGTTTTATGTTTTCTTTGGATGTTATTCTGTCTCTTGCGCAATATTTCCTGGTTTAATTTTGTAGACAACTAGATGTACATAGACCTCAATATTTCCCGGAAACCAAGTTCTACTCTAGTATATGTATTTCTTAGGCAATGTGTTGTATGCACCGCACCAAAGTAGTTAGAATGAGTTCTTACTGATTTTTCTTAAAATCATTCTGTCTAGCTCCATACCATTTCCCCCTGTGGGATTGAGTTAAGATAAGCGCATTTACATTTTAAATTCACGATCAAATTAGTTTGAATGTGAGTTCAGTTGTGGGTGTGGTTACTGCATTTGAAGTCGAGAACGGCCCCAAAGCCAAAAAAGAACTTGTCCTAACGGGAAATGGCGAGGGAAGAGTGACCAACACATCTTTACTATCATAATGTTGACGTTACTAAATATTATACTGCATTCTTTCCTCTGTGTGTGTGTGTGTGTGGGTGTGTGGGGTGGGGGGGTGGGGGGATACCCGAATAATGCTCCAGTTCTACATGTTTTGATGCCCGAATAATTCCTGACATTTGTGTGTGTGTAATTTAGTTTTTTTTTTTGCAATTCTCAACCATTAATGCTCAAGTATTTGTTGGCGACGATCTTTCATAAGAGTAGGTTATGTACAAGGTGGCATGGAAGTTCTATATTAGGAACAAGTGGCATCAGAGACGAATGAAGTTGACTTACTTTTTTATTGGCGTGTTTTGTAAATATTTGGCATTAAGTGTTTGATTTTGGGATACTCCAAGTTACTGTCTTGCAATGTAAATATTAAATATTTCGATTTTCCTTTTATTGTCTTGCCTTGCAAATATTGTGTTTTTGATTCTCTTTTATTGAGTTATTATACGCATCACCACCATGACGTAGTCTTCTTTGAGAAGATGTGTTCATAAATTACCAATATTATCTCAGGCCACCACCAATGCCAATGTACTAAAAATTCCATTGTACTTTTGCATCTAAAACTACCTTCAACGGCACCACCTCTATATTTTTATTTTCCATCTCTCCACGGAAAGAGAGAATGGATGCAGGAGAGGATGGGCACATAAGAACAGGTAATAGACTAATAGCAAACCTTATATCTCTACAAAACTAAACGCTTTCTGATTGAATTCTCAGTCATGAATTTCTTCATATATACACGGCTCTGTCTACATATGCAAACGTTGCATGTATGTACATGCTCACTTGAATAACCTTCTATATATTTTAGTTCCACAAACCATCAGTTCGTGGTGATTCATGATCGATAATGACTGCATAATTTGGAGTGTTTCTCTGCCAATGTAGAAACTATACCAAAAATTCAGGGGTTTTTTTTTTTTTTTTTGTGACAAATCAATACACACTGCAAGAAAATTGCATTTTAAGACCACATAGTGTTCACTTTGCTGGAAGGGTGTTTTGAGGGACTTGAACGTTGTATATACCACTCTATAATTCATGCAAATAGAACTCCTGAGGATTCCAATCCGACAGGTGCATTCATGCTTTACCATTTGGCCAAATATATTGGTTATCTAGCAATCTACAAGTTTCTGTGAAATTAACTATACTCTTCTTGCCTTCTACCAGGTACTGTGTGGACTGCAACAGCTCATGCGATTACATCAATTATCGGATCGGGTGTGCTTACATTGCCATGGAGTGTTGCACAATTGGGCTGGATCATTGGTCCAATTATTCTCTTTTTCTTTGCTTGTGTGACGTATTACACTGCTATTCTACTCTCAGATTGCTACAGATCTCCTGACCTTGTTAACGGAAGAAGGAACTACACATACATCGACGCTGTCAGAGTATGTCTAGGTAAACATCTAGCCTGTTTTTGTTCTAAGTGATATGTGAATGCTAGCTTATAGCATAAGTTACACATATAGTTATTGCTAAAATGTGATCTGCTCAAGCACACCCAACGTCATAGATGTTGTTTTAGTCGGATTACAGTAGTAATTGTAAGGTGATAGCTTATGCTTTTGTTTTTTTGTATCATATAGGGGCAAAAGATGTAGTCTTATGTGGTATTGTGCAATATGGAGTACTTTGGGGATCAATCATCGGCTATACGATTGCTACTGCTATAAGTATGGCGTGAGTTGTTCTTGTCCCTAACTTGGCCCTATCTTCTGAACTTTTGAATACTATCATTTTCAGATAATTTTTTTATTTTTAGTTTGTAGTTTTTATATGGAGATGATGATTTTTTTTTAATGAATCAGGGCGTTGAAGCGGTCGATTTGTTTTCATAAGAACGGGCATGATGCAACATGTGAAGTATCGGGGAATTTATATATGATAATCTATGGAGCAATGGAAATTGTACTATCCCAGTGTCCAAGTTTGGAGAAAGTAACATGGCTTTCCTATATTGCTGCCACAACCTCATTTGCTTATTCGTTAATTGCGGCATTTCTATGCGTTGTAAAATTTGCTACTAATCATGAATTTAAAGGCACTTTGATGGGAGCAAAAATGGGTCATGGTGTATCTCCACCCCTTAGAACATGGCACGCTTTCCAAGCACTTGGGAATATCGCTTTTGCTTATACTTATTCTCAGCTTCTTATAGAAATCCAGGTACTTTAGTTTTGTTTAAAATTTTATAAATTATTTGGCCTGAAACGGTATTCCTCATTTTCTTGTATTTATTTTACAAAGGATACTCTAAAATCGCCTCCACCGGAGAACAAAACAATGAAGAAAGCAACTTCGTACAGCATTGGTGCGACAACAATATTTTACGTAACTTTGGGATGTATGGGATACGTAGCTTTTGGAAATGATGCTCCAGGTAATATCCTCACCGGCTTCTATGAACCCTTTTGGCTCATTGCCATTGCAAATCTGTCGGTCACCATACATCTAGTCGGAGCTTATCAGGTACATTGTATAAATGGATATATGCATGCCTCTGTAGATCTTAATCCCGATATAATTGATCTAATAACATTAGCATACCCATTTTAACATTGCAGGTATTTGCGCAACCGATTTATGCTGTCTATGAGAAAGTACTAGCTTCAAAATGGCCAACCTCAAGCTTCCTTACCAAAGTCTACACGATAAAATTTCCTTGTACAAACCCATGGAATTTCAAGTTTACACTATGCACACTTGTCCTTCGTACGATGTTTGTTATCCTGACGACATTGATTTCTATGATGTTTCCATTCTTCAATGCTGTTGTGGGATTGCTTGGTTCACTTGCCTTTTGGCCTTTGACAGTTTACTATCCTGTGAGGATGTATATGGTGCAAACAAAGGTCGAAAGACGGTCTCGAAAATGGATGGGGTTGCAAATATTAAGCATGCTTTGCTTTGTGGCTACCTTACTTTCTGGCATCGGATCAGTTGCAGATGTAATTGGGAGCTTCAAGCATGCAAAGCTATTTCATATTGAACTTTAGGTACTATTAGATGTTCTTCCCGATTTTAGTTTAGTCAAATACTATTATGATCATGATTCTTAGTATCATATCTGTGATATCTAAATCAATGATACTAGGCTTCTTTAGAGTTGTTTCTCTCTTTTCCAATTCTATGTGTTATAAACCTTACTGGATTTATTACAGTAAAAATCACACATTCTCAGATACAAATCTCAGAGCACTAAAAGAATATCGCGCAACAATAAAATCTTCAAAATCTTTAAGACCTTGTCAGAAATTAGGATGCATTTGATTTGGCAAGCCCAAAAAAGAAAAAAAGACGTGAAGGCACCAATTAGCGCATTTGGTATGATTTAAGCTCGTAACAAAAGACTTTTCGCTATGACATTCTAATATTTAAGATCTATTCCTTAAAGAGCTTAGTATATGATAAATGGGAAATTTGTTATATAAGTAAACAGAATGCATTAAGAGGACTATTATAGATTTTGCTATGTAGGATGTAGAAAGAAAGATTTTCTTAGAATGTTGGATGAAACTGCCATGAAAATAAAATCAAGTTTTTTGAATACCTTTGGGAACTTGTTTTATCCGTCATGGAGGCTGTTGTAGCTAGGTACATTTTCAGTATGAAAAGTTACACCAGGCTATCGTCTTTTTTGTGTTTCTTACGGTTGTTGTCAGGATTTTCCAAACTGAATAGTGTGCCAAGAATGGTCATTGCACTTTTTTACTTTTCTTACTGCTCTAACATGATAGCCCATGTGTTTAATACAATGAATCTTGTCTTATTGCACCCTATATATGTACAATATCTCTCTAAATACAACAAAAAAAACTTTGGTCCATAAATGTAAATCCTTTCTAATATTATAAAGGAAAACACCCATTTTAGAGCATATGCAGTAATTCACCCAAATCCATCCCAAACCCAATCCACCCCACAACAGTTCACCTCTAAAACAATGTGAATATTACTTACATTTGTCACGCCCCAAAATCCACTATCTGATAATAAATCATAAAGCGAATCCTAAAGCATAACAAGTCGGGCATGTTGGAATAAAGTACTATCAACTATGATCAATAACTTAACATTAAATATTATACTAACATTTTTTCTTGCTCTCTGTTTTAATCATTTGTTCTTGAGTGGAGTCTTCCCTTAGATTGGCTGCAGACCTCAATGAGACGATTTTCTGTACTGTGGCCTCTAAAAAAGACTTCCTCTCTATTTAACCTGATAGGGTTAGAGTGGTATTCCCATTATACCCTCAAACACTAATAAATAGTAACACTAGGTCCCACCTACCTTAACTTGGTGTAACAATTGGGCACAACCAATAATACCTATACGACCTATTAACATGTGTGCTCGTGAACCTGAAGAGTAGTGCCGGTATAGATAAAAAATTCAACAATCTCCCACCCGGCGCTAACTCAATTTTAAAGAAAAATAGTTTTAGCCTGATTCACGGTTTTTTATGAAAAGCGGATGGCCATCTTTTGTTTTTTATAAAACCACACATGATAATTTGTCGAAGACAATGTTATATCGAACTTGACTGTCACTCTACGACTATAAAAATGACTAACACGGTTCACGGATAAATTTTGGTCAGGCCTTTGGGAACATGCCTAATTCATATCGTGGACATCAGGCTAGCAACCTCAATAACTTTCAAGTGTAATTTCTTTACTGGTGGAGTTTAGCGTGTGAATAACAAATGTACACCTTAATGATGTGCTGGTATATTTCCATTAGTGTCTTCCAACATGTGTTTACCAGACACATGTCATTTCAATACTTAGACAAACCGTCATGCGAAGACCATTACTCATACTAAAATGAAGGCCAAAGGATGTGCTGCCTACCCATATTCATCCCAAGCAAACTTGAGAAACATTTCAGTATTATCTATAGGCACTTGATACTTAGACAACTGTCATGTGATGAAATCACTCGTATCTAAAACTTTATTGCAATTGCATAACTTAAACTGAATATGTGCACATATAATAACGAATTCAAATATAATAGCAGCTAAATAATCAAAAATCAAATCTGAATGTCGACCAAAACAATAATCGGGAATAACTCCCACATGGATAAAGAATCCTAATACAGTAACAGTAAATAAATCAGCAACTACTCCCACACAAAAGAACGATCCTCAAAGAGACTCCAGTAATCCCATACGCGTAACATGTCCCTTGAAGGATGGTATCGAAAGTCCCTTAGTTAGCGGATCAGCAATCATCTCTAATGTCGACAAATGAGGAATCTCGATAATCTGTTGTTGTACTTTATCAATGACAACGTGATACTTAATGTCAATATACCTGTTATCCATAGTCATGTTATCATTCTTTAACATACTTGACGACTGCCTCATTGCCGTAAAATACTCGCAATGGTCTAGAAATTGAATCAATAACCTTCATCTCATAAATAAACTGCTTGAGCCATACAGCCTGTCGGGAAGCCTCATAACAAGCCACATACTCTGCTTCCATAGACAAGGAAGCTACAAAAGACTGTTTGACACTTCTCCACGAGATAGCGCCATGAGCAAGCATACAAATATAACTAAAAGTAGACTTTTTGTCATCTCTGTCCTCTGTAAAATCTGAGTCAGAGTAGCCCAAGACCATGAGCTCATCTGATCTACTATAAACTAGCCTGTAATCTCTAGTCCTCTTCAAATAGCGAAGATCCTTCTTGGCTGCCTGCCAGTGAATAATGGAAGGGTTCTGTTGGTACCTTCCTAACATCCTAACAACAAAACTAATATCGGGTCTCATACATATCATGCCATAGGCTTTCGTTTGCTGAAGAAATCGGACGTCACTGCTAACAAGTAAAATATCATCAATGTACAAAGCCATAAATGTAGAATGTCACCCACTCTGATTGACATATATACAACTATCCATTTGCATTTAATTGCCTTAGATCTTTTAGGTAAATGTGTTAACTCCCCCACAGAGTTGTGAGACATAGAATCCATCTCCTCCGTTATGGCATTACGCCACTAATCTGCAAAACAACTAGCAATAGCTAAACTAAAAGATACTAGATCCTCAAAATTAAATAACTCCCCTTCAACTGAATAAAGATGATAACCTGAAGAAATGGCTGAACAAGTCTTTCTCTAGGGGATCTTCGAGTAGGAACTAGAGGCTGGGCTAGAGGTAGAACGATAGGAAGCAAAACAGGAGCGGGTGGAGGAAAAAATCTGAGGGAGAATTGGTGCTACGACAGGGTCTGGAACTGTACTCGTCACAACGTCAATATCAGATAAACGCGGAAGCATAATGACACTGATCAGAATAGTAATTGGACTCCAAGTATCCTCAAAGACAATCTTTCTATGGATAGTACTGGTAAAGTGATCTCTCTCCTATATAAAATGAGCCTGAGTACACTTAACAATCTACATTGGTCGAGAATGACAATAAAACTTGAATCCTTTCGATCTCTCTGGGAAACCAATGAAGAAATAAATTAACAGTCCTCAAATCTAACTTTCTGATATTCGGGTTAAATAATTTTACATCTGCCGGACAACCCCAAACACGTAAGTGATTAAGACTAGGATTTCTCCTAGTCCAAAGATGATAAAGATTAATAGGAACATAATAAAAAGGAACTCGATCCTGAATATAGACTGAATAACGTAAACACTTTTCCCATAAATTCACAGGTAAATCAGTATGACGTAACATGCTGCGAACCATGTTCTGATAAGTTCAATTACGGCGTTCACAAACACCATTCTGCTCTGGTGATCTAGGGGTAGTGTACTGGGCTACAATACCCTGATCCTTTAAATACTGATAGAATGGTTCCGAATGTTGACCGTCTTGATCAATCTTACCATTATACTTAAGTAATTCCCCTCCTCAATCTGACAGGACAACCTTGATCTTTCGATCTAACTGTTTCTCAACCTATTACAGGAAAGTCTTGAATACATCAAGTCATGAGTCGGACTTCTGATGGAGAAGAAAAACAAACATAAACGTGCGAACGCATATTGCCACTGCCGTCATACTTCAGCGATAAAAGCTGAGATAAGTTACTGTACTGCCTTCCCTTGACGGAACCCTCAAACTCTTCATTAAATACATCTAACAGTTCCTGGGAGTAGATAGAGTCCGTCAAGGTCTCAATATTAGTCAGTTGGTTCTGGATCATAGGGTCCATAGCTGCATGAACCAAAGACTTATTGTAATGGGGGTGCCAAAAAATAAACTTTATGCACGTTGAACTTGATCTGTAAAAGATCTATAACTTGATGTCGATAATCTCAATCCTATCTGGGGTTAGGATGGCCGAGTCAAAGTGTATATAATATTTATGGTATTGATTATTTACTCTGCGGGTACAACTATGTATCATCGAATCCCTCTTTTGGGTGGTGATTTGACATACATTGCCCCCTAGTTGGTGATCACTCACGCTCAAGACTAGACTGGCCACTTACAGTTTGACTTGAGACACTTTCTCACCTTTGGGCCGAGGGTTATCCTCATCTCCCTGTAACGTGTAGCCTATCTTGACCCACTAATTAATTATAAGTTTCTTAGCCTCTTTTGGGTGGTCTAATTATTTCAAGTTTAATTAGTGGAAAATAGTTTTAATGAGACTGCACAAGAGAGTCTCAAAATTGGGAAAAATGTTCAAGTTCATGGATAAAACTCATTTGGGTGTATTTACCCACTTTATATACCGCCTTCCTAACGACTACTTGATCTCAGTTAAACCCCATTAAAGATCCTTAGGAAAAAAATGCCCTGTATCCATTAATGATATATTTTGGCTCATGCCAAAATTATTTATCCAATTAATATGATATAGTAATTTGTAATTGGTGTATGATTATATAATCAATAATGAATTTGTGAAAAACTATAATGTACCTTAATATTGTCTGAAGTAACCCACTAATCCTTAAAGACTAAGATTGGATATATATATATATAAATATGATAGTCCAGTACCCATTATATGCACATATAATTATCTTGCTAAATCAAAGTTGGGTATAAGCTTAGCTGATGATGTCAAGATTACTCAATAAAAACTTACAAGGAGGCACAATGTTGGATATCCATAAATCACAAACCAACACTGAGAACAATAATGTTACCATGCATGATGCGACCTTAAGAATATCACTTGTATGTTGTCCGTAGATAGTGATCGGTATACAGTCTTATATATTACTCTAAATATACAAACATTCAACCATGTCCTATGAATACATCATATCATGCCGATACATGTCCTATGAATACATCATATCATGCCGATATATTGTTATATAACAATATATGAGCTCCTACAAATATCGGACTATCATATCGGTTATGTTGTACAATGTAGCCAATATATAACAAAAAATAGAGATTCAACATGGTCATAAGCACAACAATAAGTAAGAACAGAAACCAATACAATTTTTTTTAGCATATTTCATAACATAAGACCAAAACCTATATAAATAGCACATCGAGAACAACAACAGTAATGATTTCCCCTCAAATCCAAACTGAATCAGCTAACAGAAAACCTCAACACTCCCCCATCTCAGCTAAGAATTGAAGGAAACTCTAAAAAAAATCGCGATTTACACCAAACTCCAAAACCACTATCTAATGGTTGTTACACAAATCTAAAAGAATTCCTCTAAAAGGGTCTCTTCAAACTCATCAAAAAAACCCATAAATTCATAACTGGAACCTCAAAAGAAATACACAGCGACCGGCATAGGCGCTGTAAGCGTGTGAATAAATCACAGAGAGACCAACCCAACAAAGAGAATCACTACAAACAACGCCGGCAGACCATAGTCGAAGCAATTAGAGGAAATAACATTAGCCGAGTACGACTATAAAATAATTCTCTAGAACAGCCAAAGATAAAAACCAGAATACCGGAACACACTCAACTGTTCTAAAACCAGATCAGATTGTACAGTTTGAAAAACCTCAATCTCTATGTATGAATCCCTCATCATCGATAACAGAAATCAAAAAACAAACAAACATAAAAAACTCCACAACAAAGATCTCCAATACGAACTCAGATGTGAGGTCCCCGAAGAACTGTAAATTTTTTTGAGCCCTGGATCTTATAGAAACAAATTTGAATCGTTGAGGAGAGGGGGATCAGATCGGAGTTGTGGCGGTGAAAACAAACAGATCTGAATCGTCTAGGAGAAAACAACAACATATCATAATCTTCTTATGTCTTTTTTGTTTTCCGGATGGGATCGAGAAGAAAACGCTAATGGAGGAATAAAGCAATAGGAGAGTGTGCTCTGGCGCTAATGGAGACGTGAAGATGTGTGGGGCAGATAGAGAAAGAGAGAGGAGAATAAAGTAATTGAAAAATACGCTTGTAAAATAACAGAGAACCTGACAACAAATTTGAATGGCGTGCTCTCTCAAGTCAAATTAATCATAGAGATTGAGTACCCTAGCGACTGATACCAATTGTTGGAATAAAGTACTATCAGCTATGATCAATAACTTAACATTAAAGATTATACTAACATTTTTTCCTGCTCTCTGTTTTAATCACCTGTTCTTGAGTGAAGTCTTCTCTTAGATTGGCTGCAAACCTCAATGGGATGGTTTTATGTACTGTAGCCTCTAATAGGGACTTCCTCTCTATTTAACCAGATAGGGTTAGAGTGGTCTTCCCATTATACCCTCAAACCCTAATAAAGAGTAACACTGGGTCCTACCTACCTTAACTTGGTGTAACAATTGGGCACAACCAATAACACCTATACGACCTATTAACATGTGTGCTCGTGAACCTGAAGAGTAGTGTCGGTATAGATAGAAAATCCAGCAGGGCATCCACGAATGAACTCCACGGATGCAATATATCTATAATAATAATAATAATAAATAACCTAACTTTAATTCCTCTTAAACATAAACTCTACACATTTCAATAAAAGTTCCAAAATTACCATACAACCACTCAAACTACAAATATATTCCCATAGAACATGTTGTAGCCTATTAACTTTGTTGGACTAAAATATAGAAATGTAATGTAGTAGGCTATGAGTTATGTACATGGATGATTCACCACTATGATTTAAGTTCCTGAATTGCTTTAACTATAGTAGCCTACCACCTGTAATGTTTCTTCTAAATACATTGAAAGAGCACAATTACATGCCCTATTGGTAGGGATTATACATTTATCATTGTCAAGCCTCAAAATCTAATAATCGGTAGCTAGACCAATTACTGAGATTCGAGGATGTGCAGGTTGGGGAATCCTAAGATTCGCCCCATGAACAACTGAGCCGTAGACAAATTCTGGACCAGTCATTTACAATAGTATCACGACAGAGTAATAAGGAAAAACAAAAACAACGGAAGACTAAGATAATAATATATAAACATAAGATTCTGCAAACCTCTACGGAGCAAGCCCAACAGTAATAACTGGAGAATGAGCCTGCAACTCAGCTCTCCAAGGATCACCACAGCAGCAACTAAACCTGAAATGTTGTTATGCGAGAGTGAGCAAACCACGGCTCACTAACTCCCCAAATAAGCTAAATGATTATACTAACCAATGAGATGGATATAATAATAATAAGACATAATAATATATATATATATGTCTAATAGGTATTTAATAGGTACATAACTAGTCTAATGATTATATTTAACTATACTATAAATATATATACATATCTCGAGCAAAGGAGTGCTAAGACTATAACTACACTCCAGTCACAAGAACTACTAACTACACTCTAATCACTACCGTGACCCTCAGCGCCACGCGCAACTAATCTACCTCAGAGATACAATCACACACGAGAGTAAACACCCTCGGCTCACAATAATCCAACAGGGTTACCCAAACCCCAACCAGGTACAACCCCGAAGCTATCACAAGCTAAGCGAGATCGCCCACAACCAGATATCAGCCAAAAGCGTACAACAACCAACATGACTAAATAACCTAATTAAAATATTAGATAAAAAAGAAAGAGGAATAGATGCAGAGAGGAGAAGAATATGCAAAAAGAAGAGAAATGTTAAAGATTCTGTAAATCAATTAGAAGAAGAAGAGTTTAAATAAGAGGAGAAAATTATGATGAACTAGGATAATCCCATAATTATCCCAAATGCAATGATATGCTATGATGATGATATGATGGAATGAGATAATCTTATAATTATCCCAAGTGCAGAGGATTCTATATTAAACATAATACAGAGAGGGTTAAGGATTTCTATCAGATGAACCTACGAATAGGAAGTATGCAGAGATGCAATGATATGCTTGATGATGATGGTGATAATGATAATGATGATATATTATGATGAAGTGGGATAGTCCCATACCTATCCCAATGCTGAATGATTTAGAGTGGTCAACCCGATAAACTAGACCCTAAAATTAAAGTGGGTTGACAACTGCAGAAAAAAGGATTTACCTTACAGGATATTGTTGGATACAAGGGTACGATGTACTGTACTAGCTCGACCAGACTATGAGGATATTACATCAATCTATCAAAACCAACGTCCAAACTATATTTTTACATTTCAAGGTATTTCAACCTCAACGAGGACTAAGTTGAGACCTGATGACTCTGCCTCATACCATCCCACACTCCCGAATGGGTGAATTAGGTATGATAGTGCCAGTCCCACACCCACCTACTATTTTAACCCGATTAAGGAATCCTGGAACCTTTCGAGGGTTAGCCGAGATGGAGTTATTTATGTATCCAATCGCAGTAAGATAAGGAGAATATATTATCTATGGATGTGAGCAAAAATCCTAAAGACTGAAACACAACTACTGTTAACACAGCCAACACACAATAAGATAACCACCTGCCTGCGAGCGTGGCAACCACAACTAACACAGATGCCCACCTGTGACTCAGTTGTACCATCTAAACCTAGATGAAATAACAACTTAACCGTTACGACATCTAAACAACATCAGTCTCTAAGATTCCTCAAAGCAACATGATTACCATTAAGTGCTACAGTACTCTAGCTGTCAACACAGACTAGTACTCATGGGATGACCTACAAGTGTCCAACAAGTAGTCAACAATCCCCAATAACCAAACTGCATCACAATCCCCTAATCATGTATACGGGTCTCCAACACGGATGTACAGGAATCGGATTCAACAGAAGGTTTTCTCTAAGCTCTTCTTAAGCATTACAAACAGTGTAAAAAATGAGTATTTGTCGCTGCATCCTTCTTCCAAAATATCTTATGCCAGTGAACTTTAAGCTTTTTAGCTCTAACTACCATCCATGCTGACTTTGTAGAAATCACCCCATCTAGTCCTTTTATCTACACAAACCCTTTGCATTCGAAAAGGTGGGATACTCGTAGTGATCTACTACAAAATATTTGTGATTCCCACTGATTTGTGCCTTGTATTTGGTACTAACAACTATTTTCCTTCCATGATAGACCCTATTTTAGCAGTTTTGAGAATTTCTAAGAGAAAGATACTTAAAATAGTATATTTTTTACTCATTAATAACACTAGGTAGGCAAGGATCATTCAGTATTATTTTGAAGAAGAAATTGGGATTAGGCTTGCCCCCCCCCCCCCCCCCCCCTCCACAAGTATTATTCATTTATAGAATATTTACATCCTAGGGTAATTTCTTCAATTTGCATCAACTATACATAAATTTATCACTTTATGTGGAAAGCTAGAAGGGGAAATCAAAAACTTATTTGAGATGTCTAAGTAGGAGGTAATGTAATCTGCCATCTTATTTCCTACGTGCAAACAACCTAGCATGTAATTAGAAAACACTGTTTTAGTATTTTGAATACAAAATGGCTCCATACAACACAGGTCTGGGAACACTCTTTTTGATACCAAGCTTATTATCATCCAAACAAGTCCTAAAATATTTGGGCCCTAGATTCTTTTCTAAACTAAACACTAAACTATGGACCTGACAACACACTTAGTTTTGTAGAACGAGGCAGGGGCGGAACCAGGATTTTAGGTTTGGGGGGGCTAAGATATTATAGGGGTTCGAGGGCTTGCCCCCGGAAAAAAAAATTGAGGGTATATTAGCAATTTTAGAGGGCTAAGTAATTTTAGGGTATACAATTCAAATCCCAATTTAAATCAGTAAGAGATAAGCCCAAACATAATCACACAAAATTGGAGAGATAGAAAGGTATACCTAGTTTGGTGAAATTAGATTTGTCAATTGTAAACAACTTGGATTCCCAGGCGCGATATAAGTCGAGAAATTCAAATAAAGAAAGTCCCCCAAATTGTTAACAGTTCTGGAAATAAGGATAAAGTGTTAAATGAATATTCAAATAAAGTCCCCCAAATTAAGCATTTTTTGTTATTGCACTTTAAAAACCTAAAATCAAAAGTTTATAATCATGTCACGCAAACATTATCACAAAAGATATATCAAAACTTTGTTAAATCATATCAACAACCCCAATCAACAACAACCCATTGTGTAACAATGCTAAAATCTACAACGCATTATTTCAGAATGCCAAAATCAACAACAACCCATTGTGAAACAATGCCAAAATCAACAAACCATTGTTTCAGAATGCCAAAATCTAAATCCCTAATAGTATTCTAAACCAAAATGTAATCAAGAAAAATTGTGATATAGATGAAGACAACGAGAAAGATAAAAAAAAGATACCTGAAATCAAGATTTTGAGAGACGAAAAGAGATAATGAGAGTGAGATTCTCTTATTGGCGAATAAGAGAGCTCGAAATCACAAAATCAAGCTTTAATGGCGATAAACTGTGTTTTTGAAGAGAGAGGAGTAAGGAAAGGCAGAGAAGAAAGAGTTGTGTGAGAGAGGAAGAGAGGTGGGTTCTCAAATGAAACTATTTTTTTTTTTAGTAAGATTTTACCCCGGGCTATAGTCCGAGTGAGTCTACTAGTAGTTCCGCCCCTGGAACGAGGCACCACCCGTATTCTTATTGCATGTAGCTAAGAGTGTTGGCTCCAAAGGTTCTTTCTTTCTTCCTACACTCTTGAGTGCCATTCTCCTTCCCTTCCCTGGACACTAAGAGCACAAATAACAAGCACTTCCCAGAAGGTTCCTTCTGTAAGCTTAGTACTGACCAATCCTATTATTTGCTTTTGGTTTGCCTAACGGTCTTAAGTACCTTTCTGCAATTTTCATTTCATCTTTTTTTTCTTGTAGGAAACCAAACATACAGTTTATGGTAATCCACAACTATCAACCAAAACTTAGCATTGTTTCTTTTGGTAATTTATTCAGATAGTTTCTTAAACACACAAAAATCAAACAATTGAACAATGGTTTCTATGGACTAATACTTCATACAGTAGCCTAATGATTTGAAACTATTTCATGTGAAAAGAGTCCTAATTAGTGATATTTTCTACTCAATAAAAAGTACATTCAAGTCTCCAGTGGTATTGGAGTTGGATCTACCAAAGATTGTCGCTCAAAATATTAAGTTTGAAGCTCTTCAAACTTGGCTTGCACGCGCTCTGTAAACTCTTCATTATGTGCCTGAGATCTTGCTTTCACCATTGTGCGGGTTTGATGATAAGTAAGCAATGAGTTCATAGAAAATGTGTTATTTATAGACTGAATACTTATGCAGCAAATAACAACAGTCAAGAAGAATGTCATTAATACACCTTGGAACTCTAAAAGACTAGTCAAGTAATAAAAAACAGGTATTCGAGAATAAACATTGGAAATGCTTCCACCGCATTTAATACATCAAAGATGAGCTTCTCAACCAATACCACTCGTGTTCTTGGTTGAGAGGGGATGATTGTAAGGACTTATTCTCGCGCTCGACCTTTTAGAAGTTTTGATATTGACCTCCGTACAAACAGTTTGACTCCATAATCGCACGATGTTATTAAAGAAGCTAAAGATGGATCAGACCGCTACACAGTCATTATGAAGACTCATCAAAACTATGATTGTAACATTCATCATTAAAAGCCGTAAAACGGTCATAATATGAGACCTAAAAATAAGACGAAAGAAGAACAGATTAGGGACCTATTTTTCTATCTACAAAGTCTATACTAAACAATCCAGAACACTCATTGTAATAGATAGTCACTCCATCAATAAGATCATTATTTCTAAATCATCAAGAGAGGTCGTGGTTTTTACCTATTCAAAGGTTTCCACGCTAATTCTTGCGTATTGGTGATTATTTGTTATTATTCGCGTTCTGATCATATTTGGTGTGAGATACTAAGTTCGAGATCCAAAATTAGGCTCTTAGAGGCTCCATAGGATAATATTGCGATTGCCATAAACATAAGTTTATTACATACCGATTGTTGGATTTTTTGAACATTCAAGGTTTTTTTTAAGCGGAACCAAAATAAGATAAGAAGCTTGATGAAGTGGAAGCTTTGCAATTGAAGAAGAATGCAATATTCAAAAGCATTTTTGAGTGTAAAGGACAGTCCTGCAGATCTAGCAAAGAATAGCTTACAACTGAGATGCCTACAGGCTGGACGCGATTTATGTTCAAGTGCATAGTTTTATCAATGAACTGAAAATATGGAAGAAAAAAAAATATTCAAGGATTTCTTCAAGTAATACTTTGCTACCTTCCTATTTTATGTCAAGAAGAAATATGATTTCCGACATTCCTGCCAATATTTATTGAAAATTCATTATGATATCCATTTTTTCTAAGTCGAAGACGACTTATCACGATGTATGACCAATACTACATATTGTAGTTAAAAGGAAGGTATCAGTGTCAATTGGAATCTAGAAAAATCGGGATAATTTTTCTAGAAATATGTGTAAAACATTTGAGAATTTCAAATTTTAATTCAAGTTCTTTAAAATTTTATTTTTTTCGTACCAAAATTTTATTAGTTGTTTTTCCTAGAATCCCGATAGGAAGACCTTGCCTCTAAAAAATAGACCTCTCTCACCTTCATCTCTACTACAAATACTAACTCTGATGTAGCACATCCCTCATAGGATCGTCTACCCACCATATGACATATGTTTATTTAATGTTATATTTTATGCTTTAGCTTAAGCTCTGTTGGAGAGGTCCAATATGGGTTATTAGTAGTTTCCCAATTTAAGTAGAAGTCTATTTTAATTAGAATTAGGGTTCTTAATTCTAACCCCTCTTATGTTCTATAAAAGGGGAGGTCTGGGTTATTTGTTTCTTAGTTAGTTAATTCAGTTATTCAGAATAAGAGTTCTAGTTGATAAAATTAGGGTTCCTCAAGAATCTAATTATTTTTGTTAAACTGGTGTTTTTCTTGATTATTAGCTTCCGGGTAATCAGTTTACATCAAAGTGGTATCAGAGCGATCTTACAATCCTTCAATTCGACGAAATGAATGCAACATATGAGTTTTTTTTAAAATTTGTGGGCGTTCAATCCGAGTTGTTACAATCAATCCTACGAGTTTACAAAGATGAAGATAGGTCCGTTCAAACTAATTCACACCACGCTGTCGAGGAGTTCTCCGGCGTCCCTAGCGTTACGGATTGATGCGAACCACGTGAACACGTTATGGCCACAACGGTTCGAAATCCAAGTAAATTATCGGCATTATACAGATTAATTGATCCTCCCACAAGGTCCAAATTGAGTGTTGAGAAAGGTGTGATCCCAGCTACACAAGAGGAAGTCAAAGATTCAAAACAAATTGTGCCAGCCATAGGGCTGTTGGTAAAAGAGAAGGGTTGCACATGGATCCCATTTAACCCCCATGAGTCTGCTTCAAGACCAGCTAGTTCGAGCCAGCCCAAGTTCAAGCCGTTGGGCCCAAGCCCGTAACAACTCTCTAACAAATCCATATTCCAAGAAGTTGTCAAGTTCAAATACAAAATAAAACTAGTACTCATGTAACAAGCCCAAGTCATTATGAGCAAGAAGGCCCACCGAATTCTCAACTTTCCAACAAACTCTACCCAAAGCAGCTACACACAACAGAAAGCCTAACGAGATCCTGAGTTCCCAAAACAGGAGAAGGTCCTCCATCATCGAGTCGACCTCTCTCCTATGCACGGATTATCGCACGGATTATAGTTGATTCAGTACAATTTTTGGGATTTGTGGTGTCAGCTGACAGCATACGAGCTGACGACGATAAGGTTCAGGCTATCAGGGATTGGCCAGTTCCTACTTTGACTTCACAAGTTTGGAGTTTTCATGGGTTGGCCACATTATATAGGAGGTTCATTCAGGGTTTCAGCACGATCATGATACCACTGACTGACCTGATGCGTAACGTTCCATTTGTCTGGGGGCCAGAGGCAGCGACGGCTTTTGTAAGAATTAAGGATAGGTTGACGTTAGCTCCTATTCTAGTGCTACCTGACTTTACAAAGTTGTTCCATGTACATACAGATGCGTGCAAAACCGGTATTGGGGCAGTTCTTTCTCAAGGGGGGAAGCCAGTTGCATATTTCGCTCAGAAGCTTTTGGGTCCACAGTTACGGTATTCCACTTATGATATTGAGTTGCTAGCAGTAGTCCGCTCATTATCTCATTAGTGACACTATTTGGTACACAAAGAGTTTATTCTCCACACTGATCACGGTTCTTTACGACATATGCACAGTCAGCAGTGGGTTACTTCAGATAGACAGGAGAAGTAGTTTAATTTTCTCCAAGATTATACGTTCAGTACTCAACATGTCAAGGGAAAGGAGAATACGGTCGCAGATGGTCTGAGTAGACGTAAAGAGGTTCTTGTTACTCTCCGCGCTTCAGTATTTGGGTTTGAGACACTACGTGATCTCTATGCTACATATGAAGTCTTCGGTCCTATTTTTGGTGATTGTCTTGCGGAAGGTGTGAGGAGTGGTGAGTACTCTATACAGGATGGTTATTTATTCTGTGAGACTACATTATGCATCCCTACGTCATTCGTTCGTGATAGTGTCATAACTGAGACACATAGTGGGGGACTTGGTGGTCATTTTGGGATGGCCAAGACGATGTCGCCTTTACGAGATAGGTATTTTTGGCCTAGCATGCGGCATGATGTCCACCAGTTCATTCAGCGGTGTTATACTTGTCAGACAACTAAGGGGACTCAGCAAAACACTGGCCTCTACACACCCTTACCCATTCCTGAGGTACCATGGCAAGACGTCTTTATGGATTTTGTGACAGGATTACCAGTGACAGTAGAGGGTCTTGATTCAGTTTTTGTTATCGTCGACAGGTTCTCCAAGATGGCATATTTCATTCCATGTTCTTGAACAAGCGGCGCTTCTCATGTTGCTTCCTTGTATTTTTGAGAGATTGCTCGTTTGCATGGTATCCCACGATCCATCACATCAGACAGAGACGTCAGGTTCACGGGGCATTTCTGGCGGTTACTATGGGGCTATTTACGTTGCAAATTACAGTTCTCCACAACATTTCATCCTCAGACAAATGGGCAGACATGTTATTAACAGAAGTTTGGGTAGCCTATTACGAGCAACGATTGAGGATAGTCCAGAGGATTGGGTGTTTGCCCTCACTCAGGCAGAATTCACTTTTAACAACTCTGTTAACAGGTCTATGGGATTGTCTCCTTTCTTGATTGTTCAGGGGCGTTTGCCAGATACAGTTCTAGATTTGGCACCTATACCTCCGACAGTTTTAGTTTTTTCCTCTGCTGCAGAGTTTGCTAGTTCGATACAACAAATTCATGAGAGTGTAAGCACACGTTTAGCAGAGACACATGCCTCATACAAGGCACAGGCCGATACACGTCGTCGGTAGATCAGTTTTCAACCCGGAATATCGAAAAGGAACGTCGTTCCGGGGTGGGTTCCAAATTAGCCATTCGACGAACGCATCATTTTCATATTGTTCAACATATTGGGGAGAATGCTTACGAACTTGACCTCCCACGACATATGCGACGTTCTCACGTTGTTAATGCGAGTCTTCTTTCTCCTTTTGTTGGTAATCATGTGCCACCCATCACGTTGCCGATTCCTCTTCCGCAACAGCATGAGTATGACCGTATTGACACCGTCCTAGAGCGGAGTACAAATGAGAAGCTAAAGAGGGGTGTCTATCAGAGGACTTATGGATTTCAGACTCATATTTTAGACATAAGGACCCTATCCTATTTTCCGATTACACCGACCGGTTGAATTCGTGGTCGAATTCTTCCACAGAATGAGGGTTTGATGTAGCATATCCCTCATAGGATCGTCTACCCACCATATGACCTATGTTTATTTAATGTTATATTTTATGCTTTAGCTTAAGCTTTGTTGGAGAGGTCCAATATAGTTTATTAGCAGTTTCCCAATTTGAGTATAAGTCTATTTTAATTAGAATTAAGGTTACTAATTCTAACTCCCCTTGTGTTCTATAAAAGGGGATGTCTATGTTATTTGTTTATTAATTAGTTAATTCAGTTATTCAGAACAAGAGTTATAGTTGATAAAATTAGAGTTCCTCAAGAACCTAATTCCTTTTGTTAAACTAATATTTTTCTTGATTATTAGCTTCCGCGTAATCAGTTTACATCAAACTCCTCCTCTTTCGTGGCATCACAATCAGGTGAGGGTTTCAAAATTGTAAATTTAATCATAAAAACTACAAATTTCTTCTTATTTTGATTTGAAGTTTTCGTGATCGGACAAATTTCATCGTTTAGATTTTATTAGTAGATGATTTGGCTTAATTTTTGGAGAAATATTCGATTGGTGTATTAGTTGTCAGACAGAAAAGGAAGATTTACCGTGTTTAAAACCCAAAATAACCCCACCTTCTCTTTTCGAGCTAAGTTAAGATGAGATGTAAATGTGTAAAATACATCATTTTCTACCTCTCTTGATCTCTGACTGCAATCTCTTAAAAACAACAATCTCCTTAATCTCTTGATCCCATATTTTTGACCCTTCCTTTGATCTCCAACTTCTCCGCCATTGTTATCTCTATCGTTTTTAGCAAACTCAGAGAGAATTTAGTCCCAAAAGGTAGAAACCCCACTTGGGATTATTAAATTTATTTATTATTATGAGTTAAAATTTGGTATTCCCTAAGAAGTTATTATAAATTGCAGATTCTTATTAGTCTTACTTGTATTTAGAAATTAGTAATCTAGCTCAATTTCATTTTTATTTGTTAATTTTGGTAGTACTGAGTGTTAGATTTCAAAATGCGTATTTGAAGGTCTAAAACTTATCAAACCCCAAAGTAATATCCTGGGGTTTGTTATGATTCATCTAATATTGAAGTTTCTATTTGTACAGTTTTTAATGAGTTTTTTTTTTGTTTATTCTAACAGAGCACCACGACATTGCTGCTAAGGGAGTAGAACTTGAGAGGTAGCCGAGTTTCTTTGATTGGAAAAGATGGTTTTAGCTCAATTAGGCGGGAGCATTTCCCGCGCTCTCCAGCAAATGGGGAATGCAACAGTAATCGACGAAAAAGTTCTCAATGAATGCCTCAATGAGATCACTCGAGCTCTTCTACAGTCTGATGTCCAATTCAAACTGGTTCGAGACATGCAGACCAATATCAAGAAGATTGTTAATCTTGATGATCTCGCTGCTGGTCATAATAAACGAAGAATCATCCAACAGGTATGAGTTAATATTAATTCATATACAAATAAATAAACAGAGAGTGTTTGGAAGAAAGTTGAGTTATGACATACATAATTTGGAGCTTAGGGAATTGATATTTACGATTTAGTTACAATGATATAGTTTTTTTTTTTTAAAACTAGGTTTCTTTGTATCCAGGCTATATTCAATGAGCTTTGCTCAATTTTGGACCCAGGGAAGCCTTCATTTGTTCCCAAGAAAGGGAAGCCAAGTGTTATCATGTTTGTTGGTTTACAAGGTATGTACTTCAGATGAATGATATCATCGCTTAATTACGTTTATTTTACTATTAAAGGTTATGAACCCGTGTTAGTGGCTTTCTTACGCATGGATGTGTTCCTTATGTGGAGATGTTTTCTTTCATGTGCATTCTATTTGTAGGCATCACAGAACTATGGGTAAATGATGAATCACTATATGTTAATGAAGATGAAAGAGACGTTTGGCTGGTCTTCTTTCATTGCTTTGGTTTTAATTCCCCCTTTACTTATTACTGCACTACTCTTTTTCTAAAATAGGTTCCGGGAAAACCACAACATGCACAAAATACGCATTTCATTATCAAAAGAAGGGATGGAAACCAGCTCTAGTCTGCGCAGATACATTCAGAGCTGGTGCTTTTGACCAGTTGAAGCAGAATGCCACTAAAGCTAAGATCCCATTTTATGGAAGGTACTATTTTCTGATCTTTGATTGGCCACAACATGTGCCCATCAACTTTGGAATTTGGTAGTTATTATTTTTCAATGACATTTTATTTATCAATCTTGTACACGTCTGCAGCTACATGGAGTCCGATCCTGTGAAAATTGCAGTGGAAGGTGTGGACAGGTTTAAGCAGGAAAACTGTGATCTTATTATTGTAGATACAAGCGGGCGTCACAAACAGGAAGCTTCTCTCTTTGAAGAAATGCGCCAAGTTTCTGAAGCAACAGTACGTTTTCAATTATATGCAGAGTTTTCTCTTCGTCATTTTCATTCACTTAACTGTTTTTGAGGAATTTTTGAGGAGGTACCTTTGCCTTTATGTATATATTAATGGTGGGTTGATTAATACATATTCCCTTACTACCTAATGTTTCAGAAACCGGATCTTGTTATATTTGTAATGGACAGTAGTATTGGTCAAGCTGCATTTGACCAAGCTCAAGCATTCAAGCAAAGTGTTTCAGTAGGTGCTGTGATTATTACCAAAATGGACGGTCATGCAAAAGGAGGCGGTGCACTTAGTGCGTAAGTATCTTTCTGATATCTGTACTAGCTTCATTCAGTACTTTCTTTGTAGGATGTGATTTCATTAGTTTTATGTTATCCTGGCATTTCTACAATAAAGGGCAAGGACCAAAACAATGTGTTTTTACGGAATTTTTCCTTTTGATGAGAATAACCATAAAAAAAAAAAAAACAGTAGATATTGTAGGGGTATAATTGCCTATAACTTTATTCGGGGGTGAGTCAGTACTTCTGTCTTTACTCATGATACACAAAAAAGGAACTAGAAATCTGAATATGTCTACGAGAGTCCTATACACCTACATCTTATTTCATTTGACTATACTTCTCAGTCAGAAAACTAGGGTTTGATCTCTGTTTCTTCTTTTTTTTAAACTTTAATTGACGACGAAGACCTTCATGTACACCAATTGCAGTCTCTCTCTCTCTCTCTCTCCCCCCTCTGTTGTAGTATTTTAACCCTGGTCTCTTCTCGAGGCCAGGAACCTATCTGACTGAAACTTACACATAAAAACAGGATATAATTATTACAGGACAAAAAGTCTTTCTTTCTTTTGAGTAAGTTGGGTATATTTCTACCATCTCAAAATAAAATCTACTAATAATTTCTTTTATTTGGAAATTTTATGAAGCTAAGGTTCCAGGTAGTGGGAATGAGTAAAAGATACCCAACCTTAATTTCTACACTGTGATACATAATTCTATTGGGCTGTGCAGGGTTCTCCCAATGCTTATTAAATTTGTTATCTTCTTGACTTTTGTAGAGCTACTCTACTAAGTATGTTTTCTATGTTACTAATTCTCGTTTTAATTCTATTTTATACAGAGTTGCAGCCACAAAGAGCCCTGTCATATTCATTGGGACTGGAGAACATATGGACGAGTTTGAAGTCTTCGACGTTAAACCATTTGTTAGCCGACTTCTAGGTGATCTTGCAACTCTTCTTACATTTAATATGACGATGTATTAGTTTTGTGCACGGAACAAAAAGAATATGATATACCGCCTATATATGACACACTTATGGTTTACACCTTTAATGCGGACCACGTGTGAATGATTTAAGACCATGTTTCTTTTGCGTATCCGATCTCTTTATTAAGATCATCCTCCAAGTAATTCCAGCATCTCCAATAACATGAAAAATGGTAACAATTATGAAACTATGTATCATGAAAAACCATATTTGACGTTATAAAAATGTGTAAATTACCTTTTAGTATATGAGGTTGATCTCAATAATCAGATCCTATTCAAAATGAAAACTACCTTAAATCATAGTTAGGTAAGCCCTGTGAAATGTGTCAACTAGGTGTGTAATAAAAAGTGGGTCATGGTATCATTCTCCTATATTTCTCAATAATGGGTACGGATTGTAGTTTTTTAATTTTCTGACCATGCTAATGATGCCGGGCCTTGCTGTAGTGAAGCGGGCTACAGCATTTTGGGCGATTTTATGTTTGTAAATTTTTCCTTTGCAATTAAATTAATTCCATTACCGTTCACCCTTGTGTTCAGTTGTTTCAACTTTTACAATGTATGATAAGCAGACATAACATCTGTCAATCACGAGAAGCTTAAATGGTATTGGATATAACTTTTAAAATGAGATGGAGCTCACAAGCCATCTCCCCGACACTAGCATTGCCATTAAAATCGACTTTACAGTTCATAACCATCTTATGTAATGCCACATGCAATATCACATTATGAAGCACACTATACCCATTCGAGCGGAACCTTTTTACACTGATCAACAGCAACAGTTATTTTTATAGAAATGATAAATAAACCTTATCTAGCATTAAATTTTTTCACATTCACAACTTGCTGAGTATTGCTCTAAAACTAAATTTTATTTATGTGTAGCACCACATAAGCAGAACAACCACACTAGAAATAATCTGTGTATTCACGTGTAACGCTAGTGCAGGTCACACTAGTTATTATTAAATCAAGTTGTATTGGCTGATAACACTACATAAAAATAGTTTACTTGATATTTCATGTTTCAATCAGGCATGGGTGACTGGTCTGGATTTATGGACAAAATTCATGAAGTTGTGCCTATGGATCAGCAACCTGAGCTTCTACAGAAACTTTCTGAAGGTCACTTTACTTTAAGGATTATGTATGAGCAATTCCAGAACATACTAAAAATGGGTCCTATTGGTCAGGTCTGTTTACTGTACTTTTGAAGCTCTATTAATGTTAATTGTCTTTTTTTTTTGAACGGATGTTAATTGTTAATTGTCTATGGCTGCTCTCTAAAGCCTTTTACTTTTTATATCTCCTTTGCTTATATCTCTCTTGCTTTCATAAACTTATCTACAATGATAAAGAAAATCAATTAATGGAAGTAAAGTATTCTTAACTTGATAAGGAAATATCTTTATGTTTTATTTTGTTGTGTCGGAAACATGCACATCAAGAAAATTAAATTATAGTAGCAAACATACGAATGAATGATCATTATTTATGATCTCTTAGTAAACCACAAGAAGGCCAATGGTTTAGATATGACTGTTTGACTTAAGGTATAAAATTGTTACTATGTAGGTTTTCTCCATGCTTCCGGGATTCAGTTCAGAGTTGATGCCTAAAGGTCGTGAAAAGGAAAGTCAAGCAAAGATCAAGCGGTACATGACTATGATGGATTCGATGACAAATGAAGGTAAGACCTAGTTACACTATCTTGTTTATCTTTCTCAGTATAGCAATATTTATTTTCCTATTTCCTTTTGAAAGAGAGTATAGTTCAAAAATGTTTACGTAAACGCAGACCGTTGTAGAATTTACATGCCTACCTTTTGTGGCATTTAGCAGTTTTTTTAATTTATGAGCCTACCTATGCGATGTGCAAAACTTCTTATTCTTTGTTGGCATTTAGTCCATATACTAAGAAAATTCCTCTAGTTTAACATATCAATTGCTATTCTTAGTAGTGGTTGTATATTTTCAAGTGGTTACAAATATATTGCACACACTGAATTAAGTGGGAAGTTGCACCACAAAGCTCTTGTAAGAGTGGGACTCTTGTATTCATCCAATCCATTAAGTATTGCTTACCTGTGACTGAATTGCAACTTATTTACACACATTTACATCCTAAGGGTTAGCTGTTCCCGGTTGGTATTGGAGAAAATTGTGATATGGAAAGCTCGAGCCTAATCTTCTGATTTGATATCCTGAACTTTGTTCAAAAATTCGGCAAAGGTGGAAATTTAATTAAGTGCATGTCAAATGTAAGAAAATTGCACTTCAGATTTTTGTGATAGGCAAATTTTCTCTCTCAAAAATAGTACATGAATATAATGGAATGCGTAATAAAAATGATAATCGCATTAAAACAGATCTTTTGAGTTGATCTTTAAGGTATATACCCAAGTTTGATACATTTTCTTAGGTAAAAAATTATAAAAATTGCTTATCAAACAAAAGTTGAATAGAGAATTGCAAACTAAACCCAGAAAATAAAAAGTGTTCATACAATTTTTTGTGTGCTAATGTCTTTTCTCTACTCTCTTTTGTTCTCGTTGAAACAGAATTGGATAGTTCCAACCCAAAGATTATGAACGACTCTCGGATAATGCGGATTGCACGAGGTGCAGGGCGCCCCCTCAGAGATGTAATGGAAATGTTGGAAGAATACAAGCGCCTTGCCAAGATCTGGGGCAAAATGAAGGGTCTCAAGGTGCCAAAGAAGGGTCAAATGAGCGCATTGTCTCAAACTATGAATGCACAGCACATGAGCAAAGTTCTTCCTCCACAGATGCTCAAACAAATAGGTAACCTTTTCGCCCAGACTTCCGACTCATATCTTTAAGGTGCATGATCGAGGTCGTATCTTTAGTAGGTCCACATCATTACTTTCCTCTAAAAAAGACAGTAATACGTTCAAAAAACATGTTTCTCCGTATACTTGTTATATGAATTAGAATTTGGCAGATTACTTATTGTGGGTGTGGACAAAATTGATAGGTGGCATGGGAGGCCTACAAAACTTGATGAAGCAAATGGGATCTTCAAAAGACATGATGGGAATGTTTGGAGGAGGGGACAAATAGTTCCAAGCAAAAGCATTTCTGTTATATAAGGTTCTCTCTTGGTTGTACAGGTTCACCAGTTTAATTAAATTATTGACAGACGCTGAGGATATTTAGTGTATCAGATAGCAATTACAGTAAAAATTTAACCACGTGATTACGTGTTCTCTTCTTCCCCTGTACTTTTAAACAGACAGTTGTTGACTATTTTGTTCGTTAGACACTCTTTTGATACATATTTGTTTGCATTTCGGGGAACCATGTGGTTTGATTAATATGTAATTAGCACAACGTACAAAATTGAAAGAAACAGACCTCAATGCAGAGAGCGAAAAATCTCATACTTGAGATCTCAATGTTACATTTTGTTAACATTTTTTCAAGCAAATTGGTACTCTGTTTAACTATCTTGATTGTATGTTGTCCTTGTGAATTTTTCATGGCCATGCCATTCACAGATATGAGCTCAAGATAACGATTTATTTTTTGTATTGCTTCGAAGATGAGAAGTGAGAATATCAAAGAATGTTAACTTCCAAATGCTGCTGCTAATGAAACTTTTCTAAAATATTAACTTTCGTACATGAGGCAGTAATCCAAGAAAAAAATTAATTGGCCCATGCAGGTCTCGAACCTGCGACCTTCGCGTTATTAGCACGACGCTCTAACCAACTGAGCTAATGGGCCATATTGACTTCAAAAAGAAAAAGTATAAAAATTATTCAAAATAAATTACCAACATTTCATCGTGTAGGTAAGAAAAAGCTGCCGTATCATCAGGCATTTCCAAAATCTGCCTTTTTATCCGGCTGTTTCAAAGTAAGGAGGGAAAAGGAATCGTGATTTGCAAAGTGACTCTCTCTGGAATTTAAAATTTTGCTTAAATCAAGAGCGAGAAAAGGTTGAAGTCTTGGAGATGAGAGAGGGAAGCTGAGAATTTCAGAGGGATGGAAGCGCAGACAATGTTGATGCTAAGCACATAAGAAAAGGTAAATCCTTCTCTACTCAACTACTACTAATCGCTTTTTGATATGGTGTCTGTCTTTTATGCATTTCTTCATATATGTTGTCTGTGTCGACATGGTCTGCTTGTTATAGACTCATGCACTAACCATGAATGTGCTCGTGTCTGGACGCACTACGTCGATATTGCATTACTTTTGTTTCTTGTTGGCAGTTGTATTTCTCGTTACACATTTAGGTGGTTCTTACTAAAACAAACTCTTAGGGATTCTAATTCAACAAATGTACATAGCCTAAATGTATACAAAGAAGGTAACTAACTCCTTGTATCATTAACTGTTGAGAATAATTTAAATCTTATGAACCTGTAAGTATAGCTTTCCCTTGTAGAAGTTGTAACAACAAGATGTTAACAAGTACTTCGGCAATGAACAACAGCAACTCAGATGTTAAACAACGGTAGGGACAGCAGCAACTCAGATATTAAACACAACGGCAGGGACAGCAACAACTCAGTAGGAACTTGATGTAATAGCAGCGACAAACAACAACCTCGAACAGGCAGATTCTAACAAACAGTTATTCAGAACTGGTTGTAACAGCAGCAACAAACAGGCAGATTCCAGCTCCGGTAAGTACGACAGGCAGTCACTGCATACGGCAGTTTCAGTAGCGCAAGAACTCCGGTAACACCGCAGTTGAAACTTTGTAGTTTGAGGCAGTAGCAAGAAGAACTAACACCGGTACAGCGCCTACAACAAGAGAAAGAGGTTGTGATTGCTCGAGGCGTGGGTCGCACTCTCTTTAAAGAGTATTTCGACCTACCTCAGGTAAGGTAATGAAGGTCTGACCTCTTTCCAGGATACAACGAGCGTAAGGTATACAGTAGACTTCAGTTGTCCCGGAAGTCTACGTAAGAATGAAGTGTGCACCACAGGTAACCGTACAAGAGAGAGAGAGAGAGAAGAGTTGTGCTCTGTGAGTTATTTTTGAAGGTGATGAGGAGTTGTTTTTATAGAGAGAGTTTGCCCAACGGCTCTCTCTTTATTCAAACGTGTGGGACGTGTCCCTGAGGATTAGGTCTCCTCAAGAGGTGGAGAGAACAAAATGAAGACCAAGACTTAAAGAATAAACCAAGCCCAAGCCCAATGATCTTTTTGTTAAAAAGATTATGGATACCCAAGCCCCCCAAGGCCTCCAGAGCCAGAAGAGCCAATTGCCCAATCCCAATCCCAAGTCCGAGCCCGAGCCGGCCCGGCCTACCGGGCCGCCTGAGAGAGGTCCAAGTGTGTATAGAGTATAAAATCCTCTCACACACTCACACAACTATACACTCTCTCTATGTCACATGTTACACACATGTCACATGGGTACTACCTTATATGTTTAGTTCCTCTATTGTTTATAAACAATGTGGGACTAAACTTTAGGCTATAGTATAGGAGTCACATAAAATAGATGACCAAGAGGTCATGGGTTTAAGGCTCAAAAGAGGTATAAGTTTTGAAAAATTCCAACAATCCCCCACTTTTTAAAAACTTCTGAAAAATGATAGATGAATGAAAAGAGAAACGAGAGTACGGTTTCGATTATAGAGTTGTACTTAAGTGAAGGTGTCCTTAGACTTGAACCTTTACGTAGTAGACAATCTTCAACGTATAAGAATAATAAGTGAACAGAGTCTTGAACTCATTATTCGCTTTTATACAGTGAGGAAAGCTACATACAACCCTACCATGTGCAATATCTAAATGCCAGCACTTTTCGGCCATGTGCTTAATCCCAGTATAGGTGAAGGCTTTAGAGAAGTTAGCCTAATTTCTCATAGGAAGCGGCCGCACTTCCACAATCACCTTGGTGAATCTATGAAGAGTGTTCTTGTAGCTAGACACCCCACTCAAATAAATGAGATATAGAACTCAGCCTAACATTCGCTTCAAGATATCATGCATATTTACATTTATGTACTGCAAGTTGAACTCTGGAGCGACAAGCTCCTTATTTGCATGATTCTATATCACAGTGATTTGTTTTCCCCATTGAACCTATTTCTTGGGATTTCCAGTCATTTAGGTTGGGTTCCCACCACTTGTGATTCAATAACAGGCTTTAGCCCCATCCCTAAGGATGTGCTCCACACTTTGTCACGAGACAATCCTTTCGTCAAAGGATCTGCCAAGTTGTTTTCCGATCTTACAAAATCCACTGTAACAGTACTAGATGTGAGGTAACCTCTCATCGTACTGTGTTTGCGACGTATCGCTAACTTCTTACCATTATAATAATTGTTTTGTACTCTGGCTATCGCAGCAGTACTATCTGAGTGGATCAGTATCGGTGGTATAGGCTTACTCCATAAAGGAATATAAGACAAGAAGTCTTTCAGCCAACTTGCCTCCTCACTAGCTGCAGCTAGTGCTACTAACTCAGACTCCATAGTCGACTGAGCTAGAATCGTTTGTTTCTTGGATCTCCAAGAAATCGCCCCTCCAGCTATACTAAACACGTATCCGCTGGTGGCTTTGGAATCATCCGAAAATGAGTTCCAATCTGCATCGCTAAATCCATCAAGGACCGCGGGAAACTTCTGATAGTGTAAACCCAAGTTCATGGTTTTTTTCAGGTACTGCATAACTCTATCAATGGCACCCCAGTGCGCCAAACTTGGTTTACTCGTAAATCTACATAGAACCCCTACAGTATAAGCTATATCAGGTCTAGTACAGTCCGTAGCGTAGCGAAGGCTTCCAATAATACTTGCGTATTCTTTCTGTCTAACTGCCTCTCCCAAGTTCTTTAAAAGTTTAACTTGTGGATCACAAGGAGTACACGCAGGTCTACGGTCAAAATATTTGTACTTCTTTAAGATCTTCTCAATATAATGAGATTGATCAAGAGTAATACCAGTGTCTGTGCGTGTGATCTTCATGCCTAAAATTACACTAGCCTTGCCTAGGTCCTTCATATCAAAATTATTGTTAAGCATGTTTTTGGTCTCTAAAATAATGTCAAGTGTAGAACCAAAAATAAGTAGATCGTCAACGTAAAGACATATCATAATACAACTTTCACCAGATACTTTATAATATAGACATTTATCAACAACGTTAATCTTAAAACCATTTAAAAGAAGTAATTGGTCGATTTTATCATGCCACTGTTTTGGAGCTTGCTTTAGACCGTATAAGGTCTTGTTCAGCTTGCAGACTGTGTTCCTCACCAGGTACCACAAAGCCTTCAGGCTGATCCATATATAATTCCTCTTCAAGCTCTCCATTTAAAAATGCGGTTTTTACATCCATTTGGTGAATTAACAAATTGTGCACGGCAGCAACGGCTAATAATACTCTAATGGTAGTCACACGAGTAACTGGGGAATATGTGTCGAAGGTGGTGAGGAGTTGTGCTCTGTGAGTTATTTTTGAAGGTGGTGAGGAGTTGTTTTTGTTCAAACGTGTCCCTGAGGATTAGGTCTCCTCAAGAGGTGGAGAGAACAAAGTGAAGACCAAGACTTAAAGAATAAACCAAGCCCAAGCCCAATGATCTTTTTGTTAAAATGATTATGGATACCCAAGCCCCAAGGCCTCCAGAGCCAATTGCCCAATCCCAAGTCCGAGCCCGAGCCGGCCCGGCCTACCGGGCCGCCTGAGAGAGGTCCAAGTGTGTATAGAGTATAAAATCCTCTCACACACTCACACAACTATACACTCTCTCTATGTCACATGTTACACACATGTCACATGGGTACTACCTTATATGTTTAGTTCATCTATTGTTTATAAACAATGTGGGACTAAACTTTAGGCTATAGTATAGGAGTCACATAAAATAGATGACCAAGAGGTCATGGGTTCAAGGCTCAAAAGAGGTATAAGTTTTGAAAAATTCCAACATTAACCTATTTCTGCCGAAATTGAGCTCTAGTCCGTGGACATAAAATCCAACAAGATAAAGGCAAAATGTCAATCTCGGTCGAAACAATCTCTAGTTGTATTATATGCAAATGATGGTAACAATTATGTCTTGAAAGCCATCCTACGTTATTTCCCTTGTTTTCTTTATGGACTTTTTTGTAATAAGTTGAAGATTCGTTCGCCTCATACACTAAAATGATAGAAATATAGACAAATATAAGACCCAAATCAGATGATGCAAGAGGTTATGTCATATTTTCTTGCACATAATTGACAATTCAAGCTAAGAGCCTATAAAAAGCATAGAGCTTGTGATGGAAGAAGATAAGTTTATAATAACTCCTACACTCTTTATTGTATCAATGGATCATCAAAATGGTGAAGTGAAGGAGGAATCATCTGTGGTGGTAGTGATGGTTCCTTTACCAGCACAAGGCCATCTCAACCAACTTCTACACTTATCTAGGCTCATATCAACCCGTGGTTTCCCCGTACACTACGTTGGGGCAGCCACTCACAACCGCCAGGCAAAATCACGTATCCAAGGCTGGGATCCATTAACCATATCAAATCTTAAGTTCCATGACTTCACAGTTCCACCATTCCTCAATCATATCCCCAACCCAAATTCCACGGACAAGTTCCCCACTCACTTAATCCCCACTTTCGATTCTGAGAGATACCTCCGTGAACCTCTCGCCGCATTTCTTAAGACTCTTTCCCAGAACACACGACGAGTTGTAGTTATCCATGACTCACTCATGTGTTTTGCAGCAGAAGAAGCCTCATTTCATCATAACGCAGAAGCTTATTGTTTTAATAGTTGCTCTGTATTTGCAATTATTTACTACTTTTGGGAGTTTCTTGGCAAACCAGCGGACGGGGGAAACTTAATTCCAAGTTATTTAGTTGGTCGTGGTTCATGGGAAGGTTGCATTAACGATGATTTTCGTGAGGTTGTGGAACGAAATCGTGAGTACATGAATATGAAACTTTCCACAGGTGATCTATATAACACTTGTGATCCAATAGAAGGCGAGTTCATGAAAAATTTGACTCAACATCCGATATTGGGAGAAAATAAAAACAAATGGGCTATTGGCCCTCTCAACCCAGTGCACTTGGATTCGGAAATGAATCAAACCAATAAGTGCATTAAGTGGTTAAACATTCAGTCCCCAAATTCGGTTATCTATGTTTCATTTGGAACCATGATATCAATATCGAACGAGCAAATCACGGAGCTTGCACTCGGATTAGAGCGAAGCGAACAAATGTTTATTTGGGTTTTGAGAGACGCGGATTGTGGTGATATTTATGTAGGAAAAGAAGAACTCCGAAAGATACAACTCCCTGATGGTTATGAAGAGAGAGTTGAGGGTGTGGGGCTGATAGTTAGAGATTGGGCACCACAACTTGAGATCCTGGCTCACTCATCAACTGGTGGATTTATAAGTCACTGTGGCTGGAACTCCTGCATGGAGAGCCTCAGCATGGGTGTTCCGATTGCAGCTTGCCCCATGCACTCAGACCAACCTTCTAACACAATACTAGTAACCGAGGCACTAAAATGTGGCATTGTGGTTCGAGAGTGGGTGCACCGGGACGAGATAGTGTCTTCAGAGGCTGTTGAAATTGCAGTTAGGAGATTGATGGCTTCTGAGGAAGGGAAAGATATCAGAAAGCGAGCAGATAAAGTCGGTATAGCTATCCGTCAAGCCGTGTCCAAAGGTGGCTCCTCCACTACACAATTGGACTCATTCCTGGCTCATATCTCTAGAGTGTAGGTATAGGTGATATACTTCTATCTATCGATTAAGAGACTAAAGCTCTGCTTGGCATCTTGTTTATACCCCACGAATTAAGGAGTTTCATTTATTTTTCTCGATCTAGCCGTTGCTGACCATTGGATTACAAAAAATAAACAAAATTCCATGATTTGTGGAGGTATAAACGAGATACCAAGCAGAGCCTAAGATCAAAAATTAATGTGGGGCTTTAGCTTGTGTTGAGTTGTTTGTTCCATTCGATCAATCCTCGTGGTTACCGTAATATCCAGCATTTGAAGGTCTAAAACTCCCAATAAAGGTCCCTACCTCTAGGGCATTAAATAAAATAAGAAGTGACCCCTCACTTGATGAAAGTAGATACTCATATTCACACTCACACTAGGGAAGAGAGAAAACAACTTGATAAGGAGAAGAACACTCAAGCTACAAAAACAACTTAAGAGAAGATTACAACTCACTCAACACTCAGCTTGCTTACATTAAACTACATAAGTCTCCCATTTTTATAGTTTACATAGGAGAGTTCTAGATTATACAAGTAATGAGGGGAAGAACATTCTAGAAGATAGATAATTATAGAGAAGATAATTTTCTAGATAGAAGAGTCTAGAATGTGGTTATAGAGAATATAATCTTGAATGATTTGGAAGCTTCTAGAAAGCCTCCAAAAGAGTCATAGTTGACTTTTAACACTCCATCTCAACGATGACTCTTTAACATCCGATCTGCTAACCATTCCCAAGCTTTTTCGATTTCTCTCATCCTCTTATTTTTCTAGAAACTTGGACTTCTAAATTCTTCAGTATTGGGCGGTCTTGAACTCTCAACATCCTCCCTCAACACCGACTATGTGATTCATCAACGACCTGTCTGCAATACTATCAATTGCTTTCATTGCAAGTGCTATCTCAATTGGTGTGAGTGACTTGTGTGAACTTCGTCATCCACGTAGAATATTTGTTAGGATGAACTCGAATCGGGTTCATCGGAGCTCGTGGGACGAGCTAGGAGCGAAGACGGATGAAGGAGAGGCAAGAGGAACTTTGCTGTCAAGGTCTATTCGAATAGAACTATTGTCTATTCGAATAACTTGGTCCAACGTTGGAACAGTTCGACACTGTTGGTTTCTATTCGAATAAGAAAGTTCTCTATTCGAATAAGTTAGTTCAGCGATGAACAACTTTGACCCTGAGGGATTCTATTAGAATAGAACAATGTTCTGTTCGAATACACTTCGGAAAAACAGTTTTGCTGAAGGAAGAATTGGGTCGTTTGTGTGCCTCGGGATCCGTGTTTTTGTGTTTATTGTTTCCCTAGTATATGAGGGATTAAAATTGACTTCTAATCTTAATCTTAAATCTTGTGAGTTTAACCTTATAGAAGTTAGGGTTTGAGAGACTCAAGTTATATAGCTTTGAGAAAGCTAGAGAGAGATCGTTGTAACCTTTGATTATTAGTGGATTGTTAAGGGGAGTGGTTTTTCACCTGAAAAGGTTTTCCACTTCCTTCCTTCGGGTAATTCTTGTGTCTTTATTCTATTGAATTGTTCTTTTGTTATTTACTTGATTGGTATTCCACGTATTGTTCTTGACGAAGAATAGGGAGTAATTAACTCGATTCCTAACAATATTCTCTCGGGCAAGACGAGTACTTGTACTTCCAACACCAGTCCTTACTACTACAACACGAACCGATCAAGGAATGAATCCCCGAACTGTAATTGAACACTTTAGTCGATCTCGGTCGTGAAGCTACTGCCAACTTTTGTTGACACTATCAATTGCGGTAATGATCCGATGGTGTTTACCAGTCGCTAAAGGGATTTCACGACACATTAAACCTGTCGCCTAAACCTTTTTCTTTTTTGTATGTGTGTGTGGTGCTTTCTCACTTTGGTTTCAATCAACCCCAAAAGATAAAGATTATTGTGCTTGATTAACTCACTAGCTTCTTTTTTGCTTTAGAGGAAAGTTTAAACCTCTAGTATCATCATCTTGATTTGGAAGGTTTGTTACCACCCTTAGGGTTGCTCTGTCTTATTGCATCCCTAACAATCTCATCTGTATCCCTAACAATTTCATCTGCATCCTTCAGGTATTTGTTCTTCTTGAGAGCCTCACCACTGATGCCCCCTCTGTCAACTGAGTCCTCCTTATGGTGCTTCTTCATTTTACTAGCTTTTGGGTTACTAGCCTCTTCATCCTGGACTGGATCATGGCAGGTAAAACTTCCCAAAGAAAGCTTCAATTGCTTAAAATTTGATTACAATGAATTCTTCTCTTGGTCTCTATCTCTGGATCCTTCTTACATTGCCTAGCCTTGCTCTCTTAAAAGTTACAAGTTTCTAGTTACAACATAGGACATAAATGCCCTTTGAAACACCTAAAATAATGAAGGAAACACAATAGTCATTCGAACAACTGTCTCAATTAAGCCTAGAAATTGAGGCAGTTGTAGTTGGCCTTTTTCGGAATCCAGTCGTTTGAACGACATGCCAATTTATGCCTAAAAACAGAGGCAGTTATAATTGATATTCTGGGAACTCAGTCGTTCGAACGGCTCCAAGGCTTGTTTAAACGATATGACATCTTTTAAAGAGGTTGAATGTCTAGATCCTCCTGGATCATGGCTCCCCCCCTTTAAGAGCCTTGAGCTCTTGTTCAAGCTAGAACTGGAGATGAGGAAATACGGTCGTGCCCATTTCCCTATTGTAGTACTTCAACTTGCTAGGTAGTTGACATTTCTTTCCATCTCGGAATGACTATATACTACCCCGTCTTGTAGCATGAATTTTCCTCTCTAGAATACTATCCTCCTGCAACGGATCTTCTCATTCCATCCATAAGTCATCAATTGACAGTAGACAATGTCGATTGTGAAGTCTTCATCTAAAAGAGACGGCCCAAACAACTTCAAATGCTCGTTATTAATCACCGAATACATCTTCAGGAAATGTGGTAAATCTAATTGGAATGCGTTGTCACCAATCTTCTTGAGTATCGTAAACAGACCATAACAGATAGGCTTGAGTTTCTTATCTTCTCTCTTTAGTCGTTCCTTACCCAAATACAACCAAACTAGGTCGCCCTCCTGAAAAGTACACTCAACCCGATGTTTGTCACGTCGAGCCTTATACTTCACTTGAGATGTGTTGCATAGAATGCAACCACGTAACACACGAGCAACACCATCCTGCATTTTTGGCTAATAGACATAACACCGAAATGACCTACTACCCGAGAATAATGAGCCTCTCTAATCCAATACAAACGATCTTCACCTTTAAGAGTACATAGAAGGGTGCCCCTGTAAAACAAACCATTATGCAATTCATACTCACATGTCTAGCCTTGCAGCAACTTCTGGTCACTCACACAGAGTTTGTTGTGCTCATTATATCCTGCAACATACTCAAGCAGAATAATAGGTTGTTTCTGCTTAACTACCAACATAGCGGAAATAGTTGGTAATGGGGGTCGAGATAACCTGCCAGCCATTTTGTTATCCACTCCTTTCTTATACTTGATAATCAAAGTGAATTGTTGTAAAAATGACATCCACAATATATGGCGAGCTTGCTATAGATAAAAACTGGAACGGTTTGTGATCAGAATGTACCACAACCTTCTCTTACAACTTCCTAATTTTGATTTGTTGCTTAGGAGACATTGTCATCATAGACACCACTTTAATCGAGGTACCCTCTGGAACCGGTTGCACCAATAACACAAACTTGCCACTAACAATAATTAACCTCTTCACCTGAGTCGCTGATAGACGTAGAAATACGTAGGATTAATACGCCTAAAAGTATCGTTTTGATAATCCTGATTTATTATTTTCTAATGCTAGTAGCATTTTCTTATTTTCAGGTACTTATCACTGTTGGAGCTAATAAGTAGAAAAAAACATCTAATAAAAGGTACAAAGAGTTGAAGCATCTCCAATAGTCTCTCAGGTACAAGGAAGATGCCTATATTCAATGTACTTGCAGATTTTCTCCATGGAATAAAGATGATGAAGGACTCTACAAAGATTTATCTTTACTTAGGGATAAAGTTTCAGAATTGTAAACAAGTATCTTCTATCTCCTATAAATAGGAGAGCAATTCTATGTATTTTACACATCTCAATCTCAGGAAAGAATACAACTTGCGTTTTTCAGTATCTCCCTCTTTCTCTTTTTTATTTTATGCGATTAATTTATGCTGTGATCAACACCATTAATGGAAAGCTAGTTTCCTTAGCTTAGGCTAAGGATTGAACTTCCGATGAAGTGAGCTAAATTGATATTAATAGTAGTTTAGATCTAGAATTAACCTTTAATTCTCTGATTTGTAGTTACGAAGAGTTGATCTAGCCATGACAGCTCTAAGTTACTACAATTATGAGGAAGATGTCGAATTAGCCATATTCGATTGTTTTCACGCTCAAAGAGAATTCTAGATCACTAGAGTTAATACTTTCTACCTAGCCATGGAAAAGAGTTTATAAACCATAGATCCGATTGTCCATGAACAACGAAGTTCTTACTTAGAGTTTTAGCCACAAACCCTAGATCTTAAACCCGAATAGACCTAGCCATGACTATTACGTGCGGATAAAAGCCACCATTTTCATATTGTTTAGTAAACTAAGTCGGAGGTGATCCAAAGCCTAGGTTCTTTTCTTTATAATCGTACCGAAAGTTAGTAATTTAGATTTATGTTTTAGATCAAAACCTTTTTATCAAAATTAGATTAGATTCGTTTATTAGTTAATTAGGAAATTATATTTTTAATGCGTTTACTCCCCGTGAATTCAACCCCCGCTTACTCTTATTATATTACGACACCCGTAGTTTTGGGCAGGGTATTTAAAAACCGATTTTTCTCGCATCAAAATTGGTGCCGCTGCCGGGGAGACAACGGTCTATTAAATCATAGTTTTTTTATTTTAGCTAATTTATTTTCTTCTTTTTAGTTGTTAAGTTTGCCAATTTATTTATTTTATGTTTAGATCTCTGAGATTTCTTTCCAAATGGATTAGTCTCAATATTTTATGATAAACGGTTTCAGAGATATTAATTTTTGAAGTAACATACTTAGTTTTCAACGAAAAATGTGTTATGAATGTTTTACAGTTTTCGATCATCTATACTTCACAATTGGGAAATTTGTTTGCTACTAAAGTTTTAGATAATTCAAAACACTTTCTAAATTGCTATAAATTATATTTTTCTGTTTAGCCGTTATAGAGTTACAGTTTTTTGAAACAATAGTAAAAGCAGTCTCAGTAAAGGACGCCGCTGTTCATTAATCGGCTGTTTTGAGAAGTAGGGAAGCAAAATTTTAGAAAACTTTATTCTTCAATGTTTTTCCTTTCTGAATTATATTTCCAAATTGGTATTATTTAATGTTCCATCTTAACTGAGCTGAACGATATACGCATTTGAAAATCGGGACGTCATAGACTGCATTAATCTTGGAAATTGAATTTATATTTTTGTTGTCGTAAGTTTACTAATTATTATTATTTTATCTTGTTTTGCAGGATAATCACAAAGTTGGTACTCAGAGATCATGAGAAATTTACAAAATCCATTGACAAGTTTCTCTATAAATCCTTTTTGTGCCCTCTAAGTGAATGGACATTTCCTTCTTTCGCCTCCCAAGTGAAGGGGCGGCCACAGCTTCACCGAGAAACACTTCCCGTAGGTTAGTCATCTCTTAAAACTTGACATATAAAAGGGGTTCATCACCGCTCCGCCCTGGCATTAGGAAAGTAAGTCGTGTGGACTATTCAAATACACGTTACTCTTAAATTAAAAATTTTGCTGTGTTTAGATTGACCTGTTATCATGTTTCAATTTTTGCTCTATGCTTAACATAGTAAAGGTTTTTAACCGCTAGGGGTCTTCCATGAGATTTCATCACCCAAAGGAATCTCCAACGAATGGGACCTCCCACCTAGGGATACTGAGAAATTCGTATCACACGTTCCTAACTGTCTCGACCTTTAAATTTAATTAAAACTTAAAAAACTATTAGTAAGATTTTCAAGGGATTTCATCACCTGAGGAATTAGGAGGTACCCGACCGGGGTACCAACACGGATTCATAGGAACCACTTCAGCCAAGCGCCGCGAACCATCGGTTGTTAAGCGACGTCACCGTTCGGTGTGAGTCACGTACGATAAGGCGAGGCACACGAGAGTGAGGACTGATGCTCAAACACTAATACCGTTGTTAGCATAGTAAAACTTTCGTGTTAGGAATCACACACTAGCCCGACCTACCTAGTTTGATTAACATCTAGATTAGGACTGACTTAGTTAATTTAACTTTAAAAACTGTTGATGTGTTTATCTTAAATTGTGTGTTTAAATTCCCGTTGAATTTTGCAATTTTATTTTATTTCATTAGTATATGCCCATGTACGATCGGATTAGGCAATACTAGGGCTGTACACAAAACAGGTGAACCCGATCCGGACCGACCCGACCCGGCTAGTTCGGCCTGATTCTGAAGAACAATCGGTTCGGTTTCAAGTTATAATTTCATAACCCGGATCTCATCGGTTTGGGTTTGGTTTCGACCTTAAAAGACCCGACCAAACCCGAACCTATACCTTTAGGGTTAACTTGAGGAAAGTGAAATAGATCTGCCTCCAGCCTCCTTCCCTCCACATCTCCTCTCCCACTCTTGAAGTGAATGGTATTTGACTCTTCTATCTTTTTCTCTCCAGATACAATAAGCATCAACGGTGAATGGTGATTGACTCCTCTAGTGAATGGTGACTGGCTCATCTCTCTCCAGTAAATGGTGATTGACTCCTCTCTATCTCCAGTAAATGGTGACTGACTGCTTCCAGATACAACAGGCCAAGTGAATGGTGAATGAATGGTGACTCCTCATCTTTATCTCAATTAGCATCAAAGTGAATGAATGGTGACTCCTCTCTCTCTCTAGTTCTCTCCAGTTTCCATTAGCAACAACAACAACAACAAGCCAAGTAGCCAACAATGAGTCAACAAAATTGTAGCCAATCTGCGATCAATTCATTTTTGACTCCACGTACTCTCTCTCTCTCTCTCACACACACACACTCTATAACATACGTATTAATATTATGTTCCTGAAATTGGTTTGCTTTTGAAAGGTCAAAATTGCAGCCTATCTGCGTAGTTTGTTTCTCTTTGGTTGATTTTTGATGTTCTTGAAATTGGTAGATTTTTTATGTTCCTAAAATTGGTCAAAATTGTAGCCAATCTACGTAGTTTGTTTCTGAAATTAGTTTATGAAATTGGTTGTTTTTGATGTTCTGAGTGTTCAAAATTAGTTCTAAAATTAGTTCTAAAATTAGTTCCTGACATTGATAATTTGGTAACTATGGATGTTTATCTAATATAAGTTGTATATTTCAGTGATTGGGACTTCTTTGGCGGAGGATCAAGAAGTTCAAGCTTTAGTCGCTAATTGGCTTGAGAGCCAAAAGGAAGATGACAATGATTCTGGGGTATCGACTAAGACTAAGAGAGCTCGAGGTGGACGACAAGCATCAACGGTTTGGGACCATTTTTCCAAAATAAAAGGTACAGTTCCTTTAAAGGCAAAATGTAACTATTGCTCGCAAGAGTATAGTTGTGATCATAATACCTAAGGAACTTCTAGTATGAGAGCTCATATGCATTTTAGATGTAAAAGCTTGAAAAATCCTTTACGGTCAACCTCGAACGATAATCAACAAACCCTTCATTTGAAACTAAGCAATAAAAGACAAAAACTTGTGCCAATTACTTTTAGCCAAAAATCTTATAGGAAAGCTCTTACTGAAATGGTGATCATTGACGAACTTTCATTTAAATTTGTAGAGGGTGAAGGGTTTTTAAATTTCTGTGAAGTTGTTTGTCCAAGATTTAAAGTGCCTTCCCAGGTGACTATAGCTAGGGAGTGTCTTGCCATGTACTTGAAAGAGTAAAAAATGTTGAGAGTGCTCTTAAAGCATACGCAATTTGCTTAACCACCGATACTTGGACATCGCTTCAAAACATCAATTATATGTGCTTAGCCGTGCATTATATTGATAGTGAGTGGAGATTGACCAAACGAATACTCAATTTTTGTGTTGTTGTAAACCATAAATGTGAGACTATTGGAAGGATGGTGGAGAAATGCTTGATAGATTGGGGTATAGATAAAATATTGACCATCACGTGTGATAACGCAAGTTCTAACAATATGGCAATTGAATGCTTAAAAAAGAAGACTAAACATTGGACTAATGTAGTATTAGCACATGAGTTCCTTCATATTAGGTATTTCGCACATATCTTAAACCTAGTTGTGAAAGATGGCTTAAAGCGATTTGATGTTTCAATTGCTCGAGTGCGAGATGCGGTTAGATATGTAAGATCTTCTCCAGCTAGGTGGTCGAAATAGAAAAAATGTGCCAAAGACGCTAAAATTGAGAACAAGAAGAATGTTTGTTTGGATGTGCAAACTAGGTAGAATTTTACATATCTTATGTTAGAGACGGCAGTGAAATTTTAAAAAGCATTTGTGCGGTTGGAGGAGGATAGGTCATATATGGACCACCTTGATGGGAAAGACGATGTTTGTGGTTTGCCTCCAGAGACAATTGATTGGGATAGATCTAGGTTGTTTGTGCAATTCTTGAAAGTATACTACACGCTAACAACTAAGATTTATGAGTCTAACTATGTCATATCCGATCTCTTGTTCAATGAGATTGTTAGCATTAAGACTAACTTGAAAGCACTATAATATCATTCAGATATCGGTTTAAAGCCTATGGGTACAATCATGGTAAAAAAATATGACAAATATTGGGATCTTGAAAAGATCAATCCCTTATTGTTAGTAGCGGTGGTGCTTAATCCTCGGTTTAAGTTGGATTATATAGGGTTTGGTTTGGCGGGATTATATGCTGAAGATAAAATTTCTTTAATTTGCGATAAGGTAGAAAAAACATTACATCATTTGTTTAAGTCGTATGTTGGGACTCATAACCCAAATCTGATATCACATGTTGATACAGTGACAAATAATGTGATGGAAGACCCCGTTAGTAAGTAGAAGAGACTTAAAAAAAGGAATTCGGGAAATGCATCAGAAGTGGATAAATATTTGAAAACTGATGTTGAAGACGAAGTGGAAGGAACTAAGTTTGAAATTTTGTCTTGGTGGAGAAACAATTGTGTAAAGTATCTGGTTCTCTCTCTTATTGCACGAGATATATTGGCCATTCCGGTTACTTCAGTTGCTTCTGAGTCCGCTTTTAGTACGGGAGGTCGGATACTTGACCCATTCCGTAGTTCATTGCGGCCGAACACGGTGGAGGCTCTTATATGTACTCAAAACTTGTTTCGGACAAGGGAAAAGCCAATTGATCTTCAAGCTTTGATGGAAGAGATCGAACAATATAATACGATTGATGCAGGTAATATTTATCATTTTTGTACTTTAATTATCTCCAGAAATATTACGTCAAATTGAGCTTAACTAAATGCACACTTTTTTTTTGTTAATTTCTCATAATTGTTTGAGGGACTTGCATCAATATCGATAGAGGATTGCACTCCAAATTGAGACAACATTAGATTTATGGTTGTGGTAAGTTTAATATACTATTATTGTTGAGCATATTACATTTTAATTACATTTTGTTATTGTTGCGTTAAGCATTAAATTATTTCGTTATTAGGAGAATAAAGTGGAGTTCTGGATTGGTTTTGTTTTGGCACTCAATATTTATACCAATGACATCATTTGATTTCTCTGCACCAAGATCTTGATCCCCAATGGTGAGTTGGTTTACAGTTCTTTACCCTTGTTAATAATAATAGTTTAATTTTATAAATCCCAAGTTTGAGCCCTCTGTCATAAATCTAATGTTATTTGAGCCCTCTGTCAATCCCATACAACTCCAACATTGTGATAGACATCTTCTTAAGCCCTCTAACACATTAATTTTTCTAAAACCAATCTGTCTGTATGAACTATGAACTATGAAATTATAGATTTAAGTTTACCTTCATTGTGAGGCAAGATAAGACTTTTGAGGCCTTTGTAGATAGATTTTCATGAAAAACAAAAGAAAAATTAGTTAGTTGAGTTATGTGATCCAAACAGGTTCTGTTAGTATTTGTAGTAGTTCCAAACAGTATAAATTGTTATTTTTATTGTGAAATGCATAAGAAAAAGATTGAAGGGAATTGTTTCAGTTGGCATAAATACGAATTCAATTTAACACTGAGGTTTTGACTAAAAGTAGAGACGAATGATAGGTCCTGTGGGGATTAAAAGGGGGAAAATCTATTTTATACATAGGAGATTTTAGTAAAGAAGATCCTGCAAGTGGTAAGAACAAGATCAACTACTCTATACCACAGATTGGAGTAGCATTAATATGTAGTAGGAGGACATACAAACTTCCAGTCAGAACAAGTGTAAGGCAAACTTAAAACGGTATGGGAAGGGTACTAGTAACTACACGTCCAATCCAAATGATTCTGATAGTAATAACTCATAATTTGGAAACATTCAAATGGTAGTGTAAATTTGAAAAAAATGGTTTAAGAGCCCTCACCAATAGGCAAATTTTTTTGATATGTCATTAAACACTCCAACTTGTTCCTCAATTTTCCCCCTTTCACTGGCACTGAAGATTCTTTTCTATAAGTAACCGAGAATACATTATTGTGATATTTTGATGTTGCATACCCAATGCAGGGATGAAAACAATGTCTCCAATATTTATATCATTATGAACTCTGAAGTATTTATATCATGGTAACAGGTAGAGTATATCATTCTGAACTCTGAAGTATTTATATCATGGTAACTCTGAGTATCATTCTGAACAGGGTTATGTATGTTTTGTTGTTACTTTGTATCACTGAGTTTATATCTGGGCTATCTGGGTTATATGGGCTATTTGGTCTTACTTGGTTTGCATCTGGGCTATCTATTTGGTCTTACTAGGTTTGCATCTGGGCTATCTATTTGGTCTTACTGGGTTGGGTTTGCATGTGGGTGGGCTATCTATTTGGTTCAATGTGGGCTGGGTTAGCATCTGAAAATATTAACAAATCGAACTCAGGACCCAGTCTGACCCGGCCAACCCGGTTCGGTTCCGGTTCGGGTTATGCACCTGGTCGGTTCGGGTCTAGGTCCATAATTTGATAACCCGATGAGTTTGGGTCGGATCACTAAAATGCCTAGACCCGGCCTTACCCGACCCGAGTACAGCCCTAGGCAACACATTGATATACCACCGATTCCTAAAATAGCTAATACGGCTAACCAAGTCCAACAGGATGACCTTCAGGCCATATACGATATTGAAATTGAAAATGAATTTCTTCCTGAACCAATCGCTGACAAGTCACTGAGGGAGCTTTTTACTCCCGTTTTGGAAAACTTGCCAAAATGTATTAAGTTGCCAGTAATTACTGCAACCCAGTTCGATATCAAGCCTGCGATTTTGAACCTAATCCCACCTTTTCATGGGCTCGATAACCAAGACCCATACTTACATATCGATGAATTTGAGTCTATCTGCCAAACGTTTCAGTGTAAAGACGTAACAATGGAGTACATCTATTTACTCATTTTCCCATTCTTTCTAAAAGACAATGCAAAACGTTGGTTGAACTCTCTGTCATCCGAGTCAATTGACAAGTGAGACACCCTTAAACAGAAGTTTAAAATTAAGTTTTTCACCATGCAAAAAACTAACATTTTAAAACGTGATATCTCTGACTTCCTTCAAGAAGACGGAGAAAAAATGTACGAAGCATGGGAACGTTTTAAGGAAAAATTGTTAAGGTGCCCCCATCATGGTTTCGAGAAATGGAAACTAATCCAATTCTTTCTGTATGGGTTAACTGTTTCAACCCGTGAATCAATCGAAGCCTGTAGCTCAGGAAAATTTCAAGATATGGATGAAACTGCTACATATGTATTTCTTGATAAATACGCTGAGACATCCCATCAATATGACTTTACTTCTCGTGATCATAGGCCCATTAGAAAAGGAGGTATCCTTGAATTACATGAAAGCCTCAAATTAAAAGTCCAATTGGACTGCCTTACACGTAAAGTTTAGGCTATGGCCGTAGGGAAAGTAGCGGTCCCTAAGCCAGCATCCATTCCTGGGGTCTGTAATTTATGTAATGATCTGACCCATTATGCACACACGTGTCTACAGCTCCTTGAGTTAATTAATTCTAATCCGGACCACGTTAATGCTATCTTGGATAATGAAAGGAGAGAACACCAAAATAATTTTGGTAGATCTCCTTGACAAAGTAACCCAACATTTTCTTGGAAGAGCCAACCACAAGAACAATCTAGTTATAATCCTCCACCATATCAGTAGAATCAAACATACCCGACCAAACAAGCCCACCCAGTTAGTTTAGAATCCACACTCCAACAATTTATAACAGAGATTAGGGGGGTTACCCAACAAAATTCTAGGGAACTTTCATAAATACGAGCCTTTACACAGAAGCTAGACACCCAAATAGGACAAATAACAAGCCAATTAAGTGAATGAGAAAAGAGAAAAGAGAAAATTCCCTAGTCAACCAATTGCAAACCCGAGGGCCGCCTTTGAGGTTCATACCCAGCAGAGCTCACCTGAGAACATTGAAACTGTTCAAGTAGTTATGACCATTCGGAATAAAAGAACTATAAAAACTCGACCAGACCCTATACCGCCAACTAAGAGCAATTTAGTTCCCAAATCTCAGGAAAAATCCCATTAAAATCTAGCATCTCGGCCACATCATGTTCCAACTCTACTGGACCTAGTAGACAAGCCTTATGTGCCTAGGAACCTATTCCCTAACCGACTTGTTCCTGCCAAAAAGAACGAAGGCCAGAAAGATATTCTCAAGTTATTTAAACAAGTACGGATTAACATTCTGCTCTAGGATGTTATCGATCAGGTTCTATCATATGCTAAATTCCTTAAGGAACTGTGTACAAAAAAACATAGAACCGGAGTTAGGAAGAATTCCTTTAGTGTTGAACAGGTTAGCTCTGTCCTACAATTTGAAATTTCGATCAAACAAAAGGACCTAGGATGTCCTACCATTTCCTTAGTAATAGGAAAACACTACATCCAGCAGGCCCTCCTTGATCTTGGGGATAGTGTAAACCTAATTCCATTTTGTGTTTATGAGGACCTCGATTTAGAAGAACCTAAGCCCACCAGGATACAACTTCAACTCGCTGATAGATTTACCAAAACTTCTAGGGGTATTGTTAAGGATGTGATAATTAAGGTGAACAAATTTTACTTTTCAGTAGATTTTGTGGTCCTTGATACACCACCGATTTTGAATGTCCATGGCCAAATCCCCATTATTTAGGTTGACATTTCCAAGCTACTTCCAACGCTATAATTAATTGTAGAAATGAAATAATGAACCTAACATTCGATTATATGACCTTGGAACTAAACATTTTTAATGCCATGAGGCAATATCAGGATTCTGCTAAAGAGTGTAATATGATAGGCACCATTATCTCCGAACATTCTAGGGATGACCTCTTAGAAGATTATCTAGAGGACGACATCGTTGGTATTCACGAGTCAATCCTAAAAGATATTTAAGCTATTCTTGAAAATAATCCTCTTACATGCACTCCTCGTCGTCGGTATACTCCCAATTTTGAGTCCCTCCCTATGTCTTCTAACCCCCCAATTCCTTCTTTTGTCACCGCCAAAACTTAATCTTAAAGTACTTCTAGATAATCTAGCATATTGGTTCCTCGGGTCTTACAAAACTCTTCCCGTTATTATATCATCTTCATTGGACTTAGATCAGGAAAATAAACTCATTGCCATCCTAGACACCCACAAAGAAGCAATTGTATGGTCAATAGCAGATATCAAAGGAATAAGTCCATCAGTGGTTATGCATAGGATACACTTAGAGGAAGGATCCAAAACATCTCAAGAACCACGACGACGTGCAAACCCTTCAATGGAGGAAGTAGTAAAGGTGGAGGTTATGAAGCTTCTTGATGCGGGTATTATTTATTCCATCTCTGACAGCTCTTGGGTAAGCCCAGTCCAAGTGGTACCTAAGAAATTAGGTATTACTGTCGTAAAAAATACAGACAATGAACTAGTACCCACCCACACTCAGACAGGATGGCGAGTTTGCATTGATTACCGAAAGCTAAATGCGTCCACTCGAAAAGACCATTTCCCATTACTATTCATGGATCAAATATTAGAGCGTTTAGCTGGTCATTTATTTTACTATTTCCTGGATGGTTATTCAGGATACAATCAAATTTCAGTAGCCCCTGAAAACCAATATAAAACTACTTTTACTTGCCCATTTGGAACTTTTGCATATCGTCGCATGCCTTTTGGCCTATGCAATGCACCCGCGACCTTTCAGCGGTGTATCTTAAGTATTTTCTCAGATATGGTAGAAAAGTTCTTAGAGGTCTTCATGGATGACTTTTCTATTTATGGCTCCACATTTGATGAACGTCTTCTAAACTTAGAGTTGGGCTTGATCGAGTGTAAAGAGAAAAATCTAATCCTAAATTAGGAAACATGTCATTTTATGGTAAATCAAGGAATAGTACTCGACCATTTGATATCATCTAAGGGGATAGAAGTTGATAAAGCCAAAATTAATTTGATTTTTTCTCTACCTCCTCCTAAAACAGTGAAGGACGTTCGCGCATTCCTCAGGCACGCAGGTTTTTATCGACGATTTATTAGAGACTTTAGCAAAATCTCACGACCTTTTATGCAATTTATTTGCTAAAGACATCCATTTTGATTTTAACGATAAATGTTACAAGTCTTTTGAAACACATAAGTCCTCATTGACCACATCATCGATTATCCAGTCACCCGATTAGACCTTACCCTTCAAAATTATGTGTGACGCTTCAAATTATGTCGTGGGTGCCGCGTTAGGACAACGTTATGAAAAAGTACCCCATGTCATTTGTTATGCGAGTAAAATACTGAATGATGCTCAAATTAATTATACGACTACTGAAAAAAAGTTGTTAGCCATCGTTTTTGCGTTAGAAAAATTTCAGCCATACATTTTATGGTCAAAAGTCATTGTGTACTCTGACCATTTAGCCCTTCGATATCTTTTTAATAAAAAGGATGTTAAGCCAAGTCTTATCCGTTGAATCCTTTTACTCTAAGAATTTGACCTCGAAATACATGATAAAAAAGGGAAAGAAAATGTTGTTGCCAACCATTTGTCACATTTGATAGTTGACCACATTAACGAAGACCTTCCTATTTCTGAGCATTTTCCCGATGAACAATTAATGAATATTAATAGGGCACCCTGGTTCGCGGACATTGCAAATTACTTAGCCGCAAGGTATATACCACCAGATTTGAGCAGACAAGATAAAAAAAAAGATTTGAAACAATCATTGGGCGATTTATCTGAGAGGATCCCTATTTATTTAAAGTTGGCGCTGATCTAGTGATTCGTCACTGTGTCCATGAAAATGACATTTCAATTTTTTTTAAAAGTCTTCATGATGATGGTGGTCATTTTGGGCTCTGTAGAACAACTAATAAAGTACCTCAATGTGGTTTCTATTGGCATACTTTATTTAAGGATACTTACGACCATTGTTCACGATGTGACCATTGCCAAAGGGTTGGCAACATGGGTCGTTGGGATGAGATGCATCTTAACAACATTTTAGAGGTTGAAATTTTGTATGTCTGGGGCATTGACTTTATGGGCCCCTTTCCGGTATTTAATGGTTATTTGTAGATCTTAGTAGCAGTTGACTATGTTTCTAAATGGGTGGAAGCTGTAACATGTCGGACAAATGATCACGTTGTCGCAATTAACTTTTTAAATGATAACATTTTAGTACGATTTGGTACACCTCGTGCAATTATAAGTGACAGTGGAACTCATTTTTATAACTGTTATTTTAAAAGTCTTATGCACAAATATGACATTACTCATAAAGTTGCCACCTCATATCATCCACAGATAAATGGGCAAGTAGAGGTTTTAAATCGGGAAATTAAAAGAATTTTAGAGAAAACTATCTGACCAGATCGTAAAGACTGGTCCACCCGTCTTAATTATGCTCTTTGGGCCTATCAGACTGTTTATAAAACCCCGATTGGAATGTCACCTTATAAATGTATTTTTGGCAAAGCTAGTCACTTTCCTGTAGAATTAGAACATAAAGCTTACTGGGCAATTAAGAGATTTAATTTTCAAATAGACGCAGCAGGACTTCATCGAAGACTTCAACTAAGTGAGTTAGAAGAAATAAGATAAGAGGCGTAGGATAATGCTAAAATATATAAGGATCAGACCAAAACATATCATGATGAACATATAGTCTGAAAAATCTTTACACCAGGATAAAAAGTCTTATTGTTTAACTCAAAACTACGTCTTTTTCCTGGAAAATTACAAACCCGTTGACATGGCTCCTTTGAAGTCGTAAACATGCACCAAAATGGTTGGCTGAAGTAAAAAACTATCATACTGGGAAAACTTTTAACGTCAATGGCCAATGTCTTAAACCTTATCTCGAGGCAATCCCTTTTGAAAATTTCCCTAATATAGATCTTTGCGATCCTGAATACAGGGAATTGCCCATCCCCTAATAATTCCTTGACTTCACATAAGTTTGGGAGTACGGGAGTTTTGTCTGGCTGAAGATGGTAAACTCAGTGATTTATGAGAGGCAACCCACGACACATTCAGGTGAGAAATTCTAATTTTTCTTTCAATTTTAATTTTTTGTCCTCCAATATTAGGGGAAATATTTCATTTAAGTTTGGGGGCGCCAATTTTGATGGGAGAAAAACTCGGTCTTTAAATACCCCGCTCAAATCTACGGTTGTCGCAATATAATAAGTGTAAGCGGGGGTTGAATCCATGGGGAGTAAAGGTATTAAAAATATAATTTCTTAATTAACTAATAAACGAATCTAAACAAATTTTGATAAAAGGGTTTTGATCTAAAACATAAATCTAAATTACTAACTTTTGGTACGATTATAAGGAAAGGAACATAGGCTTTGGATCACCTCTGACTTAGTTTACTAAACGATATGAAAACGGTAGCTTCTATCCGCACGTAATAGCTATGGCTAGGTCTATTCGGGTCTAAGATCTAGGGTTTATGGCTAAAACCCTAAGTAAGAACTTCGTTGTTTATGGACAATCAGATCTAGGGTTTATAAACTTCTTTCCATGGCTAGGTGGAAAACATTAACTCTAGTGATATAGAATTCCATTTGAGCGTAAAAATAATTGAATATGGCTAATTCGACAACTTCCTCATATCTGTAGTAACTTAGAGTTGTCATGGCTAGATCAACTCTTCGTAACTACAAATCAGAGAATTGAAGGTTAATTCTAGATCTAATCTACTATTAACATCAATTTAGCTCACTTCACTGGAGGTTCAATCCTTAGCCCAAGCTAAGGAGACTAGTTCTCCATTAATGGTGTTGATCACAACTTAAATTAAACACATAAAATAAAAGAGAAAGAAAGAGAGAGATACTGAAAAATGTAAGCTTTATTCCTTCTAGAGATTGAGATGCTTAAAATATATTGAATTGTTCTCCAATTTATAGGAGATAGGAGAGTGTTGTTTACAATTCTGAAACTCTATCCCTAAGTAAAGATAAATTCTTGTAGAGTCCATCATCTTTATTCCATGGAGTAAATCTACAAGTATATTGAATGTAGGCATCTTCCTTGTGCCTGAGAGACAGTTGGAGATGCTTCAGCTCTTTGTACCTTCTATTAGATGTATTTTTCTACTTATTAACTCCAATAGTAATAAGTGCCTGAAAATAAGAAAATACTACTAACATTAGAAAATAATAAATCGGGATTAACAAAATGATACTTTTAGGCGTATTAATCCTACGTATTTCTACGTCTATCAAATACCCCCGAACTTACCATTTTGCTCATCCCGAGTAAAATAAAGAAATAAAATTATAAGAAAAGAAATCACTTTCGCAGGACTTGCGATTGCATTTAGCGTATGCAACAAGCCGTTAAACCCCCAGGTGTCCCTGGTGGACGAGTGTTGTCTCGTGAGGGTTTACAGTTACTATACCCACAAAAGTCAATAATGACATTATGGTAATTCTAAATAACAAGTGACTCATTTTCTGTTAATTTATTCTTATTTAGTTATGACAAAAATATGCAAGTAAGAAATTCCTTAAAACCTATTATTCCCTGTGTATACCATAAAATATATTGTACTTATCCAATAAAAGAGATACTACCTTATAATTAGAAAGAAATTCAAGTATTTTACCAGATATATCTGAGTGTATTGTGAAGATAGTTTTATTGCTTAATACATTGTCTAGAATCATTGAGTCAGTGTATGGTAGTCGAGTACTTACTGGAATAAATTCAACGGTCAGTTTGACTAGTGCCTTAGTCAATTTTACTCTTCGGTATCTTATTTTTCATAGCTTTTTTGAGTATATTGTTTCTTAATGAAGCCTCTGTAACAAGAAGTTTTCGGTCAACAATCCTTGCCAGTTGACTCAGGTTGCCAGGGTTTGGTGCCCCTTCATGACCTAGACTCAGGATTCTCACAAGTAACATTTTTCGTGCTCTTTTCACATAGTTCATGGTCATACTCAAGATTGGTAATAATTTTTCCTCTTCCAGTTCTTAATCCTGCGAGTAGCCTTGCATCGTGAAAGTTTTAGGAACAACTTTGGTTTTTTTTTTCTTTCGGGAATGAATTATTCTTAGGCAGTTCTTGGTTTATTTATAGATTTATTCGGGTTTCCCACCCAATATTTATGTCAAAATAAACTCAGTCTAAATGTTGGGTGGGAAACCCGAATAAATCTAAAAAGAATTCAAGAACTTAATTTTTTTACAAGTATACACTAAAATATTTGTACACCATCTTAAGTTAGATGTACTATATTTTAATTAGCAACTAATTCAAGTTAACGTGGTATATTTTGAAAACTTGCACTTCACTATAGTTTTATAATTGATGCATTCGATAAGCTATTGACCAGTTTTAGGGAAATCTAGTATTTATGTTAGGAATAATTCACTCCAAGGGAGATATCTGCCTAAGAATAAGTTCATTCCCGAAAGAAAAAAAAGCCAAAGTTACTCCTAAACCTTTCACGCTTCAAGGCTACTCGCATGATTAAGAACTAGAAGAGGAAAAATTATCACCAATCTCGAGTATGACCATGAACTATGTGAAAGGAGCACGAAAAATATTACTTGTGAGAATCCTGAGTCTAGTTCATGAAGGGGCACAAAACCCTGACAACCTTAGTCAACTGGCAGGGATTGTCGACTAAAAATTTCTTGTTACAGAGGCTTCACTAAGAAATAATGTACTCAAAAAGGCTATGAAAAATAAGATACCGGGGAGTAAAATTGACTAAGGCACTTGTCAAACTGACCGTTGAATTTATTCCAGTAAGTACTCGACTACTATACATTGACTTAATGATTCTAGACAATGTATTAAGCAATAAAACTATCTTCACAATACACTCAGATATATCTGGTAAAATACTTGAATTTCTTTCTAATCATGAGGTAGTATCTCTAGTATTGGATAAGTACAATATATTCTATTGAATTTCTTTCTAACTGTAAACCCTCACGAGACAGCACTCGTCCACCAGGAACACCTGTGGGTTTAACGGCTTGTTGCATACACTAATTGCAACCGCAAGTCCTGCGAAAGTGGTTTCCTTCCTTAGTTTAATTTTATTTTTTTATTTTACTCGGAACGAGCAAAATGGCAAGTTTGGGGGTATTTGATAGACGTAAAAATACGTAGGATTAATACACCTAAAACTATTGTTTTGTTAATCCCAATTTATTATTTTCTAATGTTAGTAGCATTTTCTTATTTTCAGGCACTTATCACTGTTGGAGCTAATAAGTAGAAAAAAACATCTAATAGAAGGTACAAAGAGCTGAAACATCTCCAATAGTCTCTCAGGTACAAGGAAGATGCCTACATTCAATGTACTTGCAGATTTTCTCCATGGAATAAAGATGATGAAGGACTCTACAAGGATTTATCTTTATTTAGGGATAGAGTTTTAAAATTTTAAACAAGTCTCTCCTATCTCCTATAAATAAGATAACAATTCTATTTATTTTACAAATCTCAATCTCAGGAAGAAATAAAGCTTGCGTTTTTTCAGTATCTCTCTCTTTTATTTTATGCGATTAATTTAAGCTGTGATCAACACCATTAATGGAGAGCTAGTCTCCTTAGCTTAGGCTAAGGATTGAACCTCCGGTGAAGTGAGCTAAATTGATGTTAATAGTATTTTATATTTAGAATTAACCTTCAATTTTCTGATTTATAGTTACGAAGAGTTGATCTAGCTATGACAACTTTAAGTTACTACATATATGAGAATGATGTCAAATTAGCCATATTCGATTATTTTCACGCTCAATGGGAATTCTAGATCACTAGAGTTAATACTCTCCACCTAGCCATGGAAAGGAGTTTATAAACCCTAGATCCGATTGTCCATGAATAACGAAGTTCTTACTTAGGGTTTTAGCTACAAACCCTAGATTTTAGACCCGAATAGACCTAGCCATGGCTATTACGTCTGGATAGAAGCTACCGTTTTCATATCGTTTAGTAAACTAAGTCGGAGGTGATCCAAAATCTGGGTTCTTTTCCTTATAATAGTACCGAAAGTTAGTAATTTAGATTTATGTTTTAGATCAAAACCTTTTTATCAAAATTAGTTTAGATTCGTTTATTAGTTAATTAGGAAATTATATTTTTAATACGTTTACTCCCCGTAGATTCGACTCCCGCTTACCCTTATTATATTACGACACCCGTAGTTTTGAGCAGGGTATTTATAGACCGAGTTTTTCTCACATCAGTCGCCTTTACTAAATTCATAGTTATGGCATACTCATTGTAAGCATTGATATGGAACTCTTTTTCCTCCTTCACAAGACAATACTTGCGAGCTCTACGGTAATGAATCACATCTCGGTCCCAAAGATAAGGGCTATCTAAGGTGACCTGACACACATCTAAAGGAACCACTTCACGCGTTACCTCATCAATAAACCCTTCAGTGATCGCAAACTTGAACATGTACTGCTTCGTGATCCTCAATTTTGCATTTTTCTGAATCTACCCCAAACCATACGGCTTAGAATGAGTTATAGTATTCAAACCTATCTTCTTCACCAACGCCTCAGAAACCAAGTTTTTTTAACTACCCAGATCAACAATGGCCTTACTAAGTTTTGCTTCACATGAATACTGACATAAAAAAGTTCTTCCCGACTCGCCTCCTCAGTAGTCATAGTCTGTTAAAACATAAGGGTAAGCTTAGGATTTAGTTTATCTAAATATGGGAGGTTAACAACTGCTGTGGCTAGTGCATATCTCTTTTTTTTTGCTCTTCTCCTCCTTCGGCCTAAGCTCCGGGTGAAGTTTCCAATACTTATTTGAAATATGTCCACTCACCTTTCAATGACTGCAATAATTTTCCTTGGATGAAGACCCCTCTCCTTTGGACTCTCCCTTATGCTCGTTCTTCCAATTGGACTAGTACCCCGAGTTATTCTTGTCGTCATTCTTGTGACTCTTCAAGTACTTGCCTTCAATAGTAATTACTCTCACGATAGCATCTTCGATATTAACCACAATAAAGAGCTTTAACTTCCTTCTAATGAACTCTGACAAACCCCCCGTATACTTCATGAATACCTCATAATCATCCACATCGATGTCAAAAACCAAAGTTTGGTTATGAAATACCGTAGTAAACTGCTATACAGATTGCCCATGCTTTTGGTCCAAATGATGCCATTTGATCCATATTTCTTGTTCATACTCAATATGATAGAATTATTTCCTCACCAACGCCTTGAACTCTTTCAAACTCAAGCTTTCTACTACGTGACATTTCTTATAGGATTTCTACCATACGAGTGCATGGCTTGCAAATTTTAATGTTAAAAAACATATTTTCTAAGCATTTGAGTATTGATAAACTAAAAAGTAGGTCTCTAACCTATTTAACTAGTTATCTAATTTCTCAACATCGATTGACGTAATTGCTTTACCAACTCCCCTAAATTAGTAATTAGGCCAAAAACTGATCCAGGAGGATCTCGTGAAGTTTTTATGAAAATTAACCAAAGTCGTTCGAATGAGATTTGGAGTCGTTCGAACGACTTCTGGTCTATTCAAACATATTTATTTTCTATTCGAATAGATTAAGTCCTGAGGTGTTTTATTCGAATACAACTAAAGTCTATTCAAATACACTTTCTGTTATGTTTTCTGTTTAAACAAAGACTTGTTTTGTTCGAACAGAGGCACGATTCAGCCTATTTTGTTAGGCATTTAAGAGCATATTTATCCTATTTTGTAACTGTGAGTTATAACTCTTATAAAAGGAGGAGCAAGGCTAGGCAAGATTATCTAATGTTAGATCAATCAAAGTTATGAGAGAGAGACTTAGGGCTTGAGAGTAATTCCATTGTAATTAATTTTTATTAAGCAATTGAAGCTTTAAAGGGATTTTCCCAACCAATTGGTGTGTTCTTCGTGCAATTATTTATTTTAGGGTTTCTCCATTCTTATTGTGGATTAAGTGGCATCAGAGTTCCAGTTATGATTCTTAGGGGTGTTTATGGTTTATAGTCTCTATACGTGATCGTCTCAAGCAAACGAAGAAGAAGCTAGTGAGTCCGTTGAAGATTCACCGAAAACCTAATTCGAAAAAGAAGACCAATTTGGAGATGGGCGATTCCGACGATCGACTTACGACTTTGGAAATGACAGTTTCCAACCTAACTTCTACTGTAGGGGAGTTAGTAGAACAATTGTGTCTCACGAACCTCGCGAAGGCTTTCGCTTCGGTGAAACGGTGAGGTCACTCTTAACAGTGAGGCCGCTCGAGGAAGAAAGGGGTTATGGAGGTGGATGAAGATGAGGATATTGCAGAGATAGATAACGATTCTAGTGATACTGAATCCGTCAAGGGGCCGTCGGGTATTGGTAAGTCATCGATTCCTATACAAGATCTTCGTATCAATTTTTAGATTAAAATTTCGATATTCGACGGTTCAATCGATATCGAGATATTCGATAATTGGTTAGATAGGTTTGAAACTTATTTTTCCGTTTACGAATACTCCAAAGCTCAACAAATATGTTTTTTTACGTTGAAATTCGCAAGTCATGTACTCACGTGGTAGAAATCTTATCGGAAAGGCCACGATGTAGGAAGTTTGAGTTAAAAAGAATTTAAGGTATTAGTACGAAAACAGTTTTATCAGATTGGGTATGAGTAAGAGAGATGGTATAAATGGCATAATTTGTGCCAAAAGTATGAGCAATCCGTACAGGAGTACACTACGGTATTTCAAAACCAAGCTTTGGTTTTGGACATTGATGTGGACGAGTATGAGGTGTTCATGAAGTACACGGGGGGTTTGTCAGAGTCCATTAGAAGAGAGTTAAAGATCTTTACTGTGGCCAATATTGAGGACGCTACCGTAAAGGCAATTGCTATTGAAGGCAAGTACTTGAAGAGTGACAAAGAAGACGACAAGAACAAGTCGGGGTACAGGTCTAGTTGAAAAAACGAGCATAAGGGAGAGTCCAAAGGAGAGGGGTCTTCGTCCAAGGAGAATTATTACAATCATTATAAGGCGAGTGGGCATATTTTAGATAGATATTGGAAACTTCACCCGGAGCTTAGGCCGAAAGAGGAGAAGAACAAGAAAATGAGATATGCACTAGCCGCAAAGGTTGTTGACCTCCCAGATTTAGATAAACCGAATCCTAAGCTTACACCTATGTTTCAACAAACTTTAGCTACTGAGGAAGAGAGTCGGGAAGAACTTTTTTATGCCAGTATTCAGGTAAAGCAGAGCTTAGTCGAGTCCATTGTTGATCCGGGCAATCAAAAAAATTTGATTTCTGAGGCGCTGGTGAAGAAGATGGGTTTGACGACTACAATTTATCCTAAGCCGTAGGGTTTGGGGTAGATTCAGAAAGATGCGAATTTGATGATCACGAAGCAGTGTACATTCAAGTTTGCAATCATTGAAAGGTTTATTGACAAGGTGACGTGTGAAGTGGTTCCTTTAGATGTGTGTCAGGTCATCTTTAGTAGCCCTTATCTTTGGGACCGAGATGCTATTCATTATCGTAGAGCTCGCAAGTATCGTCTTGTGAAAGAGAGAAATGAGTTCCATATCAATGCTTGTAAGGAGCATGCCACTACGTCTAATTTAGTAATGGCGACTCAGGTGAAGCGGTTGGTTAATACGAGCGGCAAGTTTGTGTTATTGGTTTGACCAGTTCAAGAGGGTACGTCGGCTAAAGTGTTGTCTACAATGACAATGTTTTATAAGCAACAAAACGACATGGGGAAGTTGCAAGAGGAGGTTGTGGTACATACTGATTACAAACTGTTATAGTTTTTAGCTACACAGTCCAAGCTACAGCAAGTTCGCCAGATAAAAGGGATGTCGCATTTCCAATAATTCTCCTTGATGATTATACAGTATAAGAAGGGAGTGGACAACAAAATGGCTGATAGGTTATCTCGACCCCCATTACCAACTACTTCCGCTATGTTAGTTTCTATGCAGATACAACCTTTTCTTACCTTAGAGTATGTTGTAGGATATGATGATCCCAAGGGGCCTAATATGTTTTGCCGGAAGTTACTGTAAGGCAAGACATGTGAGTATGAATTGGATTTTCCGCCTTCTATGCAGATGCATTCGGCAATTAATGTCGAGCATTTGAAGCTGTTTGGGCCGTCTCTTTTGGATGAAGACTCTACAATCGACACTCGCCTACCGTCAGTTGATGACTTATGGATGGAAATAGAAGATCCATTGCAGGAGGATGATATTCTAGAGAAAAAAGTTCATACTACAAGACGGGGTATTATTGAATCGTTCCGAGTTGGGAAGAATGGTCAACTACCTAGCAAGTCGAAGTGGTACAGCAGAGAGATGGGCATAGCCGTATTTCCACATCTCATGTTCTAGCTTGAGCAGGAGCTCAAGGCTCCTAAAGGGGGGAGCTATGATCCAGGATGATCTAGGGAAGTTTTGATAAAAATTAACCAAAATTGTTCGAACGAGATTTGGAGTCGCTCGAACGACTTCTGGTCTATTCGAACAGATTTATTTTCTATTCAAATAGATTAAGTCCTGAGGTGTTTTATTTGAAGACAACTAAAGTCTATTTGAATACACTTTCTGTTATGTTTTTTGTTCGAACAAAGACTTGTTCTGCTCGAACAGAGGCGCGATTCAGCCTATTTCTTTAGGCATTTAAGGGCATATTTGTCCTATTTTATAACTATAATTTGTAACCCTTATAAAAGGAGGGGCAAAGCTAGGCAAGATTATCAGATGTTAGATCAATCAAAGTTATGAGAGAGAGACTTAGGGCTTGAGAGTAATTTCATTGTAATTAATTTATATTAAGCAATTGAAGCTCTTAAAAGGATTTTCCCAACCAATTGGTGTGTTCTTCGTGCAATGATTCATTTTAGGGTTTCTATATTCGTATTGTGGAGTAGAAACTTTCATTTCCAACTTCGTGAGTCGATTTTCGGAATCGCCCATCTTCGTATTTATCTTCTTCTTCGAGATAGGTTTTCGGTGAATCTTCAACGGACTCACTAGAATCTCCTTCGTTTGCTTGAGTCGATCACGTGTATAAACCATAAACCACAACCCCCCGAGAATTGTTACTTGAAAATCTGATACCACTTAATCCACAATCGAATTGAGATTAACATAATCAAAGAATTAATGCGAAGAACACAATATTGGTGGATAAAACTTTCCAAAGAGAGCTTAAATTGCTCAAAATTTGATTACAATAAATTTCTTTTTTAATCTCTCTTGATCTCTAGATCCCTTTTATATTGCCTAGCCTTGCCCTCTTAAAGGTTACAAGTTCCTAGTTACAACATAGGACATAATGTCATTTGAAATGCCTAAAATAGTGAAGGAAACACGACAGTGGTTCAAATGAATCCATGGGTCGTTCGAACGACTCCAAATGTCGTTCGAACGACATGCTAATTTATGCCCAAAAGCATAGGCAGTCATAATTGGTCTTCTAGGAACCCAGTCGTTTGAACGCCTTGCCAATTTATGCCTAGAAAACGAGGCAGTCATAATTGGCCTTCTGTTCCTTCAAACTCGTTCGAACGGCTCCAAGGCTTGTTCGAATGACATGGCATCTTTTAAAGAGGTTGAATGTCTAGATCCTCCTGGATCAAGTGGCTACATCATTAAGTCTTCCGGAGGCTATGGTATTCTCACTTGTGAAGTTACCCTCTATTAACTTTCGTGAAGTTGTAGTATTTTGGGAGCTATTGTGCAGACTTGGATCTTCAGTTTTCTCTATTTCCTCACAGCTGTTTTCTTCTGAGCTAGAGTCTTCATTAGCATCATAATGGTCTACAAGAGTGTCCCCATCACTCTCTTCTTTGGCAATATTATACTTCATTTTCTTCTCCCTCCTTAGCATGACTCTCATTACCCTTATTTTCAGCCTTCTTGATCTTTTTGTGTTCATTGGTGGTTTCTGCTAGAGGATTGCAGAGCTTGTCCCTTGTTCTAAAATTTTACTCTCTTCCATATCAAGAGCTGCAAAGGAGTTAGCCTGTTGATATATAGTCTGTGTGGTCTGGATCCCACTTTGCTTTACTCTGTATGTTTTCCTAGGATTTGGTGTGTTCAACTTTTCACCCAAATTAGCTCCCTCCTTGCTGGTTCCCACATGCCCCTTAGTTTTCATTTGAGGTTGTTCCCTTATGTTGAAATCCTGATAGTTCCCTTGATTTGTTCTACCATACTGTTTATGATCTTTCTGGTTGACTTTGTGGGGGTTAGAATCTTCCATTGTGTGGCATTTAGCATCACTATGCCCAAAAGTTTAGTAGATCCCACACTTAACAGGGTGCCAAGTATACTCCACATCAACATGAAAAATTTCATTAGTGTATGTGCATACAGAAATGGATTGGAGCATTTCACATTTAGTGTCAATATCTACATAGACTCTAGCATACCCTTGTCTAATCCTCTCTTCTGTTGCTTGATGAAGGTAGAGAAGGGACTCTGGACACTAGCTAGCTCTGCTAAGCCATCAGGGTTTCATAAATGATCTGGTATGTTTCTTAGGAGGATCCAAATGGGGGCATTGGTAAGGATGGCCGTTTTAAACTTAATGTAAGGTCTCCATGGCCCCGCCATGAAGCACCTATTGGCAATGTGAACTACTCCCATTCCTAAGACTTTATTTATCTTCATCATTATAGAATTTAAAAGTGAAGAGACTGTTACCTTAAGTAGATGCATCTCAAAATCTGCCTTGAGGTTCCACATACTGGTGAGATTGTATTTGACATAATTGCAGTCAAGCCTCTTGCTAATGAAGTTGCCAACCACCACCGAAGAGCATTCCTGGATCCTATGTTCGTACTTTTCTCTTTTGATAAACGCTGTTTTAATCCCATTAACAATGGTGAGTGGAACATATTCAAGCTTAGCTTGCTACTACCTCTGATCTTAGGAGCTGCTCCCATGTTTGTGCGTAATTCATAGTCATGTGATTGATGATCTTTGTAGGCCCACCCTTACTAGCCATTTGATTAGCCTCTGTTGTGTTCGTGTTGTTGTCCTCGCTGCTGCTCTTGGGGTTTGGTCCTTTCCCCTATCTTCTCTCTCAACTCAGCGAGTTTCATCCGACCCCAATCCTTCCTCCTGAAGTACGCTTCACCTCTCTCTCTTCCTTCGTTTTCTGCATACAGACTTTCCCTTCTCTCTTGTCTCTGTTTGTCTTTTACAACACCCCGAAACCCTAATGGCTGCCAACTTGCACAATAGCGCTCCGGACTTTCACGGAAAAGTTATCTCCGACCTCATGAGCGAATGTACGACGCAGGATCCTACGCCAATCCTCCACCTCGAACCAGAAAAATGAGAAACCCTAAAGCATAAGTGGCGATACGTACAAACAAACTTCTAAGGTCTCCATAGCGAACTTTCAAACAGCCAAGGATTTTCACTTGATCCTTTCGACCCCTCCGGCCAACGTTTATGGTTACTCCGTTCTGCAACAGCCTTATAACCCGCTTTTGCATCAATCGAAAATGGTCTTTACCAAGTATTTGTGCTTGGTGCAAATCGTTGGGCTACCATGTTGTCTTCTTGATAAGGATATGCTCAAAAATAGGGGAGTATGTCAGAGACGAGCTCAAGCTCGAGCAAACCAAAGTCGTGAAACCTAGTTTTGTCCGTGTTCCCACAGTCAGGTATGAACGACTGGAAGGTTTCTGCCCTTTGTGTGGCGTTCTTTCCCATCCTCTCTCCCTCTGTGAACAGTACCGACTGATGAACCTCGAACGAGTCAGGCTTCGTAATACCGGCAAGCTTGCGTTCCCTTACGGCCCCCACATACAAGTTCAACCGCCAAAAAATCCTTATTCCCATCCCCAACACTCTCACGAAGGCTTGCTCGAGACTCCGACAAACAAATCTCACGTAGAACCTGAGCCTCGGATCGCAACTGAACATACACCATTACGGCTCCCAATGAAGAAGGCAATTTCGTCCGCCGTGCAATGGAACGAATCAATACTTGGAATGGAAAAGAGCAACTGCTTTACAACCCTCAGAATAGACCTGAACGGCAAGGACATTCTAACTGTAACGACATTCTCGGGCGGGACTTCTCTACGGCTGTGACGACCTACAGAACGCCGGCCAAATGCACCCGGGAGTTTTGAGTTCTGTCCGAATGTATTTGTTCTCTATATCCTAATATAGCAGCACGCCAAGTTTCGTCGCAATCGGATTCAGTTAAGGGGGCGAAAAAAGTCCAGTACGCTTCGTCTCATGTTTTAATGTTTCCTTTTGGAAGTTGACTATTTACTTAATAGCTATATAAAGGAGGACCTTGGTCCGATCCTCCCCATGACTAAAAGAGCTTTAATGCTTGGTCATCAAGGACCCCGGCTCATGGACTATCTACAAGGGATAGTTATGAGTTCTCCTAGGCCTTGGGAAGGCTAGGGGACATTGCCCTCGCAATGCGGGCCGATTTTCAATAAAGGGCTTCATATGGCACCGCTATGCCCCGCGGGCTATCCGAGACGCACCGCCCCTTACAGATGGACAACATAAATAGTCCAGGCTCGTCGCCCCTTGAGATATGAGTCCCTTATGTGGAAACCGGCATATTGAGCTACCCTGATCCACTACAGGACATGTGTGCTTTCCGTACCTCGCGCGCGTCGTGAGAGATTACGCTGTACGGATTATTGAGGGAACCTTCAGCGTTGTTGCATATACCGAATACATATTCGATGACCCCTCACGAGTATCCAGGATTATCCGGATGTCGCTTTAGCATCCGTGGGTTGTATGCCACTGGCGCGCCGCGCCCGTGAAGAAGGCTGGTACACGCCGACCGCGCGTCCGTGTACGCCGCACGGTCCCTTATTCTGCTGCACTCCGGGAACTGTAGAGGCGGTCCCAGGCTGGGCCGTGACAACGGCAAACCCCAATGTCACCGTTACACAACAATGTCCGACAGACGGCTCCGGTTGGCGCACGCCAACCCACCACGATCTCTTTCCGGCAGTTCCAGACTCAGAGCATACATGCACTCCTGATCATGCCACTACTGACGGTACGAGAAAGCGCCCATGGAGCCATGCTGATTGTGATGACCAGACCGGGGTGTCCGAGAGCCTCGCAAAGAGTACGGAATGCAAGAACAACACCAATATGCTCAAGAGTAAAGGACGTCAAAAGCGACAATGTGACAGCCTCGAGGAAGGAGATGACAACGGGTATTTAGCTCTAGACCCGCCAAGGTACGAGTTTATACACCTTTAACACACATGTTTTTGACCAGTTTTATCATGCAACTCTTATGCCTATGTGGACATTTCCTGAAAATCATGTCTTCAATAAATGGCGTCATAAACAAAGAAAAAGATCATAAAAGTATATTGTTCATAATAGACTACGGACATTTATAAAGGATAAACAACGAACCAAACAAAATTTGACACGGACATAAAACATCAACGTAGCCAGCCGATGACTCGGCCAGGCCAATCACAAAGCACACACCACGCCGGGGGCCATTACCCACGCTATGACTAAGCACACAAGGACCCCACCAGCTGACCCTTGCCCCGCTTCAAAGGGCATTGTTGCTAGGATTCGGAGACTTTGGGGAAAGGGTAGAATACAACAAATAAGGGTATTTACGTCACCAAAAAAGTGACGTGAAAAAGAAATAACTTCATTTTTGCAAACGACGTTGACCAAGGCGACTTGGTTGGTACTATGCATTTACGTCACTTTTTAATGACTTTTTTATGTTAAAAAAGTAACGTTAAAAATGTCTTCATAGTAACTAACCTCTATTCATTTATGTCATTTAAAAGCGACGTAATTGATACTTTTCACGTCATCTAAGAAATAACGTAATTGAAAAATTCATGTCACATTAAAAGTGACATAAGTGAAGAATTATCGTCATGTAAAAAATGAGGTAATTGAAGAATTAAAGTCATGTGGAAAGTGACTTAGATATATAAAACAGAGGAATTTACATCACCGTAAAAGTGATGTCGTTGGTTTGAAAATTTTAAAAAAATTACATTTTTGCCCTGCAGCTTTTGTATCACATGCTATGCACATGAGGCACTTCTGCTGCAAGGTAGACATCTGCCTGCCAATAGAAGACGGCATAGTACTCCATTACTATCTGTCTGAATTGTTGGTCTAGTCTACTCCTTAGCCCAAAAGACTCATATCCAATGCACACGTAGCTTGCTCTCCTTTCCGCCTTCATTCAAGCACTGATAGGGCTTCCTATTTATCTCCAAGTCTAAGAGCTTCATTTAGAGAGACTTTGGCATTAACTTCATTAAGAGGAAGGGCAGCAGAAGGATTAACAACAAGGTGACTTTGAACATTAAGCAACTTCAATTTGAAAGAGAGTAGGCCAAAGACATTACATTTCACATCAACTTTGTGTAATTATTGTTGTTGATTCATGTTGACCATCAAACAGCTGAACACCATGAAAAACAAGAAAGGCATTTGGTAAGTTAAAGTTGAACAAATAATGGAAGGGAATAAAACTGTAACATGGATAGTATAGTATAGAAGACTCCTTACTCTGTAACGAGACACATGGCTTAATCGAATCAGCAAAACCATTATTTCTAAATTCTTCAAGTTCTTTTGTCATCCATTGGCTTGCCCTAGGGTGGCGTGCGTGACCTCAAACGCTGAGCACATAGGACTGCTTGCACATCCTGAAGCCTATTTGATGTATTTGCAGAAGAATCCATGTCGAAAAGGACTTTTTGGGTATTAGTTATGATAATGTTCAACGGATCCTCAGGGTCATCAGCTAGAAGCAGATCCAGACCTTCTAGATCAATGTGCTCTGCAACAGACCATATAAGGTGAGCTTAAATCCTTGGTGTATTCACCTCAAAAGATGTCGAAAAGGACTTTGTGGATATTAGTTATGATAATGTTCAGCGGATAATGTTCAATTGGGACAGACAAATAACAACTTTCCTAAACCGTCTTGTTACTTATGATATCAGAACTATAGTAAGAACTTACAAGTTGAACCTATAGATAATTACAGTTTAGAAAAAGAATCAATAGACACTGCTTTACAATTACAAAAGCATACAGAAAGACCTTATGCAACAGATAATTTAGATGGAAAAAAGGAAATAAAGTTTTAGTTTCTTCCTTAACAGATAATTCATTCCGTCTAAGATATATGAATATCAGCTATTAAATATTATAGATCAACTAATTGGGTGTTCACTAGGCAAGCAAAAATGTATAACTCTGATTTGTTTAGGAAGCTGTTTATTTCTTTTCTGACTGTTCTGCCTTTCAGAAATGGATTGTGTTATGACTGTATGGTTAGTGCAGGCAGGGGCGGAATCAGGATTCTAGGTTGGGGGGGGCTAATATATTATGGGGGTTTGGGTATATTAGTAATTTTAGAGGGCTAAGATATTTCTTACTGTTAGACCACTTTCGGTTTGCGTCCATAGCCTCCATAAGAAAACTTACACGCAGTATGTAAACAAGGCAATCAAGTGCTCAAATTAACTCGAAACAAAGAAATAACAGAAACCCATTCACCAAAATTTACCTAAACATATATGACCATTGCTATAAATGTGAGGATGCGAAGGAGCTGGATGAATAAAAATAACCTGCCAAACCAACAAAAAATTATTCCAAAAAAACCCAAACATCAAATTAAAAACAAAAGTCACCCCAGTATTAAAAATCAAATCTTTAACCCACCCACCTGAGGTACTTCCATGGGATAATGTTCAGGGAAATCAAGTTGAAGCTGATAAGTTTCATTCGAATAAAGGGTCCCTGAAGCTCCATTAACTTCAATAATCCACCTTAATTTCACAAAAGGGTGATAAACTAAGATAGAATCAAAACAAATAGCGAAATCGAATCAAATAGATAACCCCCAAATACCTTTGGAGATTATCGGTGACTTTGTGTTTGAACCCAAATGGGGGGTTTATTTGCCATTCTGATAGTTCTTTTTAGAGACGGTTCGCAGCAATCTTACTCAAAACCTGAAAAGGGAAGCCAATTGGGGGAATTAGAAGAAAAATTGGGGATGAAATTGTATAAAATTGGAGAGATAGAAAGGTATACCTAGTTTTGTGAGAGAAGAAGAGATGTGGGCTTGTGTAACTTCCAACAACTTGCATGCCTCATCCTGTTTGGTTTAGCCTCGTTGCTTCTTTTATCTAAGTCCGAAAACAACTCCAAAGCTTCCTCACAGTAACCATGAACAGCCAAAGCCATGATCATTGAGTTCCAACAACTTGCATGCCTCATCCTCATTTCATTAAAAAATTTGCGATCCCATTTCAAATTTCCATACTTGGCGTACAAGTGCACCCCCAAAAAATGCTCCCATCTTAAATTCCTCCCTTATCAAGAACTCATGGACCTCCCTACTACCGATTACCAAATCTCTAATTTCAGCACAAGCACCCAACACCAATGTAAGTGTTATTTCCGTCGCGACAACCTCACTGATCTTCATATTCTCAAAAATGTCCAACGCCCCTTTGAAATCCTCACACTTTACATAACCAGCAAACTGAATCTTTCTCCGGCATTTCTTCAAACACCTTCTAGCAGGCCCCATGTTGCCCAACTTCACATACGGAGCAATCATAGTATTCCAAGAAACAGTATTTCTCTCAGGAATCATTGGCAACAGCAAATCCGCCGCTACAAAATTATTAACACGATCATACACTGCTATCATGGACGTGTAAGAGAGGACTGAGGAAAGGCACAGAAAAAAGGGTTGTGTGAGAGAGGAAGAGAGGTATTCAAATGAAACTAATTTATTTTTTTTAAGCAAAATTTTACCCCGGATATCTGGGTGTGTACCATACACAACCTAATTTATTTCACAGATAGTTTGTGTGTACCATACCTTGTTTCTTTCAGATATCTGGGATTTCTCGCCTAACAACTCTTTGTCAAAAGAGGATCAACCCACAGGGTACCAAACAACTACATACATTACCACTACCTAGATCAATAGCTGGGATGCCACCTAACTCATATGAAAAACTTCCACTTAATTGACAATCATCATTTACAAGATCTAGAAGAAATTTATTTATTTTACTTCGTCTGCTTATGTAAGTCTTTATTATTAAGCACAAAACTAGAAAGAGACGAGACTAGTTAGGTCATTTGTAAGAACCCTATGCTTCATCAATTTGGGGGATATTGGTCATCGAATTGGAATAGCAACAACCTACGAATAATGTTTGTAAAGACTTGAGAGGAAAATTGAATTTCTGCAGTTTGGTAGCTCCAAATATTTAATTGAATTGTACATATATACCTTTGAGAAGAACTTTTGTGCATGACTTCTAATCTGCACAGTTGTCTTAGTTCCAATGTGTTCTGCAGAAGGAAAAGAGTATTAATTGTTAATAATAAATGATGAAATGAAATTAAGAAAGAAAGAAAGAACCTTCAATACGTTGCCAAGCACGTCCGTAAAGTTTTAAAGCTTGAAGAAATCTATTATGTTCATCGTCTGTCCATCTTTCACGTTGTTTTGTGATAGTGTATGGTTTCCTTTCCTAAATTACAAGAAAATAGTTAAAAATAAATAAAGTAGAGTTGTAGTTATAGTTGTAGTTGTAGTTATACAGACCTTGGCGTTGAAGTCTTCTGATGAGTAGAGGAAATCCATTTGAGTTTTGAATCACTCCATCGTTGTATATAATGTTTGAATAACTAATTAAACATTTAAATCAGTAGTCAGTAACTAACTGAATGCATCATAAATCTACAAAGAAGAAGAAAACATACCTAAAAGAATCGATCATGCTCCAATGTTTTGTTGATCTCCGAAAATATAGATCACTACACTACAACTACAACTACTATGTTGGTTGTTCGAAGATGGAATGTGATTAGAGACTGGGAAGCAATGGTATTAGGCCATGTTATGTTCATGGGATGAAGCTGTATTCAACTTCCACAGAAAAGATTCCTTTTTTTTCTGATCAACTCTGATGGATCTGCTTTCAGTAGGTGTTCAGCACTTAGGCAACATGTTTGCATCATGGGGGAAGTTAAGTGCAATGGTATTTCAGTGCAGATTCTGATCAACTCTGATGGATCTACTTTCAGTAGTGTGGAGCTGGGTTTCAGTCACTCAGGCATCAGGTTTGCATCATGGGCTGAAGCTGTGCAAAGATTAAAAGAATCTTTCTAGGCCATTGAAGTGTAGATTATAGATATAATCAACATCAAGGTGCTCAGAAGCAATCACTAGAGATACTGTTTCCAGACTAATTAAGGCAAGAAAATAGAGGTTAAGCAGATAGAATGTTGTGTACGAGCAGTTAGAAATATATAACTCGTCAAGAGCAAGATATGAGAAATATAAGTTCTGACCTGTAAAGTTTCAGATGGAATATGATATTTCCCACATCGATGGTCTGAATACAATGATATTGAACTATCCAATGAGTTGTGAAAGACACAAGCTTCACATTGCACAGTGAGGGCTTGTTCAACTAAATGCTCCAACCTTCTTTCAGGTATCATAACTGTTGGAGGAAGAGATTTCTGTACTTTATCCAGAAGCTTTGACCTTGACTCTGCACTCAAAGAATCTTGACTGGAAAACCCAAGTAATAAACACTGTTGAGGAGACACAATGCATGCAGCAAGTTTGTGCAATCGGCTCTTGTTACTGCTAACAGGCGCAATCTCAGGAAGCTGCCAACAGACGTTGTGACAGACAAGTTCGCTGAGAGGCTCCTCAGATTTGAGGATACTTTCATACGTTTTGAAGCTGGTTCATCATCCTCCACACCTCCCATGAAATGTTCAAACTCAGCCCATATATATCCACAAGGGCTTTGGCTAAAAAGAATAGCGACTTCAATTCAAATACTTCTACCAAATCACAAACTCCAAAAGTTGACAAAGTCCCTGCATAAGAGATAAGAGAAGAATATTAAAGAGCCTCAAAGTTTAAATCAAAACAGCAAAAAAAACAAAGACTGCAAGAGACATTTTATCAAGATTGTAAGAAAACATTAAGAAAAATTGTTATTGAGGTCATGATAGCCACTATACGACAAATCTTAAATCATGAATGAAGCAATGTTTTATTATAAATGCATAAAACAAGCTTCTCAGTAATTAAGAACAATTTAGTACTGTTAATCCAGTCTCAGATACTTGCCTCCAATAAGGTTTACCACCGGTTTGATGAAGCCTTCATTAAAGAAACACATCTTAAATCCAAGCATCTGCATCCACATACACACAATAGAAGATTCTCTCCAAGGATCATACTGAATCAACCATCTGCTGATTTGTAGTAATATCCTTTGATGTGAGCCGACTCTCTAGAGAGAGATGCAATCACATCACCATCATTTGCTAAGAGGCACTTCTTGCACATCACCACATTCCTCATATTCATAAGAGTTGGCTAAGAGGCACTTCTTGCTATTATATACAAATTTACTTACCAGGCATTTTACACGGGATCAAAAGATACCAAAAATTATTTGTATGGATGTATGTTCCTTTTGACTGTCAACACGTCCTTAAACGCCTGAAAGCCATAGGAGGCACAACCCTCCTAGATAGAAGCACATGCCTGAAAGTAAACCTCCCCACGTTGTCGACCAATAATACCTAAATTTTTAGAGAAACTAATGTTCATAGTTATTCGAAAAATAAAAGAGAAATACACTCAATGATACTATATTTTTTTTACCTTTTTAGGGAAAGTTTCACCGGTGGAATCTTGCCTAAAGAACACAAAAAAGAAAATCATAAACCTATACATATAAAAGTTAAATAATGAAGCACTCCAACATTAAAAAAAACTAACCTGAAACTGAAAATTGTTCGGTATTGCAATAGTTACTCTTCCAAGTATCCAATACCATGAATTTTTATCCTTTTCCCTCCTCCTTTATCCGGGCTTGGGACCGGCAATGAATAGCCATAAGGCTCCATTAGCGCAGTTAGAAAGACTGTACCTACAAAAAAAAACAATTAGTAGCCCGTTGATAAATATTAGTAAAGCATTCTAGCCTCGTGCAAAATTCATAATATAACATCTTCATAGTCTAATACAAACTGTTCTAAAACTAAAACTGTTTCATTTGCAGGAAGATTACAACTTACTAAAACTGTTCTCTTGAGTAGTTACATATACTGGATTATGTTACCTGAAAGCACTCTTAGGAGAATTGAGAATATTTGTGCTAAGTAATTGTGGCAGGGGCATGATACAGCCAAGAAATCTGCTCCATTATCTTGGAATGAGGTATGTGCTTCTTATAAAGAGGAGGCCCTGGTGTTATAAGACTTAAAGTGTGGAACAAGGCAGCTATCACAAAACCAACCTTCAGAGTAGCTTCTAAAGACGAAGGCATATGGGCTGAATGGGTGGAGGCACACTTACTTAAAGGCAGGCGCTTCTGGTCAGTAAAAATTCCTCAAATTACTCATGGGCTTGGAGGAAAATATTACAGTCTAGAGATGAAGTTGTGGTGTACACCAAACACCTTCTGAGAATGAGGGGATCCACTTATTCCTGGCATGATTCATGCATCAAGATGGGATATTGCTGAGCAGATTTGAAGCACATTTTAGATATAATTCTTATATGAATTACAATGTTAAAGTTTCCAGATTTATCTCTAATGGTGCCTGGAGTATTTCCCAACATATTGGAATTTAGACAGATGTTTGGCAGTGAGATTTGTAATGGGCTACCTGTAATCTCACAAAGAGTAGAAGACAGGGCCATTTGGACTCCAGATAGAAGGGCGTCTACTCAGCTGCATCCACTGTGGAGAAAATGAGAGTTGGTAGGCCTATTATGAAGGTCTATGATCTATGCTAGGATGTTAATGTAAAGCCTAGGCATGGTTTCATACTTTGGAAGGTTAATAGAAAATGCCTTGACCACAGAAGACTTTTTGATACAAAGGAGAATACTTGATGATTATTTATGCCCCATTCGTAAAGCTAGCTCAGAGAGTATTGACCATATTCTCAAGGACTGCCTATATGAAAAGCAACTTTGCCAGTAGATTTTTGATAAATGCTATCGAAGTACTGGTGGCTGGTATGATAAGCTAAATGAGCTAAGTGGTATGGGGAGGAAGAACATCACTTATAAGGTACTTAATTTGCTCAGCCTTTGCAGCCATGGTGTACCACATTTGGAAAATTATTAATGGGATTATTTCAACAATGAGATAGCTCACGTTGAGACCACGTATAAACTCATATGTATGGATGTTAGTAATAAACGTACGCAGACTATTATTAACGCAGCTAATAACCCTCAATTAAGACTCTTATGCCACAGATGGAACCTCAATCCCTGATTCACCACTAAGATACCTGATGATACAGCTGGAAGCTCCTAGACCCTGGTGCAATCAAAGTTAACTGTTATGGCAATGTGTGCACAGATGGTGGTAGATATGGAGGCATTATCAGAGATGGTAAGGGGAGTTGTATATTGTGATATTCAGGTGTGAAGAGTTCCATTAATGCTACTGCACATGAAGCATAGTGTATTCAGAGGGGGCTGGAGTTAAGCTATTCAAAGTGGATTTAAGAAAGTGTGGATAGCTACAGGAAACAAGGCAATGCAAACCTATATGACAGATGCTAGAAATGACAACTGGGAGAGCTACTTCACTCTGACAACTATCATTCAACTCACAACAGCCCTTGAAGTATTTCATATATACAGTGTCATGAGGTTAAAGAGTGTAATAGGGCAGCCATGCTTATATCTTCTTTTTTTGTTAGACCTTGGTGATATTGTATTTTCTCCTAATGCTTTGAGCATTCAAAAATAAAATTCAGTTCCTAATTTTATCTTCAGTTTCTAATCTCTGACGTGGACGTTTAGTTGGTGTAATTTGAATGTATATTAGTACATTAATTTTCTAGGTATTCTCAAAAGCCTTCAATTATCTACTTCTTTTTCTGCTTTAGGATGTGTTTTGTAAGAATGATTTTCATAGTTATTCAAGGGGATTTGAAGAAAAATAATCGCATATTAACCAAAAAAATTGGTAACAAGGTTGCGAACTTAACAGAGGAGGTTTATAGGTTTATTTGGATTGCGAATGTTGTAATATACGAACTTATTATTTATAGTGCCGTAGGCGCCTCATCATGTCAAATTGTAGTGCTGAAGGCGCGTCAACGTAATCATCGTGGCGAGCCACGGGCAATACTAGTATTTATTATCCTGAAGGGATAATAAAGCATGATAATTTGTAAACCATTGAACACTAGGGTACTTAGATTTTTGAGACATCTATTTCAGCATAAATACTGGATCTCTCCTCTCTCCATTATCTTTACTGTAAATAAAATTAAGACAAACACTGAAACACATTTATATATTTATATATTCAAGATATCCTGCCCTATCCAGAGGTTCAGTTACTTCCCTTTATATATGCATTTGTGTGTGTGTTTGTGTGAGATTAGTTTCACAAGGTAGGAGGAACATATGCAACAATTGTTCAAGTTGCATATATCGTCAATATGCCAAAATTTTAAATATATTGATGCCTAGGGCAGAAGATTCCAAATTGATAACTAGAGTCTGCATAAAGAGAGTTTCAGTTAGTACTTGTAACTCTTTCAGCAAGTATGTGTAAGTTCTACAGAGAGAGGAAGAGCATGCAGAATAGCATGCAACAAGGATGTAACAACTCACACTAACATGGTGTATCAACACTCATTTATAAACTCTCATTAACCCAACCTCTCCCTACTCAAACCAACCATTACCCACAACATAAGAGATCACAAGCACTCATAAGCCATGGGAGTTGCGGCTATTGTGGAAAATATCAGACGGAGTGTAGCAATTCAAGAAGGGTTTTCGGACAATCCAACTGCTGTGATTGGAATGTCTGCTTCATGGCTTATACCGCAGTTTGTCATCTTGAATTGCTATTAAAGAAGCCAACTGATTACTATGACCTACAAGGACAAACTTTAGTCCTACTCCTACACTTAGACCCTCCTTCTTCCTTACCTCAGAAGAAGAAGAAGAAAGTTAAAAGATTACTAATCAAACTTGGTACCAACATTACTGAAGAATATAACACCATGTCAGATCCTATGGGTTCCAAAATCTGTCCAGTTTGCAAGAAATTCAACTCCACTTCAAACACAACCTTAAATGCTCATATTAACTAGTGTCTCTCCTCATTCGACGCCTCTTAATCTAAGCTAACCAAACATAGAGTGAAAATTTTATCAGCGTAATACCTTACGAAGGAAAACATTGATCCCCATTTCAGCAGATGTTTCACCTCCTCCAACTAGACGGGTTGGACTGCAAATGATTCCCAAATGCAAGATTCGTCATTATAGAATAAAGATTGTAAACATCATTGTAAAAAAATTATCACTATACCTTGAATCAAAATCAAATTGAGTTCTTCATTCAATCTGAAATCCAAACGATGAAAATTGTAGAGAGAATTCACTACTAATTGAGTATAGAATCCAAATGATGAAGCAGATGTTGGAGAGAAATCGAGTAGATGAAGACTATTTGGTGAATTCTCCACAGCAATCTCGGTTGTGTTTGTTTCTCGATTGAGTTTCCCACGATTTGGTGAATCTCCACAACAATCTCCACCAAATCCTATCCATCCCCACTCTCCCACGAAAACCTACTTTCGTGCTTCTCACTTCGCGCTTCTCAATCTCTTAATTTCGGGCAAAAAAATTCGTGAATAAATCAAATTAAAATAACGTCGTGATTAAAAAAAATGACTTGACTGAGATGGAAAGGGTTTTCGCATCGGTAGGGGAATGACTTAATTGAAATAGCTATTATGTCGCGCCCAAAAACGATGTTGATAGTAAGATGAAATTTTTTTTACGTCACTTTTGGTAAAATACGTTGAAATCTATCTATTAATTAATTTATTGCGGGTGGAAAGCAAAAATAAGACTTTTAACGACACTTTTTAAATAAGGGACGTTATTCAGATGACATTAAAGTTATATTTTCTTGTAGGGAAACATGCGAGGCACACGGCGGATCCCAACACATAAGGAAAGGCACCTGCATGGGGCGGATAACTTTAGAAGGAGGTTTGTTGCCGCTGATCGGGATCTGCTATGCCACGCAACCCAATTCAAACCTAAAGCCATTCGTCAGCTGATACCAACATCGTCAAAATCTCACCACTCACTCGTCAGAAAACGATAGCACAAAAAACCCACTACTCACACTCTACCTACCAAAAACACAGAAGCGGGCCCGACATCGACCCTCAGTTGCCATGATAGATCTATTTTGGAAATGTAGGGGGACCGCAAAAAGGTCCACCCTTAGGGAGCTTCTCGTTCATAACAAAAAGCATCATCCCGACATCATTTTCCTTTCTGAAACTAAAACTTTGAACCCGGCTAACTTGTCTCACTTAAGTAAATTGGGGTTTCCTCACACTCACTCCGTGGATGCCACGCAGCAACATGCTGGGGGACTCTGGCTCGCCTGGAGCAATAACATTGACCTCACCATCCTCTCCTCCTCCCCCAATGGCATTGAGGCGCTCATCCAGTCCCTTACGCCTCTTCAGGATCCGGACGATAGGGCGACCCCCTGGCTGTGCTCTTTCGCGTACGACCCTCTGGACCCTCAACACAGAAGCAACTATTGGAACTCCATTTCCCAGTTGGCTCACTCTGTCACTATTCCTTGGATTATTCTAGGAGACCTAAATGGTATCACTTGCAAGGAAGAAAAGTTTGGGAGATTTCCGTACGACAGCTCGGCGTCAAACCCTCTAGAGAAGTTTATTTTTGGTGCGTCTATGATTGACCTGGGTTACTCTGGTATGCCCTTCACCTGGTCAAACAAAAGGCAAGGCACAAACCATATTAAGCAACGCCTTGATAGAGCCCTGGCCTCCACCCCCTGGTGCACCTCATTCCCAGACGCGACCATCCGTAATCTTCCCATCATTGGTTCCGACCATGGGCCTATCATTATGAACAAAAATGCTGATCGGCCCACACTCCCCAAGCAATTTTACTTTCAATAAGCCTCGACGAAGCATGAACAATGCAATAACGTCATTCACTACGTTTGGATCCAACCTCAAAAAGGCTCGCGGCAACTGCAACTCTGCAAAAAGCTCCTCCAAACCAAGAAGGACCTTACTGCTTGGAACAAAGAAGTATTCAATTGCACCCCCATTTACATCCAATACCTTAGGGACCAGATCAGCGACATTCAGAAGGCAATCCCTGCCATGGATACTATTTTAAGAGAGCAGGACCTCCAACAGAATCTTACCAGAACTTTCGAACAAGAAGAAGCCATCTGGAGGGATAAATCTCGTGAGCTCTGGCTTCGGGAAGGAGATCGGAACACAAAATTCTTTTACATTTCCACTGTCTGTCGCCGACGACAAAATTTGATACAACACATTCGCCGCCCCGATGGTTCCTGGGGACATGAGAGACGAGAGGTGGGAGATACTTTCGTATAACTCTATAAGGATCTATTCACACCCGACCACCCCACTTTGTCCGCATCAGATCTCGGCATCATGGAAAAGCTCATTACGGACGACGATAACGCCCAGCTGACCAGAGAACCTTCCATGGACGAGCTTAAAGAAGCTTTATTCTCCATGAATCCTCATAAAGCACCTGGACCAGATGAGTTTACACTGCTTTTCTACCAGAATTCTTGGGATACGGTTAAGCACGACCTTCTCAAGGCAACCCTTGCCTTTTTCCAAACGGGAAATCTCCTCCAGGAGTTCAACCACACTAATATCACCCACATCCCTAAAAAGAAGAATCCGAAATTCCCAGAACACTACAGACCCATTAGCCTTTGTAATGTCAAACTTAAACTGATCACCAAAATTTTGGCATCTCGGCTCCGCCCTCTCCTCAATAAATTCATCTCACCTGCACAAAACGCTTTCATCCCAGGCAGACAGATTTTTGACAACATCATCATGGCCCAGGAGATCCTTGCTGCCCTTAAAAGAAAAAAAAAGCACCTCAAGCTGTATGGCGGTTAAGTTAGACCTGAGTAAACCTTTCGACAGAGTGGAATGGAGCTTTCTCAACGATACTATGAAAAGCATAGGGTTTTGCAATCAATGGTACGACTGGATTAGGCAATGTATCTCTACTACTGCGCTGTCTTTTAACATTAATGGCACCCCTTACGGCTTTTTGAAGTTGGGGCGGGGCCTAAGACAAAGCGACCCGCTCTCTCCGTCCCTTTTCGTTATCTGTTCTGAGGTCATCTCCCGCATCATCCTCTGGAAAGAGCTAGAGGGCGACATCCACGGCATCAAGACTGCCAGAGGTAACACTCCCATTTCCCATCTCCTTTTTGCCGATGATAGCTTCATTTTCTGCCAAGCTAACCTTGAAGAGGCGGGAAACCTCCAAGATGCCCTGAATACCTTTAAGCAAGTCTCGGGGCAGGAGATTAACTATAACAAATCCTGCATTCTTTTTTAGCAAAAACTGTCACCATAGGCACCATAAACTTATCCAAAACCTTCTCCGCATCAGAAAAGATTCAACGGGTGACAAATATCTTGGCGCACCCCTTACTTTCGACAAATCAATGAGCCTAAACTTCCAAGATATCATTGCCAGGGTCTCTAGTAAAATCGAGGGATGGAAAGCAAAGAATCTTTCCCAAGCCGGAAGGCTTACCCTCATTAAAGTTGTTAACTCAGCAATTCATTCGTTCCAGATGTCCATTTTTCCCTTCCCAGCCAAAATTTGCAAAAAGCTCGACTCCATCAACGTCAGGTTTCTGTGGGGTACACATAAGGAGGGAAAAACCAAAACCCAACTCATAAAGTGAAAACATATCTGCAGACCTTCCAAACTTGGGGGCTGAGAATTCGAACGGCCACCCACCATAACCAAGCCCTGATGGCCAAGCTCTTCTGACACATCATCAAAGAACCGGACAAACTCTGGGCACATAATATGATACGGAAATACACACCCAAGGAATCCCCAATGCTTACAACAACGCAGAATACGGACTCCTAGATTTGGAAGGGAATTCTTAAATCTAGGAACCTCATTTGGCCGGAACTCTGCTGGCACATTGGTGATGGCAAGAGTTTGGATTGTTGGTTAGAGCCTTGGATACCTGGCATCAGATTTGGGTACCCGGCCGGACCTGCCCCTCTCGACTGTACTTTTAACCGGGTGGCCGACCTCATTTGGCTAGAGAGCCGTTCCTAGAACGAGCCGGTGATCCAATCTATTTTCCATTAGGACATTGCTGGACTCATTTTATCCATCCCGCTTAGCCGGAACCCTGCAAAGGATGTCTTGCGCTGGAAACTGGAAAAAAACGGTATTCTCACAGTCCGCTCGGTGCACAACCAATCGATTTGCAACCAAAAATGGAAGGAAGCTGCTAGCAACACGGGTGAGCCAGAAGTACCTACTTGGGAGCACATTTGGACCCTGATGGTCTCGTTGCGCATCCAGTTTTTCCTCTGGAAGGTTTTACATAATGGTATCCTGACTAAAGCTAAGTTATGGCATGGGAATGGTGACTGGGACCCCATCTGCCATAGATGCGATGTCGAAGATGAGTCTACAACACACGCTCTTTTTTTCTGCCCAAAGAACCACGATATCTGGTCTAACTCGGATCTTGAACTCGACTTTAGATGCTGACAATACACAGAATCTGTGCGCAAGATCATCCAATCGTGTTATAACCTGAAGGGAGGCACAACAAACTTCTATAATTTCTGTAGCACTGTTGTGTCCATCATGCATACCATCTGGATTTGTAGAAATGAGTTAATCTTTGAGTAGAAGAAACCCTACCCGGGGGAGGCCCTGAAGCGGGCAAAACTCAACCTCATCCCTACGAGTATGACCTCCACCCCCATCCCCAAACCCATTCGAAATGCCTCTTAGTCCAGAGAAGGTTGGCACGTCGTTTACGTGGACGCCTTCTGGAAAAGGCCTGAATGTCCAGGAGGCAACGGGTTTGTTATTAAAACTCATTTAAACTTTGTTTGCTGTACAGGGTATAATACAGTACGCGCTACCAACTCCGAGGAAGCTGAGGCGTACTCAGTGATTCGGGGGATGGAGGCAGCTCTCAGATTGGGGATCGATAGGGTCCTTCTCCTGACAGACTGCCAACGCCTTGTGTATGCTTTTCGTGATTGTTCAGAGGACTTATCCTGGGGCGCCCTCACTCTGGCACTGGATCTCCGTGCCCTCGCTGCACTTTTCCAGGCTTTCACTTTTAAGTTTATTGATCGTCGATGTAATTATTTTGTACACTTTTTAGCTGTCAGGGGTCCAGTTTCCCCCCCTTTAGTTTGTTTTGAGCCCTTAGATGCGTCTAGACTTGTAAACTCTGTTATGCCCAGCCCTAGGGCTATTTTTGTTTAATATATTCCTGCCTTTGATTAAAAAAAAAATGTCAGTCTTAAAAGCTGCCTCTTCCACTACTTCAGGCTCAAACAGTTGGTGGCATCCTTTTTTGCAGAACTTCAGGCTTAAGTTATTTCATAATCTCCGATTCAACCACAGTTGTTAATCCACAATATGATAGAGAAGCTCTAGTTAGCAGAAAATACGAAGAACACCAATTGGTTGGGAAAATAAGAGATTCAATTGCAAAAAAACAAAGCAATTGCAATGATAATTCTCTAAGCCCTAATTTCTTCCTCAGAACTTTTTCTAGATCTAATATAGGTAGAAAAATAACCTAGGTTCCCTTTATATAATAGGGAACTCGAAATAATAAAATAAATAGATTTCGAGACAAAACTATGCCTAAAAATCACAAACTACGCCAAAGTCGTTTGAACGGCTTCGAAACTCGTTCGGACGACTTTACGCCTAATTGGTCTAAAATCCTAGAAAGTTGACAACTCGTTCTAATGGCATGACCACTCGTTCGAACAAAAATTCTCTATGGGCCAAAATTCTAGGAGAGTACACATTGGTCATTCGAACGGAATAGGGAGTCGTTCGAACGACTTGGGTTCCCTGGGCCAAATTCCAGTGGGATGGAAAATGGTCGTTTAAACGACTCTATACCTCATTCGAACAATTTTGGATAAAATTGAAGAAAAAAAATAGGCTTCTTCTTCAGATCCTCCTGGATCAGTTGTGGTCGGAGCTAGAGCAGGTCTCTTTTCTCTAGCCAAATCTTCTTCTGTTCCTTCCAATTCCAGTCTTTCTCTAGCTTCTCTGTCTTTATTAGAATCAGTGCGGCAGGGCCTTTGATGTGATTTGAACGGCGAGTATCATCATTTTTGGTTGTTTGATTTGGGAGGCTATGACCAAAGGCCATGGTGGACAGAGTCACAGAGGTTTAAACTAGGCCAAAACTTTCCCTATTTGGGTGGCGGCAACATTTTGAAAAAATTGGGGAGGATCAGATTTTGCCAAAACGAGTAGGTTGGGGCTCATGATAACATATACAACCTCTAGCTCTATCCTTTTCAATTTTTCTAATCCTCTCATTTTTCTAGAAACTTAGACTTCTAGATTCTTCAATCTTGGGTGGTGTTCAACTTTCAACTTGGACTTTCTTGTAATAAGCTGAAGAATCGTCCACCTCGCACACTAAAATATAGAAATATAAGCAAATATAAAACTCATCCGCCTCACGTTATGTCATATATTCTTGCACATCTATATTATATTACACAATGGCATTTTTCAAATAGACAAGTTTGTCATTGTCTCAAAGATAAAGAGGGGTTGAGATTTAATGTTATATCTTAGAGATTTGGTGAAAAGAACGAGATCAACGGACGAGATCCGTTTAAATCTTGGCAAGGCTAATATGATTAAGGGTATTTTAAACATACATAGACTAATGGTACTTTAGTCTTACATACATTAGCCAAACCACCCTCTTATCCCCGACTCTCTCTTCTCATCGAAAGAGAGACCAAAACCTTCACCAACACCTCAACCATCTCAACCACCAATTGTTGCTCTTGAGGACCTCTTCACCTCTCTCAATCGACACATTCAGAGATTGTCAAACTTGCAGATCAAGGTTGTCCCCCTCTCTCTCTCTCTTTCTCTCTCTCTCTCTCTATCTCTCTCTTAATATGTTTTAATTAGGGTTTCTCAGAATTGAATTGTTAGCTTTGGTTGCAGTTTTGAAAGTTACCCCTCGCGACGAGGACGCATTACATTGTAAGATTGTGGGTTTGATAAAAGCAGATAACTTAGATGAAGCTCTATCGGCGATTGGAGCATTGGAAAAGATCCTTTGAGATCAAAGTTTCATGGTCGACTTTAGTTTTGATAAGGTAAACTGGAATGCAGCTGATTTGGAGTTTATGAGATTAATTAGGTTATTAATTTGGTGTTTTTAGGCATGGACGATGACGAATTTCGTCTCTGATGGTTTAATTTTGGCACATTAGTGAAATTTAACTTTTTGCGGTCAATGGGTATGATCAAATAAATTGTATAATGCCCTAGCTGTGCCCCATTGGCAAAATATTCAGGGAAGAATTAGGGTTTTGAATTTGTTATTTTGGTGTAATGGTTTTAAAATTTGATTGGGTTTTGTATAACAGTTCTTGGGATCAAGAAGTATAACTCAATTGAAGAAATAGAGGAGGCATATGAGAAGATTTCGTCAAAATGGTAATCTATTATACTATTGATGTGTATATTTATAGATTTATTTTTGGGATTATTGTTTACCTTAGAATTAGATAGGCCTATTCGAGGTTCCCGGATTAATATTATCCCGTTCCGAGAGATGGGTGTCGTAATAGCGATGTATTAATGGGATAACTACTTTGTTATATGAAGGATCCTAGATTTTGGATTTTTTTTTTGTAAAAATATTTTTTATAGTTTAACCATAAAGGAAACATCATAAAGAATTAGTTTTAAAGTATTTTCCTTATTTTGTTATGTGGTAGTGGGTACAGAATAAACTCATACCCTTCATGTTGATCCTACTAAGAAACCACATTGGGGGAGATGTTCTGACTTTTGGATATGCCAAAGAGAAAGCTTGGGTATGAGTAATGGCAATTGGAGTTGGTTTTAGAGGCCAAGGAGAGGTTTATTTAAGGGGTCATGCATATTCCATCTGAGCATATTGGAGTTTCAACTTACAATAATGAGTACAATGATGCAATGTATCTGCCAACATATACAGTTCTTTACAAGTACAGAGACACAAATATAGGTTTTCAGTGAATTTCTCAATGGATGGATAGGTTTTATTAATCAATCCAAGGGCATATGATCCAAGGAAAGAAAGCTATAGCCATAATTTGCCTGCTCTTAATGAAATTATTTCTCAATCCCCATAAATTTCTTGAAAAAGGTCAGAAATCCAAGGAGCTTTATCTGATCCTACCAATACATTTAAATCTCCCCATAAATATACATTTGAGCATAAGTTTGAACCTCAGCAAGTAACGAAACAAGGTTGGACCATGTACTGCCCTGGCCCAAAAAGGAGAGATCATATACGGTACACCACACAAAAATCTAATAATTCACATATAGAAGAAACATATCAGTATCCATTTCCTAGGTGCAACTGTCGTCCAAGCTGTGCCTTGGATCCCAAAGCGCGAGAACCTTGCTCGTGTATGTCACAGACAATGGGTTAGCAAAAAGTGGGAGGGAGGGATTATTCTCAATTTTCTATTTGTATATCAGTGATCTGAAAGGTTGCGGGCCACAACAGTAAACCTGGACTACATTATAGCACAGTTTAAAAAGGGCTACCAATTGGCATGAAGTGATAAATGAAAAGGGGGATTATTATATTATAACTCCCATTTAGGTGGAGTGCGGATATCAAATATGCCAACTGGGACATAATGCTACCGCTTTACTAATGGCCTTATTAAGAATATATACTGATTTTCTCATATGAAGAATATAAAAGAGACATATCACCAATGAAATGAGGAACAACACTGATATGATACTCCCTGTCATGTTGGTTGGGATTTGCATTGGCGTTATTTGCTGATTATTATTAGTGTATAATGAAGTGGGCTACTTATTGTTCCACCAAGTAACCAAATTTTATCTAACCATACTGCAAAACACTAGAGGTGGATCTTTTGTTAGAGCATGACCATTGCCCGTCAGTTTCTATTCATGCCTCAGTTTGCACGTGTCCACGGTCTGTAAAAAGAAGGCCATATCCCAATCAATCCTTCAGATTTCATAAATTTCATGTAGGATCTTCGAGATGTGCTGTATAGATAGAATGCATAAATTGACTAACCAAATTGACCGAATGAGTGAAGTGGTTGTGTCTGTAGAAAATTAAAGGGATGATGATGGTAATCCTCTATCCAGGAACTCCATCGATTTTATTAGCAACCCTCACTTTTCAAGTTGCAGAAAGATGATGGATTTCTTCCATCCAGTACTCCAAATTACGACGATTGCATGACCTGTTGATGTTTGTGTCTCTGATGGTACTCTTTCGATATCTTGCGAGCTTCGATTAGTGAGGTGAACAAGTTGCAAAGAGGATCTATTGTTAGGTTGGACAAGTTTCCTATCTCCTCACAAGACTTCAAGTGTCTATTATTAGGTTTGATGGAGAACTTCAAGGTCCAGCACTTGAAGCTAGGCCCGGATACACTAAAGAAAAGATGATTTGGAAAATGGCCTAAAAATAGAAAATATTTTACCATCAAAAGGATAGGAAATTATCTAAATAGCGATGAGGTCGAAGATGTAATAAATTTAGCAATAACATAAATTTAGGTAAAGAAAGGAAAGACGGATACTGCCAAAGGTATTTAAACATGCTAATTGTGGGGGTTTAATTCGGAGGTGTGTAATAAATAATATATATTAGTTATAGCGCCGAAGGCGCGTAAATGGAAATTTTTTATACCCCGAAGGCGCGTCAATGTATTCATCGTGGCGAGCCACGGGTAGTATTAGTAATTAACAATTCAAACTAAGAGCCTATAAAAAGCATAGACATAGAGCTTGCTACAAGGCTACTTGCATGATTAAGAATTGAAAGAGGAGAAATTACCACCAATCTGGAGTATGACCATGAACTATGTGAAAGGAGCACGAAAAATATTACTTGTCAGAATCCTGAGTCTAGGTCACAAAGGGGCACCAAACCACGACAACCTTATCCAACTGGCGGGGATTGTCAATCAAAAACTCTTTATTACGGAGGCTTCACTAAGAAATAATGTACTCAAAAAGGCTATAAAAAAAAGATACCAGGGAGTAAAATTGACTATGGCACTTGTCAAACTGACCGTTAAATTTATTCCAGTAAGTACTCTACTACCATACACTGACTGAATGATTCTAGACAACGAATTAAGCAATAAAACTATCTTTACAATACACTCAGATATTTCTGGCAAAATACTTGAATTTCTTTCTAATCATGAGGTAGTCTCTCTAGTTTTGGATACGTACAATATATTCTATGGTATACTCAGAGAATAATAGGTTTTAAGGAATTTCCTGCTTGCATATTGTTATCATAACTAAAAAAGGATAAATTGATAGGAAATGAGTCTTTTGTCATTTAGATTTTCCATAATGTCATTATTAACTTTTGTGGGTATAGTCATTGTAAACCCTCACGAGACAACACTCGTCCACCATGGACATGAACACCTGGGGTTTAACGACTTGCTGCATACGCTAAATGCAATTGCGAGTCCTACGAAAGTGGCTTCTTTTCTTAGTTTAATTTTATTTCTTTATTTTACTCGGGACAATCAAAATGGTATGTTTGGGGGTATTTGATAAATGTAGAAATACATAGGATTAATACGCCTAAAAGTTTCATTTTGTTAATCCCAATTTATTAATTTTTAATGTTAGTGGCATTTTCTTATTTTCAGGCACTTATCACTATTGGATCTAATAAGTAGAATAAAAACATATAATAGAAGGTTTAAAGAGCTAAAACATTTCCAACAGTCTCTCAGGTACAAGGAAGATGTCTACATTCAATGTACTTGTAGATTTTCTCCATGAAATAAAGATGATGAAGGACTCTATAAGGATTTATCTTTACTTAGGGATAAAGTTTCAGAATTGTAAATAAGTCTCTCCTATCTCTTATAAATAGGAGAGCAATTCTATGTATTTTTACATCTCAATCTCATGAAGGAATAAAGCTTACAGTTTTCAGTATCTCTTTCTTTCTTTCTCTTTTTTATTTTATGCGTTTAATTTAAGTTGTGATCAACACCATTAATGGAGAACTAGTCTCCTTAGCTTAGGTTAAGGATTGAACCTCTGGTAAAGTGAGTTAAATTGATGTTAATAGTAGTTTAAATCTAGAATTATTCTTCAATTCTCCAATTTGTAGTTACGAAGAGTAGATCTAGCCATGACAACTCTAAGTTACTATAGATATGAAGAACGAATTGGAAATATTCAGTTGTTTTCACGCTTAAAGAGAATGTTAGATCACTAGAGTAAATACTCTCCACCTAGCCTTAGAAAGGAGTTTTTAAACCCTAGATCTGATTGTCTATGAACAACAAAGTTCTTACCTAGGGTTTTAGTCACAAACCTTAGATCTTAGACACGAATAGTTCTATCCATGGCTATTGCGTGCGAATAGAAGCTACCGTTTTCATATCGTTTTAGTAAACTAAGTCGGAGATGATCTAAAGCCTAAGTTCTTATCCTTATAATCGTACTGAAAGTTAGTAATTTGGATTTATGTTTTAGTCCAAAATCTTTATCAAAATTAGTTTATATTTGTTTATTAGTTAATTAGAAAATCATATTCTTATTAAGTTTACTTCCCATGGATTCGAACCCCACTTACCCTTATTATATTATGACACCCATAGTATTGAGCGGGGTATTGGTGCAGTCTATTTGGATCTTTGGGAACTGTAGTGCCTTATTATACATCTTGAGCTCAGGCTTCATCTTCAAACTACAGATGAACTTTTGACCTCAACGACAGAGTACGTGGCACAGCCAAAAACATATACAGCACGAACTTCTCAACCAACGTCACTCATCCCTGATAATACTCATACTATTGGTTGAGAGCCGTCTTGTAATAGCTTATTTCGTATCTCGCACTCAGACTTTGTCCTCGATCTTATCAGCATATAGGAAGTATGACTAAAGACGCAACCAACTCTACTCAGTTCGAGACATCACTTTCGACCTCTACACCAATAGTTCGACCTGCGCAAAGTACACAGTCAGCAATAGAGTCGTTGTACAACAGTAAAGGTCAGAACATTACACAATCAGGTCAAAGAATTTCTTACACTCACTTTGTAACGTCCATCACTAAAGAACTTTATGGTCATCAAGTAGTCATATTAGAGAACCTATAAGAAGACCTGGAGAACTGCAGATAAGGGACTAAACGATCACCATAGAAAAGTTCTTACTCTATCATCCTATATTCTCAAATTGTTCATTATAATACACTAACAATATCAATATGATCATCACTTTCTCAAAATCCTCAGGAGAGGTCGTGGTTTTTAATCTATTCAAAGGTTTTCCACGCTAAACAGTCTTGTTGTTTATTGTCTATTATTCTTGAATACTATAAATACATTTGGTGTAAAGGTTAAGTCCATATTCCAGAACTAGGCTATTACATTTGGCGCCGTCTGTGGGAACTGAAATTCTTGAACCCATTGTCTCAAATGCCGCTAATCACCATTTCTCAGAATATCACCTCCAGGTCAAAGTACGCTGTTCGTCCAGGTAGAAGAAAATGCAGCTTTAGCAGACCTAAAGGCCACTCTGAACTCAGAAGCAGAAAGGATTACAACCTTGGAACAACAACTCTTGAGTGTACATGACGCGCTAAAGGTCTTGCAGGGTCAGCAGGTCACCGCCAAGAAGAACAAAGCCGTACAACCTGAGGGCTCATAGATTTCCGTTTATGATAGAATATGACTTCCTCCAAAGGGCGTTCACGTAGGAGGTGCGCTTTGATCTAACCGTCAACAATAGGATATGGATCTCGCCCCGATCCAGGATATCCAACAAGAAGTTGATGGCGGCCTAGCGGGAGCCAGACCGACTGAAAATCTACCTCGAAGAGTTCGAGTCCTGGCGAAGGAATGCCCAAGTGAAGAGAGTGGTGACCACAACCCTGGGGAAGGGCGCATCATACATTCAACCATCACAGCTTGATAGTATGTTACTAAGAAACATGTCGAAAAACGGATCAAAGAATTGCTCGAAGCCCACACGCCGACTAAAGGATTCATAACAAATTACAATAAAGCCTGATCGCCCAAGAACTCTTAGATGGTGAAGTCCCCATCGGGTTTCAAACTCCAAAGATCCAAAAATACAAAGGGACTAATCTAGTAGAACATGTTCAAGTGTTCCTGGACGTTCTAAGCCTGTATTCTACGTCCAACCACATTCTATGTCGGCTCTTTCCGACTAGCTTATCAGGCAAACCTCTACGATGGTTCCACACACTGCCTGAAGGATCCATCACAACTTTTGAATAGTTATGCGAACTCTTCGTCAAGAATTACTCGTACAATAGAGATAAAGAAGAAAACTTATATTCTCTTTTCAGCCTCAAATAGATGCCCGGAGAAAAACTCGAGACGTTTAACAAAAAGTTTTTGGAGTTAGCCCGAAAAGTTGATCGACTCAACCAAAAGATTACTATTTTTGCTTTCACCAATGCCTTACTCGTCGATGGTTGAGCGAAGGAGTACCTCGTCCTCAACAAACCAATAAAGTTGGAAGACATGATCGAAAAGGTCAACGGATACATCGACCTGGAGTGAATGGTGTCCGACAGACAAAAACCTCAAAAATCAACACTGACAGCTCGAGATCAGTCAAACCATTCCGATTTTAATCGGACATCAGACCAAGGAGGAGATAGAAAATGTACCAAATCCCACGATGAGCGACCTCCGAAGGGGAGTAACTTGCCTAGACCTTACCTTCCAAAAGTGAATGACTATAACCAGTATATATCCTATATTACAGAAAGAAAAATTCTTCCAAAATGTGCAGTACCTTCAACCGATCAAGAACAAACCATACTGCATCCACCATAGGTCCGACATCATGAGACTGAGCAATGTTTTACATTACAACGGTAGTTGGAGTACATCTTCGCAGATGGACGAATGCACGAGTATATAGTGGACGTGGAGAGTTATAAGAATAGAAGTTATAAAAGCCCTACCGAAGTTGTGCAAGGTGAAGAGCCCATAACCGAGAAGCATGTGTGCCATATCTTACTCTACCATCTCGTGGAGACCCAGATCATCAAAGAATCAAATTGAAGCAAGCGAAGGCACGTCGCCCAATGTCACGACTTATCCATGCGAGATTAAGAAATTCGTTTAATTCCAGTATCCAACTCTCAGTGAACTGGGATCTCTTTCGATGATTGCGACGTTCGGCATGTCAACTATCCTCACCATGATGCCTTGGTGATCATGTTAATAATGTGGAACATGGTATTTCATACGATGATGGTAGACACCGGCACCACTATTGAACTCCTTTTTAAGGGCATGATCGACCAGATGAGTCTAGCCGATAAGGTCCAACCCAGCAACGTCGATATCTGTGGTTTCATTGGGTCTAAGGAGGAACGGGTAGGAAAGATCGTACTTCCTATCACCGTAGAGCCGGTAACACTCGACGTTGTCTTTTACATCGCCAATACAAAATCCCGTTATCTGGGGATCATGAAACATTGATGGCTACATAATATGCACGCCATTCCATCAACTTACCACTTGGCATTTCGTTTTGAGTGGGAAGGTAGCGTTTACGAGATAAAAGGAAGTCAAAAATTAGCACTAGCATGCGAAAATTCAGTCGTCATTAGACCAGAACCTTTTGAACATCAACTCGCATAACAATTACAGAAGACAACAGGAAATATTACAGAGAACTATAGAGTCAACACTGCAGGGCAACATCTGCCCACTGTAGAGAACACAAAATATGTTGAAATCAGTAGACCCAAACGTGGGAAATATATTGGCACTCATCTGCCTCCGACAGAGTACGACACTCTCATCCAATTCCTTAAAGAAAATAGTGACGTCTTTGCCTGGACGTTTCACTAGATGCCAGGTATCGACCAAAACCTAGCCTTCCACAAACTCAACTTGAAGGAGAAAACCGTAACTATCAAACATAGACAGAGGACTTTAACACCTAGACTTCGCGATAAAGTCAACAAGGAAATCAAAAAACTCATCGAAGTTGGTTTTATCTGCAAGGCCAATTAACCAAAATGAATATTAAATATTGTAGTGGTACCAAAGAAGAATGAAAAGATCAGGGTATGCATGGATTTTACTGACCTGAACAGGCATACTCTGAATGACAGTTTCCCACTCCCGATCATAAATAAATTGCTCGACTCTACATCAGGGCACGAGCTCCTGTCTATGATGGATATCACGTCAGGCTACAACCAGATACTTATGCTACCTGACGACCAAGAGAAAATATTTTTTATTATAGAGCACGGCCTATACTGCTACAAAGTCATACCATTCGTTCTCAAGAATGCTGGAGCTACTTATCAGCGATTGATGACCCAAATGTTCAAGGATCACCTTGGAAAAACAATGGAGGTCTATATAGACGATATGTTGTGCAAAAATCATAAAAAAGAAAACAATATCGTGAATTTACACACGGCATTTGATATCCCCCATATCTACAAGATAAGACTAAACCACGACAAATGCCAGTTCAGAGTTAAATCAGGGAAATTCCTGGGCCACTTAATCAGTAAGCGCGGTATTGAAGCCGATTCAGATCACATTTGCGCACTATTATCTATGCCTTCCCCCAAAACGAAGAAAGACGTCCAGAAGTTAGCAGGGAAGATTACCGTAATTAACCGCTTTGTTTTAAAATCATCTGTTCGCTGCCGATGGTTGTTCAACTTATTACGTAAGGAGACAACAAAATAGAAACCTAAGAACCACGAGATCGAATGGACAGCGGAGTGCGAAGTAGCCTTTCAATGACTTAAACTTTACCTTGGTTCACCACCAGTGATGAGTACACCTAGCGAAGGGGAAGAACTCGCCATCTATCTTGCAGTTACTGAAGAATCATTAAGTTATGTTCTTATTCAGCTTGATGAGAAATCCGAAAAGCCTGTCTACTTCATCAGTAAAACTCTCACTCCAGCAGAATCCCGGTACAGCAAGGTCGAGAAACTACTTTTGGCTTTTGTCTACACCTCGCAAAAATTGAGACAATACTTCTAAGCCCACTCAGTACGAGTAGTAACCAACTACCCTCTACGTGAAATATTATCCAAACAAAAAAATCTAGACGAGTCTAGTAATCATCAGTCACTCTTGGTAAGCATGACATCCGATTTGAGCCCAGACATTCTAAAAAGGGCTAGGCTGTAATAGATTTCCTTGCGGACTTCCCCGTAGAAGATCCTGACTAGGAAGAAGGCAATATAAAAATTCATGAAGAATAGCTCGAATAAAGGGTTGACTGGATATAAAGTAAAAGGGATGACATCTTCTAACTGATAGATCCTCTGGACCCACAAGATCAAGCATTGAAATCATGCTGATCACACCTTCTAATGATAGAATTGAAAAAGCAATCAAATTAAATTTTGAAGCTGCCAACAATGCCATAGAGTATGAGGCAATGATTTACAGTTTAGACATGGCTCTTGAGATTGGAGTGTCGGAACAGTCGGTATACAGACTCTTTGCTCATTATAACCATTACACAGAAAAATTCTAGAAGAATACAAAAATGATCGATTACGTAACCGCAGTAGCCGACAGAATGAGTAGATTCAAGAAAATTTCTATCGAATATTTGCCGCGTGGAGAAAATATATATTCTGATTCCCTCGCCTATCTCGCAGGAGTCCTTGGCACAGAAGCTCGGTATCTCAAGATTGAAGTAATGTTAACCCCCCAACATTAACATTATAAGCTCAAATTTTGTTAATACTGGGGGCGTTGAAGAGGATGAGGATGATTGGAGATGACCTTTCCTCAAGTATATTGGAACCAAGAACACATTCAAAGGCAAAATCCCTCAAGACCCCATTGAAAGAAGGCATGTACTTGATAATGCCAAATGCCACATCGCGAAAATGGTCTCTTATACAAGATTTTGGTCACAGGGCCATATCTCGAATGCTTATCTTACAAAGAAGCTCAAAATTTTTTGCACGAACTACATGAAGGCACTTATGGTTCCCACGCAGCAGGAAGATCTCTAGCCAACCGAGCTCTTACCCAAGGCATCTTTTGACCTAAAATGAAAACTCAAGTAATCGAGCTCGCAAGCAAATGCAATGCCTGTCAACGTCAGGGTCTCCAAATTCGAGCTCTAGCTTTAGAACTATATTTCAGCAACGTTGTATGGCCATTTAAAAGATGGGCCCTCGACCTTGTCAGCGAGTTTCCTACTGCACTAGGAAAATGGAAACATCTCTTAGTCGTAATGGATTACTTTAATAAGTAGGTAAAAGCAGTTCCCTTGTGCCGCACACGAGAAGATGAAGTCATCAAGTTCATCTGGGAAAATATCATCATTTATTTCGGTTGCCCCCATCTTATCAGGATCAACAATGGATCTCAGTTCATTGGCTCCAAGGTCACCGAATTCCTCAATCAACACAACATCATACATTCCCCTTCAAATCCGCATTACCCGCAAGGGAACGGCCAACCCGAGATCATTAATCGTACTATCGTCGATGGAATCATAAAGCTCCTAACAGAAAAGAAAGGAAATTGGGTCATAGAGCTACCATATGTGTTATGGGCTTATCGAACTGCACCCCGAGTTTCAACTGGATGCACGCCGTTCCTTCTGGCTTACGGTACTGATGTAATCATCCCTACTTAGTATTATCACCCTGTTCGCGACCATACAATGACCGCTGAAGAAAATGAATTTCAGTTAGCATGCAATATGAACTGGATCGAGGAAACTCGGGACAAAACAGTCATGAAATTGGGAAGGTATCACCAATCTTTAGCCCAATCTTATAACAAACGTGTTCGGCATAGAGAGTTTGAAATCAAGGATATGGTCATCCGGGAGATTCCCAAACATCGCAAAGAGCTCAACGCAGGAAAATTATCTGAAAATTGGGAAGGTCCTTTTGTCCTCATCGAGAAAAGTGGCCTCGGTTCTTACGACCTCGCCACTGAGCATGGCGAGCACAAACCTAATCCTTGGAACACAAGGAGACTGAAATTGTATCATAAATAATCTTTCATAGTGTACTTTTCTTCAAACTAGTCTATCATGACTATCTCACATTAATAAAAGATTACTGTTTGATCAAGACATCTCAGTACTTTCTACTATGCCACACAGAATTGGTATACGCAGATTACATATCATTTATTGCTTCGGCCACGCGATCATCTAAAACACATTACATATTATTTTTTGCTTCGGCCAAATTGATCGTCTAAATACATTACAGATCGTTTGTTGTTTTGGCCAAACCGATCTATCTAACACATTCGCTGTACGTCAATCTTACACTAATGAAATACTTGTGTTTGATTGCTCTACAAAACTTCTATATACAAATTACAGACCATTTGTTGCTTTGGCCAAATTGATCATCTAATACATTACAAATCATTTGTTGCTTCGACCAAACTGATTTATCTAACATATTCGTTGTACGTCAATCTTACACCAATGAAATACTTGTGTTCGATATCCCTAAAAAATTTCTATACACAGATTACAGATCATTTGTTGCTTTGGCCAAATTGATCATCTAATACATTAAAGATCATTTGTTGCTTCGGCCAAACTGATCTATCTAACACATTCGTTGTACGTCAATCTTATACCGATGAAATACTTGTATTCAATTGCCCTACAAAACTTCCATACGCAGATAACAGATCATTTGCTGCTTTGGCCAAATTGATCATCTAATATATTACAGATCGTTTGTCGTTTCGGCCAAACTGATCTATCTAACACATTCGTTGTACATCAGTCTTACACCAATAAAATACTTGTGTTCGATTGGTCTACATTACAGTACTTCTTCTAATAAATCCAACGAGCACTCATGAAAATAGATTATAGATCATTTGTTGCTTCGGTCAAATCGATCATCTAAACTGCATTACAGATCATTTGTTGCTTCGGCCAAATCGATCATCTAAACTACATTACAAATCATTTGATGCTTCAGCCAAATCGACAATCTAAACTACATCGCAAATCGTTCGTTTCTTCGGCCAAACCGATCATCTCATGTATCACAGATTGTTTACCACTTTGGTTGATCCGATCGCATATCCCACTACTTTACATACATTATCATTGGTACCTCACACAGTTAGTACAGTTCACTATTCGTCTTTAACTATTTCTTTAGACATTCATATTTCTTTTTTTATCCATTGTTCGTATACATACAACATAAATCACACTACTCATTCTTTACTAGAGTTGTCACCTAACTCATTACCCACATTAGAAGGTCTTGCCACATCCTTTGCACCACATTTATGTTACTTCTGACACAAATTCTGGCATCCTCCCCTCCACAATCTTCTTTCCCTCTCTAACCATTTTCTGTTTAAACGATCCAATCCTGGAAATCATGGGTTCTAAATATGCAGTTCAGATTACCTCCATCTCACATTCTGTACCTTGAGCAGTCAAACCATCATATACCCTCTGGCTTTCAGTCTCTTCACTTCAACAACAAAGAACGATATTACTGTAACCATCTCCCTCTCGTGACTACCACCCACCTCATTTTTTGCCTGCTTACTGAGAAGGAGTTCGCTCAGCTTATGTTGGGATTCCTTTAGAACTTCTTCTAGTTGCTTACAACTATCGTCTACTCATAGTTTTGCATGACACACTTCCAAATTCCGAGCTTCCACCACAGTCATGAATTCGTCCATATGATAAATTAGAGACATCAAATTTTCATAACATACACATTCTATCCGCTTTGAATCATAACTTATCTCCAACCGCAACAGATCCTCATCCAGCTTCGTATTCGCACTTTAAAGTTTGTCATTTCCGGACTGGTATTCCAAGATATCCAGGTGACGCGTTTGCAAAAGCTGCTCTAGATCACATATTTTGTTCCAGACCTTCTTTATGGCTTTATTCTGTTGAGCCTCCTCTATCTCCTTTATCGTTAACCCAGTAACCAACCACAATGTTTCATATTTGCGAGCACGAGCTCTAACATTACTTATCTCTGCTTCAAGCATATTCACTTGAAACTGGAGCTCCTTCACATTATTTCCTTCAGCCTCTAATCCAACTAGCAGTTTTGCACTTTGCGTTTGCACAAATAACAATTCAGCACCTTGTTGACTAGCTCATCCCGATCCACTTCCTACTCCAACGCCCTTTTTTCGTATCTCTTCTTCTAAACTCTCTATCTTTCTCAAACTGACAGACAATACCGCTTCTTTCTCGTGAAGATTTTCAGTCATTTTTGCCCTCAACTTTTCTTCTGCTTCAATAGTACTTTTTACGGCACACTGACTCAATCTTAGCTCAGTATGCATTTGTTCATTCTCGGCACGTAATGAGTCGCACTGACTTTGTATAGCAGTCAGGTCCACCTATTCATAACAGATTGCATTTATAATAGTTTTCATAATAACAGTGCACATATAACAGTTGACAAGACTACATCAAGAACATAGTATCTGAGTAAGTTAGATACATCATTTTGTCCTTACAAAACACAGATTATATTTATCATCAAACACTACGAAGGACTAATCACGAAAAGACAAGATTAATCTATCTGCGACTCTTCCGGACAGGAGACAACCACTGTTTGTCTCTGGTGGCTAAGGTCACAACCTCCTATTGGCATGCTTGCACCACGTTCGGGGTATCAGACACTCGACCTCTTCCTCTTCTGATGATTCCTTCTATGACCTAGGAAGGGGGTGGTCACCAACAATTTCTTCTTTACCTCAGATAAACCATAGGTTTTCTACTTTTGCATTTTCCACTTCAAAATCCTTCCCACATTCTTCTACGAACTTCCTAAATATGTTCTATACCCTAGACAATTCTCTCCCATAAAACTCAGTAACATTGTCTATGTGACGCTCATGCTTCGTTTGAGCAGTGCCTTTTGCTCACAATGGGTATAGATGCTCCTTCAATATCATTGGCGCTTTGTGCAACCACTGACGTGTGTTTTTCAGTAGCACACCTAAAGCCTACATTTCTGCCTCAAACTTCATTCGAGTAGTTACTTCTTTCGACAGCCGCGTTGCTAAAGGTATTTTTTGCTCTACGTGCTGCGATAGCTCATCATGTAACCCTCTTACCTCACCCTCTAATTACGTTTGAACCTCTATTTTATATTTCCTTATCCTGAAAAATACAATCCTCATGGCCCTCCAATCCTACATAAAGACAAAAACATCAGATAAATGTTCTACATCACCCCATACAGCAGATACACCAGTCCGAGCATAACATTTTTTTGCTTTTAAACTATGACGATTGCGTGCTTCTTGAGCTAAAAAGATAACTCGAGCTGGGTCTGGAACTACACCTCTCTCCCCCAAAAGCTCTAAAAAAGCCTCTTTTAACCCTCGTTCACTATCTATTTCGACCTCAAAATACAAAGTCAGAGTTAATAGCATACTCTGACACCTCGCCTTATCACTTGGGTCGTTAAAACCAACCAACTCTTTCGGTTTTCGAACTAATACTCCCTTTTCCTCTTCCTTTCTTAACACTTTGTCTCTCTCTACTTTATCTTAGCATATTTATATTGTAGATCATATAACTCTTTAAACGTTTTCTCTGAATTTAACTTAAATTGCCTTCTCTCGTATTCAGTTTTGTTAAGTACTTGTTGAATACGGGTCACAGAGTCCCTTACTCTACTTAGCAACTTCTCCAATTCGGAGTTCATTTTTCTCAAACGCTTTATCTTCTACACATATTACAAATATCTTGTTTCAATACAAACATTCAAGTAAAACAAATTTTAAAATATCACTCAAAATGAAAACAGTGCACGATTATACAGGGTACTATCACAGCCAAATCAAGTGAGCTGAAAAATAGAAGACAGGATACCACAAAACGTTTAAAGAGGCTTTCTTATGTCTACCTTGGAAGGAGATTTAAGCGTCTTCCTCAGAGAGGAAACTATTTTAGCACGTTCCAACAGGGGGTCTACTATTTGCTCAATAGTATGGTCTACCTCTATACTGCCTGGAGGAAGGTTTGAAGCTTTCTCAGACGTACCAGCAGCACCACCAGCCATCTCTTCCTCCTCAGCAGGGAGCTCGATCTCTATATACCTACCATTCCAGGCCAACTCCACATCATCAATACTCAACCCAAAATAATAGTACGAATTGATAAAGTAGTCTCTTGCTACTAAGGCTGCTACAACCGTATCAGAAATGAGCTTGTCATGCTTTGACAGATCACTGTACTTTTCTACAGCTGCGGTAGCATCTACAACCCTTTTCTATCTCTCTAACTGAAGGTCACCCTCAAGCTCCTTCACGCAAGCTGACTGAGCCTTGAACTTCACCGTCAGAGTGTCAAATCCTTAGCCCCTCTTGTCCAAACATTGTCTGGCCCCCTTCAATAATGTTGACAGCTGCCAATATAACAAAAATAGAAGAGTCAGCACAACAGTTTCATTCAGTTCGAAGGAAACATCAAGTAAACAATTTTTCAACCACATACCGCGAACGTGTGTTTAAGATACTCATCCTCGAGCTTCTGCGAGTTCGTCCCAGCCATATGACAGTATCTCCGCTCCAACTCTTTCATCTTGGCAGTAGCATGAGGGTTAGTTCGGTCACTGTCCTCCTCCATATACCGTTTCCTCTTCAGACTCTTCTCAACGTCCCCAAGAGCAGACACGTTCACTTCAGATTTTTTCTGCCCGCCACCAGCAGCAGGCTTTGCGATCACTTATTTTGTGGATGCAACCCCAACGACTGAGCTACTTTGTTGTGCTGGCTTTCGGGCATTGCGACTAAGTTGCTTGGTAGTTTGAGGTGCAAAAGGTAAAGAACTAAGCAAGTTAGCAATGGTCTCTACAACTTTCCCCTCAGCCATAGCTCATTTTTCTTGAGCTCGCTGAACTTTCGGCACTATCGAATCTACTCTTTTGTGTCTTCGGATACCCAATTCACTGAGTCCCTCCGTTAGCTCATCCTGGCCGCGAGCAACACAATCTAACAGACTAGTCTTATCCGGAGTAGCCAACGGTTTGGGCTTTGCCAATACAAAGGAACATAATATCATTTACACAACATGCGAACATAACAATCAACTATTCGAACATTGGTCAACATTACTTACACGGATTATAATATCTATGGTTCAGCTCAAGCGCTGATTCATCTAAAACCTACAAACAGCTACCCTCAACCCACACAAGGTGGTCGTTCCATGGTCTACCCGCAGACTCAAAATTAATAGATTTTGGCTTAGCCGAGTCACTATACAGGTAACCACTGTTTACCCTCCATATACTTAAACTTGTAAAATTTTAAAACATCTTCAGCTACAAACTGCTTCACAGTCCCTTCCTTCTTCCATTTTTTGTTCAGCGCGTCACATACCCTCATCATCTCATATACATTCATATTCAATTGGGCAAGGCAGCACTGTAATGCATTCATAACCCCTTTCTGAAAGTAGGTCAACGGAATTCTAAGGCCATATACGACCTGATTTAAAAACAAAAAATTAAACTCCACTTGGGCCCGATAGCCCAAGCCCATTGTAATACGAGAGGCTAACCCCCTCACTAATACCTCTATCCTTCTTCTACTTTTCCAAGCAGGGAACTTGATAATACATTACTTCCCTCCATTTTTTAGAGACATAAGCTCTGAACCAGAAACTTTGGTCCTCCATATACCTACCCCATTCTCCTGGACATTTCTTTTTAAATCTTAAGTACTTTTTCTCTACATCCATCCCCTCTGGGTATATGATAAGGATTCTCTTTTTCTCCCTTTCATCCTCCTTCTCTTTTATGCCCTCAGATCTACTGAGCCCCACCACCTCTATCGCCCCCCATACTATTAATAGTTTCCTCTATTACACTACGCTAGTTTTCCCTCCCCGAAGGCGATATTTCTTCAGAATCAGACGAGACTACAAACTTACTAGCAGGAATAATAGGTTTAGAATGCATACTGAACCTACAGATACAGAGGCATATTTTATCATTATCACTACATTATAAATAGAACAAACAGAGCCACCTTCTACCCAGTCAACACGTCTATTTCCCTAAATCCCAAAATAAAAAGGCAAAATCAAATCATTTCAAATTTCCCTCTTCTTCTCCAACAAACATATTTTCTCTCTCTAAGACAATATATACCACAAATCCTACATTATAGACTTTTTCTCATTTTTATTTTTTCAAAATCCTCTGAAGCCCCAATTTCTAAAAATCAACTGTACAGATTACTAACATTTACAGATTACTACATAACACAGAGTACTAACAAAATCAAATAGATAAAAGTTTTTCATCACCAACCTGTATATGCTGAACAGCAATCCTCTGCTTTACTCGAACGTCTCTTCGAATACGAACGTTCCCGTCGTCTCTCCGACAATCTCCTATCACTCGATGAAGATGTCTTTCTTAAAACGTAATAAGCACTAAAATGACTCTTCTCCTTGACAATGATATGCATACCACTTTTTTCTCTCTCTGAAACTATAGACAATTTATGAGGGAGAGAGAAACAAGTTTTTATACTCTCCCTCAGTTTACGAAATGATAGCTCCTTCTGACATGTTTCAGTCATCCCCACTGTTGCTACAGACACTTCATTTTGTTTTATAACATCATCATGATTTTTATGATAACGTTTGTCACCATCACGTTTATCTCTGTTATCTACTATTACCAACCCTATACCTCTTCTCATCCTAGTACTAAAATGACCAATCATCTTACTTATACTCTACCAAGATCATACAAACATTCCTAAAATGACACAATTTTCAAAATTCGAAGATATCCCTACAGTTGGTAAAATCCTGCAGTTGTCTTACACAACATCCATACACAATAAATATAACATAATACTTCATTTAATCATATCAAAACATCACATACATTATTCTCCCACGATCCCTCATAATATATTTTTTAAACACAACCAGAGAATACTGCCACCAACAGATTACTTTTAACAAGTCCCACGTCTTCGGGCTCACCGAGCTCCCCAGTTACACCTAAAGTAACCTCGATGGTTCGGTTGCCCGTACAGAGTTAACTCCCCATTTGCTGCCCTTGTATCCTCTTCCACGATCTTATCATACGCGAGCTATCAAACAGTCAGTTCTCGCACACGGGGATCCAACAGAGATTTATGGAAAATGTTGCACCAAATGAAGCGATCGTGCTTGACATGCCTGCCTTCATCATCTAAGACAAACATATTCAATGGCCATTCCAGAAGAACAACATCATATGACAAGTGACAAAATAGTGTTCACGGAGTTCATCAACCTTGATATGAAACTGGCCATCGGCCGCCTGCTGTATACGCTGAGAATGAGTCCTCACCATGCTTGAACACAACAACTCCAGAATAATACAAATAACAATGTTAATGAATCCCTACTTATAGAACAAAGAATATCTCCACATAATCAATCATCCCACAGATTCTCCTTATAAAATATTTGTGCGAACATTTCTGGAGCAACAGAATATATATCCAGAATATCGTGATAGATCATTAACCCCATAACAAAAAATATCCCCTCAGACGTATACAAGGTAACAGCCATGATGAGAGCTAGCCAAACAGTCACACACATAACTCCATCTCAACCCTGTCACACATGTCATATAAACATGAGACTTCTAGTTCGCACCAACAACTCAACCTTCTCTAAAATTTTACCTGAACTCTCACTAATATTTTTTTCCTTCAAACCCATGACACTTATTTATCTATATTACCTACGCTTATGGTATAAACAAAAAGAAAAACAACCAAGCTCGAAGACACAGTATCATCATAACAAAAAACATATATTTTATTCAGTCCGAAAATCACTCTTACAGAATACTTTACAACAGAAATTTTACAGATTACTTTAATTTACATCAAGTATCAGCTCAAAATTCTTTTCTTGGCACGAACAGTTCACAGAAGAAGCAGACCCCAAACTTTGATCCCATGCTACAAGACGCAGGGAAGTCAGGCCAGCTTCACAGATAAAAGATCTTCTTCATGGCAAAAGAACTATGGTCCATGGAAAAAAATGATCATCTGCATCCTCCTCACCTCCCCGCATGCTAGAGACAGACGGAAGGCCTCATTTCTTAAATAAGACCCACTCATTAGCAGGATATCGACGAGACTCCTTCGGCCGAATGCCTGCCGCTTCATCTTTAGTTGTAATAGCCTCCTCTGCCAACAGATGAAGACCGTTATGACGTTCTGCCTCAGATGTCAAAAAGTAATGAAAACATACCATTTGGTAGTAATCATCCTCTACCTCCATTACTTCTTCATTATGAATTGACAATGGAAATAAACCTCTCATATAAATACAACATTTAATGATACTTCTCAACCAACACCACTCGCCTATAATCATTCTCGTATTATTGGCTGAGAGGGGGCGGTTATAATGGTTTATTCTGCATCTCTAGCTCATGCTTCATCTTTGAACTGCAGACAAACTTACAACCTTAACAACAGAGTATGTGGCATAGCCAAAAACATATATACAACACGAACTTCTCAACCAGTACCACTCATCCTGGACACCACTCATGCTATTGGTTAAGAGCCATTTTGTAATAGCTTATTTCGTATCTCGGACTTAGACTTTGTCTTTGATCTCATCAGCTTACAGGAAGTATGACTAAAGATGTAATCAACTCTACTCATTTCGAGACATCACTATCGACCTCTATACCAGCAGCTCGACCTGTGCGAAGTACACAGTCAGCAATAGAGCAGTTGTACAATAGCAAAGATCAGAACGTTACACAATTTGGTCAAAGAATATCTTACAATCACTTTGTAATGTCCATCATTAAGGAACTTTAGGGTCATGAAATGGTCATATTAGAGAACCTATAAGAAGACCTAGATAACTACAGATGAGGGACAAAATGATCACCATTAAAAAGTTCTTACTCTATCATCCTATATTCTCAAATCGTTCATTGTAATACACTAGCAATCTCAATAAGATCATCACTTTCTTAAAATCCTCATGAGAGGTCGTGGTTTTTAACCTATTCAAAGGTTTTTCAAACTAAACAGTCTTGTTGTTTATTATCTGTTATTCTTAACGCTATAAATATATTTGGTGTAAAGGCTAAGCCCGTATCCCGAAACTAGGCTATTACAGGAACAATTTGGTCTATTGAGACATTTGGTTGGTTTTGGTTCCTTGAAAAGTTTGGTTTGATTGGTTCCTTAGGACGCTTGATTTCAAATTTGGTTTCTTGGGGCGCTTGGTTTTGAATTTGGTCCTTTGGGACACTTGGTTTCATATGGTCCTTTGGGACACTTGGTTTGAATTTGGTTCTTTGGGATGCTTAGTTCGATTTGGTCTTTTGGGACGTTTGGTTTGATTGGTTCCTTAGGACGCTTGTGGGGAATTGTTTGATTGGTTCCTTAGAACGCTTGGTCTTTTCAGATTGTTTGGTTGAGGAAATCTTCACCGATATGGAGAATTGTGGGGCTGCCTGTTGCATAGTCGTTCAAACGAGGTTGAGAGTCGTTTGAACGACCCTTTTCTAACTCTCTAGAATTTTGGCCATGGAGCCCAAGTCGTTCGAACGACCTTTGTTGAACTCCCTGGAAATTTGGCTCAGATGCATATTTCGTTTGAATGACTCCCTATTTCGTTCGAACGAAATCTGGGAACTTGGTTTTTTTTTTTTATGGTTTTCGAACCTCTTGATTACCTCGAGATTTGAGCAATTGTAAAATGGTTTTCCTAGTATATAAAGAGAAACTTGTTCTTTGTAGAGCCATCCTAGTTTCAATCCTTTGGTGAGGTCTTTTGAGAGATGTTTTTGTGAGAAACCTCAAATTGAAATTGAGTGATTGTAATTGAGATCTTGAATAAACTCTCGCTCTCTCTTGAAAGTGGACGTATGCAACTTGATGAACCACTATAAACTTGGTGTAGTGTGTATTTATTTGTTTATGTTTGTTTGTGACTAACCTAAATCGACTTGGAGTTTGTGGCTTCTGGGCTTTCGACTCAACATACGAGAGTTCTGAGCCCGATACACCATTGGTGAAATTGGGGTGGAACAGGCAGGATATGAGGTATATGGCTATTATAATCATGGATATTACTGGATACCCAATGCTTTCCATGGTTGAATTACAGAGGCATCAGACGAGTGTGAATGCCATTGCATGGGTGCTGCATAGTTCATGCCATACTTGTACTGCAGGTGATGATTCACGGGAGCTGATTTGGGATTTGTCATCAATGGGGCAACCTATTGAAGGTGGGTTATATCCTATTCTAGCTTATACGGAAGGGGCTGAGATCGAGTAGTTTCTGTGGTCGTCATTGCAGTCGGATATAATGGATTGCAATCACCTTCTTCTCCAAGCTTCAAATACTAAGGGTATGCGAAAAATGTATTTCAAAGTCTCAATCAACTCAACATTATATATAAAGGTTCATTATTTTTGAATTTCTTAATGATTTGTGTTTCATAGTATCTTAGGCTGACTTCGTGAAAATGAATCTCTGAGAAGACTTTTATGCATGTTATGCAATATAACCCATCCACCAGCTATGGTAAGTGCTTTCGAAATGCATATAGTTTATCTCAAGCTATATGTAATTTTGTTTTTGTTAGAAGAGGAGATATTTCGATAATACATGCTGGGAGATAATTCGCCTACACTCCCTTTGTTGCTGCACACCCGTTATACTCTCTCACAGCCACCCATCTCTTCACATCTCCTCTCCACATAAACAACCAAAAACAACTCTCTCTCTCTCACTCAGCTGCCTATGTGGCAAAAAAAACTCTCTCTCCACTCGCCTCACTTGATTCAAATTTGAATTACTCGTCATCTCTCTCTCTTCCGGTTTCCCTCCAATCTATCCTCCATTGAATCACTATCTCTCTCTCTCTCTCTCACTAATTTCTTTGTCAATCTCTCTCTCATTCCTCTGTATCTCTCTCACTCCCCATTTGTGTTATACGAAGCTAGCTTCAGTAAAAAAAAATAACTTTTCTCGCGCAATGTCATTACGCCTTTGACCAAATTGTCCACAAAAAAATTACACTATCACTCAGCCAATATCTACCAATATCTACTCCAAAAATAAACAAAAAGGAAACAATGTGTAGAATTCAGCAAAAAGGAAATTTATTGTCGAATTTATTATCAAAGTCAAATTTTAAAGATTCGACAATAAATTGTCGAATTGTTAGAAGATTTGACAATAAATTGTTGAATTGTTAGAGGATTCGATAATAAATTGTCGAATTCCTAGAGGATTCAACAATAAAATTTTGAATTGTTAGAGGATTCGATAAGAAATTGTCGAATTCTAACCATTCGACAATTTATAGTCGAATGGTAAGAATTTGACAATAAATATAGCTTTGTTTTTTTTTTGAATTCGACAAAAAGGTTTTCGAGTTGTTGAGCTCAGTGGAGACCGAGACACAATGAGTGAGTTCGAGATTGAGCGAGAAAGAGAGAGAGAGAGAGAGCGACGAGTTGTCGGAGCGATGCAAACGAGAGATAGAGTTGAGTGACAGAGTTGAGAGAGAGAGAGTCGAATGGAGAGAGAGAGTGTGTCGAGTCGAGTAGTTTCAATCTATATTATACCTGATTATGACGGAGAGGTTCTGCTATTTGGAATGTTTACTGTAGAACTGACTAAGAGACTGAGTGAGAGAAAGAGTGAGTTGTTGAGCTCAGTGGAGAGAGCGAGGAGTTGTCGGTGAGTGAGAGACTGAGTGAGAGAGAGAGAGCAAGGAGTTGTCGGAGATGATCGCTGCAAGTGAGAGAGGGAGTTAAGTAACAGTGACTGAGGTGAGTAAGTTGTTGAAGTGAGGCGAGTGAGAGAGAGATAATGAGTTGAGTGGAGAGAGAGTTTTTTTTTTAATTTTTTTTTGCTCGCCACATTGGTGCTGAGTGGGAGATAGAGAGTTGTTGAGTTGGCATTTTGGGTGGTGAGAGGATAGTGTAGCGGGGTGTGTAGCGGGGAGAAGGAATAGGCGATTCCTCTCCCATACTTACTGCTAATAGGTGGGTTATATTTTTTCCTCCAGAGAATGCATTATTGTCCTGTGATCTCAATAACCAAGCACATTTTAAAAACAATGCAATATATAGTGAGTTATATTTTAGTCAGACCAATATTACTATATTGTTACCTTCCAAAATTTGTCAACTTTTGGGTTTAAAGTTGCAAGTACAACTGTTAGAATATGATTGGAGACTTGAGAGGCTTATTTCTATGACTGTCAAGAATCGTTAATTACCACTACTACGAGTAGATCTTGCATTAATAATGCAGTTTTATATTATTATTTTTGTATGATTGTGTTCTGCTATATATTATGTTGTATCAGTTCCTTTGAACAAAATGCTTTCATCACAGAGTTTGACAGTGAACCATCTCTACTTTGGAACTGGACGGGTTCTTGTGGAGTTCCATTAAAGATGTTAAATTCACTAAAGGTACGTTTATACAACCCAACAACATTATTTGGCTTTCATGTGACCTCCACATCCGTCAATCTCATGCCTACGGAGTTTCCTATTGCAACTGATCAGGTAACTTATTTCTTTTCGTGAATTGTGATTATCGGTTTTTCTAAAGGAGAAATGCAAAAAATAAAGAAGGGCAATGGCCAACGGCCATGAAATAGTAGCCCAAGAATCTTTTGTAGTACCTAATTGTGTTATCTTTACCTTATGTTAAAGTAATTAATATGCCCTGTGACGAGCATATTTCTCGAGCACTGGTTATGAGTAATTTTTTGTCTGTTGTATCTCAAATATGCGTTATATATTCTTATATCTATAAATCCATAATATTATGCAATGATGTGTAATATTTAGAAGAAGAAAAAAAATCAATATCTATTTTGGTACTTCTCAATCTTTCTGCATTATAATCTATCTGAGGAAAGTTACGTTATCAAATAGTGTGGTATGAGAAATATTATTTTGATGTATGTTCTGAATGTAGCACTTTTCTTATAATAATAGTCATATTTATTTGTTATTTGATTACAATGCATTTTCATGTTCAGGACTAGTTGAAGAAGTATTGTCAACCTAGAAAAAGTCATTGAATCGTATTTGTGACTCTTGAAGGAGATAAGGTTACTCTATATAGAGCAGGAACAAGCTTAGTAGTTTCAAGAAACGGGGGTAGAGTTCCAATGATGTCGGAACTCAGAATTTGAACACGAGGAAATGTGGTGGGGAAGTTAGTGAGGACAAAGCACAAAAGGTACATTACTTGCCCTATAGTCATAACGGGCATTAACTCCGCAACCTCCAAACCTATCAAGCTCAAAGAAGCTTCATGTACATATCATTGAGTTCATAAAGGTTTTGCGCTTATACTTTTATCTGGTTTCGATCATCCTAAATTATATTGTAAAATTTGAGTTGATTTGAGGCATACCGGGTAATTTCATTGATGGGCCAACTCAATATCCCTTGCATCTAAACCTTGTATTCAGAAATTCCATGGATTATATACCTGAGTTATATGCAGCTTGGTTGGCTTCTCTGCTTCAGTTTTCCTCGATTTGCCAAACTTGAAGAATTGGCGAAGGCAGGGTACAGTTGGGGAGTAACTGAGTATCATAAGCGAGACTTTGGAATGTACAGAGGAAAGAGTTATTAGATTTCAAGAAAGACATGATCGATTGTTCAACCAGATTTTTTTCTACTACTGCCACCAGGAGCTTGAACAAGCCTTGTTGGGTGCATGAAAAGCCATGAATGAAGCTCTTGTATGTTACTCTACGACAAATGTAGATGAAGATGTTGCGCTCTTACCGTAGATAGTTCTCATGGAAGGGCCCATTCAAACAATGCTTAAATTTTCATATGTTTCTATATTGGATTGCTGAGAAAATTATAAGCTCTTAAAGCTAAAATAATGTAATGTTTACTAAAATTACAAAACGTTGGTTTTTTGAGAGGGAGCTATTTTTAGCTGCACCGAGATTATATGTTATATTGTAAATCTCTTGTGTAGAGTTGTGAATGGGTTTTCATTACATGTATATGTCATATATTTTGTAAGACACTACTGTTAATATTTGTAGATGTGTTGATATGTTGTTACCTCACTACAGTCTTCTCCACTATAAGTTAATGGTATAGGGGGATGCTTAAAATCTAGCAATTTTAGTGTTATTTAATAATATTATATCATTTCAGCATGCGTTTATGTCAAGAACAACGTTAAGTTCAGCATTTCAAATTATACTAAAAAGAGTTCCTTCACAAAGTCAAGACATTAGGCTTTTGTCTAAAAAAAAGCCTACTATTGAAGACAATATTACTTCAAGTTTTCTCATATTCATACATAAAACTGTTTTGCAGTCGGATAATAATCTAATTATAAAAAATAAAAATAAACCTTCTAATCAACAATTATTGTGTGACGGTGTGATCCCTCATTCAAAACATTGATCTGCCTTGCTCTTTTTACCGTTGTACTGCTATCAAATATTATCAAGTATTATAATGAGCTCCTTATAATATTTACCATTATTATGCAACATTTTACCAACATTTTAGACAAAATGTTATAATGAGCTCCTTATAATATTACATGGAGTGGTGTATCTCCAAGTGGTAGAGTATTGTCTCCTACATTAGACATCGAAATTTGTTTCAATATTTTACCATGATTATGCAACATTTTTCCATGGTCATCCAACTTCAATAACATTTTACCATGCTCCTCCAATTGGGAGTATACCCTAACCACTATAGTACCGATCTCAATGGCAGAAGAACTCCTACCTATTGTAGGTGTAACGATTGCAGGTGCACTGATTGCAGGTACTTCGATTTGATGTCTCTAAAATATTTAAACAGATAACGATGACAAAGAGCAACTTAGAAATGATAGGAAATACTCTAACAATGATAATAGGCATACAACAAATAACAAAAAAGGACTTTATAATGTCAGAAAATCAAATAAATGTCAAGAGGAGAATACAAAATGCCAAAACTAAGCAAATAAAATGATTAGAAACCTAAATTAAATGATAAAGAATCAATAAAATGAATTAAAATCATACAAAAATGGAAGATTACCATGGCCCCTTGCACAAGATCTTGCTGCATGTCAGTCTCAGAGGGCTTCATAGCTATTACCAGTAATTTGGCGTTAGAAAAAACTTTTTAAACGTCATAATTTGGCGACGCTTAAAGGATATCATCCTCCATCCCTGTAGCTTAGGGAACAAATGTATGGATTCTTCAATCCTTGGAAACTTCAGGCTGGAAATAGAAAGGAAAATCTATATCATCAACACCCAAGAACATCTGTGGAGTGATAAAGCTTTATTCGATTTTTTATCAGCAGCCGATCGATAAACAACAAATTTCACTATTTGACTCCACAAAAATTTATAGACTTGCTCACCCCAGGGGAATTTGTTGAACTGATCTAGACTATCTACGAGATCAACATACTTTACCCAAACGTTTCTCCCCTTGTTCGGGAGGAGAAATGATAGTTTAATTTTTAACAAATTTAATCGAAGAATATCATCTGCAAAATGAAATAACACAATGTAATGATAAGAACCTTAAAATATAATGAACCAAAAATGGCAAATACAATACAAATATTGGAGGGGTGAGAAATAGAATGAAGGACGATGATAAAGAATACAAAACAAATTATAAATTAAAGTTTTACCCTGATGTCTTTCCAATTTTGCTTGCTTTAAAGCATCATCAATGTCTTTTAACCCATATGTATTCTTCTTCTTGGTGAATCGCCTCATTCTAAAATTCATCATATGCTCAGGATCAACAAATAAGAACTCGTTTGCAATAGGAGAGACACGTAGCCCCAAAATCAGGCAAACATGAATGGGTTTCATCAAAATTATCATCTCCCCAAATTAGAACTTCATATCACCGAGATGACGATCAAATATTTATACAACCAATGTCGACATCATCGTTATTGGATCAATCAGCAGTAAAGGTGCAAAACAGGTAGCACGAAGAGCACACTTCTCCTCTTCAGGCAAAACTGCAAATATTTTGTGAAGTCCCAAACCTGTACACTGAGAGGTGTAATTTTTAGCATTTGAGGTGCCCTTTTTGGCTCCACCCTCCTGTGTTTGGTTATCTTTGTCACCTTGTTCATTCACTTCTTTATCAGATTTCATTGTGGAAGAAGAAGAAAGAACAGACTTTGATCAAATACCTGGTAGGCAGTAGTGACACAGATGATTTGTCACTTGTATAATACTAAAATTACACAAACACACAAATGATTTGCCAATGATTTTTGAGAAAATAGCTTGTGCGACTAAGACGATTTTTATGCTCGTCAATCACACACACGATTTGTAGTAATGGGACGATCTTTGCGGTCTTTGCAGTGGTCGTGCAAAAAGAAAGTATTTGAGGAATAGGAATGGTTTTTGGCGCCAAAAGCTAAACGAAATTGTGTGAATCGCACATTTTACCTAACCGTAGAGAACAGTAAATAAATGCTAAATAATATAACCGATGGTGACGGAGTCTGCATGAGCCAATATAAATAATGTTTAAACGCATGACAAATTGGTTTTAACAAATGGCAAGAAATGCATGCAATGGTGACAGGGTTTGCCTTAAACGTCTCAAAATAGTAATGACACGTGTAGATCGAGGAACGGTTAAAATTAGACACGTGGCGTGATAATAATATTTTTAAATGATTTGAACATTTTTTAGTATTAATTATGAAGTGACATTCTAACTAGTGGAGTCCACGACCTTACCTGTGGAGCCCATAACCTAGAAACCTACTTTAATATTCAAGCATTTGATATTTTCAAAAAAAATGGTAAAAATGTATAAAACAAATGATAAAGAAGGCTGAACAAATGGTAAAGTTACATAACAAAAATAATAACAATCTTTTAAAAGTGACATAGACGTTTAAAAGAATGCCAGAGTTAAACTAAATAAATGGCATATTTTTGTTTGCCGCAACCGCGCATAAGATTTGCCATCGTTTGTTCCACGAGTTGAGTACATTAGAGTGCCATCTACAAGGGTTACGAGTACTGTCATTTCCTTCATGCCCAAGGAGTAGATTACCAGTCTTCAATCAAACACTTAGTAAGAAGTAGTCACACAGACAGTTTGTAACAAATAATCAGAACAGTTTTTGCGGTTGAGTAAGAAGAAGAAACTGTTTGATGAATCGAGATCGCTTTTGGCTCTAAAAGCCAGATAAACTCCTGTGAATCGCAGGTGATACCTAATTTTAAACGATGAGAAATAATAACAGAATTGGTGAAAGAGTCTGCATTCTTATAAATAAGAAATCTGGTCAAAGGTATGAAAAAATGTACTAAAACAAATGACAAGTAGTTCATAAGATGGTGATAATGTCAGCCTTCTTCGTATACGTGGCTTGATATAATAGTTTTAAATGAGTTAAATAATTTTTTATTACGCCGGATGTGACATTTGTACTTGTAGAGCCCAAAAAGATGTGGCTGTCTGCTGCAATATTACAACTTTAGTAGGGGCAAATATAGTTTTTTCTCTTGTCATTATCGATTTTGGAATTTATTGTCCCCTGGGTCTGATTTCTAGTATTTATTATCATAATTTATCAATCGTCAAAGCATTTAAGGAAAAAACCACCACTTTCAAATCAAATATTATTATAATAAGCTCCTTACAATATCATGGGTTTTCAAATTTCCCTCCTTACAACGTTAATAAAAATTGCATCATAACGCTCATATCTAAAGTCTTCAAATATTAAAAAATAATTACTTTATTTTTTGTCAAAAGCCTCCAATTTATGCTTATTTTCTAGTTAATTCCCTTATGAGGTAGAATGACGCATCAAGGTGTCCATCGTTTCCAGCATAATTTTTTTCCCAAACATGTCACGGCTAATTATTTAATTATTTTATTCTTATTAAAATAACAATTAAACACAAAATTACTCCAATAAGTACATATTACCTGAGTAAAATCCAGAAGGATCTAGACATTCAACCTCTTCAAAAGATGTCATGTCGTTTGAACGAGCCTTGGAGTCGTTCGAACGAGTTGAAAAAAAAATAGTTAATTCAGTCAGCCTCGTTTTCTTGGCCTAATTTGACATGTCATTCGAACGACTGGGTTCCCAGAAAGACTAATTACGACTGCCTCAATTTTTAGGTTTAATTGAGCCAGTTGTTCGAACAACCCATGGGTTCGTTCGAACGATTATCGTGTTTCCTTTATTATTTGAGTGCATTTCAAGGGCATTGATGTCCTAGGTTGTAACTAAGAACTTGTAATCTTTAAGAGGGCAAGGCTAGGCAATGTAAAAGAGATCCAGAGATACATAATGAGATCAAGAGAGAAATTCATTGTAATCAAATTTTGAGCAATTGAAGTTCTCTTTGAGAAGTTTTACCCACCAATTTTGTGTTCTTTGTATTAATTCTTCGATTAAGTTAATCTTAATTCGATTCTAAATTAATATTCAATCTGTTTTCACTCTTCTTGAGTGATAGATGTTATATGGTAGTTGTATGTACGATGTCCGAGAGAGTTTGAGAGTGGAGAGAGAAAATAAAGAGAAAAAGTGGTGTATGAGACTATGACTAATGATTGTTTGGGTTCAACCCTAATTAATGTTGTGAGCCTTATGGCAGAGAGTACTAGATATTAGATAACAACATTAATAACTAGAATGAGAAAAAGCTTTGGAAGGCTTTGGCTATGGTCGACAGAGGTTTAAACTCGGCCAAAGCTTTCCCTATTTGGGTGGGGGCAACATTCTGAAAAAATTGGGGATGATAAGTTATAATAACCCATACACTTGGTTTCATTCAATGATCTTTGTGGACTAGTTTGTAATAAGCTGGAGACTCATCCGCCTCGCACAGTAAAATGATAGAACTAAATCAGATGATGCGATATTTTCTTGCACATAATTGACAATTCAAACCAAGAGCCTATATATAGCATAGAGCTTGCCATGGAAGAAGATAAGTTATAATAACCCATACACTCTTTTCTCACCTATTGTATCAATGGACCATCAAAATGGTGAAGTGAAGGAGGAAGCAGAGGTGGTGGTAGTGATGGTTCCTTTACCAGCACAAGGCCATCTCAACCAACTTCTACACTTATCTAGGCTCATATCAACCCGTGGTTTCCCCGTACACTACGTTGGGGCAGCCACTCACAACCGCCAGGCAAAATCACGTATCCAAGGCTGGGATCCATTAACCATATCAAACCTTAAGTTCCATGACTTCACAGTTCCATCATTCCTCAATCATATCCCCAACTCAAATTCCACGGACAAGTTCCCCACTCACTTAATCCCCACTTTAGATGCTGAGAGATACCTCCGTGAACCTCTCGCCGCATTTCTCAAGAGTCTCTCTTTGAACACACAACGAGTTGTAGTTATCCATGACTCACTCATGTGTTTTGCAGCAGAAGAAGCTTCATTTCATCATAACGCAGAAGCTTATTGTTTTAATAGTTGCTCTGTATTTGCAATTGTTTGCTGCTTTGGGAAATCCCTTGGCAAACCAGCGGATGGGGGAAACTTAATTCCAAGTGACATAAGTGGTCACGTTTCAATGGAGGATTGCCTTAGTGATGATTTTCTTGACCTTCGTGACCGAAATCGTGAATATATGAAGCTTCCGGTAGGTGATCTCTATAATACATGCGATCCGATTGAAGGTGAGTTCATGAAATTGTTAACCCACCATCCAATACTGGGGGAAAACAAAAACAGTTGGGCTATTGGACCTCTCAACCCAGTGGAATTCGATACAGAAACAAACCAAACCCACAAATGCATCAAGTGGCTAAACAATCAGTCCCCTAATTCAGTTATCTATGTTTCTTTTGGAACGGCGACATCGGTGTCAAACGAGCAAATCACTGAGATTGCATTCGGGTTAGAACGCAGTGAGCAACGGTTTATTTGGGTCTTGAGGGACGCGGACCGTGGTGACATTTATGCAGGAAAAGAAGAGGAGCTCAGAAAGATTGAACTCCCAGATGGTTATGAAGAGAGAGTTCAGAATGTAGGTTTGATAGTGAGAGATTGGGCACCACAAGTTGAGATCTTGGCTCACTCATCAACTGGTGGATTCATGAGTCACTGTGGGTGGAACTCCTGCATGGAAAGCCTCAGCATGGGTGTACCCATTGCAGCTTGGCCCATGCACTCTGACCAACCTTGTAACACAATATTAGTGTCTGAGGTTCTAAAATGTGGCGTAGTTGTTAGGGAGTGGGTTCATCGTAAAGAAGTAGTTTCTGCAGAGGCTATTGAAACTGCAGTTAGGAAACTGATGGTTTCAGAGGAAGGGAAAGAGATCAGAAAGCGGGCAGACGAAGTCGGTATAGCCATTCGCGAAGCGGTGTCCAAAAATGGCTCCTCTACTACACAATTGGATTCATTCCTCACCCATATCTCTAGAGTGTAGGTATAGACTAGGGGTCCTCCTATCTATCCATTAAGTCTTGTGGTTATTCGATAATCCAACTTGCCTGATTGTCGACCTAATAATCGTCTTGGATATTTGTTGTAATTTCGGTATATTAAAGTTCTAGATCTATACTACTAAAGGAATAACTACACATTACTCTCCACGTGTTGAGGAAAATTGGAGGTTTAGGTTATAACAATAAATTAGATCATAAGGGTTATTTTGTCTACTCTTACTATTTATTTAATCCTAAAATGCCTTATTTAGTCTATACCAAATCCCTTAAAAGAATAGGCATCTCAATCGTAATTACTTTAAGAAATAGTGAGTATAAATGGAAGTCCAGCCCACGACTTTCCGTCTATATGAAATCAAGGGTATTTTAGGAAGTCTAAATACAAAATCAGAGACGAAATTTTTGAAATTTCTAAATTACCATCTCACCTTTATCTAAATTCCACACTATCTTCTCTCCTCATATCTAACTAAAAACCCAAACCTAACCCCCATCTCTCACTCACTCTTTCGATCGATCGATTTCGTAGACGTAACAACATGGAGTCCCGCAGGTCGTCTCTTCCAAGTGAAGTATGCCATGGAAGCTGTGAAACAAGGTTCAACAGCGATTGGCCTTCGATCGAAAACACACATTGTGTTAGTGAGCATCAACAAAGCAAACTCAGAACTCTCATCTCACCATTGTGTCCCATGGGAACCCATCATTGATTATTTTCATAGCACGGCGTTACTCCTTTGATGTTTTGTTCTGTTGAATCGGGGAGATTGAGAGTGATAGAGAGAGAGAGTTGGGTATAATGAATTCAATGAATTCTTCGGTGCTTGATCTTGAGGAAAAAATTAAGAGCTATGTTTACTATTAAAAAATTGAGCCATGTTTTGTTATGTTTGTGCTTATATTGTGATCTTGGGGTTCTCTTAAATCTTCAATGGAGTTCATCTAATCAGGTATATGTTGTTGAGTGATGGGCATGTAAAAATGCCCATTTTACCATACTTATTTAAGGGTTCTAGACTTCATTTTATTGCTAAAAAGATGAATTATTAATTTATTATTGTTTCAGGTTATATTAGATAAGAGTATACAAAAAGTTGAATTTGGGTGCTAAAGCTGCAACTGTTGGAGAATACCACATATCTAAGCTATAACTCATAGCATCTCTAATATAAAACAAATCTCAAGAGAATATTTGACATATTGAGGATATTTTATTATAACTAGGAAGATTTTATTGAGTATAATGAATATTTCACTGAAAATATAATCTTTAAGAAAATAATAGCTGTGGAGATGTGACAAGCAGACAGGTTTATAGCCCAAAAATTCTAAAACTTTTTGGAGAAGTTGCCAATATGTTAGGATATTTTATGAAAAAAATTTAGATTTTTATACCGAGTATATATTTCTGAATAAATTCTAAAATTCGATTATATTTTATTTGGTGAAAATAATCTCTTACTAACATGTAACCCTCTCCTTCATCTATAAAAGGAGAGGTCTTGACCATGAATGATCATCTAATTTTTGAGAGTTAAAGAGCATAGCTTGAGAGAGAGAATTGTTGAAGAAGCTTAGAGCTTGGTTGTAATCCTTAGATCATCTTTTTGTAAGTCCTTTAACAATTAATAAATTATTTTTATCTTTCTCTTATTGTATTTTTATTCATGTCTTCTAATTGTTTGTGTTATAATAATCATGGTCGGCTAAATCCTCGCTAAGGTGAGGATGTAGCAACCATCATTAGTATTTAATCTATGTTTTGATAAAAATTTTGTTGAGAATCGAGGTAACTACTCTTTCTTCCCTTCGAAGAACGAACGCGAAAATTGCCAACACAAGAAGTAAATCAAACAAAGAACAGTAAATAACTTAAGAAGGTTACCCAAAGGAGAGAAGTGGAAAACCCTTGCGGATAAAAAAACCACTCCCCACGAACAATTACTATGATATCAAATAGGGTACAATGATCTCTCAAGCTTCTCAAGCTTTAATAGAGTCTTTTCAAACCCTAGCCTCTTTAAGGTTAAATTCACAACAAGATTAAGGCTAATAACTAACCCTAGACTCCCTTATAAACATGGGAAGTTATTATATAAGAATAGGCTCGAAGTACGGATCACGAGATAGACCAATGCCCTAAACAAAACCTTCTAAAACTGACTTAGCGAAGTTTATTCGAATAGACTCTGGATCTATTCGATTAAAATGGGTTCTGAATGTTTCTATTCAAATAGAAAAAGGTCTATTTGAACAGACATCTTCTATTTGAATAAACATAACTTCTATTCGAATAAACTATTAACTGTCTCCTTTTATTCGAACAGAAAAAACTTCTATTCGAACAAAACTTTGAAAAAACCTCTTTTTCAAACTGTCTTTGATCCTCGCTTGTCCCACGAGCTCCGATGAACTTCCTCTAACACGATTCGAGTTCATATCATAGCAATCTCCCACTTGAAATTGAATCTCGTAACCCATCTCCAGATCTTCCAATGAATTACTCGCACTACCCGAACCTTCAATCTTGAAGACCCACAGAAGTTGTACATGTCGTCAACTTCTGAAAAATCACCACCTTCGTAAACATATGGGCTGAATTCACATCAGTATGAATCTTTACGAGCTTCAACACACCGTCCTCGAGGAGCGAATGAATATAGTGATACCGAATATCAATGTGTTTGGTCTTAGAGTGAAAAACCGAATTCTTCGCTAAGTGTATAACGCTTTGAATATCACTATACAACTTAGGAGAGAATTGTTCTCTACTAAGCTCTTTAATCAACCCTTTGAGCCAAACCATATCTTTGCACGCTTCTGTAGTTGCAACATATTCTGCCTCCGTCGTAGACATAGCTACAATCTTCTGTAGCCTAGAAACCCATGTAACTGCACCGCTTCCCAATGTAAAAGCGAAACCACTAATGCCCTTCCGCCAATCCATGTCACCCGCCATATCAAAATCAACAAAACCCTGTAAGCATATCTGAGAACCCCCATAACATAATACCATATCTTGTGTCTCGTTTAGATACCTCAGTATCCATTTCACAGCTCTTCAATGCTCCTGGCCAGGATTGCTCATATACCTACTAACAACTCCCACTGCTTGGGAAATATTCAATCTCGTACAAATCATAGCATACATTAGGCTACCAACCACGGATTGATAAGGAACTTTCCGCATCTCATCACGATCCTTCTGCGTCTTCGGACAACAATCTTTTGATAATTTGAAGTGGCATCCCAATGGTGTACTAACAACTTTAAAACCATCCATATTGAACCACTTCAGTACTTTGTCGATGTACACAGCTTGAGACAACTTCAATTCTCGCCGCTTTATGTCCCTTGTAACACGCATACCAAAAACTTGTTTCGCCACACCCAAGTTCTTCATAGAAAACTCCCAAAATAATAGTTCCTTCAACCTAACTATCTCTCTCATGTCGGCACTTACAACCAACATATCATCTACATACAGAAGTAGAATAATATACAAGTTCCCCGTATTCTTGATAAAACAACAGTTATCCGCATTGCCCTTCGAATAGCCATTTCTGGACATGAACTGTTCGAACTTCAAATACCACTGTCTCGGCACTTGTTTCAAACTGTATAAACTCTTCGTGAGCCTACATACAAGATCTTATTTCCCTTTAACCGAATACCCTTCTGGCTGCTTCATATAAATTTCTTCATCAAGGTTACCGTGAAAAAATGTGGTCTTGACATCAAGTTGTTCAAGATGCAAATCTTCAACAACAACTATATTCAACACAACCCGAATAGTAGACATCTTTACAGCAGGAACAAAAATCTCACCGAAATCAGCGTCCTCTTTCTGCTAAAAGCCCTTTACCACAAGTCTAGCCTTGAATTTCCTTAAACCATCAGATTCCTGCTTTAGTTTGTATACCCACTTGTTGTGCAATGCTCTATTCCCCTTTTGTAACCAAACTAAATCCCAAGTTTGATTAACTGATAATGACTGCATCTCATCATCCATAGCAAGCTGCCACTTGTTCTTGACTTCCACATCTAAAGCCTCCTTGTAACTTTCAGGTTCACCACCATCTGTAAGTAACAATTGATTTAAAGAATTTACGTACCTTGCCGGAATTCTTACAACTCTCGGCTCCTTTCGAAGTGCTATTAGAATATCTAGATCATTTGATTCCTAGTTTTGATTCGGTGCAATGAACTCAACAATAACTTCTGCATCATCCTCTCGAGAGGGTTCATCATCTTCAATGTCGACACTTTCCGCTACTTCACCTCGAATCCTTTCCAAAGGTACTTTGAAGTCTTTATATAAGACTTCCTCATTGAATTTAACATTACGGCTCCGGATAACTTTGCGATTCTTCGGATCCCAAAATCGGTACCAAAACTTATCACCACGTATCCAATGAAAATGTACTTCATCGACTTTACATCTAACTTGGTCCTTGTATCTAAATTATCAAGCACATATGAGATACAACCGAAAATACGCAAGTGATTAAGGTTTACCTCTTTACTGATCCATGCTTCTTTAGGAAGTCCAAAGTCTAAAGTTGTCGAAGGCCCTCTGTTAATCAAGTACGCCACCGTACTAATCGCATCCGCCCTAAAACACTTTGGCAATCTAGCATTGAGTCTCATATTCCTCACTCTCTCGTTTATTATTTGGTTCATGCGTTCTGCAATACCATTTTGTTACGGTGTTCTGGGAATAGTCTTCTGTCTTCTAATCCCGTTTGATGCGCAAAGGTCTTCAAACTCGTCACTATAGTTTTCGCCCCCGTTATCCGACTTGAGACACTTCAGTTTTAAGCCGGTTTCATTTTCAACTAGAACCCTCCACCTCTTGAATTTATCGAACACATTTGACTTGTTCTTCACGAAGTAGACCCACAGTTTACGAGTAGCATCATCGATAAAAGTAACATAGTAATGAGAACCACCAAGAGAAGACACTTTGGTTGGCCCCCAAACATCCGTGTGCACAAGATCCAACTTTCCGGGTTTCCTTGATCTTCCAAATAATTTGAAATTGACCTTCTTCTGCTTCGCAAGAACACACTCTTCATAAAACTTAAGATTAATCACAGCAAGACCCTCTAGTTTTCCCTTCGTTACCATTATCTTCATCCCCTTCTTACTCATGTGACTAAGCCGTTTGTGCCACGTACTTGTATCAATCCCCGGAGTAGCCGCACAAATAGTAGAAATTGAGCTTTGCATTGTATACAATGTTTCTTGTCGTAAACCTCGAGCTACCAACATAACTCCCTTTGTAACCTTCCATAAGGTTGCGCCAAAGGAACACTCGTATCTGGCATCATCTGCCAATTCGCTAACCGATATAAGGTTACGGCCCAGTTTAGGTACAAGTCCTACATTCTGTAAAACCAATGTTCCCCCTGAAGGCAACAACAACCTGGCATTTCCCTTTCTAATAATATTGCGTGCACTCTTATCTGTAAGAAAGATCATATCGAAGTCGCCTTTGACAATACTAGTAAGAAAACCTACGTTCGCAGTAGCATAGAAGGAAGCGTCCGAATCAACAATCCAAGATTTGTTAATATCGTCACACGATAGTAGTAGAGCCTCCTCAAAACTAACATTTTTAGTAAGGTTCATTGTATCTTTCTCTTCATCATCAATCTTTTTAGACGAAGAAGAGTTGCAATCTCACTGATAGTAGTAGAGCCTCCTCGGTAAAAATGATTTTAACGGATTCTAGTTGAGCATGTATGGTATTGAACTCACTGATATGAGCTTGCACACTACCATTCTCCTTCATCTTCAAATTAAACAAGCACCGTAAAAGGTGAACCTTATTTGCCCCAGACGGTTCCGAGTACATAGCGCACAACGTCTCCATTAAACCCTTCGTCGTCGTAACTTTGGAGATAATGTGTAGAATTTGAGATGATAACGCTAACCTAATGGTTCAAAGGGCTTTGCGATCCAATCGCACCCACTTAACAGCATCAAAATCTATTGGCTTCATCTCAGTTCCACCCAGTGGTAAGTCAAGATCCTTCTGATAAAGGTAGTCTTCTATCTGTATCTTTCACACTCCAAAATTTGACTCATTGAATTTCGCGATCTTCAACTTCTCCTGATCGGCCGTCGCTCTTAACCACATAAGCCCTAACACTCACTTTGATACCAATTGTTGAGAATCGAGGTAGCTATTTTTTCTTCCCTTCGAAGAACTAACGCTGAAATCGCCAACACAAGAAGTAAATCAAACAAAGAACAGTAAATAATACAAGAAGGTTTCCCAGAAAAGGGAAGTGGAAAACCCTTGCGGATAAAAGAACCACTCCCCATGAATAATTCACTATGATATCAAATAGGTTACAATGATCTCTCAAGCTTCTCAAGCTTTAATAGAGTCTCTTCAAACCCTAGTCTCTCTAAGGTTAAACTCACAACAATATTAAGGTTAATAACTGGCCCTATACTCCCTTATAAACATGGAAAGTCATTACATAAGAATAGGCTCGAAGTACGGATCACGAGACAGGCTAACGTCCTAAACAAAACCTTTTAAAACTGACTTAACGAAGTCTATTTCAATAGACTCTGGATCTATTCGAATAAGATGGGTTCTGAACGCTTCTATTCGAATAGACAAAAGTCTATTTGAACAGACATCTTCTATTTGAATAGACATGACTTCTATTCGAATAAACTATTAGCTGTCTCCTTTTATTCGAACAGACAAAACTTCTATTTGAACAGGACTTAAAAAAAACCATTTTGTAAACTGTCTTCGATCCTCGCTTGTCCCATGAGCTCATATCATAACGGTTCGAGTTCATACCATAACACGATTCCCTTATGAGCTTATTGTTAAATTTATTTTCTTTATATTGATTAAAACGATTTAATAGGTTATTGTCTAGTGATATAATCAATATTTACCTTGATCATACAAAGTTTGCATAATCTAAAGAATTTGAACTCTTATGATGTTATTTTCTTAATGAGACATCGATTAACACGACATAGTTAGCAATGTCTTTAATGTTGTATGTTTTTAATGATCATTAGATACATATATTATGAGATGGTAAAATTATTCTTTTTAATAAAAAAAATGATAAATTACTTTTGCGTTGCTATTATTAAATCTTCATAAATTGGGAATTCATTGTTAAATCTAGATCGAATGCTAAAGGTGGTGGTGAAATTCATGCCTTAGCTCTCTTAATAATTGTCATAAACGTACGTCTTGCTAATTTATCTTTGTTTTTCATAACACAATTTGTATAAGCTATTTTTAGTTACATTCAGAAAGTGAACGACAATCTAAAATCCCTATATTCCACATCCCGATTTGATACGGTATTATTAAATGGCGTCGTTGCCGATTTCGAATGGTAATTAATAACCGACTTTGATTGTGTTTTACTTTTATTGCTAGTACTTGTACTTTAAACCATTATTCATATTTGCTTTGCTTTTGTCTTTTTTCTTTAGCTTTATTTTTCTTTTGCTTATGAGGTATATTTGGTTTTTGTGATCGCAGGTTAACGAAAGCATATATCTCTCCATAATTTGGAAAGTGCCACCACGAAAGCTTTTTAGACCCATTTTAAATCTCTGAGACAAAATAACTAATGATGCATTACTTTCAATATATCCAAGCACGTGACCCCACAAGAAAATCAAAGAGAATTAGGTGTTGTGATCTTCTTCTTGCCTACCAATTGTCATTGCCTTGTTATTTCTTTCATTTAATTTCTAAAAAAAAACATTAAAGTAGCATTTTTTTCTTTTTTTCTTTTCTTTTTCCCCTCTTTAAGTGAGTTGTAGTGAGAAACAACTTGTATCTGAAGTGTTAAGTGTGTAATTAAAGTAAGGGTACAATTGTAATTTTTTTGTAAGAGCTACATTTGGAAAGGACCTCTCGACAATGCCTACTTGAGCCAGAGAGCCCGAGTATGCCATCCCAACGGTTCCACCAGGGTAAACAATGAGCCCCTAAAAAGGCCGCCCTGTAGATACTTTCTTCCATCGTACCCACCTGGGAAGCGATTAATCTTTGTTTATGTGCTTGATGTTTGCGCACTTTTAAATTCCAGGCAAACAAAAAGTAGGATTTCATCAACCGTGTGTGGCACCGCATGCTAGGACCCCAGGAGGTTACGACCCGGTTTAACATTTTTTGAACAGGACATTAACTAAAAAAAACCAAGATTAAGCCATAAAATACATAGTTAATCAAAGGCTTATAGAGCTCGGATCTGGATCCCAAGAACACGCTCATTAAGACCCTTGTTAGTGGTTATGTTTGTTTAGTATGTTCCCTAGCTTAACTAGTGTGGAAAGGTGATTCTAAGCGGTTTGCCCCACCTTCCATCCAAATTAGTCAATTATTAGCTATGAGATTTTATGATCTTGAATTCTTCTCTTTAATATTGTGATGAGTGCAAAATGTGGAAGATCAGTTGAGCAGCGGTGGATCCCTGGTCCTTGTATCGTACGTACATAAGTGCGTCGAAATTCTCAACGATCCCTGGTTTAATAAGGTAAAAAGACTTCGTTATTTACAAGTTCAGTGAGTTTAGTTGATATTTGAAATAAGAATGAGTTGATTATGAATTTGATTATTTGGAGATTTTGCAATCATTGTGAAAAATTGTGTTTTGGAATTGGGAATGAGTTGCTATTAGTTAGTTCTTGCTTTATAAATAAAGCGATCTTAGATGAGAATCGTCGAATCTGGTACTTTTACTAAGATGGAGGGTATGATATACATAATACAACACTCAATGATTCAACTCCATGTTGTATCTTACGAAACATCAGAAGTGTTTATAGTGACTGTAAATATAATTATAACTTGATATTAACACAATGTCGGCATGTTTTATGTTTCGTGAAAAAAGAAAGATTTTTTTTTCCCTTCAAATTTCCTTGAACTATTACAAGGGATATATATGCTGGAATTGTTAATTAATGAGTATTTGAATTGAGTTTCTATCTTTGATTACTTTGGGTGTAGGATACGGGATTCCTGCTGGTGAAAAAAGACCGGCTTGGACACATGGTTTAGTTCCACCTTGAATTATATCATTTGAGCAACAGTGTGAACGATTTAGTGAGTCTTACAAATTTAACTATCTTTACTTTTATGTTCAGATGATGTTAATGTTCTTCATGTTTTAGTAATGTTATTCTTATACTCATCTTAGTAATTTTATTCACATGTACTGGCATATACTTTTATGTTCAAATGATGTTATTCTTTATGTTTTAGTAATATTATTCTTATACTCGTTTTGGAATAATTTGTACAGCAAGGATATGTCAGTACATCTACACCTAAAATTGAAGTGATATAAAACACTAGTTTGAAGTATTTCTTTATTTTAGCTCATAGACAAGTTTTTATAAGTGAGAAACACACAAATGTTACTATATTTTAGTGTAAATGCACCTCTTTCTAGGTAATTATTCTTGACTAACAGCTCCCCAGCCGCATCGAGTTTGTTCAACTCAATGACACTAACGGAGCGTTCAGATCCAACCCCCAACCTTTCATTTGAGCACCTTTGCCCTCCCCACAAAACCATCTTCATCTCTAACAAGTGTGCAAGAAATCAGAACTTCTCGACACCTCCAGGTCTGGTAACTCGAGAAAGACTTGAGTTGAGATCAAGAGCCTCCTTAGTGGAACAAGAACATCGAGTTATGCGGACCCTGAACCTTTTTCAATTGAAACGAGGTTGTGCCGAAGTGAATTGAGACTTCTGTGTTGTCATCACTTGTACCATTTGGGATATCAATAGGGAAACTGTGCATACCCAATTGTTTGCTCATGACAAAGAGGTTTACGTTATCCCTTCGGGCGCGTTGAGGTTTTCGTTTCTATTTCAGTAGATGGGTCTATTAGGGTTTTTTGATTTGAGGGATAAGGAGCATTTTACGATTATCTACCAGAGTTTTGAGCCCGATACACCGTTGGTAAAATTGGGTGGAACAGGCAGGATATGAGGTATATAGCTATTATTATCATGGATATCACCGGATACCCAACACTTTCCATGTTTGAATTACAGAGGCACCAGACGAGTGTGAATGCCATTGCATGGGTGCTGCATAGTTCATGCCATACTTGTACTGCAGGTGATGATGATTCACGGGAGCTGATTTGGGATTTGTCGTCAATGGGGCAACCTGTTGAAGGTGGGTTGGATCCTATTCTAGCTTATACGGCAGGGGCTGAGATCGAGCAGTTTCAGTGGTCGTCGCAGTCGGATTGGATTGCAATCACCTTCTCCTCCAAGCTTCAAATACTAAGGGTGTGCGTAAAATGTATTTCAAAGTCTCAATCAACTCAAACATTATATACAAAGGTTCATTATTTTTGAATTTCTTGATGATTTGTGTTTCATAGTATCTTAGGCTGACTTCGTGAAAATGAATCTCTGAGAAGACTTTTATGCATGCTATGCAATATAACCCGTCCACCAGCTATGGTAAATGCTTTCGAAATGCATATAGTTTATGTCAAGCTATATGATTTGTGTTCGATAATACTTACTTCTAATAGGTGGGGGTTTTTTTCCTCCAGAGAATGCATATAAGTGTTGCATTATTTTTCTGTGATCTCAATAACCAAACACATTTTAAAAACAAAGCAATATATAGTGAGTTATATTTTAGTCAGACCAATATTACTATATTGTTGCCCTCCAAAATTTGTCAACTTTTGGGTTTAAAGTTGCAAGTACAACTCTTAGAATTTGGTTGCAGACTTGAAAGGTTTATTTCTACGACTGTCAAACATCGCTAATTACCACTACTATGACTAGATCTTGCATTAATAATGCAGTTTTATATTTCTTTTTATGATTGTGTTCTGCTATATATTATGTTGTATTAGTTGCTTTGAACAAAATGCTGTCATCACAGAGCTTGACAGTGAACCATTTCTACTTTGAAACTGGAACGTGTTCTTGTACAGTCAGTTCCATCTTAGATGTTAAATTCACTGAAGGTACGTATATACAACCCAACAGCATTCTTTGGCTTTCATGTGATCTCCACATCCGTCAATCTCATGCCTACTGAGTTTCCTATTGCAACTGACCAAGTAACTTCTTTCTTTTCGTGAATTGTGATCATTTGTTTTTCTAAAGGAGAAATGCAAAAAATAAAGAAGGGCAATGGCCAACGGCCATGAAATAGTAGCCCAAGAATCTGTTGTAGTACCTAATTGTGTTTTCTATACTTTATGTTCAAGTACTTTATATGCCTTGTGACGAGCATATTTCTCGAGCACTGGTTATGAGTAATTTTTTGTCTGTTGTATCTCAGATATTCGTTATATATTCTTATATCTATAAATCCATAATATTATATAATGATGTGTATTATTTAGAAGAACAAAAAAATCAATATCTATTTTGGTTCTTCTCAATCTTTGTGCATTATAATCTATATGAGGGAAGGTACGTTGTAAAATAATGAGGTATGAGAAATATTATTTTGATGTATGTTCTGAATGTAGCACTTTTCTTATAATAATAGTCATATTTATTTGTTATTTGATTACAATGCATTTTCATGTTCATGACTAGTTGAAGAAGTATTGTCAACCTAGAAAAAGTCATTGAATCGTATTTGTGACTCTTGAAGGAGATAAGGTTCCTCTATATAGAGCAGGAACAAGCTTAGTAGTTTCAAGAAACGATGGTGGAGTTCCAATGATGTTGGTACATTACTTGCCCTATAGTCATAGCGGGCGTTAACTCCCCAACCTCCAAACCAATCAAGCTCAAACAAGATTCATGTACATATCATTGAGTTCATAAAGGCTTTGCGCTTATACTTTTATCTGGTTTCCCTCATCCTAAGTTCTATTGTAAAATTTGAGTTGATTTGAGGCATACTGGGTCGTTTCATTGATGGGCTAGCTCAATATCTCTTGCATCTAAACCCTGTATTCAGAAATTCCATGGATTATATACCGGAGTTATATGCAGCTTGGTTGGCTTCTCGTCTTCAGATGTCCTCTATTTGCCAAACTTGAAGAATTGGTGAAGGCAGGGTACAGTTGGGGAGTAACTGAGAATCATAAGCGAGACTTCGGAACGTGCAGAGGAAAGAGTTATTAGATTTCAAGAAAGACATGATCGATTGTTCAACCAGATTTGTTTCTACTACTTTTGCCACCAGGAGCTTGAACAAGCCTTGTTGGGTGCCCGAAAAGTCATGAATGAAGCTCTTGTATGTTACTCTACGACAAATACAGATGAAGATGATGCGCTCTTACCGTAGATAGTTCTCATGGAAGGGTCCATTCAAACAATGTTTATATTTTCATATGTTTGTATATTGGATTGCTGAGAAATATATAAGCTCTAAAGGCTAAAATAATGTAATGTTTACTAAAATTACAAAAAGTTGGTTTTGTGAGAGGGAGCTATTTTTAGCTGCACCGAGATTATATTTAATATTATAAAACTCTTGTGTAGAGTTGTGAATAGGTTTTCATTACATGTATATGTCATATATTTTGAAAGACACTACTATTAATATTTGTAGATTTATTGATATGTTGTTACCTCACCATAGTCTTCTCCACTATAAGTTAATGATACAGGTGGCTGCTTAAATTCTAGCAATTTCAGTGCTATTTAATAATATTATATCGTTTCAGCATGCGTTTATGTCAAGAACAACGTTAAGGTCAGACATTAGGCTTATGTCTAAAAAAAGCCTACTATTGAAAACAATATAACTTCAAGTTTTCATATATTCATACATAAAACTGTTTGCAGTCGGATAATAATCTAATTATAAAAAATAAAAATAAATCTTCTAATCGACAATGATTGTGTGACGGTGTGATCCCTCATTCAAAACATTGACCCGTCTTGCTCTTTTTACCGTTGTACTGCTATCACTTTGGACCGCCCAATATGGTTGGCCCGTATTTTACCTACGAGGGTCTACCACCAAGACTGACGTCTTGTACTCATGCCATTGCTAAGTACTTAGATTTCTGTTCAAGCCAAAGTAAAACAATTTACAGATAACCAAATCAACATCATGTTGAAAGCTTGTAAGTCGTCCGTCTGTTTAGTATCTTATGCATGATCAACTATTTCTAGTTACGTCTGAGAATTGTGAAGAATAATATTACCCTTGACCATGCCACGGTAAAGTCTCGACGGCGCTATCTACTGTACCAGACACGTACCTTCAACACTTTAACAATACAAAGACGAGTCTTCAGCACTGAAAAAAATGCCTCCGATGATGGATCACCAACATTACAAAAGTCATTAAAAATTAAGCATATAAAACCCTATTTAATAGTTTTCAATTCTCTAAAAAAAATTAAAAATTAACATAAAAAAAACCCTCTAAGAGTATCTCCAATAGAGGGAAGTGGGAATGGAAATCCTCAAACTCACCCCTTAAATCCTCTTCAATACGAGGATGGAAATGATAATTCCCACTCCAACTCGCAAAAAAAAAATAATGCGAATTCGTACATTCTCGGGAAAAATTTTACTCGACACATGCGCCTGTCGTACAGGTGTACGCCTCTACGACAAGCGCCCAAGCAAAAAAATTGCACACCTAAACTCAAATAGCTCTACTCTGAATACCTGTCGTAGGCACCTCAAAACTAAGTCTCATTCTCTTCTTCCAATAGCCAAATGACTAGTTTTTCTAAACTCTTTAAAACCCCAATCCATTATTCTCCAACTCACAACTCTCAAGCTCCCAAAGCTCATAATCTCTCATCTTAAAACTTTTAATTTCTCAATTGTTCAAGTCTAATTTCTCAATATCCCATCCCTCAACTCGCACACTCTTTTACCTTATGGAGTCTCAAAACTCATTTGGAACTTTTGTTCCACAACCCAACAAACCGCCAACATACCGGAAATCGTGGAGGCGGAATCAAAGAATTGAACAGATGTTGAAGACATCATTTTTGCCACATTGTGGATGAATGAATTGGTGAATGCTCAAACCTGGAATTCTCAAAAAAACCATATTTTTTGGGGTAAAATATTTGAAGAATTCACCAAGCAATTTACCGGTCCCGCACGAACCATGTTCTTGCTTAATGTGAGCATGGGAGTGATCAACAAATCCACCATTCATTTCTCATCAATGAAGACTAAAGTGTTTGCCACGGTTAAGAGCGGAGAAGGCGTTCGCGAGAAATATGTGGTATGTCTCATTTCTTAATTTTTTTTTAACAATATTGTTTTATATATTATGTTTTAATTTTTGCTTTACCATATTGTAGGAATCTCGTACAAATAAATTTCTTAAGGTGACTTTCGAACCAAAAAAGAAACATTGATGTCTATTTGGTTTTTTTTTCATACATGACAAATTTTGTCCAAACGTCCAAAGTTGGCGGATTTTGCAGAAAAAACATTAAGCAAATCAAGTAACAAGGCCAAAAATATTGGAAAAAATTCAATCATAGGGCCTTCGTTGTGTATGAACTTCAATGGTAAAAATGGAGATGCAATACCACTTTATGATTAATCCATAGATGGTAACCGTCCTCCAGGCCAAAAGTTGGATAAGAAAAGGCGGAGTCCAAATACCTCTTTCAATCAAGTCATGAATGCGACTACCAAAATTTCATGAAGTTTTAATAAATCGATCACCATGAAGATTAAAGAGAAGGAAGAGAAGAAAGTATATGAAAAATCCCGCCGATAGACTAAAGATGAGCTTGCACGGGAAAAGTTGGAGAGTTTACACCTTTACAACGAACATGTAAAAAATGAGATACGGAAGAAAGATATACAAGTCATGTCCATTGACACATCTATTATGGACACCAAAAACGCACGATATTATGAGTTAATGAAAAGTGAGATTCTTACGAAAATGGAAGCACAAATTCGAGGTCAAGATTCTTCATCTAGCGTCGGTGGTGGCGTTCGTAACTTCTTCATCTAGAGAGAGAGAGAGAAGAATTTATTGTAATCAAATTTTGAGCAATTGAAGCTCTCTTTGGGAAGTTTTACCCACCAATTTTGTGTTCTTCACATTAATTCTTCGATTAGGTTAATCTCAATTCAATTCTGGATTAGTCTTAAATTTGTTTCCTCTTTTCTTGAGTGATAGATGTTATATGATGGTTGCATGTATGATGTCCGAGAGAGATTGAGAGTGGAGAGAGAAAATAAAAAGAGAAAGTGGTGTATGAGACTAACTGATAGTTGCTTGGGTTTTAAATTTCAACTCTAATTAATGTCATGGGCCTTGTGGAAGAGAGTAGATACTAGATATTAGATCTTAACTTTAATAACTAGATAGAGAAAAAGCTTATACATGTAATTGTTGGGATCCCCGGCTTGCGTAAGATATGTATACACCTTTCTCAAGCGTAAGGTCCATCTTAAAAAATGACATGTGTCCTTTCACAACTCATTTGGACCAAATTTAATCCTTCCATTAATTTTATAATTAAACCCCATTTATACCCTTTCATTTAATCAAATCGTCAACGAAAATTATGATAATAAATACTAGTTTTTTCCATCTTTACAAAATTGATATTTTGGCAAGCCTCTTCCAAAATCGATACTAAAATTAACAAATCGATAATGGTCCCACCTACTACCCCCTAGCTGCCACCCTATTTTGTAACATTAAATGTTGATGGGTAGTCTAATCTGACAGAGTAATAAATTTACCAACTCACAAAGATTACTTAACAAATGACAAAGCTATACCAAAACAATTACAAAGATACACACCTGAAATGACAAAGTTCTTGCGTAACAAATGATACATAATACAGAATAAAAGAGAAACTATCCCACAGGAGTTGTTGAGTAGTCTAATCTACTACAGTAATAAGAGGGAAGATTCCCCCCTAAATACACTACCAACTTTAAAAATTAAAGCTTCTTCTTCTTATTCTTCCTCTTCTTCAACAATAAAGCTTCTACAAAAATCAAAGCACGTTCTTCTTAATGTACTGTTTATCTCCTTCATGTGCCAAGTTTTCCAACTATCATTCTGCATTCGCAAAAGTCCTCACACAGAGGTTATTGGGGAGGAAAAGATCGCTATTATCATATATTATTCTTGTTACCAAAGACCGTTGTTATCCTTCTCTCCGACAGTTAAAATAATCGTTGTAGTAAATATCATTTCTAATTTTGAATCCATCATCTCTAACTGTGTATCCGCATCGCGATTTGTCCCATTTATCTTAAGAAAAGATGTTATGCAAGATGATACAATTTGTACATAATCATTTTTCTTTGCCTTTTTAATCATTTGTCTTCTGCTACTATATCACCGGAATTTTTCATTGATATAATTTATTTCAGGATTCCTATCATTTGATCGAGGGATTGTTGGATTTCAGTTTTATATCATTTTTCTAATTTGTTTTTTGCTACTTTATCTCCGGATTTGCTTGATTATATCATTTGCTTTAGGGATGAATGGAGTTTAGCTTTATACTATTGTTCATTTTGGTAGGGATATCGTACGTCCAAAGATCGGATCAATCGTTAGTTATGTTGGAGGAAGTACGAAACTTACCTCACTAAGAGAGTACTCCTCATATGAAGATTTTGTCACACTCCTTGAAGAAACAAGCGAAATCCATCATGAGGACTGTAAGTTGTACATCTTTGTTCATGGTTGTGCATGCGCAATTTCATCAGTCCAGGGCTTTACCATAATTATCAATATGCATAAAACCAATCCCGGCACACCCTTTCACATATGGATTGTTAATGACCTTAGGGTACCTTCCCAAAACTCCCAGAACTTTATTTTTGATTTCTATTCTCCGGGTAAAGGGTTGTCCACTACCAAAGACACCAGTTCAGGTAAACGTTTGTCCACCTCCAAAGCGGGGGGACCTTTGCGTCATAACTCATTTCCTGATCCTAAACCTGAATACAGGGGTTACCCTGAAACAAACGGCAGAGTGCTTGATCCACGCAGGTTTGGACCTTTGGTGGATGATGATGATGCTCCTCAATCAAATAATTCTTTCAAAACTATCCGTACTGATGTTCCTCCCTCAAATAAACCTGGTATTCCTCAATCAAATGTTCATCTCTCAAATAAACCTGTGTTAATTAATGTTCCTCAATCAAATGAACATTTCTAAACTATCCCTACTAATGTTCTTCTCTCAAATAAACCTTATATTCCTCAATCAAGTATTCATCTCTCAAATGAACATGTGTTAACTAATGTTCCTCTTTCAAATGAACCTATGTTAACTAATGTTCCTCTTTCAATTGAACCCGAACCTATTATTGGATAAACTAAAACTTTAGGTAAGTACACATAATTTTTCATCTGTATGCTCTGGTTTAACATTTCTTATCCAATTTCTATCATGCTAAGTAGAATATTTTTTATTTGTTTAGCTGAATTTTGGTTTGAGCCACAGCCAGAACAGGTGAAAGATCTCCTGGATTTTTGATTTAAATCTGCTGCGTACACGGAGGATCCCTATGACTCTAATAAAGAGTTTAACATTGGTGATCTATATCGAGATATGATTGAACTCAAGAATCACATAAGAGCTTATGCAGTTGTAAACAAGTTCAATCTTGAACACATCCTGAGCAACAAATATAAAATTGTGGTACGTTGCAAAAGTTATAAATGCTCTTGGCGGATTTATATGACAAGGTTGCTCGGTTCTATTTAGAGTAAGTACTTATTGCTTCGTGCATACTTGCATTCGAGTAGAAACTGAAGGTGGGAATGGGTATAAGGTAGCGTCTAGTAGATGGGTTGTTTCTATAATTAAGCAAAAACTACGAAAAGACCCAAACTACAAACCTTCCAGAATTATTGATGATATGTAAATTCATCACAATATTGATGTAACATACAATCTTGCCTGGCGTGCGAAGAAAAAGCTCACGCTGAGGTATTATCACTTTATATGCCATTTGTTCCCCCATACAAGTCATTTGTTACAACATTGTTTATCATTTTTTCTCATATCATTTGGTCGACTCACTGTGTCATTTGTACTTGCCATACAAGTCATTTATAAAACACTATTTATCATTTGTCTTCCCCAAAATTTCATTTGATCTACGTAATTATTTCGTATGCGAGGCAGCTTTGAGCACGCATACCAACTACTTGCGAGCTACTTTGCGAAAGTGAGGTTGGTTGACTCGGATTTTATATTTGACATACAAACTACGAGTTATGAGGATAGAGATTCATAAGGTATTTTTGGTATTTTGGTCCCCCCAAAAAACTTATAAACTATTGAGGCCGGTTGTTATGATTGACAAAACTTTTTTAAAAGGGAGATATTGTGGGACTCTACTAACAGCCATCGCCATTGACCCAAGTAATCATATTTTTCCACATACGTTTTTGATAACAGATTCGGAGACCACCAAAAGTTGGACATACTTCCTGGAGATGTTTCGGTCTAATTTTCACGGTTATGACACAAGATTTGTCGTCATCTCTGACAGGAACCCCAGAATTATTAATGTTGTACCCAAGGTGTTTCTATTTGCAATCCATACCTTCCACATATCTAACAACATTAAAACTGCTCTCGAAAGCACGAGGATCACATTTAGGATGGCAACGGAGGCCCAAACCAGCATTGATTTTGATAAACACATGAATGGTATCCAGAATACAGATCCAGTGGGTCTCCAATACATATTAGGTATTCCCAAGGAAATATGGTCTAATCTATACAATCCAATGAGTAGGTACGTTGTCACTCTTTATTGCTCAACTTATTATTTGTGATAGAAAAAAAAGTCATTGTAACTCCATTTACATTCTTATTTGTCATTTTTTCCCATTATTTCTCATTAGTTCTTTATTATTCCTTTTACAGTTGTATGATCACATTTGTCATCTCTTTATGCACATTTGGCATTTGACTTTTATGGTTTGTCATTTTTTTCAGATACGGAGTCGCTTACATAAATCATGTCGAGAGTTGGAATAATGTTAAGAGATCTCCCTATCCATGTGTTTATTAAGGAATTGTGTAGAATCTGTTTGGAAATGTCCTACACGTATAGGGAGGAAGCTAAGAAGAGTCAAGCTCGCTTAACGCCATGGGCTACGGATCACTGTGAAAGAAGAAAGTTTGTGGCGGATTCACTAACCTGCAGGGTTCGTACATCACGTCACCCTTTTCAGATAACAAGTTATGGCAAAACCGATTTGATAAATATTGAAGATGGTACTTGTTCTTGTCGTTGGTGGCAAATGATGGGTATACCTTGTGAACACGGAGTATGCGTTCTGGGTCTTGCAAACGTTAAGCCAACTACACGATTCTCGTAGTACTTCACAAATAATACATACAAGGCTGTTTATGAACCTATTTGGATTCCTATAAGTAGAATTGAGCAGTGGAAAATTTTAAAAACTGATCCCCGTGTTCTTGCTCATATTCTAACAGTTCGAGTCGGCCGTCCTCACATGCAAAGGAAAAGAAACGAAAATATACCCGGTCTTGTTACCAAACTAAGATTTTATAGTAGGTGTCGAAAAAATGGACACAATCGTTGTTTTTGTAAGCTTCTGTCAATCCCATCCGACAACAATACACGTCCAACAATGGCAATGTCTTTTACGATGAGCACTGAGCCACCTGTAATCCCAGATGAAGATGTTGCAATCAGTTTACACTGATGATTTTGGGTACTCTATATATCATTTGTTTGTATGATCTTTATCGTCAGTGTTGACGAAGTCATCATTTATCTAAATAAGAAATTCTCATTTGTTTGTTCCATTGTATAATTATTTAGAACCGAACTGTCATTTGTGCATGAAAATTTATCATTAGTTTGTTTGTATGATCTCATTGTTTGCTTCTGAACTGTCATTTGTGGACGAATATTTTCTCATTGGTTTATTTCAACTATATCATCGGTTTCTATTATATCATTGCCCGCCAAAAAATTTCATTGTCTGTTAAATTTGTATCTTCAGTCTTGTTAAGTTTATCATTAAAATTGTCCCCCCTATATCATCATTATTTTCTTACAAAACTGTGATTGTTTTATTTGCCACATAACAAACGGAAACCACTACTTAACAACAAAAAGCAAGCAAAATAGCACCAAACAAAATATTTTTTCATTCATACAAAGGCAAAATACTACTTACCACAAAAAACAAACAAACAAAACACTAAAAAACTAAATGTTCTTAACTCCTCCTGATCACTTTCCGTGCATTCCAGATCGCGCTCCAAAGCCTGGATCTTTTACTCGAGACAGCTAATCTTAGAAGCCGACTCTTCCCACAGTTTCTTGTGTTCATCCCGATCCCACTTTACGGCGCAGAGCTGATCTTCCAAGAAGCGCATATGGAACTTGAACTCTTCAAAATGTTAATCCCTCTTTGCTATAGTTTGATGCAATTCATCCTGGATATAATTGAACGCTCCTAATTTCTCCCAAAAGTCTTCGTAATGCTCTTTCAACATTTATGCCTTTTCACCGGAGACATCCTTCTCCATTAGACATAGTCTATACAATTTGTAGAGACGTTGGTCACACTGATCTTCCTGCATCCCTACCGACTCAAACAAATCATATGGAGCATTCGAAGAGACATGGCTAACTCGAGTGGAGTGCGACATTTTTTTTCAGAAGTTGAAAAGAGTTTAGGGCTTGAATAGTTGAAGAGTATAAAATAGTTTATTTGAACTTAAAACTTTTATAAGGAGAGTTGAATGCATTGGGAAGGGACGCGTGTCAGGGATTACCCGTTGTTTAGGGTAAAAGTAATTATTACCTGGTTCGGCGCCATCATTTCTTGTTCTACACGTAAGTAATACGAGTATTTAAACTGAGTTGTCTAATAAATTGTCATTACTTGTCACATCGATTTGTCATATGTTGAAGATAAGTTCGCATTTGTTATTAAGCTATATATCATTATATATTTCCCAAACTGTCATTTTTTAACGATAATTTATTATTTGTTTGTTCAAATGTTATCACCAGTTTTGTTAAGTTCAACATTTATCTACCATTGTTCATGGAGTCTTTATCATTAGTTTGGTTCCCTTATGTCATTTATTTTTTATGAAACTTCCCTTACAAAAAATTTAAATAAAACAAAACAAATGCTCATACAAGGGAAACAACAATAATAACAACAACAAACATAAACTAAAAATAACCTAAATGTTCACAACTCTTCACTTGAGGAATTCTGATCACATTCCATAGCCATGATCTTCTGCTCGAGATAACTAATTTTACAGGCAGACTTCTCCCACAATTTCTTGTGCTCATCCCGGTCTAACTTTATAGCGCAAAGCTGATCTTTCAAGAAGCGGATATGGAACTTGAACCCTTCAGAACACTTTTTTTTTATATAATTTTATCCAGTTCTTCATCTATTTTATCGAGTTCTCCTAATTTCTCCTTGAACTCTTTGTAATGCTCTTTCAGTAGTTGCACCTTCTCACCGGTGACATCCTTCTACATTAGGAAAATTATATTCAACGTGAAAAGACGTTCGTCAGCCTGATCTTCTTCAATCCCTACCGCCAAAAACTAATCTTGAGGGGTACTGGAAGAGGCATGGCTAAATCGAGTGGAGTGGGAGTGTGACATTTCTTGAGAAATTTTAAAGAGTTGAGGGTTAGAGCTTTAGTTTAGAGTTTTTTTATACTTGGGTGAATTAAAACTTTGAATCACGCGTGGCAGGGTTTAGGGCTTAGTGTTTAGAGTGGCGGGAGACACGTGGATCTTTTGGTTAGATAACTTGTGGTAAACATAATCAAAGTTAACTTCAAGAATGACTTGTCACAACATCTGTAAAGGCAAGAATCCATTGGCTTTAAAGCAGGAGATATGACATTTGTTGTGACCAAGGGTATCATCGTGATGTGTTAATTTTTATTTCTTTATAAATAGCTTGTCATAACCTTATACTACACTGTACACTTGCTTCCAGTTCTCAAGCATTATATACTTCCCTACCAACGATGCATTCCCTTATTTGTTGGTACGGTAAAAATTATGATATTTGTCTCACATGCACAAGTCTCAACCCTAACCGCTGGTTTTGTCAATGCGCTCACAAAATTAGTGGGTATGGTTTATGGGCGAGGGCAGATGAGGTGAAAAGGTGCGATTGTGGTTTCATTTGCAGAGTCCCTAAACCGCCAGGTAGGAGATTCTACCATTGCCCACAATACCATTGTCAGTTCAAAACTTGGTTTTGAGAATCCTCTACACCCGATGATTCTAAAAGGCCACAATCGTCAACGGCTGAAGACATCAAAAATTCTGGCCAAGGGAGCAATAAGATCCTCGATACTATTACATCTGAAACTTACACTCAGCTAAGGATCTTGGGGGTTAGAACGGAGATGCTGCAAGATTTTTTATCCAAGTTAAAATCTCAAGATCTTAACAAGTAGAGAAATATGTAGGAGTGAAGTATAATGTGTATTATCTTTAGTGATGTTAATTTATGGCATTAGAATGTTAATCTCTTAAGGATCAAATGTTAAATCATATATAGCAAATGATAATATTTTAATAATACCATGCAATTTATGGATTATAAATGACAAGCACCTTAAAACAAATGACAAATCGCTTATTGTTGGATGACATATATTTCATTAAATAACAAATACATTTCCAATGTTCTTTCATTTCCAATGGGTTTCGTTAACATTAAATATTACTGTGTTTGAATTAATTCTGATATTGGGATTCGAAACTTAGCATTAAATACTGTTGTGGTTTGCAGTGTTATAGTATAAATACTGATGTGGTTTATTCGGCAAGTACTTCTTTATTCCTTATTTAATCTTGTTCAACTATTGTGTATCTGCTCTGTGAAGAAGATGGTGACCACCAAACGTTAAGCGTACGAGGCTAGGGTTCTTGCCAAGATGCAAGAGCTGCGGTTTCGATACTTTAGGACACAGTCCCTTGAACTTCCTACTCCTATTCCAGTGCGTCCTACCTTCCATGGGATGACGTATGAATAGATTGAAGAGGGAAATAATGATTATTATCAAATGCAATGCTTTCACTATATGGTAACGTCGGAGCAGGGGAGGAGAATTGGTCTGCATCTTCTGGCAGAGGATGTTGTTACAGCGGCGGATAAAGTGGCTGGTATACATCCAATAATGTCTTGTCATTACCCTGAGTGGGATCAGAGGAAGTGATGGTGGTGGTGGTGGGGGTACGGAGGAGGAGACGGTGGTGGTGGTGGTAGGGTAGACCGACCACCACCACCACCTCCAAGTGTATAAACTGATGTAAATTAATATAATGTAAATTGAAAGTTGTACAATATTTGAGCTAAAGAAAGTTTCTTTTTTTGAGCCCAATGAGTTCCGGGAAGGTACCCTAAGTTATAAAGTAATATCATTAATTTATATAATCTTTCTCATTTGTTATATCTTATTTGTCATTCGTATAGTACATAATTGTTAGAATGGCTAGTATGTATAGTTGGATTATAATTAATTTCCATTTCTTATGTATGATTTGGCATTTGTTACCATAGATTTGTCATTTGTTATCAGAGATTTGACTTCATTTGTCATTTGTTATATATGATTTAGTATTTGTTGTCTATAATTTTTCATTTGTTAATTATGATTTGACTTTTTCTATACAAGATTTTTCATTTGTTATATATGATTTAGCTATGTGTCTAGAGTAATTACTAGGGGAAGAGAGAGAGAGACGCATCGATTGACGTTTGTCAGTTTGAAAACTTAAAAACGTGTAACCCCAAGTCTTAACACTCTAACCTCTCCATCTTTCTCCATCATTTCTTTTTCTCTCTCTCACTCTCTCAAGTCTCAAGACTCTCAAATAATGGCTAACAAATGGACCATATATAGTTAACAAATGACAAATTATTGCTAACAAATAACAAATAATGGCTAACAAATGACAAATTCTTGATACCTAATTTTTTTAAAGTACAAATGAAGTATACTATCATACCAACACAATACAAATGTTCAAAAAACCAAATAGACCATAAATGGTTAACAAATAAGAAAATATTGTTAACAAATAACATATAATGGCTAACAAATGACAAATTATTGGTACCTAATTTTTTTAAAGTACAAATGAAGTCTAGTATTATACAAACACAATACAAATATTCAAAGAACCAAATAGACCATAGATAGTTAACAAATGACAAATTATTATTAACAAATGACAAATAATAGCTAACATATGACAAATTATTGATACCTAATTTTTTTAAGTACAAATAAAGTCTACTATCATACAGACACAATACAAATGTTCAAAGAACCAAATAGACCATAGATAGTTAACAAATGACAAATTATTGCTAATAGATAACAAATAATGGTAAACAAATGACAAAATGTTTTTTCAGTACAAATGTTGTCTACTATCATACAAACACAATGCAAATGTTTAAAAAACTAAATAGACCATATATAGTGAACAAATGACAAATAATGGCTAACAAATGATAAATTATCGATACCTATTTTTTTTTAAGTATAAATGAAGTCTAGTATCATACAAACACAATACAAATATTTAAAGAACCAAATAGACCATAGATAGTTTACAAATGACAAATTATTGCTAACAAATGACAAATAATGGCTAACAAATGACAAATCATAGTCAACAAATGAAAAATTATCTATAACAAATGAATAATCATATTTTTAAGAACACATGTTGTCTACTTACAAATAATCACAATTCATTTGAACCAAATCGACCATTCACTTACATCAAATGCTGTTTATCTACAAAATAAATAATATATAACGAATGATATATCATAGATAACAAATGACAAATCTTTGATAATAAATGCCAAATAATATATAATGAAGGATATATCACAGATAACAAATGACTAATCTCTGATAATAAATTTCAAATCATATTTAGCAAATGATATATCATAGATAACAAATGACAAATATCTGATTACAAATACCAAATCATATATAACAAATGACAAATTGATGATAACAAATGCCAAATCATATATAAGAAATGAAAAATCAATAATAATCCAACTATACAGACTAGCCACTCTATCAAATATGTAATATGCGAATAACAAATAAGATATAACAAATGATAAAGATTTTATAAATGAATGAGATTATTTATTTATAACTTTACAAAATTATAGAAATTATACATTACAAAAAAATGGATGTTAAAGTTTCAAAATCTCCTCCGGCTCAACTCCCAACCTCAATATATCATAAGCAAATGTGCAACGGCATTCATTACCGTCTATCAGATATTAAAATGTTATTCCCCTTAGGAGATTGTCCATAAAAACAAATATATAGACCCCGCAGTTATTACCATTTGGCTGTTTTGGACATTTCCCAAAACGAGTTGTCCATTTGGAGTTTAGACCATAATTATATACCTCTAAACCAGTAGGTGGACTACTACGATCGACAAAATCTCTCTATATCAACATTTTCGGGAGGATCGTTGATATATGATTTTCAATAAGCTGGTATCCAGGAGATAACTTTTTTTACTTCCGTGCTTTTGCTATTTTCGAATCCACCATTAAATTGTAGATGCATATTTTTCTTGCCTTAAAAGATACATCACAAATGACTCAATGGCTGTCATTGATATTCCAGGGAATGAGTATTAATTTCGAATTGACCACTTTTAAATCTCCTCAATGGATGCAATAAGAAAATGTACGATCCCACTGCATAGATGTAATTTGTTCCCAAATTAATTTCTTCTTCAGTTTTACACCTTATGGAGAGGACATATTACGAGTCCAGACATTGAAAGCCCTGTCAATATATTGACAGGCAAAGATATCTACCAGCACAATCCTTTCTTTATTGGGCAGACACGATGTTGTGTGTCAAAATATTAAATCATGGCTTTAATGTACACATCAATGACCTGAACATGAAAAGAAAATAACAAATTAGATAACAAAAATGATAAAGTTTAGCATTACAAATGACAACAAAGGCAAAACTAATGATAAAGTACAAACGAATAAATGACAGACAATGCGAAAACAAATGGTAGAGACTCTTGTATAAATGACAGAGGAAATGAAATAAATGATATAAATACCTCATTGTCTAACCATTAATTTGGATATAAGGTGTGGAGAGCGTAAAGGTAAACAGTTTCTTCACCTATCCTCATATAAGTACTACAGTTGTCCTTCTTAGCTTCAGGAGATAATCCATATTTCCTCAGTGACCAGACTTGGTCCACCTAATTTTTCTCATCCTAGGAGATGGGTCTTTCAATAAAAGATTCTAATAATACTCCCAAAAGAAGCTCGTCAAGGTGAGCATGTAATCGATTCATTTCACAAGCCATTTTGACGGCTCTTTCATTAATTTCATCCTCAGTTAGTGCATACCTCTTCTTTAAGGTGACATCTACTTCTGACTCAATTAAAACAAGCTGGAACAGATATGTCAAAATAAGAAAAAGAAATATAAATGTGCTTATTACATGAGAATGAGTAGTAAACCAGTTGTTTGGTTTAAAAGTACTTCAAACATTGGTCTGGTCAATAGCCATTTGTTTTATTACTTGCTCAGGGTCTGGTTTATTATGTAAATTTCCATCATCATCATCCTTACCTTTAAACACCTCCTCTTTATTCTGTTCCACCTCTTCTTTACTCTTTTTAGTCTATAAATAAACAGACTACAAATGATAAGAGTCATACAAGATATGGGAAAATAAATATAAGAAAATGTTAAGCTACCAGTAAATAAATGATAAGTAACCTGACTAGCTTCACCAACATCTTCCTCCTGGTGGGAGATTACTACTTCAGCTTGTGCAACTTTAATAGTCTGTTCCTCGACAGATACAACAATTGTTTGGTCTGCACTAGCCTGTAAATAAACAGAGTACAAATGATAAGAGTGATACAAGATAAGGGAAAAGAAAAAAAGAAAATGGGAAGTTACCAGCAAAGAACAAATAAGTTACCTGATTAGCTTTATCTTCGAGTTTTTTAACCTCCAAAGTCTGTTCCTCGAAAAATACAACAGCTGTTTGGTCAGCACTAGCCTGTAAATAAATAGACTACAAATGATTAGAGTGATACAAGATATGGTAAAACAAAAGAAGAAATTGAGAAGTCAACATTAAACAAATGATAAGTTAGCTGATAAGCTTCACCAACAACTTCCTACTGGTTGAGGAATACTATATTAGTTTTTGTTACTTCTGCAACCACCATAGTCTGTACAACAAAGGTTAAAGAAGAAACAAATTAAAAATAATGGTAGGGATAGGTGATGTTAATATTATGGATAGCTCAATACAAACAAATATTAGTTGTAGTCAGGTAACTTGAGGTTATGAGTCCTCTTGTTCAGCAAATACCTTATTGTGTTGTTGTATATTTTTTTTTCCAGTATAATACACCACTACAGTTGGTTGTTCTTAATCCTCTTCTTTAGCAACTTGAGGTTGCTCTTCTTCAGATTTAACTTTCTCTTCGACATCTTTCTTATCAACATTATCTTTTTCGTCACCCTTCTTCCACTTCACATACAACAAATATAATGAACAAAGACATCATTAGAAAAGAAAATTTTAGAAAAGAAAATGACAAATATAACCTCACAAATACCAAAATATACTGAGCAAATGACAGACTTCTGAAGAAATAATAAATTGCATAACATAAATGACAATATTTTCAAACAAAAATGTCAAATAAAATCATATAAATGATAAGAAGTAGTAAACGGATGATACCTCTGGAAGATTGCCACCATATTCAGACGATATCGCATTGAAATTTACTTCCCTCCCAACTTTAACATCATCATCTACCATTAAATCATTTACCACCTCCAATATCTCTCCAGGTGCAACTTGCTGAAGTAAATTTTTGGCAGTTGATTGAATATTTTTAAGTTCTGGGAATTCCACCCGTCTCTTCCTTGGCACTTTATTAGCCAAGCCCTTCTTGGGGATCTTGGGGATTAAGGCTTTGAATTGGATTAGTGGGACATGATCAAATTATTCATCAGTAAAAGCTACTTTATTCGGGCCTTTAATTTTTTTCTTCTTGCTGGGCACATCAACTTCTTCTGCCATTCTCACTTACCTTTTATTGTTCTCGGCTCCGCCTTCTTCCTTTTCCCATCTTCTTTCACATTATCTCCTTCTCGCTTATGTTTCGCAGTTTTCTCAGTAGTAGGGAATTGGTACTGCCCAAGGAGTGGAATATCTCCAAGTGGTAGAGTACTGTCTCCCAGAGTAGACATCAAAATTCGTTCAAACATTTTACCATGATTATGTAACATTTTTCCATGGTCATCCAACTTCAGTAATATTTTACCAGGCTCCTCCAACTGGGAGCATACCCTAACCACTACAGCTCTGATCTTAGTGGCAGAGGAACTGCAACCTATTGCATGTGTAACGACTGTAGGTGCACTGACTGCAAGTGCACCAACTGCAGGTACAGCGCCGATTGCAGGTGCTTCGATTTGATGTCTCTAAAATATTTAAACAGATGACGATGACAAAGGGCAACTTAGAAATGATAGGAAATACTCTAACAATGATAATAGGCATACAACAAATGACAAAAAAAGACTTTATAATGTTAAAAAAATCAAACAAATGTCAAGAGAAGAATACAAAATGCCAAAACTAAGCAAATAAAATGATAAGAAACCTAAATTAAATGATAAAGAAGCAATAAAATGAATCAAAATCATACAAAAAATAGAAGATTACCATGGCCTCTTGCAGAAGATCTTGCTACATGTCAGTCTCAGAGGGCTTCATAGCTATTACCAGCAATTTAGGGTTAGTAAAATATTTTTTAAACGTCACAATTTGGCGACGCTTAAAGGATGTCATCCTCCATCCCTGTAGCTTAGGGAACAAATGTATGGATTCCTCAATTCTTGGAAACTTCAGACTGAGAATAGAATGGAAAATTCATATCATCAACACCCAGGTACATCCGTGGAGTGATAAAGCTTTATCCAATTTTTTATCAGCAGCCGATCAATAAACAGTAAACTCCACTATTTAACTTCACAAGAATTTATAGACTTGCTCACCCCAGGGGAATCTATTGAACTGATCTAGATCATCTACCAGATCAACATACTATACCCAAACGTTTCTAACCTTGTTCGGGAGAAGAAATGATAGTATAATTTTTAACAAATTTAATCGAAGAACATCATCTGCAAAATTAAATAACACAATATAATGATAAGAACCTTAGAATATAATAAGCAAAAAATGGCAAATACAATACAAATATTGGAGGGGTGGGAAATACAATGAAGGACGATGATAAATAATATAAAACAAATAATAAATTATAGCCTTACCCTGATGTCTTTCCAACTTTACATGTTTTAAAGCATCATCAATTTCCTTCAACCCATATGTATTCTTCTTCTTAGGGAATCGCCTCATTCTGAAATTTTTCATATGCTCAGGATCAACAAATAAGAATTCGTTTGCAATAGGAGACACACGTAGCCCTAAAATCAGGCAAACATGAATGGGTTTCATCTAAATTATCGTCTCCCCAAATTTGAACTTCATATCACTGAGATGACGATCGAATATTTTTACAACCAATGTCGACATCATCGTTATTAGATCAATCAGCAGTAAGGGTGCAAAGCAGCTGGCACGAAGAGCACCCTTCTCCTCTTCAGGCAGAGCTGCAAACATTTTGTGAAGTCTCAAACCTGTATACCAAGCGGTATAATTTTTAGCATTTGAGGTGCCCTTCTTGGCTCCACCCTTCTATGTTTGGTTCTCTTCGTCAACTTGTTTATTCACTTCTTTATCAGACTTCATTGTGGAAGAAGAAAAAATAGACTTTGATCAAACACCTAGTAGGCAGTAGTATTACAAATGATTTGCCACTTATATAACACTGAAATTATACAAACGCACAGATGATTTGCCAATAATTTTTGAGAAAACGGTTTGTGCGACTAGGATGGTTTTTACGCTCGTCAATCACACATATAATTTGTAGAAACGGGACGATTTTTGCAGTCTTTGCAGTGGTCGTGCAAGAAGAAAGTGTTTGAGGAATATGAATGGTTTTTGGCACCAAAAGCTAAATGAACTCGTGTGAATCGCACGTTTTACCTAATCGTAGAGAACAGTAAATAAATGCCAAATAATATAACCGATGGTGATAAAGTTTGCATGAGCCAATATAAATGATGTTTAAACACATGACAAATTAGTTTTAACAAATGATAAGAAATGGATGTAATGGTGACAGGGTTTGCCTTACACGTCTCAAAATAGTAATGACACGTGTAGATCGGGGAACGATTAAAATTGAACACGTGGCATGATAATAATATTTTTAAATGATTTGAACTTTTTTTAGTATTAATTATGAAGTGACATTCGAACTAGTGGAGCCCACGGCCTTACCTGTTGCCTTACCTGTGGAGCCCACAGCCTAGAAACCTACTTTAATATTTAAGCAGTTGATATTTTTGGAACAAATGGTAAAAATGTATAAAACAAATGATAAAGAAGAGTGAACAAATGGAAAAGTTATATAATAAAAATAACAACAGTTGGTTAAAAATGGCATAAACGTCTGAAAGAATGCCAGAGTTGAACTAAATAAATGGCATATTTTTGTTTGCCGCAGCCGCGCATACGATTTGCCATCGTTTGTTCCACGAGTTGAGTACAGTAGAGTACCATCTATAAGAGTTACGAGTACCATCATTTCCTCCATGTCCAAGGAGTGGATTACCAGTCTTCAATCAAACACTTAGTAGGCAGAAGTCACACAGGCGGTTTGTGACAAATAATCGGGATGATTTTTACGGTTGAGTAAGAAGAAGAAACTGTTCGATGAATCGGGATCGTTTTTGGCTCAAAAAACCAGACGAACTCCTGTGAACCGTAGGTGATACCTAACCTTAAACGATGAGAAATAGTAACAGAATTGGTGAAAGAGTCTGCCTTCTTATAAATAAGAAATCTGGTCAAAGGTAGGACAAAATGTACTAAAACAAATAACAAGTTGTTCATGAGATGGTGAAAATGTCAGCCTTCCTCGTACATGTGGCTTGATATAATAGTTTTAAATGAGTTAAAGAATTTTTTTTAATTTTTTATTTCGCCGGATGTGGCATTTGTACTTGTGGAGCCCAAAAAGATTTGCTTGTCTGCTGTAATATTGCAACTTTGGTAGGGGCAAATATGGTTTTTCCTCTTGCCATTATCGATTATGGAATTTATTGTTCCCTGGGTCTGATTTTGAAAAGATGACAAAAACTACTATTTATTATCATAATTTATCAATCGTCAAAGCATTTAAGGAAAAGAACTCCACTTTCAAATCAAATATTATCAAATATTATAATGAGCTCCTTACAATTTCATAGGTTTTCAACTTTCCCTCCGTATAAAGTTAATAAAAATTGCATCATAACGCTCATATCTAAAGTCTTGAAATATTAAAAAATAATTACTTTATTTCTTCGTCAAAAGCCTCAAATTTATGCTTCTTTTCTAGTAAATTCCCTTGGGAGGTAGAATGACGCATCAAGGTGTCCATCGTTTCCTGCATTTTTTTCCCAAACATGTCACGGCTAATTATTTAATTCTTATTAAAATGATAATTAAACACAAAATTACTCCAATAAGTACATATTACCTGAGTAAAATCCAGGAGGATCTAGACATTCAACCTCTTCAAAAGATGTTAAAGGAAAAATAGTTAATTCAGTCTGCCTCGTTTTCTAAGCATAATTTGGCATGTCATTCGAACGATTGGGTTCCCAGAAAGACCAATTAGGACTCTCTCAATTTTTAGGCTTAATTGAGCCAGTTGTTCGAACAACCTATGGGTTCGTTCTAACGATTATCGTGTTTTCTTAATTATTTGAGTGCATTTCAAGGGCATTGATGTCCTAGGTTGTAACTAAGACTTGTAGTCTTTAAGAGGGTAATGTTAGGCAATGTAAAAGGGATCTAGAGATACATAAAGAGATCAAGAGAGAAATTCATTGTAATCAAATTTTGAGCAATTGAAGCTCTCTTTAGGAAGTTTTACCCATCAATTTTGTGTTATTTGTATTAATTCTTCGATTAAGTTAATCTTAATTCGATTCTAGATTAATATTCAATCTGTGTTCTCTCTTCTTGAGTGATAGATATTATATGGTAGTTGTATGTATGATGTCTGAGAGAGTTTTAGAGTGGAGTGAGAAAATAAAGAGAAAAAGTGGTGTATGAGACTATGACTGGTGGTTGTTTGGGTACAACCCTAATTAATGTTGTGAGCCTTATGGCAGAGAGTACGAGATATTAGATAACAGCATTAATAACTAGAATGAGAAAAAGCTTTTGTCAGAGGCTATGGTCGACAGAGGTTTTTTATTTATTTATTTGTAATCCATACATTAATAAGCAAAATTGGTTACAAAATTGGTATTATCGCTCTCCAGAGTCAAGTGCAACCACTCAGGAGGGGAGTCATACTAGGACCAATTATAATTATTCCCCACAATTCTACTAGCGAGTGCATGAGCTACAGTATTTGTACTCCGAGGTACATAACAAATATCGATATTTACAAATGATCTAAAGAGGGCTAAACAGTCCTGCAAAATGGCTTTAGATGTCCAGGAAATAGCTATTCCCCCCATTCTACAAAAGTTGGCAATAGCCTCAGCATCCGTCTCTATGTACACCTTAGAAATCCTTTGTTCCTTAGCCCAGAGAATGCCCTCTAACACTGTAAGCGCCTCGCCTTCTTCACTTGAGGCAAATTTACGAGCAGAGATACGGGCTGCACCAAAATTATTAGCACAATTTCGGATAATTAAGCCAATACTATTGAAACATTAATCTTTGTAATAAGAGGCATCAACATTTATTTTGACCCACCCAAATTCCGGACTACCCCAAGGATCCTTAATAATAAGACGTTCCGGATAATTAAGCCAATACAGTGTGCTCCGTATCATTACCCGAAAGCAAAGTACGATATGTGGATTTGATAGAAAAATTATCGTCTTTAGAGGGGCAACACCTCAACTCATTCAGATTACCTTCCCGGGAATGAAGATATGGTCGACAGAGGTTTAAACTGGGCCAAAACTTTCCCTATTTGGGTGGGGGCAACTTTTGAAAAAATTGGGGAAGATAAGATTTTGCCAAAACGAGTAGAAAATAGCCGTAACAATGCCCCGGGATACAGGTTTCAATTTCTCCCATTTTTCTAAAAACTTTGACTTCTAGATTCTTCAGTCTTGGGTGGTGTTAAACTCTCAGCAGGTGCTACCTTATTTATTTCCCTTGGTTTCATTCAATGTTCTTTGTGGACTAGTTTGTAATAAGCTGGTTTGTAATAAGCTGGAGACTCATCCGCTTCACACAGTTAAATGATAGAACTAAATCAGATGATGCAAGAGGTTGTGCCATATTTTCTTGCACATAATTGACAATTCAAACCAAGAGCCTATATATAACATAGAGCTTGCCATGGAAGAAGATAAGTTATAATAACCCATTCACTCTTTTCTCACCTATTGCATCAATGGACCATCAAAATGGTGAAGTGAAGGAGGAAGCAGAGGTGGTGGTAGTGATGGTTCCTTTACCAGCACAAGGCCATCTCAACCAACTTCTCAATTGGTGTGAGTAACTTGTGTGAGAACTTCGTCATCCACGTAGAATATTCTCTCGGGCAAGACGAGTACATGTACTTCCAACACCAGTCCTTACTATTACAACACGAACAGATCAAGGAATGAATCCTCGAACTGTAGTTGAACACTTTAGTCAATCTCAGTCGTGAAGCTACTGCCAACTTTTGTTGACACTATCAATTGCGACAATGATCCGATGGTGTTTACCCGTCGCTAAAGGGCTTTTACGACACATTAAACCTGTCGCCTAAACCTTTTTTTTTTTTTTTGTGTGTGGTGCTTTCTCACTTTGGTTTCAATCAGCCCCAAAAGATAAAGATTATTGTGCTTAATTAACTCACTGGCTTCTTTTTGCTTTAGAGGAAAGTTTAAACCTCTAGTATCATCATCTTGATTTGGAAGGTTTGTTACCACCCTTAGGGTTGCTCCATCTCATTGCATCCCTAACAATCTCATCTGTATCCCTAACAATTTCATCTGTATCATTCACGTATTTGTTCTTCTTGAGAGCCTTGTCACTGGTGCACCCTCTGTCAACTAAGTCCTCCTTATAGTGCTTCTTCATTTTCGTAGCTTTTGGGTTACTAGCCTCTTCATCCTGGACTGGATCATGGCAGGTAAAACTTCCCAAAGAAAGCTTCAATTGCTCAAAATTTGATTATAATGAATTCTTCTCTTGGTCTCTCTCTCTGGATCTCTGGATCCTTTTTACATTGCCTAGCCTTGCTCTCCTAAAGGTTACAAGTTCCTAGTTACAACATAAGACATAAATGTCCTTTGAAACACCTAAAATAATAAAGGAAACACAATAGTCATTCGAGCAACTGTCTCAATTAAGCCTAAAAATCTAGGCAGTCGTAGTTGGTCTTTTTGGGAATCCAGTCGTTCGAACGACATGCCAATTTATGCCTAAAAACAGAGGTAGTTATAATTGATCTTCTGGGAACTCAGTCGTTCGAACGGCTCCAAGGCTTATTCGAACGACATGACATCTTTTAAAGAGGTTGAATGTCTAGATCCTCTTGGATCATGGCTCCCCCCTTTAAGAGCCTTGAGCTCTTGCTCAAGCTAGAACTAGAGATGAGGAAATGCGGTCGTGCCCATTTCCCTATTGTAGTACTTTAACTTGCTAAGTAGTTGACACTTCTTTCCATCTCGGAACGACTATATACTACCCCGTCTGGTAGCATGAATTTTTCTCTCTAGAATACTATCCTCCTGCAATGGATCTTCTTGTTCCATCCATAAGTCATCAATTGACAGTAGACAAGTGCCGATTGTGTAGTCTTCATCTAAAAGAGACGGCCCAAACAACTTTAAATGATTGGCATTAATCACCGAATACATCTTCAGGAAAGGTGGTAAATCCAATTGGAATGCGTTGTCACCAATCTTCTTAAGTATCGTAAACAAACCATAACGGATAGGCTTGAGTTTCTTACATTCTCCTTTTAATTGTTCCTTACTCAAATACAACCAAACTAGGTCGCCCTCCTGAAAAGTACACTTAACCCGATGCTTGTTACGTCGAGCCTTATACTTCACTTGAGATGTGTTGCATAGAATGCAACCACGTACCACACGGGCAATATCATCCTGCATCTTTGGCCAATAGACATAACGCCGAAATGACCTGCTACCCGAGAATAATGAGGCTCTCTAATCCAATGCAAACGGTCTTCACCTTCAAGAGTACATAGAAGAGTTCCCCTGTAAAACAAACCATTATGCAATTCATACTCACATGTCTAGCCTTGTAGTAACTTCTGGTGACTCACACAGAGTACGTTGTGCTCATCATATCCTACAACATACTCAAACAGAATAATAGGCTGTATCTGCTTAGCTACCAACATAGTAGAAATAGTTGGTAATAGGGGTCGAGATAACTTGTCAGCCATTTTGTTATCCACTCCCTTCTTATACTTGATAATCAAAGTAAATTGTTGTAAATACGACGTCCACGGTATATGGCGAGCTTGTTGTAGATAAAAACTGGAATGCTTTGTGATCAAAATGTACCATAACCTTCTCTTACAACTTCCTAATTTTGATTTGTTGCTTAGGAGACATTGTCATCGTAGATAACACTTTAGCTGGCGTACCCTCTGGAATCGGTTGTACCAATAACACAAACTTTCCACTCACAATAATCAACCTCTTCACCTGAGTTGCTGATAGACGTAAAAATACGTAGGATTAATACGTCTAAAAGTATCGTTTTGTTAATCCCGATTTATTATTTTATAATGTTAGTAGCATTTTCTTATTTTCAGGCACTTATCCACATAGGGGGGGAGTTGTTCTGACTTTTGAATATGCCAAATAGAAAGCTTGGGTATGAGTAATGACAATTAGAGTTGGTTTTGGAGGCCAAGGAGAGGTCTGCTTAAGGGGTCATGCATATTCCATCTGAGCATATTGGAGTTTCAACTTGCAATAATAAGTACAATAATGCAATGTATCTGCCGACATATTCAGTTCTTTACAATTACAGAGACACAAATATAGGTTTTCAGTGAATTTCTCAATGGATGCATAGGTTTTATTAATCAATCCAAGGGCATATGATCCAAGGAAAGAAAGTTATAGCCATAATTTGCCTGCTCTTAATGAAATTATTTCTCAATCCCCATAAAGTTTTTGAAAAATGTCAGAAATCCAAGGAGCTTTATCTGATCCTACCAAAACATTTAAATCTCCCCATAAATATACATTTGAGCATAAGTTTGAACCTCAGCAAGTAACGAAACAAGGTTGGACCATGTACTGCCCTGACCCAAAATGGAGAGATCATATACGGTACACCACACAAAAATCTAATAATGCACATATAGAAGAAACATATCAGTATCCATTTCCTAGGTGCAACTGTCGTCCAACCTGTGCCTTAGATCCCAAAGCGCGAGAACCTTTCTCGTGTATGTCACAGACAATGGGTTAGCGAAAAGTGAGAGGGAGGGATTATTCTCATTTTTCTATTTGTATATTAGTGATCTGAAAGGTTGCGGGCCACAACAGTAAACCATGACTACATTATAGCACAGTTTGGAAAGGGCTACCAATTGGCATGAACTGATAAATGAGAAGGGGGGATTATTATATTATAACTCCCATTTAGGTGGAGTGCGGATATCAAATATATATGCCAACTGGGACTTAATGCTACCGTTTTACTAATGGCCTTATTGAGAATATCTACTAATTTTCTCATATAAAGAATATAAAAGGGACATATCACCAATGAAATGAGGAACAACACTGATATGATACTCCCTGTCATGTTGGTTGGGATTTGCATCAGCACTATTTGCTGATTATTATTAGTGTATAATGAAGTGGGCTACTTATTGTTGCACCAAGTAACCAAATTTTGTCTAACCATACTGCAAAACACTAGAGGTGGATCTTTTGTTAGAGCACGACCATTGCCCGTTAGTTTCTATTCATGCCACAGTTTGCACGTGTCCACGATCTGGAAAAAGAAGGCCATATCCCAATCAATCCTTCAGATTTTATAATTTTCATGTAGGATCTTCGAGATGTGCTGTATAGATAGAATGCATAAATTGACTAACCAAATTGACCGAATGAGTGAAGTGGTTGTGTCTGTAGAAAATTAAAGGGATAATACTGGTAATCCTCTATCCAAGAACTCCATCGAGTTTATTACCAACCCCCACTTTTCAAGTTGCGAAAAGATGATGGATTTCTTCCGTCCAGTACTCCAAATTACGACGATTACAAGACCTGTTGATATTTGTGTCTCTGATGGTACTCTTTCGATATCTTGCGAGCTTTCGATTAGTGAGGTGAACAAGTTGCAAATAGGGTCTATTGTTAGGTTGGACAAGTTTCCTATCTCCTCACAAGACTTCAAGTGTCTATTATTAGGTTTGATGGAGAACTTCAAGGTCCAGCACTTGAACCTAGGCCCGGATACACTAAAGAAAAGATGATTTGGAAAATGGCGTACAAATAGAAAATATTTTACCATCAAAAGGATGGGAAATTATCTAAATAGCGATGAGGTCGAAGATGTAATAAATTTAGCAATAACATAAATATATGTAAAGAAAGGAAAGACGGATACTGCCAAAGGTATTTAAACAGGCTAATAGTGGGGGTTTAATTCAGAGGTGTGTAATAAATAATATATATTAGTTATAGCACCGAAGGCGCGTCAACGTATTCATCGTGGCGAGCCACGGTAGTACTAGTAATTAACAATTCAAACTAAAAGCCTATAAAAAACATAGACATAGAGCTTGCGATGGAAGAATATAAGTTTATAATAACCCACCCATACACTATTTTCTCACCTATTGTATCAATGGGCCATCAAAATAGTGAAGTGAAGGAGGAAGCAGAGGTGGTGGTAGTGATGGTTCCTTTCAGGGGCGAAGCCAGGACTTGAGGCCACTAGGGTCAAAAAAATAAAATGAGGGGGTTCGGGGGCATCGCCCCAGAGAAAAAGAAGAAGCATATTAGGGTATTTTAGTATCATTTATATTAGAACTCATGCCAAGTTTAAAAACCAATATACTTGTCCACTGGACCCTTGTTTAAGGCTGTGGGGACTTGAACTCTTGTTTAAGTAGTCAAAACCAATATACTTGTCCACTGGACCAATAACAATTATATGACTATAACTGAGTGGGGTAAAATATATGCATATATGTATACTTTTTAGCTATCTGGTAAGTGATTTCTGGCCAATCCAGTGGGGTCAAATGACCCCACTGGTCCCCCCTAACTTCGCCCCTGGTTCCTTTACCAACACAATGCCATCTGAACCACCTTCTAAACTTATCTAGGCTCATATCAACCCGTGGTTTCCCCGTACACTACGTTGGGGCAGCCACTCACAACCGCCAGACAAAATCACGTATCCAAGGCTGGGATCCTTCAACCATATCAAACCTTAAGTTCCATGACTTCACAGTTCCACCATTCCTCAATCATATCCCCAACCCAAATTCCTCGGACAAGTTCCCCACTTACTTAATCCCCACTTTCGATGCTGAGAGATATCTCCGTGAACCTCTCGCTGCATTTCTCAAGACTCTTTCCCAGAACACACGACGAATTGTAGTTATCCGTGACTCACTCATGTATTTTGCAGCAGAAGAAGCCTCATTTCATCATAACGCAGAAGCTTATTATTTTAATAGTTGCTCTATATTTGCAAATGTTTACTACTTTTGGGAGTTTATTGGCAAACCAGCGGACGGGGGAAACTTAATTCCAAGTTATCCAGTTGGTCGTGGTTCATGGGAAGGTTGCTTTAACGATGATTTTTGTGAGGCTGTGGAACGAAATCGTGAGTACATGAATACGAAACTTTCCACGGGTGATCTATATAACACTTGTGATCCAATAGAAGGCGAGTTCATGAAAAATTTGACTCAACATCCGATATTGGGAGAAAATAAAAACAAATGGGCTATTGGTCCTCTCAACCCAATGCACTTGGATTCGAAAATGAATCAGACCAACAAGTGCATTAAGTGGTTAAACATTCAGTCCCCAAATTTGGTTATCTATATTTCATTTGGAACCATGATATCAATATCGGACGAGCAAATCACGGAGCTTGCACTCAGATTAGAGCGAAGCAAACAAATGTTTATTTGGGTTTTGAGAGACGCGGATTGTGGTGATATTTATGCTGTAAAAGAAGAACTCCGGAAGATACAACTCCCTGATGGTTATGAAGATAGAGTTGAGGGTGTGGGGCTAATAATTAGAGATTGGGCACCACAACTTGATATCCTGGCTCACTCAACAACTGGTGGATTTATGTCACTGTGGCTGGAACTCTTGCATGGAGAGCCTCAGCATGGGTGTACCCATTGCAGCTTGCCCCATGCAGACGGATCAACCTTGTAACACAATACTAGTTACTGTTGGATATGAACAATGAAATGAAATGATGATTTTCGGATTGTAAGAGGAAGAAGCAAAAAATACTTATATATTTATGTATTGTTGAACTCATATATCAAAACAAAGTAACTACACCTGTATATAGATACTAGAGAAGTTTCTACACATCCCACTACCCATTTAAGATGTTTTATATCACCATAATAAACCATACAAAATTGAAAACGAAAATAGGTTACAAGAATGTGAAAGGTCGATCTTCTTGAACATTCTCATATTTTATTTATGCCCAAAGTAGTCTTAAAAAATGTGCACCAATTAAGCTTAACTTTCAACAGTAACAGTAACTGAGGCGCTTAAATGTGGGGTTGTTGTTCGAGAGTGGGTGTACTGGGACGAGATAGTGTCTGCAGAGTATATTAAATAAGATAAAAATGATGTCATCAGATGATTCTATACGTATCTGATGACGAATCAGATATTTTTCCTTTGTTTCTTTCTTGTTATTATTACATAAATATAGCCAAATCAGATGATGGAAGAGGTTATGTCATATTATTACATAAATATAGTCAATTCAAGCTAAAAGCCTATAAAAAGCATAGAGCTTGTGATGGAAGGGGATAAGTTTATAATAACCCCTACACTCTTAATTGTATAAATGGACCATCAAAATGGTGAAGTGAAGGAGGAATCACCTGTGGTGGTAGTGATGGTTCCTTTACCAGCACAAGGCCATCTCAACCAACTTCTACACTTATCTAGGCTCATATCAACTCGTGGTTTACCCGTACACTACGTTGGAGCAGCCACTCACAACCGCCAGGCAAAATCACGTATTCAAGGCTGGGATCCTTCAACCATATCAAACCTTAAGTTCCATGACTTCTCAGTGCCACCATTCATCAATCCTGCCCCCGACCCAAAAGCCTTGAACAAGTTCCCATCTCATTTAATCCCCACTTTCGATGCTGAACGATACCTCCGCGAACCTCTCGCCGCATTTCTCAAGAGTCTCTCTTTGAACACACAACGAGTTGTAGTTATTCATGACGCACTCATGTGTTTTGCAGCAGAAGAAGCCTCATTTCATCATAATGTAGAAGCTTATTCTTTCAAAAGTTTCTCTGTTTTTGCCATTCTTTATCTTTTTTGGGAATCCCTTGGCAAACCAGCGGATGGGGGAAACTTAATTCCAAGTGGCATAAGTGGTCACGCTTCATGGGAGGATTGCGTTACTGATGATTTTGTTGAGCTTCGTGACCGAAATCGTCAATATATGACGCTTCCGGCAGGTGATCTCTATAATACATGTGATCCGATTGAAGGTGAGTTCATGAAACTGTTAACCCACCATCCAATACTGGGGGAAAACAAAAACAGTTGGGCTATTGGACCTCTCAACCCAGTGGCATTCGAGACAGAAACAAACCAAACCCACAAATGCATCAAGTGGCTAAACAATCAGTCCCCTAATTCAGTTATCTATGTTTCTTTTGGAACGATGACAACGGTGTCAGACAAGCAAATCACTGAGATTGCATTCGGGTTAGAACGCAGTGAGCAACGGTTTATTTGGGTCTTGAGGGACGCGGACCGTGGTGACATTTATGCAGGAAAAGAAGAGAAGCTCAGAAAAATTGAACTCCCAGATGGTTATGAAGAGAGAGTTGAGGGTGTGGGGCTAATTGTTAGAGATTGGGCACCACAACTTGAGATCTTAGCTCACTCATCAACTGGTGGATTCATGAGTCACTGTGGGTGGAACTCCTGTATGGAAAGCCTCAGCATGGGTGTACCCATTGCAGCTTGGCCCATGCACTCTGACCAACCTTGCAACACAATATTAGTGTCTGAGGTTCTAAAATGTGGCGTAGTTGTTAGGGAGTGGGTTCATCGTAAAGAAGTAGTTTCTGCAGAGGCTATTGAAACTGCAGTTAGGAAACTGATGGTTTCAGAGGAAGGGAAAGAGATCAGAAAGCGGGCAGACGAAGTCGGTATAGCCATTCGCGAAGCGGTGTCCAAAAATGGCTCCTCTACTACACAATTGGATTCATTCCTCACCCATATCTCTAGAGTGTAGGTATAGACTAGGGGTCCTCCTATCTATCCATTAAGTCTTTGTGGTTATTCGATAATCCAACTTGCCTGATTGTCGACCTAATAATCGTCTTGGATATTTGTTGTAATTTCGGTATATTGAAGTTCTAGATCTATACTACTAAAGGAATAGCTACACATTACTCTCCACCTGTTGAGGAAAATTGGAGGTTTAGGTTATAACAATAAATTAGATCATAAGGGTTATTTCGTCTATTCTCACAATTTATTTAATCCTAAAATGTCATATTTAGTCTATACCAAATGACACGGGCCAGCTTAAACTCAAGCTTGACACGTGCGGTACTCGAGACACCTGTCCCAAGTAAGCCTAATTACTCTTCTCTATCAATCGTTTAGCAACACAACATCGCAAAACATCACATAATCTCAACGCAACACAAACACTGTACAAAGGGTGTTTGAAGGCATCATTTCATTCATATATCACCAACTATTACAAAATATTATTACAAGCTTAAATTTCTTCTTGGGTGCATTCGATACTAGTCCTCTACATATATAGCAAAATGGAAAACAACTAAGTTCTAAAAGAAAATATCAAAAGTGGAGACAAAGCGTACTCCCATTTTTCCTAAGCTAACCTTTACAAAAATAAATGAAAATTTGTACATAGCTTTCTTACAACCTAAGGATACTATTTACAAAGCCTGGGCGTCACACTCTCTCCCACTCAGCTTGGAGACGCCCTCGTCGACTTTTTCTTCTGCTTCCACATCTGCCTGTTCTCTTTCCTCTCTCGCTTGGCCTCAATCTTCCTTAGTCGGACCAGAAAGGGATGAGAATCTTGGTGCTCCCAGCTGGCTTCTGTATCTGGCAGATTCTTCCACTTCACAAGGTACTCGTAGACTTCCTCTTTGGTGTCCGGGTCAACATGGGTCACTCTGTGATCAAGAACACTCTCTGGAACTTGGCTTGAGCGGAACATGAGGCCTGATGGTACTTCTGCTTGAATCTTCCTTGTCTTGGTGGTAAGGCTTCAGAGCACTGGCATGGAACACTGGATGGATGAAGCGAGGGTGGGATGGTAACTGAAGCTTGTAGGAAACCTTCCCAACTTTCCCAATGATCGGCATCAGACCGATGTACTTGGATACTAGCCCTTGGTGTATTCTGCCACCTCGGTACTTGAGATGGGATCTCTTGATCAGAACAAGGTCCCCAACTTGAAAATGATCTGGTCGTCTCTTCTGATCGGCCCACTTCTTTATTATGACTGACGCTTTCTCCAGATAGTCCCGAGCAATATCGGTATTTCTCTGCCATTCATTTGCAAACTGGTAGGCTCCCAAAACACTTCCTTTGTAATCGGAGGCCACTGTGTGCGGCGTGAGGGGCTACTGTCCCAACAGCATCTCAGAAGGACTCTTGTTGGTGGAGGAACTCTTTTGCACATTAAAGCAAAACTGTACAATATCCAGGAGTTCGCCCCAGTCCTTCTTGTTCACCCTGACAATGTGCCGGAGGTACTCTTCAAACATTGCATTAAAGCGTTCAGTCTGACCATCTGATTGCGGATGGTTACTGGTTGAGAAGTTGAGAGTGGATCCCAGTAATCTAAATACTTCCCTCCGAAACTTCCCAGTGAATCTCGGATCCCTATCACTGACAATGTCCTTTTGGCACGCCCCAATACTTAACAATGTGCTTCACAAAGAGACGCGTTGTTTTCTCTACCGTGCAAACAATTGGAGTTGGAATGAATGTTGCATACTTAGAGAATCGGTCGATGATCACGAGAATTGAACCATATTCTTTAGTCTTGGGTAACCCAGAGATAAAGTTCAGAGAGACGCTTTCCCAAGGTCGTGTCGGTACAGGAAGTGGTTCCAGCAGTCCAAGTGGCAAATCTCGATCAACTTTGTCTTGCTGGAAAATGTGACAAGTCCGCGTATAATCCATCACTTCATTTTGATCATTTGGCCAATAGTATGCTCTGTGCAGCAAGGATAGTGTTCTCCGCCAACTCGGATGGCCTGCCCAAAAAGTATCATGACACTCTTTTATCAATTCCCTTCGTAGTCCTGCGAACCGAGGAACATAAATCCGCTGTCCCTTCGTGTATAAAAGACCATCTTCTACCCAGAACCATTTTGTCTTCCCCTGATTCACCAATTAATGATGGCCTGGGTCTGAGGATCCACCGCTAACCCTTTGCGGATCCTATCTTGAAGAGTGCTGGTAACATAAGAGTGAGACTGTTCGACAGCTGTAGATATGGCCGGAAGTTCAGCCTTACGGCTTAATGCATCCGGCACATTGTTCATCCTCCCTGGCTTGTGCTCGAGATCCAAATCAAACTCGGCTAGAAACTCTTGCCAACGAGCCTACTTTGCGTTCAACTTCTTCTGTGTAAGGAAATGTCTTGCCGCACTGTTATCGGTCTTCACCAGAACCATCATTCCCAATAGATAGTGTCGCCATACTCGCAGAAAATGCACAATAGCTAAAAGTTCCTTTTGCTGGGCTGAATACCTCCTCTCTGTCTCATTCAGCTTCCTGCTCTCGTATGCCACCGGATGTCCCTCCTGTAACAATATCCCACCGATAGAAAAATCAGATGCATTGGTATGTACCTCAAATGGCTTGGAAATATATGGCAAGGCTAAGACTGGATTGGTAATCACCACATACTTCAGGTCATAAAAGGCTGCTTGACATTTCTCAGACCTAGACCAAGATAGGTCCTTCTTGAGAAGATCTGTAAGGAGTGCCGCGCATTTCGAATACCCTTCGATGAACTTGCGGTAGTAGTTCACGAGGCCAAGAAAGAAACGCACCTCTGTAACCTCCGTAGGAGCTCTCCAGTCCTCAATGGCGCGAACCTTTTCTATATCCATACGGATCTGTCCTCCACCAATAACATGTCCAAGAAACATAACTTGTTCCTGCGCGAACGAGAATTTCTCCAACTTTCCATATAGCTGGTTCTGTCGCAAGACTTGGAATACCAGGCGAAGATGTTCAAGATGCTCTTTCATAGTTCGGCTGCATAAAACAATATCATCCAGGTACACCACCACAAACTTGTCGATATATTTCTGGAAGAGTTCATTCATAAGAGTACAGAAAGTTGCAGGAGCGTTGGTCAGGCCGAATGGCATGACATGAAATTCATATGCCCCATACCGAGTGGAACAAGTCGTCTTCGGTTCGTCTCTGGAAACAATCTTGACCTGATAGTAACCCAATCTCAAATCAAGTTTAGAGAAGTACTTCGAAGATGTAAGATGGTCGAACAAGTCAGCAATGAGCGGTATCGAATTCTTGTTCGTCACCGTTACCTTGTTCAGGGCTCGATAGTCGACACATAATCGTAGGCTTCCATCTTGCTTCTTCTGAAATAAGATCGGGGCACCATATGATGCCTTTGAGAGGCGAATAAAGCCCGATTCCAATAGTCCATCAAGCTATTTCCGAAGCTCTGCTAGTTCAGACGGACTCATTCTATATGGCCCTTTCGCAGGAGGCTTGGTTTTAAGAACTAAGTCAATCTGATGATCAATAGGCCTTCGTGGAGGTAACACCTTTGGAAATTCTTTTGGCATCACATCCTTGAATTCTGTAAGTACCCGGGAGACTTCCGTCGACAGGGTATCATGATTCTGATCATCCGGCTTTAACCGTAAGGTTGCAAGGTAAGTCAACTCCCCTCGCCTCAGTCCCTTCTCCAACTGAAGAGTTGATAATAGTCTGCCCTCATCTTTCTGCGTGGACATCTGTTTGATTGAGGGATTGTCACCAAAAATTCCTAAGGAGTTGACAAACGGCATCGGCACGGCCTTGTGGTAGCGGAGAAAGTCCATTCCTAAGATAATCTTAAAATCATCTAATGTCACGGCTAGAAGGTTAACCTTTCCGCTCCACTGTCCAATCTTAACCGGAACCAACTTGGCAATACCCTATATCGATATCGTGGCGGAGTTGACAACTTTCATCCGAGTAGAATCTTTCACCAAACCCAGTCCCAACCGGTTCGCTTCCGGAATAATGATAAAGCTATGGGTAGCACCTGTATCAACCATCGCCAAAGTGTTCTGCCCATTAATAGTGAGGTCCACGTACATGAGTCCCTTCTTAGGCATAACCTCTGGGACTTGTGTGGTCATGGCATTACACAAATAAAGAGAACCCATATGAGTTTCACCACCATCATTTTCCTGAGTGGCGTCATTGGCTTGATCTCCTTGGGATGCCATTAGAGCATTTAGGGCCGTCTTCTGAGGACACTGATAGGCTTTGTGGTTCCCTCCACAAAGAAAACACTTTAAGTTCCCAGGACGTCCTTGAAATCTGGACGAGGAGGAAGCGCCACCATTGTTACGTGGCCTGTGGTACTCCCTCCCAGAATTGGAACTCGGGGCACCACCTGTACTTTCTCCCCCACTTCTGCCCTGGCCATGAGCTTGGTCACCCCCACTTCTAGCTTGGTACCCACCATTCTTGCCCTTATTATGTTATTGGAGGATCCCGTTCTTTATTGCGACTGGGAATTAGACTGAGACTGAGCCGGTCTACGCTCACCCTGCATAGGGGTGTAGTCGCTGATGCGCTCGGCAGAGGCCATTGTGGAGGCCAAATCTTGAACCCGTTGCATTTGCAGTTCATTCTGGATCCAGGGTTTCAGACCTTCTAAGAAACAAAACAACTTATCCTTTTCAGACATGTCGCGAATATCTAACATCAAGGCTGAGAACCGCTTCACATACTCACGGATGTTGCCTGTCTGCTTATGTTGTCTTAAACTCCTCTGAGCAATGAACTCAGCATTCTCGGGCAAGAACTGATTCTTTAGCTCTTTCTTCAAGTCATCCCACATTCCAATGGTACAGTGACCGCTCTGGATCTCTGCATACTTGGTGCGCCACCATAGTTTAGCATCACCGGTGAGGTACATGGTAGCCATCGACACCTTTGTACCTTCGCTATCAGGCCTGACCACATTGAAGTACGTCTCCATATCAAAAAGGAAGTTCTCTACCTCCTTTGCGTCTCTCGCTCCCTCGTACGCCTTGGGTTCGGGGACCTTGATCCTGGGCCGGTCCATACCGCTGCCCAAAGGTGTTGGTTTTCCATTTCCAACAACCTTTACTAGGAGATTTACCTTCGAGGAAAGTTCAGCCATCTGATCCAGAAGAGTAGCCATATTCCCTTCAACCACTCCTTCTAACAAAATGAGACGTTCGCCCATATGGGCCTGATCGTCTGAAAAAACGTCCAATCGTTCCTCCAAAGTCGTCACCTGATCGATAATCCCACTTAGAGCTTGCATCTTTTCCTCTAATTGGTCCAACCGCGTTCTAGTATTTAAGGGCCTGGGATTAATGAGTGGTCCTCTCACATGCAGGGCAAGGACATGGGCGGGGTCAGTAGCATTCAGACCCTCCGCCATTACAACTGGATCGCTTTCAACTAGATCGCTCTGATACCAACTGACACGGACCAACTTAAACTCAAGCTTGGCACGTGCGGCACTCGAAACACCTGTCCCAAGTAAGCCTAATTACTCTTCTCTATCAATCGTCTAGCAACACAATATCGTAAAACATCACATAATCTCAACGCAACACAAACACTGTACAAAGGGTCTTTGAAGGCATCATTTCATTCATATATCAACAACTATTACAAAATACTATTACAAGCTTAAATTCCTTCTTGGGTGTATTGGATACTAGTCCTTTACATATATAGTAAAATGGAAAACAACTAAGTTCTAAAAGGAAACATCAAAATTGGAGATGAAGCGTACACTCCCTTTTTCTTAAGCTAACTTTTACAAAAATAAATGAAAATTTGTACATAGTTTTCTTACAACTTAAGGATACTATTTACAAAGCCTGGGCGTCACACCAAATCCCTTAAAGAATAGGCATCTCAATTGTAATTACTTTATGAAATTATGAATATAAATGGAAGTCCAACCCACGACTTTCCGTCTATACGAAATCAAGGGTATTTTAGGAAGTCTAAATACAAAATCAGAGACGAAATTTTTGAAATTTCTAAATTACCATCTCACCTTTATCTAAATTCCACACTATCTTCTCTCCTCATATCTAACTAAAAACCCAAACCTAACCCCCATCTCTCACACTCTCTCTCTTTTTCGATCGATCGATTTCACAGACGTAACAACACGGAGTCCCGCAGGTCGTCTCTTCCAAGTGGAGTATGCCATGGAAGCTGTGAAACAAGGTTTAACAGTGATCGACCTTCGATCGAAAAGACACATTGTGTTAGTGAGCATCAACAAAGCGAACCCAGAACTCTCATCTCACCATTGCGTCCCATGGGAACTCATCATTGATTATTTTCATAGCATGGCGTTACGCCTTTGATATTTTGCTCTGTTGAATCGGGAAGATTGAGAGTGAGAGAGAGAGAGAGAGAGAGTTGGGTATAATGAATTCGATGAATTTTTTGGTGCTTGATCTTGAGGAAAAAATTGAGAGCTATATTTACTATTAAAAAATTGAGCCATGTTTTGTTATGTTTGTGCTTATATGGTGATCTTGGGGTTCTCTTAAATCTTCAATGGAGTTCATCTTATCAGGTATATGTTGTTGAGTGATGGGCATGTAAAAATGTCCATTTTACCCAACTTATTTAAGGGTTCTAGACTTCATTTTATTGATAAATTGATTAATTATTAATTTATTATTGCTTCAGGTTATATTAGATAAGAGTGTACAAAAAACTGAATTTGAGTGTTAAAGCTGCAACTGTTGGAGAAGGCCACATATCTAAGCTATAACTCAGAGCATCTCCAATATGAAATAAATCTCAAGAGCAAATTAAGAAAATATTTGACATAATGAGGATATTTTATTATGACTAGGAAGATTTTATTGAGTATATTGAATATTTCCCTGAAAATATAATATTTAAGAAAATAGTAGCTGTGGAGATGTGACAAACAGGCAGGTTTATCGTCCAAAAATTCTAAAACTTTTTGGAGAAGTTGCCAATATGTGAAGATATTTTATGAAATTTTTTTAGATTTTTATACCGACTATATATTTCTGAATAAATTCTAAAATTCGATTATATTTGATTTGGTCAAAATAATCTCTTACTAAACATGTAACCCTCTCCTTCATCTATAAAAGAGAGGTCTTGACCATGAATGATCATCCAATTTTTTAGAGTTGAAGAGCATAGCTTGAGAGAGAAAATTATTAAAGAAGCTTGGAGCTTGGTTGTAATCCCTAGATTATCTTTTTGTAAGTTCTTTTACAATTTATAAATTATTTTTATCTTTCTCTTAATGTATTTTTATTCATCTCTTCTAATTGTTTGTGTTATAATAATCATGGTCGGCTAAATCCTCGCTAAGGTGAGGATGTAGCAGCCATCATTAGTATTTAATCTATGTTTTGGCAAAGAATTTGTTGAGAATCGAGGTAGCTACTCTCTCTTCCCTTCGAAGAACGAACACGGAAATCGCCAACATAAGAAGTAAATCAAACAAAGAACAGTAAAAAACACAAGAAGGTTTCCCAGAGGAGGGAAGTGGAAAACCCTTGCGGATAAAAAAACCACTCCCCACAAATAATTCACTATGATATCAAATAGGTTATAATGATCTTTCAAGCTTCTCAAGCTTTAATGGAGTCTCTTCAAACCCTAGCCTCTCTAAGGTAAAACTCACAACAAGATTAAGGCTAATAACTAACCCTAGACTCCTTTATAAACATGGGAAGTCATTACATAAGAATAGGCTTGAAGTACAGATCATGAGACAGACCAACGTCCCAAACAAAACCTTCTAAAATTGACTTAACGAAGTCTATTCAAATAGACTCTGGATCTATTAGAATAAGATGGGTTCTGAACGATTCTATTCGAATAGAAAAAAATCTATTCGAACAAATATCTTCTATTCAAATAGACATGGCTTCTATTCGAATAAACTATTAACTGTCTCCTTTTATTCGAACAGAAAAAACTTCTATTCGAACAAGACTTTGAAAAATAACCCTTTTTCAAACCGTCTTCGATCCTCGCTCGTCCCACGAGCTCCGATGAACTTCCTCTAACACGATTCGAGTTCATATCATAACTGAATTCCCTTATGAGCATATTGTTAAATTTATTTTCTTTATATTAATTAAAACGGTTTAATGGGTTATTGTCTAGTGATATAATTCATATTTACCTTGATCACACAAAGTTTGTATATTCTAAATAATTTGAACTCTTATGATGTCTATTTTTCTTAATGAGACATCGATTAATACGAAAGCAAAGAAAATACGAATAATGATAAATTACTTTTGCGTTGCTCTCTTAATAATTGCCATAAACATACGACTTGCTAATTTATCATTGTTTTTCATAACACAATTTTTATAAGCTATTTTTAGTTACATTCGGAACGTGAACGACAATCTAAAATCCCTATATTCCACATCCCGATTTGATATGGTATTATCAAATGGCGTCGTTGCCGATTTTGAATGGTAATTAAGAACCGACTTTGATTGTGTTTTACTTTTATTGCTAGTACTTGTACTTTAAACTATTATTCGTATTTTCTTTGCTTTTGTCTTTTTTCTTTAGCTTTATTTTTCTTTTGCTTATGAGGTATATTTGGTTTTTGTGATCGCAGGTTAACGAAAGCATATATCTCTCCATAATTTGGAAAGTGCCATCACGAAAGCTTTTTAGACCCATTTTAAATCTCTGAGACAAAATAGCTAAGGATGCATTACTTTCAATATATCCAAGCACGTGACCCCACAAGAAAATCAAAGAGAATTGGGTGATGTGATCATTTTCTTGCCTACCAATTGCCATTGCCTTGTTATTCCTTACATTTAATTTCTAAAAAAAACATTAAAATAATATTTCTTTTTTCTTTTTTTCATTTCTTTCTCCCCTCTTTGAGTGATTTGTAGTGAGGAACAACTTGTATCTTAAGTGTTAAGTGTGTAATTAAAGTAAGGGTACAATTGTAAATTTTTTGTAGGAGCTATATTGGAACCCACATTCGGGAAAAACCTCTCTACAATGCCTACTTGAGTCAGAGAGTCCGGGTATGCCATCTCAACGGTTCCACCAGGGTAAACAACAAGCCCCTAAAAAGGCCGTCCTGTAGATATTTTCTTCCATCGTACCCTCCTGGGAAGCGGTTAATCTTTGTTTATTTGCCTGATGTTTACGCACTTTTAAATTCCAAGCAAACAAAAAGTGAGATTTCATAAACCGTGTGTGGTACCGCATGCTAGAACCCCGGGAGGTTACGACCCGGTTTAACATTTTTTGAACGGGACATTGACTAAAAGAAACCAAGATTAAGCCTCAAAATACGTAGTTAATCAAATGGCTTATAGAGCTCGGATATGGGTCCCAGGAACACGCTCATTAAGACCCTTGATAGTGGTTACGTTTGTTTGGTATGTTTCCTAGCTTAACTAGTGTGGAAAGGTGATTCTAAGCGGCTTGCCCCACCTTCCATCCAAATCAGTCAATTATTACCTATGAGATTTTATGATCTTGAATTCTTCTCTACAGTTTTGTGATGAGTGCTAAATGTGGAAGATCAATTGAGCAATGGTGGATCCCTGGTCCTTGTACCGTACCTACATAAGCGCGCGGACATTCTCCACGATCCCTGGTTTAATAAGGTAAAAATACTTCGTTATTTACAAGTTCAGTAAGTTTAGTTGATATGTGAAATAAGAATGAGTTGATTATGAATTTGATTATTTGGAGATTTTGCAATCATTGTGAAAAATTGTGTTTGAGAATGAGTTACTATTAGTTAGTTCTTGCTTTATAAATAAAGCGATCTTAGATGAGAATCGTCGAATCTGGTACATGTACTAAGATGGAGGGTATGATATACATAATACAACACTTAATGACTCAACTCCATGTTGTATTTTACGAAACATCAGAAGTGTTTATAGTGATTGTAAATGTAATTATAACTTGATATTAACACAATGTCGACATGTTTTATGTTTCGTGGAAAATGAAAGATTTTTTTCCCTTCAAATTTCCTTGAACTATTACAAGGAATATATATGTTGGAATTGGTAATTAATGAGTATTTGGATTGAGTTTCTATCTTTGATTACTTTGGGTGTAGGATACGGGATTCCTGCTGATGAAAAATGACCGGCTTGGACTCGTGGTCTGGTTCCACCTTGAATTATATCATTTGAGCAACAGTGTGAATGATTTAGTGAGTCTTACAAATTTAACTATCTTAACTTTTATGTTCAGATGATGTTAATATTCTTCATGTTTTAGTAATGTTATTCTTATACTTTTTTTTAAGCAAAAGAGAATAATATATAAAAAACAGCCTAATGACTGGGAATAATAGAGTTTACAAGTTAAGATGTCTGCTCATGCATGACACAAACCAAAATGGGAGAAGCTGCACCCCTAGCCGCTAAAAAGTGGGAGATAAAGTTACAACGTCTATCTACATGCTCAAAACAAAAGTCGGTAAAACGTCCTGCAAAGGCTCTCAAGTTTAGGGCTAGAGTGAGTGCTCCCCATGATAGGTCCTTGGATCTGTCTCTGAAGGCTCGCACCAGTCTCTGACGGTCAGAAAGAAGGAGTACTCTGTCCAATCCCTGCCCGAGGCCTGCCTCCAGTCCTCGGATCACGATAATGACCTCCGCCTCTTCGGAATCGGCTGCCCGTGCTGAAGCGTTACCTGCACAAATAAGAGAGTTTGTGTGAGATTTGATAATAAAGCTTGTGCCTCCTAGAGCGTTTGGTTTAGTCCATGAGGCATACTCATCTTAGTAATGTTATTCTTATACTCATCTTACTAATGTTATTCACTTCAATTTTAAGTATACAGTTACTGACATATACTTTTATGTTCAGATGATGTTATTCTTTATGTTTTAGTAATGTTATTCTTGTACCCAATGTGGAATAATATGTCATGTACAGCAAGGATATGTCAGTACATCTACACTAAAAATTGAAGTGATATAAAGCACTAGTTTGAAAATTTTCTCTATTTTAGCTCATAGACATGTTTTTGAAAGTGAGAAACACACAAATGTTACTATATTTTAGTGTAAATGCACCTCTTTCTAGGTAATTATTCTTGAGTAACAGCTCCCCAGTCGCATTAAGTTTGTTCAACTCAATAACACTAACCGAGCGTTCAGATCCGACCCCGACCTTTTATTTGAGCACCTTTGCCCTCCCCACAAAACCATCTTCATCTCTAACAAGTGTGCAAGAAATTAGAACTTCTCGACACCTCCAGGTCTGGTAACTCGAGAAAGACTTGAGTTGAGATCAAGAGCCTCCTTAGTGGAACAAGAACATCGAGTTATGCGGACCCTGAACCTCTTTCAATTGAAACGAGGCTGTGCCGAATTGAATTGAGACTTATGTGTTGACATCACTTGTACCATTTGGGATATCAATAGGGAAACTGTGCATACCCAATTGTTTGCTCATGACAAAGAGGTTTACGTTATTTCTTAGGGCGCGTTGAGGTTTTCGTTTCTATTTTGGTAGATGGGTCTATTAGGGTTTTTTAATTTGAGGGATTATCTACGAGAGTTTTGAGCCCGATACACCGTTGGTAAAATTGGGGTGGAACAGGTAAGATATGATGTATATAGCTATTTTATCATGGATATCACCGGATACCCAACACTTTCCATGTTTGAATTACAGAGGCACCAGACGAGTGTGAATGCCATTGCATGGGTGCTGCATAGTTCATGCCATACTTGTACTGCAGGTGATGATGATTCACGGGAGCTGATTTGGGATTTGTTATCAATGGGGCAACCTGTTGAAGGTGGGTTGGATCCTATTGTAGCTTATACGGCAGGGGCTGAGATCGAGCAGTTTCAGTAGTCGTCATCGCAGTCGGATTGGATTGCAATCACCTTCTCCTCCAAGCTTCAAATACTAAGGGTGTGCGTAAAATGTATTTCAATGTCTCAATTAACTCAACATTATATACAACGGTTCATTATTTTTGAATTTCTTGATGATTTGTGTTTCATAGTATCTTAGGCTGACTTCGTGAAAATGAATCTCTGAGAAGACTTTTATGCATGCTATGCAATATAACCCATCCACCAGCTATGGTAAATGCTTTCGAAATGCATATAGTTTATGTCAAGCTATATGTAATTTTGTTTTTGTTAGAAGAGGAGATAGTTCGATAATACTTACTTCTAATAGGTGGGGGTTTTTTTCCTCCAGAGAATGCATATAAGTGTTGTATTATTTTCCTGTGATCTCAATAACCAAGCAATATATAGTGAGTTATATTTTAGTCGGACCAATATTACTATATTGTTGCCCTCCAAAATTTGTCAACTTTTGGGTTTAAAGTTGCAAGTACAACTGTTAGAATATTGTTGCAGACTTGAGAGGTTTATTTCTACGACTGTCAAACATAGCTAATTACCACTACTATGAGTAGATCTTGCATTAATAATGCAGTTTTATATTTCTTTTGTATATTATGATTGTGTTCTGCTATATATTATGTTGTATCAGTTCCTTTGAACAAAATGCTTTCATCACAGAGCTTGACAGTGAACCATTTCTACTTTGGAACTGGAACGGGCTCTTGTGGAGTTCCATGTAAGATGTTAAATTCACTGAAGGCACGTATATACAACCCAACAGCATTCTTTGGCTTTCATGTGACCTCCACATCCGTCAATCTTATCCCTACTGAGTTTTCTATTGCAACTGACCAAGTAACGAAAAATAAAGAAGGGAAATGGCCAACGGCCATGAAATAGTAGCCCAAGAATCTGTTGTAGTACCTAATTGTGTTTTCTATACTTTATGTTCAAGTACTTTATATGCCTTGTGACGAGCATATTTCTCGAGCACTGGTTATGAGCAATTTTTTGTCTGTTGTATCTCAGATATACGTTATATATTCTTATATCTATAAATCCATAAGATTATACAATGGTGTGTAATATTTAGAAGAAAAAATAAATCAATATCTATTTTGGTACTTCTCAATCTTTCTGCATTATAATTTATATGAGGAAAGGTAGTTATCAAATAATGAGGTATGTGAAATATTATTTTGATGTATGTTCTGAATGTAGTACTTTTCTTATAATAATAGTCATATTTATTTGTTATTTGATTACAATGCATTTTCATGTTCATGACTAGTTGAAGAAGTATTGTCAACCTAGAAAAAGTCATTGAATCGTATTTGTGACTCTTGAAGGAGATAAGGTTCCTCTATATAGAGCAGGAACAAGCTTAGTAGTTTCAAGAAACGGTGGTGGAGTTCCAATGATGTTGGTGGAGTTCCAATGATGTTGGAACTCGGAATTTGAACACGAGGAAATATGGTGGGGAAGTTAGTGAGGACAAAACACAAAAGGTACATTACTTGCCCTATAGTCATAGCGGGCGTTAACTCCGCAACCTCCAACTCCGGAAATATGGTGGGGAAGTTAGTGAGGACAAAGCACAAAAGGTACATTACTTGCCCTATAGTCATAGCGGGCGTTAACTTCGCAACCTCCAAACCTATCAAGCTCAAACAAGATTCATGTACATATCATTGAGTTCATAAAGGGTTTGCGCTTATACTTTTATCTGGTTTCCCTCATCCTATGTTCTATTGTAAAATTTGAGTTGATTCGAGGCATACCGGGTCGTTTCATTGATGGGCCAGCTCAATATCTTTTGCATCTAAACCCTGTATTCAAAAATTCCATGGATTATATACCGGAGTTATATGCAGCTTGGTTGGCTTCTCTGCTTCAGTTTTCCTCTATTTTCCAAACTTGAAGAATTGGTGAAGGCAGGGTACAGTTGGGGAGTAACTAAGAATCATAAGCGAGACTTTGGAACGTGTAGAGGAAAGAGTTATATTAGATTTCAAGAAAGACATGATCGATTGTTCAACCAGATTTTTTTTCTACTACTTCTGCCACCAGGAGCTTGAACAAGCCTTGTTGGGTGCCCGAAAAGCCATGAATGAAGCTCTTGTATGTTACTCTACGACAAATGCAGATGAAGATGCTGCGCTCTTACCGCAGATAGTTCTCATGGAAGGGCCTATTCAAACAATGCTTAAATTTTCATATGTTTGTGTATTGGATTGCTGAGAAATTTATAAGTTCTAAAGGCTAAAATAATGTAATGTTTACTAAAATTACAAAACGTTGGTTTTGTGAGAGGGAGCTATTTTCAGCTGTACCGAGATTATATGTTATATTGTAAAACTCTTGAGTAGAGTTGTGAATGAGCTTTCATTACATGTATATGTCATATATTTTGAAAGACACTACTGTTAATATTTGTAGATGTGTTGATATGTTGTTACCTCACCACAGTCTTCTCCACTATAAGTTAATGATAGAGGGGGATGCTTAAATTCTAGCAATTTCAATGCTATTTAATAATATTATATCGTTTCAGCATGCGTTTATGTCAAGAACAACGTTAAGGTCAGCATTTCAAATTATACTAAAAGGGGTTCCTTTTCAAAATCGGGACATTAGGCTTATGTCTAAAAAAAAGCCTACTATTAAAGACAATATATCTTTAAGTTTTCTTATATTCATACATAAAACCGTTTTGCAGTCGGATAATAATCTAATTATAAAAAATAAATAAAAAATCGTATAATTAACAATGATTGTGTGACGGTGTGATCCCTCATTCAAAACATTGATCCGCCTTGCTCTTTTTACCGTTGTACTGCTATCATTTTGGACCGCCCAATATGGTTGGCCTATATTTTACCTACGAGGGTCTACCACCAAGACTGACGTCTTGTACTCATGTCATTACTAAGTACTAAGATTTCTGTTCAAGCCAAAGTAAAACAATTTACAGTTAACCAAATCAACATCATGATGAAAGCTTGTAAGTCGTCCGTTTGTTTAGTATCTTATGCATGATCAACTATTTCCAATTACGTCTAAGAATTGTGAAGAATAATATTACCCTTGACCATGCCACGGTAAAATCTCGACGGCGTTATTTATAGTTCCGGACACGTACCTTCAACACTTTAACAATACAAAGACGAGTCCTCAACACTAAACAAAATGCATTCGATGATGGAACACCAACATTACAAAAGTCATTAAAAATTAAGCATATAAAACCCTATTTAATAGTTTTCAATTCTCTAAAAAAAATTAAAAATTAACATAAAAAAAACCCTCTAAGAGTATCTCCAATAGAGGGAAGTGGGAATGGAAATCCTCAAACTCACCCCTTAAATCCTCTTCAATACGAGGGTGGAAATGATAATTCCCACTCCAACTCGCAAAAAAAAATAATGCGAATTCGTACATTCTCGGGAAAAATTTTACTCGACACATGCGCCTGTCGTACAGGTGTACGCCTCTACGACAAGCGCCCAAGCAAAAAAATTGCACACCTAAACTCAAATAGCTCTACTCTGAATACCTGTCGTAGGCACCTCAAAACTAAGTCTCCTTCTCTTCTTCCAATAGCCAAATGACTAGTTTTTCTAAACTCTTTAAAACCCCAATCCATTATTCTCCAACTCACAACTCTCAAGCTCCCAAAGCTCATAATCTCTCATCTTAAAACTTTTAATTTCTCAATTGTTCAAGTCTAATTTCTCAATATCCCATCCCTCAACCCGCACACTCTTTTACCTTATGGAGTCTCAAAACTTATTTGGAACTTTTGTTCTATCAACCCAACAAACCACCAACATACCGGAAATCGTGGAGGCGGAATCGAAGAATTGAACAGATGTTGAAGACATCATTTTTGCCACATTTTGGATGAATGACTCGGCGAATGCTCAAACCGGGAATTCTCAAAAAAACCATATTTTTTGGGGTAAAATATTTGAAGAATTCACGAAGCAATTTACCGGTCCCGCACGAAGCATATTCTCGCTTAAAGCGCGCTTGGGAGTGATCAACAAATCCACCATTCATTTCTCGTCAATGAAGACTAAAGTGTTTGCCACGGCTAAGAGTGAAGAAGGCGTTGGCGAGAAAGATGTGGTATGTCTCATTTCTTAAATTTTGTTTAACAATATTGCTTTATATATTATGTTTTAATTTTCGCTTTACCATATTGTAGGAATCTCGTGCAAATAAATTGTTTAAGGCGACTTTCGAACAATAAAAGAAACATCGATGTCTATTCGTTTTTTGTTTTTTTTCATACATGACAAATTTTGTCCAAACGTCCAAAGTTGATGGATTTCGCAGTAAAAATATTAGGCAAATCAAGTAGCAAGGCCAAAAAAACTGGAAAAAATTCAAGCATAGGGCCTTCGTTGTGTATGAACTTCGATGGTGAAAATGGAGGTGCAATACCACTTTAAGATTAATCCATATATGGTAACCATCCTCCAGGCCAAACGTTGGATAAGAAAAGGCGGAGTCTAAATACCTCTTTCAATCAAGTCATGAATGCGACTACCAAAATCTCATAAAGTTTTAATAAATCGATCACCATGAAGATTAAAGAGAAGGAAGAGAAGAAAGTATATGAGAAATCCCACCGATAGACTAAAGATGAGCATGCACGGGCAAAGTTGGAGAGTTTACACCTTTACAACGAACACGCGAAATGGAAGAAAGATATATAAGTCATGTCCATTGGCACATCTATTATGGATACAAAAAACACACGATATTATGAGTTAATGAAAAGTGAGATTCTTGCGAAAATGGAAGCACAAATTCGAGGTCAAGATTCTTCATCTAGCGTCGGTGGTGGCGTTCGTAACTTCTTCATCTAGAGAGAAAAAGAGAAGAATTTATTGTAACCAAATTTTGAGCAATTGAAGCTCTCTTTGTGAAGTTTTACCTACCAATTTTGTGTTCTTCACATTAATTCTTCGATTAGGTTAATCTCTATTCAATTCTGGATTAGTCTTCAATCTGTTTCCTATTTTCTTGAGTGATAGATGTTATATGATGGTTGTATGATGTCCGAGAGAGATTGAGAGTGGAGAAAGAAAATAAAAAGAGAAAGTGGTGTATGAGACTAACTGATAGTTGTTTGAGCTTTAAATTTTAACTCTAATTATTGTTGTGGGCCTTTAGGAAGAGAGTAGATACTATATATTAGATCACAACTTTAATAACTAGAGAGAGAAAAAACTTATACAGGTAGTTGTTGGGAACCCCGGCTTGCGTAAGATACGTATACACATATCTCAAGCGTAAGGTCCATCTCAAAAAAAGGCATGCGTCCTTTAACAACTCATTTGGACCAAATTTAATCCTTCCATTAATTTTATAATAAAACCCCATTTATACCCTTTCATTTAACCAAATCTTCAACGGAAATTATGATAATAAATACTAGTTTTTGCCATCTTTAACAAATTGATACTTTGGCAAGCCTCTTCCAAAATTGATACTAAAATTAGCAAATCGATAATGGTCCCAGCTACTACCCCCTTGCTGCCATCCTATTCTGTAACATTAAATGTTGATGGATAGTCTAATCTGTTGCAGTAATAAATTTGTCAACTTTCAAAGATTACTTAACAAATGACAAAACTATACCAAAATAATTACAAAGATACACACCTCAAATGACAAAGTTCTCACATAAGAAATGATAAATAATGTAGAAAAAAATGAGAAACAATCCCACTGGAGTTGTTGAGTAGTCTAATCTGCTACAGTAATAAGAATAGTAATAAGAGGGAAGATTCCCCCCTAAATATACTACCAACCTTAAAAATCAAAGCTTCTTCTTATTCTTCCTCTTCTTCAACAACAAAACTTCTACAAAAATCAAAACACGTTCTCCTTGATGTATTGTTTGTCTCCTTCATGTGCTAAGTTTTCTAACTATCGTTATGCATTCGCTAAAGTCCTCATACAGAGGTCATTGGGGAGAAAAAGATCGTTGTTATTTTATGTTATTCTCATTGCCAAAAACTGTTGTTATCCTTATCTCTAACCGTTAAAATAATCATTGCACTAAATATCATTTCTAACTCTGTATCCATCATCTCTAACTGTGTATCAGCATCACGATTTGTCTCATTTATCTTAAGAAAAGATGTTATGCAAGGTGATACAATTTGTACATAATCATTTTTCTTTGCCTTTTTAATCATTTGTCTTCTGCTACTATATTATCGGAATTGTTCATTGATATCATTTATTTTAGGATTCCTATAATTTGTTCGAGGGATTGTTGGATTTCAGTTTTATATTATTTTTTTCATTTGTTTTTTGTTACTTTATCACCAGATTTGTTTGATTATATCATTTGCTTCAGGGATGAATGAAGTTCAACTTTATACTATTGTTAATTTTGGTAGGGATATTATACGTCCAAAGATCGGATCAATCGTTAGTTATGTTGGAGAAAGTACGAAACTTACCTCAATAAGAGACCACTCCTCATATGAAGATTTTGTCATACTCCTTGAAGAAACAAACGAAATTCATCATAAGGACTGTAAGCTGTACAACTTCATCCATGGTTGTGCATGCACAATTTCATCAGTCCAGGACTTTACCGTAATGATCAATATGCATAAAACCAATTCCGGCACACCCTTTCACATATAGATTGTTAATGACCTTAGAGTACCATCCCAAAACTTCCTGAACTTTATTTTTGATTTCTGTTCTTCAGGTAAAGGGTTGTCCACCACCAAAGATACTGGTTCAGGTAAACGCTTATCCACCTCCAAAGCAGGGGGACCTTTGTGTCATAACTCATTTCCTGATCCTGAACTTGAATAAAAGGGTTACCCTAAAACAAATGGCAGAGGGCTTGATCCACACAGGTTTGGACCTTTTGTGGATGATGATGATGTTCCTCAATTAAATGATTCTTTCAAAACTATTCGTACTAATTCTCCTCCCTCAAATGAACCTAGTATTCCTCAATCAAATGTGCATCTCTTAAATTAACCTGTGTTAACTAATGTTCCTCAATCAAATGAACCTTTCCAAACTATCCCTACTAATGTTCCCCTCTCAAATGAACATTCTATTCCTCAATCAAGTATTCATCTTTCAAATGAACCCGTGTTAACTAATGTTCCTCCTTCAAATGAACATATGTTAACTAATGTTCCTCTTTCAATTGAACCCGAACCTATCATATATGTGCTCTGGTTTAACATTTCTTATCCAATTTCTATCATGCTAAGTAGAATATTTCTCATTTGTTCAGCTGAATTTCGGTTTGAGCCACAGCTAGAACAAGTGAAAGATCTTCTGGATTTTTGATTCAAATCTGCTGCGTACATGGAGGATCCTTGTGACTTCGGTAAGTACTTATTGCTCCATGCATACTTTCATCCGAGTAGAAACTGAAGGTGGGAATGCGTATAAGGCAACATCTAGTAGATGGGTTGCTTCTATAATCAAGCAAAAACTACGAAAAGACCCAAACTACAAACTTTCTGAAATTATTGATGATATGCAAATTTATCACAATATTGATGTAATATACAATCTTGCCTGGCGTGCGAAAGAAAAAGTTAGCGCTGAGGTATCATCACTTTATATGTCATTTATTCCCCTATACAAGTCATTTGTACAACATTGTTTATCATTTTTTCTCATATCATTTGGTCGACTCACTATGTCATTTGTACTTTCCATACAAGTCATTTGTAAAACACTGTTTATCATTTATCTTCTCCAGAATTTCATTTGATCTACGTAATTATTTCATATGCGAGGTAGCTTTGAGCACGCATACCAACTGCTTACGAGCTACTTTGCGGAAGTGAGGTTGGTTGACTCGGATTTTGTATTTGACATACAAACTACGTGTTGTAAGGATAAGAGATTCACAAGGTGTTTTTGGTGTTTTGGTCTCCCCCAAAAAACTTATAAACTTTTGAGATTAGTTGTTGTGATTGACTAAACTTTTTTAAAAGGGAGATATCGTGGGACTCTACTAACAGTTATCGCCATTGACCCAAGTAATCATATTTTTCCACTTGCGTTTTCGATAACAGACTCGAAGACCACCAAAAGTTGGACATACTTCCTGGAGATGTTTGGGATTAATTTTCACGGTTATGACACTAGATTCGTCGTCATCTCTGACAGAAACCCTATAATTATTAATGTTGTACCCAAGGTGTTTTTATTTGCAATCCATACGTTTTGCGCCTTTCACATATCTAACAATATTAAAACTACCCTCGAAAGTATGAGGATCGCATTTAGGACGGCAGCAGAGGCTTTAACTAGCATTAATTTCGATAAACGCGTGAATGTTATCCGGAATATAGATCTAGTGGGTCTCCAATGCATACTAGGTATTCCAAGGAAACATGCTCTAATCTATACGTTCCAATGAGTAGGTACGTTGTCACTCTTTATGATTTGTGATAAAAAAAAGTCATTGTAACTCCATTTACATTCTTATTTGTCATTTTTTCCCATTATTTCTCATCAGTTTTTTATTATTTCTTTTATAGTTGTATGATCACATTTGTCATCTCTTTATGCTCATTTGGCAGTTAACTTTTATGGTTTCTCATTTTTTTAGATACGGAGTCGCTTACACAAATCATGTCGAGAGTTGGAATAACGTTATTTTGAAAGTAAGAGATCTCCCTATCAATTTGTTTATTGAGAAATTGCGTAGAATCTGTTCAGAAATGTCCTACACGTATAAGGAGGAAGCTGAGAAGAGTCAAGCTCGCTTAACACCATGGGTTACAGATCACTGTGAAAGCAAAAAGTTTGTGGCAGATTCACTAACCTGTAGGGTTCGTACATCACGTCACCATTTTTAGATGACTAGTTATAGCATAATCAATTCGATAAATATTGAAGATGGTACTTTTTCTTATCATTGGTGGCAAACGATGGGTATACCTTGTGAATATGGAGTACGCGCTCTGGGTCTTGCTAATGTTTATCCAACTACATGTGCCTCTGAGTAATTCACAAATAATACATACAAGGTTGTTTATGAACCTATATGGATTCCTATAAGAGGAATTGAGCAGTAGAAAATTTTAAAAACTGATCCAGGTGTTCGTGCTCCTATTTCAACAGTTCGAGCCGGTCATCCTCGCACGCAAAGGAAGAGAAGGGAAAAAATGTCCGGTCTTGTTACCAAAGTTAGATTTTGCAGTAGGTGTCGAATAAACGGACATAATCATCGTTCTTGTAAGCTTCTGCCAATCCCATCTGACGACAATACATGTCCGACAATGGCATCATCATTTACGATAAGCACTGAGCCACCTGTAATCCCATATGAATATGTTACAATCAGTTTACACTGATGATTTTGGGTACTCTATATATCATTTGTTTGTATGATCTTTATCGTCAGTGTTGACAAAGTCATCATTTGTCTAAATAAGAAATTCCCATGTCTGTTTCCATTGTATAATTATTTAGATCTGAACTGTCATTTGTGCAAGAAAGTTTATCATTAGTTTGTTTGTATGATCTCATTATTTGCTTCTGAAGTGTTATTTGTGGACGAATACTTTCACATTTATTTGTTTCCATGATATCATTGGTTTCTATTATATCATTGTCCGCCAATAATTTTTCATTATCTGTTGAATTTTTATCTTCAGTTTTGTTAAGTTTATCATTAAACTTGTTCCCCCTATATCATTATTATTTTCTTACAGAACTGTAATTATTTTATTTGCCACATACCAAACGTAAGCCACTACTTATCAGCAAAAAGCAAATGAAATAGTACCAAACAAAACATTTTTTTATTCATACAAAGGCAAAGTACTAGTTACCACAAAAAATGAACAAACAAAATACCAAAAAAACAAATGTTCACAACTCGTCCTGATCACTTTCTGCGTATTCCAGATCGTGCTCCAAAGCCTGGATCTTCTGTTCGAGACAACTAATCTTAGAAGCCAACTCTTCCCACAGTTTCTTGTACTCATCCCAGTCCAAATTTACGATGCAGAGTTGATCTTCCAAGAAGTGCAAATAGAACTTAAACTCTTTAAAATGTTGATCTCTCTTTGCTATAGTTTGATGCAGTTCATCCTCGATATAATCGAAAGCTCCTAATTTCTCCCTGAAGTCTTCGTAATGCTCTTTCAGCATTTGTGCCTTCTCACTGGAGATATCCTTCTCCATTAGACATAGTCTATTCAATTTGTAGAGACGTTGGTCATGCTGATCTTCCTGCATCCCTCCCGACTCAAACCAATCGTATGGAGTATTCGAAGAGACATGGCTAACTCGTGTGAAGTGCGACATTTTTCTTCAGAAGTTAATTTTTTTTTTAGGGTTTAGGGTTTGAATAGTTGAAGAGTAGAAAATAGTTTATTTGAACTTAAAACTTTTATAAGGGGAGTTGAATGCATTGGGAAGGGACGCGTGCCAAAGATTACCCATTGTTTAGGGAAAAAGTAATTATTACTTGGTTCGGCGCCGTCATTTCTTGTTCTACACATAAGTAATATGAGTATTTAAACTGAGTTTTCTAATCAATAATCATTACTTGTCACATCGATTTGTCATATGTTGAAGATAAGTTCTCATTTGTTGTTAAGCTATATATCATTATATTTTTTATGAACTGTCATTTTTTAACGATAATTTATCATTTGTCTGTTCAATTGTTTTCACCAATTTTGTTAAGTTCAACTTTTATCTACCATTGTTCATGGAGTCTTTATCATTGGTTTGGTTCCCTTATATCATTTATTTCTGATGGAACTTCCCTAGCAAAAAACTGTAACAAAACAAAATAAATGTTCATACAAGGAAAACAACAATAAACATAAACTAAAAACAACCCAAATTTTCACAACTCTTCACTTGAGGAATACTGATCACGTTCCATAGCCATGATCTTATGATCGAGACAGTTAATTTTACAGGCCGACTCCTTCCATAGTTTCTTTTGCTCATTCTGGTCTAACTTTAGAGCGCAGAGCTAATCTTTCAAGAAGCGGATATGGAACTTGAACCCTTCATAACGCTCTCTTTTCTTTTTATAATTTTATCCAGTTCTTCATCCATTTCATCAAGTTCTCCTAATTTCTCCTTGAACTCTTCGTAATGTTCTTTCAGCAGTTGTGCCTTCTCACCGGTGACATCCTTCTCCATTAGGCAAATTTTATTCAACGTGAAGAGACGTTCGTCAGTCTGATCTTCCTCAATTCCTACCGCCTCAAACCAATCTTGAGGGGTACTGAAAGAGGCACAGCTAAATCGAGTGAAGTGGAAATGCGACATGTTTTGAGAAGTTTTAAATAGTTGAGGGTTAGAGCTTTAGTTTAAGGGTTTCCTTTTTATATTTGGGAGAATTAGTACTTTGAATCACGCATGGAAGGGTTTAGGGCGTAGTGTTTAGAGTGGTGGAAACCACGTAGATCTTTTGGTTAGATAACGTGTTGTAAACGTAATCAAAGTTGACTTTAAGAATGACTTGCCACATCATCTGTAAAGGCAAGAATCTGTCAGCTTTAAAGCGGGAGATATGATATTTGTTGTGACCAAGGGTATCATCGTGATGCGTTAATTTTCATTTCTTTATAAATAGCTTATCATAACCTTATACTACATAACCTATACACTTGCTTCCAGTTCTCAAGCATTACATACTTCCATACCAATGACTCATTCCCTTATTTGTTGGCGCGGTGAAAATAGTGATCTTCGTCTCTCGCACACAAGCCTCAATCCTAACCGCTGGTTTTGTCAATGCGCTCACCAAATTGGTGGGTGTAGTTTATGGGCGTGGGTAGATGAGGTAAAAATGTACGATTGTGGTCTCATTTACAGAGTCTCTAAACCGCCCAGTAGGGGATTCTACCATTGCCCACAATACCATTGTCAGTTACAAACTTAGTTTCGAGAATCCTCTACGCTCGATGATTCTAAAAGGCCACAATCGTCAACGGCAGAAGACATCACAAATTTTGGCCAAGGGAGCAATCAGATCCTCGACACTATTACATCTGAAACTTACACTCAACTAAGAATCTCGGAGGTTAGAAAGGAGATGCTACAAGATTTTTTATCCAAGTTAAAATCTCTAGATCTTAACAAGTAGAGAAATATGTAGGAGTGAAGTGTAATATGTCTTATCTTTAGTGACGTTAATTTATGGCATTATAATGTTAAGCTCTTATGGATCAAATGCTAAATCATATATAGCAAATGACAACATTTTAATAATTCCATACAATTTATGAATTATAAATGACAAACACCTTAAAACAAATGACAAATTATTTATTGTTGGATGACATATATTTCATTAAATAACAAATACATTTCCAATGTTCCTTCATTTCTAATGGGTTTCGTCAGCATTAAATACTACTGTGTTTGAATTCATTCTGACATTAGGATTTGGAACTCAGCATTAAATACTGTTGTGGTTTGCAGTGCCATGGTACAAATATTGATGTGGTTTATTCGGCATGTACTTCTTTATTTCTTATTTAAACTTGTAGAACTATTGTGTATCTGCCTTGTGAAGAAGATGGTGACCACCAGACGCCAAGCGTACGAGGCAAGGGTTCTTGCCAAGATGTAAGAGCTGCGGCTTCGATACTTTGGGACCCAGTCCCTTAAACTTCCTACTCCCATTCCAGTGCGTCCTACCTTCCATGGGATGATGTATAAACAAGTTGAAGAGGTGGATGACGATTATTATCAAATGCAACACTTTCACTATATGGTGACATTAGAGCAGGGAATGAGAATTGGTCTGCGTCTTCTGACAGAGAATGCTGTTACAGCGGCGGATGATGAGGCTGGTATGCGTCCGATGATGTCTTATCGTTACTTTGAGTAGGATCAGAGGAAGAAGTGGTGGTGGTGGTGGGGGGGTTACGAAGGAGGAGACGGTGGTGGTAGGGGTTACAGAAGAGGAGACGGTTGTGGTGGTAGGGGAGACCGACCATCACCACCACCTCCGAGTGCATAAATTGATATAATTGAAAGTTGTACAATATTCGAGCTAATGAAAGTTTCTTTTTTTGTGCCCAATGAGTTTTGGGAAGATACCCTAAGTTATACACAAGTAATATCATTAATTTATATAATCTTTCTCATTTGTTATTTCTTTTTGCCATTCGTATAATACATAATTGTTAGAATGGCTAGTCTGTATAGTTGGATTATAATTAATTTTTCATTTCTTATGTATGATTTGGCATTTGTTATCAGAGATTTGTCATTTGTTATATATGATTTGGCATTTGTTATCAGAGATTTGACTTCATTTGTTATTTATTAAATATGATTTAGCATTTGTTAACAGAGATTTGTTGTCTATAATTTATCATTTGTTAATTATGATTTGACTTTTTCTATATAGGATTTTTTATTTGTTATATATGATTTGGCTGTGTCTAGAGTGGTTACTAGGGGAAGAGAGGGAGAGACGCATCGATTGACGTTTGTCAGTTTGAAAACATAAAAATGTGTAACCCTAAGTCTTAACACTCCAGCCTCTCCATCTTCCTCCATCATTTCTCTCTCTCTCTCATTTTCTCACTCTCTCAAGTCTCAAGCCTCTCAAATAATGGCTAACAAATAGACCATAGATAGTTAGCAAATGATAAATAATTGCTAACAAATGATAAATAATGGCTAACAAATGACAAATTATTGATACCTAATTTTTTTAAGTACAAATGAAGTCTACTATCATACAAACACAATACAAATGTTCAAAAAACCAAATAAACAATTGATAGTTAACAAATGATAAATTATTGCTACCAAATGACAAATAATGGTTAACAAATGATAAATCATTTTTTTCAGTATAAATGTTGTCTACTATCATACAAAAACAATACAAATGTTCAAAGAACCAAATAGACCATAGATAGTTAACAAATGATAAATTATTGCTAACAAATGACAAATAATGGCTAACAAATGACAAATCATTTTTTTCAGTACTAATGTTGTCTACTATCATACAAATACAATACAAATTTTCAAAGAACCAAATAGACCATAGATAGTTAACAAATGACAAATTATTGCTAATAAATGACAAATAATGGCTAACAAATGGAAAATTATTGATACCTAATTTTTTTAAGTACAAATGAAGTCTACTATCATACAATCATAATACAAATGTTTAAAGAACCAAATAGACCATGGAAAGTTAACAAATGACAAATTATTGCTAACAAATGACAAATAATTGATACCTATTTTTTTTAAGTACAAATGAAGTCTACTATCAAACAAACACAATACAAATGTTCAAAGAGCCAAATAGACCATAGTTAGTTAACAAATGACAAATAATGGCTAGCAAATGACAAATCATAGTCAACATATAAAAAATTCTGTATAACAAATAAATAATCATGTTTTGAAGAACACATGTTGTCAACTTACAAACAATCACAATTCATTTGAACCAAATCGACCATTCACTTACATCAAATGCTGTCTATCTACAAAACAAATAATATATAACGAATAATATATCATAGATAATAAATGACAAATCTTTGATAACAAATGCCAAATAATATATAACGAATGATATATCATAGATAATAAATGACAAATCTCTGATAACAAATGCTAAATCATATATAACAAATGATAAATCTCTGATTATAAATTCTAAATCATATATAACAAATGATAAATATCTGATTATAAATTCTAAATCATATATAACAAATGACAAATTGATGATAACAAATGCCAAATCATACATAAGAAATGAAAAATCAATAATAATCTAACTATACAGACTAGCCACTCTAACAAATATGTAATATATGAATTACAAAGAAGATATAGCAAATGAGAAAGATTATATAAATGAATGATATTACTTGCTTATAACTTTATAAAATTGCAAAAATTATATATTACAACAAAATGGATGTTAAGGTTTCAAAATCTCCTTTGGCTTAATTCCCAGCCTCAATATATCATAAGCAATTGTGTAACGGCATTCATTGCCGTCCATCAGATCCAAAAATTTCATTCCCCTTAGGAGATTGTCTATAAAGACAAGCATATAGACCCCGCAATCATTACCATTTGGCTGTATTGGACATTTCCTAAAACAAATTGTCCATTTGGAGTTTAGACCATAATCTTTCACCTTGAACCAGTTGGTGGACTACTACGATCGGCAAAATCTCTCAATATCAACATTTTCAAGAGGATCGTTCATATCTGATCTTCAATAAGCTGGTGCCTAGGAGATAACTTCTTCTTCTTCCGTACATTTGTAATTTTATAATCCACCATTGAATCGTAGATGCATATTTTTCTTGCCTTAAAAGACACAGAATAAAGGACCCAGTGACTGTCATTGATACTCCAGGGAATGAATATTAATTTTAAATTTACCACTTTTAAATCTCCTCGATGGATGTAATTAGAAAATGTACGATCCCATTGCATAGATGTAATTTATTTCTAAATTGATTTCTTCTTCAATTTCACACCTTCTAGAGAGGACATATTATGAGTCCAGACATTGAAAGCCTTGCCAATATATTGATAGGCAAAGATATCCGCCAGCACAATCCTTTCTTTATCTGGGCGGGCACGAGGTTGTATGTCAAAATATTAAATCAGAGCTTTAATGTACACATCAATGAACTGAACAGGAAAAGAAAATGACAAATTAAATAACCAAAATGATAAAGTTCAGTATTACAAATGATAACAAAGGCAGAACTAATGATAAAGTGCAAACGAATAAATGACAGACAATGTAAAAACAAATGGTAGAGACTCTTGTACAAATAATAGAGGAAATGAAATAAATGATATAAATACCTCATTATCCAACCATTAATTTTGATATAAGGTGTAGAGAGCGTTAAGGTAAACAGTTTCTTCACCTATCCTCATATAGGTACTACTGTTGTCCCTCTTAGCTTCAGGAGATAATCAATCTTTCCTCAGTAACCAGACTTGGTCCACCTGGTTTTTCTCATCTTGGGGGATGGGTCTTTCCATAAAAGATTCTAATAACGCTCTCAGAAGAAGCTCGTCAAGGTGAGCATCCAATCGGTTCATTTCACAAGCCATTTTGACAGTTCTTTCATTAATTTCTTCCTCAATTATTGCATGCCTCTTCTTTAAGGTGACATCCACTTCTGACTCCATTAAAACAAGCTGGAACAGATATGTCGAAATAAGAAAATGAAATATTAATGTGCTTATTTTATGAGAATGAGTAATAAATCAGTTGTTTGGTTTAAAAGTACTTCATATATTGGTATGGTCAACAACCATTTGTTTTATTACTTGCTCAGGGTCTGATATATTATGTGAAAATCCAGCATCATCATTCTTGCCTTCAAATACCTTTTTTTTATTATGTTCTACCTCTTTTTTACTCTCTTTAGTCTGTAAATGAACATACTACAAATGATAAGAGTCATACAAGATATGGGAAAATAAATAGAAGAAAATGAGAAGTTACCAGCAAACAAATGATAAGTTACCTGACAAGCTTCACCAATATCTTCCTCCTGGTGGGAGATTACTACTTCAGTTTGTGCAACCTCTATAGTCTGTTCCTCGATAGATACAGCAGTTGTTTGGTCTGCACTAGCCTGTAAATAAATAGAGTACAAATGATAAGAGTGATACAAGATAAGGGAAAATAAAAGAAGAAAATGAGAAGTTACTAGCAAAGAACAAATAAGTTACCTGATTAGCTTTATCTTTTGTTTTTTCAACCTCCAGGGTCTGTTCCTCGACAGATACAACAGTTGTTTGGTCAGCACTAGCCTGTAAATAAACATACTACAAATGATTAAAGTGATAAAAAAAATGGTACAGCAAAAGAAGAAAATGAGAAGTCAACATCAAACAAATGGTAAGTTACCTGAAACGCTTCTCCAATAACTTTATCCTGGTTGAAGAATACTATATCAGATTTTGCTACCTCTGCAACCACCATAGTCTGTACAACAAAGGTTAAAGAATAAACAAATTAAAAAAAATGGTATGGATAAGTGATGTTAATATTATGGATAGCTCAATACAAATAAATATCAGTTGTAGTCAGGTAACTTGAGGTTATGAGTCCTCTTGTTCAGTAAATACCTTATTGTCATGTTCTACATCTTATTTTCCAGTATATAATATACCACTACAGTTGGTTGTTCTGAATCCTCTTCTTCAGCAACTTGAGGTTGCTATTCTTCTTATTTAACTTTCTCCTCAAAATCTTTCTTATCATCATTATCTTTTTCGTCACCCTTCTTCCACTTCACATACAACAAATAAAATGAACAAAGACATCAGAAGAAATGAAAGTTCTGGAAAAGAAAATGACAAAGACAACCTCATAAATGCCAAAATACACTGAACAAATGACAGAGTTATGAAGAAATGGCAAATGGCATAATGTAAATGCCAATATTTAAAAAAAAAATGTCAAATAAAATCATATAAATGATAAGAAGTAACAAACGGATGATACCACTAGAAGATCACCGCCATATTCAGAAGATATCGTATTGAAATTTACTTCCCTCCCAACTTCAACATCATCATCTACCATTAAATCATTTACCACCTCCAATATCTCTCCAGGCGCAACCTGTTGAAGTAAATTTTTGGCAGTTGATTGAATATTCTTAAGCTCTGAGAATTCTACCCGTATCTTCCTTTGCACTCTATTAGCCAAACCCTTCTTGGGGATTAAGGCTTTCAATTGGATTAGTGAGACATGATCAAATTGTTCATCAGTAAAAGCTTCTTTCTTTGGGTCTTCAACATTTTTCTTCTTATTAGGCACATCAGCTTCTTCTGCCTTCTTCTGCCATTCTCCCTTACCTTTTTTTGTTCTCAGCTCCGCCTTCTTCCTTTTCCCATCTTCTTTCTCATTACCTCGTTCTCGCTTGTGTTTTGCAGTTTTCTCAGAAGTAGAGAACTGGTACTACCCAAGGAGTGGAGTATCTCCAAGTGGTAAAGTATTGTCTCCCACAGTAGACATCAAAATTCGTTCTAACATTTTACCATGATTATACAATATTTTGCCATGGTCATCCAACTTTAATAACATTTTACCATGCTCCTTAACTGGGAGCATATCCTAACCACTACAGCTCCGATCTCAGTGGTAGAAGAACTGCAGGTGCACTGACTACAGGTGTACCGATTGCAGGTGTAGCACCGATTGTAGGTACTTCGATTTGATGTCTCTGAAATATTCAAACAAATGACGATGACAAAGGGAAACTTAGAAATGATAGGAAATACTTCAACAATGATAATAGGTATACAAAAAAGGACTTTATAATGTCAGAAAAATCAAACAAATGTCAAGAGGAGAATACAAAATGTCAAAACTAAGCAAATAAAATGATAGGAAACCTAAATTAAATGACAAAGAAGCAATAAAATGAATCAAAATCATATAAAGAATGGAAGATTACCATGGCCTCTTGTACAAGATCTTACGGCATGTCAGCCTCAGAGGGCTTTATAGCTATTACCAGCAATTTGGGGTTAGTAAAAAACTTTTTAAACATCACAAATTGGCGACGTTTAAAGGATATATTCCTCCATCCCGGTAGCTTAGAGAACAAATGTATGGATTCCTCAATCCTTGGAAATTTTGGGCTGGGAATAGAAAGGAAAGTCCATATCATCAACACCCAGGTACATCTGTGGAGTGATAAAGCTTTATCCGATTTTTTATCAGCAGCCGATCAATAAACAGCAAACTCCACTATTTAACTCTACAAGAATTTATAGACTTGCTCACCCCAGGGGAATCTGCTGAACTGATCTAGATCATCTACCAGATCAATATACTTTACCCAAACGTTTCTCCCCTTGTTCAGGAGGAGAAATGATAGTATAATTTTTAACAAATTTAATCAAAGAACATCATCTGCAAAATGAAATAACATAATGTAATGATAAGAACCTTATAATATAATGAGCCAAAAATGGAAAATACAATACAAATATTGGAGGGGTGAGAAATACAATGAAGGACAATGATAAAGAATACAAAACAAATGACAAATTAGAGCCTTTCCCTGATGTCTTTCCAATTTTGCCTGTTTTAAAGCATCATCAATTTCCTTCAACCCATGTGTATTCTTCTTTTTGGGGAATTGCCTCATTATGAAATTTACAATATGCTCAGGATCAACAAATAAGAACTCGTTTACAATAGGAAAGATATGTAGCCCCAAAATTAGGCAAACATGAATAGGTTTCATCTGAATTATTGTCTCCCCAAATTGGAACTTCATATCGCCAAGATGACGATCGAATATTTCCACAACCAACGTCGACATCATCGTTATTGGATCAATCAACAGTAAGGGTACAAAGCAGGTAGCACGAAGAGCACCCTTCTCCTCTTCAGGCAGAGCTGCAAACATTTTGTGAAGTCCCAAACCTATACACCGAGTGGTCTAATTTTTAGTATTTGAGGTGCCCTTCTTGGCTCCACCCTCCTGTGTTTGGTTCTCTTCGTCAACTTGTTCATTCACTTCTTTATCAAACTTTATTGTGAAAGAAAAAAAAATAGACTTTGATCAAACACCTGGTAGGCAATAGTGACACAAATTATTTGCCACTTATATAATACTAAAATTATAAGCTTGGGGAGCCTGACCCAGTGCTCAAAAGATCTATGGGATTGGCTCGACCCTGACCTATAGTTTTTTACTCAATTTGGGAGGGTTTTTGGCAAATTTCGGGAAGCAGATCTCAATGCCTTCTTCAATATTGGATAGCAATCGACGTAAGAATGTTGGTGGCACCATCGCACCCCCGCTCTCAAGTACAGTCTCAGGTATGGGAAATTTCGCCAAAGACTTCAAGGAGTTCAGCGTGTTTTGCAAGAAGAAGACGATGAGACTGGGATATGTACTATATACGTACATAAGTCCTCAGGAGCACCGCCCCCATGATTTCGTGGATGAAATCTTCTCAAACGGAGGGTTTGATGTGAATCATCACTCATAAGGTCATCTACCTCTGTGTGACCTATGTTATTTAATGTTTTATATATTTTATGTTTTAGCTTAAAGCCTGTTGGAGAGGCCCAGCCTAGGTTATTAGCAGTTTCCTAGTTTAAGTAGAATTCTATTTCAATTAGAATTAGGGCTCTTAATTCTAACCCCCTTGTGTTCTATAAAAAAGGAGGTCTAGGTTATATGTTTAGGAGTTAAGTTAAGTTAAGTTAAGTTAAGTTAAGTTGATTTTGATTCAAAGTAAGTTGATTTGTTTAGTTGAAACCCTAGTTTTCCTAACTCTCAAATACAACGTGACTTTCTTACGAATCTTGTTTCCGCGTTCTTAGTATTTACGTCATAATATATAATTGTTAGAATGGCTAGTCTGTATAGTTGGATTATAATTAATTTTTCATTTCTTATGTATGATTTGGCATTTGCTATCATAGATTTGTCATTTGCTATATATGGTTTAGCATTTGTTATCAGAGATTTGACTTCATTTGTCATTTGTTATATATGATTTAGCATTTGTTAACAGAGATTTGTTGTCTATAATTTATCATTTGTTAATTATGATTTGACTTTTTTTATATAGGATTTTTCATTTGTTATATATGATTTGGCTATATGTCTAGAGTGGTTACTAGAGGAAGAGAGGGAGAGACACATCGATTGACGTTTATCAGTTTGAAAACTTAAAAACGTGTAAACCCAAGTCTTAACACTCCAACCTCTTCATCTTCCTCCATCATTTTTCTCTCTCTCTCTCAAGTCTCAAGACTCTCAAATAATGGCTAACAAATATACCATAGATATTTAACAAATGACAAATTATTGCTAACAAATAATAAATAATGGCTAACAAATAACAAATTATTGATACCTAATTTTTTTTTAAATACAAATGAAGTCTACTATCATACAAACACAATACAAATATTCAAAGAATTAAATAGACCATAGATAGTTATCAAGTGACAAATTATTGTTAACAAATGACAAATAATGGCTAACAAATGACAAATTATTGATACCTAATTTTTTTAAGTACAAATAAAGTCTAGTATCATACAAACACAATACAAATGTTCAAAGAACCAAATAGGCCATAGATAGTTAACAAATGACAAATTATTGTTAACAAATGACAAATAATGCCTAACAAATGACAAATTATTGATACCTAATTTTTTAAGTACAAATGAAGTTTACTATCATACAAACACAATATAAATGTTCAAAGAACCAAATAGACCATAGGTAGTTAACAAATGACAAATTATTGTTAACAAATGACAAATAATGGCTAACAAATGACAAATTGTTTTTTCAGTATAAATATTGTCTACTATTATACAAGCACAATACAAATGTTCAAAGAACCAAATAGACCATAGATAGTTAACAAATGACAAATTATTGCTAATAAATGACAAATAATGGCTAACAAATGACAAATCGTTTTTTCATTACAAATGTTGTTTACTATCATACAAACATAATACAAATGTTCAAAGAACAAAATAGACCATAGATAGTTAACAGATGGCAAATTATTGTTAACAAATGACAAATAATGCCTAACAAATGGCAAATTATTGATACCTAATTTTTTTAAGTACAAATGAAGTCTATTATCATACAAACACAATATAAATGTTTAAAGAACCAAATAGACCATAGATAGTTAACAAATGACAAATTATTACTTACAAATGACAAATTATTGATACCTATTTTTTTTAACTACAAATGAAGTCTACTATCATACAAACACAATACAAATGTTCAAAGAACCAAATAGACAATAGTTAGTTAACAAATAACAAATTATTGCTGACAAATGACAAATAATGGCTAACAAATGACAAATTATAGGTAACAAATGAAAAATCCTGTATAACAAATGAATAATCGTGTTTTTAAGAATACATGTTGTCTACTTACAAACAATCAAAATTCATTTAAACCAAATCAACCATTCACTATAATCAAATATTGTCTATCTACAAAATAAATAATATATAACGAATGATATATCATAGATAACAAATGACAAATCTTTGATATCAAATGCCAAATAATATATATCAAATGATATATCATAGATAACAAATGATAAATCTCTTATAACAAATGCTAAATCATATATAACAAATGACAAATCTCTGATTATAAATGGCAAATCATACATAACAAATGACAAATCGATGATAACAAATGCCAAATCATACATAAGAAATAAAAAATCAATAATAATCCAACTATATAGACTAGCCACTCTAACAACTATGTAATATACGAATAACAAAGAAGATATAACAAATGAGAAAGATTATATAAATGAATGATATTACTTGTTTATACCTTTACAAAATTACAGAAATTATACATTACAACAAAATGGATGTTAAAGTTTCAAAATCTTCTCCGGCTCAACTCCCAGCCTCAATATATCATAAACAATTGTGTAACGGCATTCATTATCGTCTATCAGATCTAGAAATTTCATTCCCCTTAGGAGATTATCCATAAAGACAAGCATATAGACCCCGCAGTCATTACCATTTGGCTGTATTTGACATTTCTCAAAACCAGTTCTCCATTTGGAATTTAGACCATAATCCTTCACCTCTGAACCAGTAGGTGGACTACTACGATCGACAAAATCTCTCCATATCAAAATTTTTGGGAGGATCGTTGATATCTGATCTTCAATAAGCTGGTGTCCAGAAGATAACTTCTTCTTCTTCGTGCATTTGCAATTTTTGAATCCACCATTGAATCGTAGATGCATATTTTTCTTGCCTTAAAGGACACAGCACAAAGGACCCAGTGACTGTCATTGATATTCTAGGGAATGAGTAGAAATTTTGAATTTACTACTTTAAATCTCCTCGATGGATGTAATTAGAAAATGTACGATCCCATTGCATAAATGTAATTTGTTCCCAAATTGATTTCTTCTTCAGTTTCATACCTTCTAGAGAGGACATATTATGAGTCCAGACATTGAAAGCCTGCCAATATATTAACAGGCAAATATATTCGCCAGCACAATCCTATCTTTATCTGGGCAGGCACGATGCTGTGTGTCGAAATATTTAATCAGGGCTTCAATGTACACATCAATGACATGAACAGAAAAATAAAATAACAAATTAGGTAACAAAAATGATAAAGTTCAGTATTACAAATGACAACAAAGGAAAAACTAATGATAAAGCGCAAACGAATAAATGATAGATAATGTGAAAACAAATGATAGAGACTCTTGTACAAATGACAGAGGAAATGAAATAAATGATATAAATACCTCATTACCTAACCATTGATTTGGATATAAGGTATAAAAACGTTAAGGCAAACAGTTTCTTCACCTATCCTCATATAGGTACTACTGTTGTCCTTCTTAGCTTCAGGAGATAATCCATCTTTCCTCAGTAGCCAGACTTGGTCCACCTGGTTTTTCTCATCCTGGGAGATGGGTCTTTCAATAAAAGATTCCAATAACACTCCCAGAAGAAGCTCGTCAAGGTGAGCATGCAATAGATTCATTTCACGAGCTATTTTGACGGCTCTTTCATTAATTTCTTCCTCAATTAGTGCATGCCTCTTCTTTAAGGTGACATCCACTTCTGACTCTATTAAAACAAGCTGGAACAGATATGTCAAAATAAAAAAAGAAATATAAATGTGTTTATTACATGAGAATGAGTAATAAACCAGTTTTTGGTTTAAAAGCACTTCATGCATTGGTCTGGTCAACAGCCATTTGTTTTATTACTTGCTCAGGGTTTATTCTGTGAATTTCCATCATCATCATCCTTGCCTTAAATACCTCCTCTTTATTCTGTTCTACCTCCTCTTTACTCTCTTTAGTCTGTAAATAAGCAGACTTCAAATGATAAGAGTCATACAAGATATGGGAAAATAAAGAGAAGAAAATGAGAAGTTACCAGCAAATAAATGATAAGTTATCTGACTAGCTTCACCAACATCTTCCTCATGGTGAGAGATTACTACTTCAGTTTGGGCAACCTTTATAGTCTGTTCCTCGACAGATACAGCAGTTGTTTGGTCTGCACTAGCCTATAAATAAGCATAGTACAAATGATAAGAGTGATACAAGATAAGGGAAAATAAAAGAAGAAAATGAGAAGTTACCAGCAAAGAACAAATAAGTTACCAGATTAGCTTCATCTTTAGTCTTTTCAACCTCCAGAGTCTGTTCCTCGACAGATACATCAGTTGTTTGGTCAGCACTAGCCTGTAAAGAAATAGACTACAAATAATCAAAGTGATATAAGATATGGTAAAACAAAAGAAAAAAAATAAGAAATCAACATCAAACAAATGGTAAGTTACCTGATAAGCTTCACCAACAACTTCCTCCTGGTTGAAGAATACTATATCAGATTTTGCTACCTCAGCAACCACCATAGTCTATACAACAAAGGTTAAAGAAGAAACAAATTATAAAAAATGGTATGGATAGGTGATGTTAATATTATGGTTAGACCAATACAATCAAATATTAGTTGTAGTCAGGCAACTTGAGATTATGAGTCCTCTTGTTCAGTAAATACCTCATTGTCATGTTGTACATCTTTTTTTCTTATATAATACACCACTACAGTTGGTTGTTCTGAATACTCTTCTTTAGCAACTTGAGGTGTTATTCTTCTAATTTAACTTTCTCCTCGACGTCTTTCTTATCATCATTATCTTTTTCGTCACCCTTCTTCCACTTCATATTCAGCAAATAAAATGAATAAAGACATCAGATTAAATGAAAGTTCTGGAAAAAAAAAATGACAAAGACAACCTCATAAATGCCAAAATATACTGAACAAATGACAGACTTATGAAGAAATGGCCAATTCCATAACGTAAATGCTAATATTTTCAAACAAAAATGTCAAATAAATTCATATAAATGATAAGAAGTAGTAAACGGATGATACCTCTAGAACATCACCACCATATTCAGACGATATCGCATTAAAATTTTCTTCCCTCCCAACTCCAACATCATCATCTACCATTAAATCATTTACCACCTCCAATATCTCTCTAGGCATAACTTGCTGAAGAAATTTTTGACAGTTGATTGAATATTCTCAAGTTCTTGGAATTCCACTCGTCTCTTCCTTAGCACTCTATTAGCCTAGCCCTTCTTGGAGATTTTGAGGATTAAGGCTTTCAATTGGATCAGTGGGACATGATCAAATTGTTCATCAGTAAAAGCTTCTTTCTTCGGGCCTTCAACCCTTTTCTTCTTGTTGGGCACATCAGCTTCTTCTGCCTTTTTCTACCATTCTCCCTTACCTTTTTATGTTCTCAGCTCTACCTTCTTCTTTTTCTCATCTTCTTTCTCATTACCTCCTTCTCGCTTGCGTTTTTCAGCTTTCTCAGGAGTAGAGAACTGATACTGCCCAAGGAGTGGAGTATCTCCAAGTGGTAAAGTACTGTCTCCGACAGTAGACATCGAAATTTGTTCTAACATTTTACCATGATTATGCAACATTTTTCCATGGTCATCCAACTTTAATAATATTTTACCATGTTTCTCCAACTGGGAGCATACCCTAACCACTACAGCTTCGATCTCAGTGGGAGAAGAACTGTTACTATTGCAGGTATAACGACTGCAGGTGCTTTGATTTGATGTCTCTGAAATATTCAAACAAATGACAATGACAAAGGGTAGCTTAGAAATGACAGGAAATACTCTAACAATGATAATAGGCATACAACCAATGACAAAAAAGGACTTTATAATGTCATAAAAATTAAACAAATGTCAATAGGAGAATACAAAATACCAAAACTAAACAAATAAAATGATAGGAGACCTAAATTAAATGACGAAGAAGCAATAAAGTGAATCAAAATCATACAAAGAATTGAAGATTCTCATGGCCTCTTGTACAAGATCTTACTGCATGTCAGTATCAGAGGGCTTCATAGCTATTACCAGTAATTTGGGGTTAACAAAAAACTTTTTAAACGTCACAGTTTGGCGACGCTTAAAGAATGTCATCCTTCATCCCTATAGCTTAGGGAACAAATGTATGGATTCCTCAATCCTTGGAAACTTTAGGCTGAGAATAAAAAGGAAAATCCATATCATCAACACCCAGGTACATCCGTGGAGTGATAAAGCTTTATCCAATTTTTTATCAACAGCCGATCGATAAACAACAAACTCTACTATTTGACTCCACAAGAATTTATAGACTTGCTCACCCCAGGGGAATCTGTTGAACTGATCTAGATCATCTACCAGATTAACATACTTCACCTAAACGTTTCTCCCCTTGTTCGGGAGGAGAAATGATAGTATAATTTTTAGCAAATTTAATCGAAGAACATCATCTGCAAAACGAAATAACACAATGTAATGATAAGAATATTATAATATAATGAGCCAAAAATGGAAAATACAATACAAATATTAGAGAGATGAGAAATACAATGAAGGACGATAATAAAGAATACAAAACAAATAACAAATTAGAGCCTTACCCTAATGTTTATTCAATTTTGCCTATTTTAAAGCATCATCAATTTTTGTCAACCCATATGTATTCTTCTTCTTGGGGAATTGCCTCATTATGAAATTCGTCATATGCTCAGGATCAACAAATAAGAACTCGTTTGCAATAGGAGAGACATGTAGCCCCAAAATCAGGCAAACGTGAATGGGTTTCATCTGAATTATTGTCTCCCCAAATTGGAACTTCATATCACCGAGATGACGATCGAATATTTCCACAACCAACGTTGACATCATCATTATTTGATCAATCAACAGTAAGGGTGCAAAGTAGGTGGTACAAAGAACACCCTTCTCCTCTTCAGGCAGCGCTGCAAATATTTTGTGAAGTCACAAACCTGTATACCGAGAGGTATAATTTTTAGCATTTGAGGTACCCTTCTTAACTCCACCCTCCTGCGCTTGGTTCTCTTCGTCAACTTGTTCATTCACTTCTTTATCAGACTTCATTGTAGAAGAAGAAAAAAAAACTGACTTTGATCAAACACCTGGTAGGCAGTAGTGACACAGATGATTTGCCACTTATATAACACTAAAATTACACAAACACACAGATGATTTACTAATGATTTAAAAGAAAATGGTTGTGCGACTAGAACAGTTTTTACGCTCGTCAATCACACACGCGATTTGTAAAAACGGGATAATTTTTGTGGTCTTTGCAGTGGTCGTACAAGATGAAAGTGTTTGAGGAATAGGAATAGTTTTTGGCGTCAAAAGCTAAACGAACTCGTGTGAATCGCACGTTTTACCTAACCGTGGAGAATAGTAAACGAATGCTAAATAATATAACCAATGGTGACAGAGTCTGCATGAGCCAATATAAATGATGTTTAAATGCATGACAAATTGGTTTCAACAAATGACAAGAAATACATATAATGGTAACATGGTTTGCCTTACACGTCTCAAAATAGTAATGACACGTGTAGATCGAGGAACGATTAAAATTGGACACGTGGCGTGATAATAATAATTTTAAATAATTTACATTTTTTTAGTATTAATTATGAAGTAACATTCGAACTAGTAGAGCCCACGGCCTTATTTGTTGCCTTACCTGTGGAGCCCATGGCCTAAAAACCTACTTTAATATTCAAGCAATTGATATTTTGGAAACAAATGGTAAAAATATATAAAACAAATGATAAAGAAGACTGAACAAATGAGAAAGTTACATAGCAAAAATAACAACAGTCTGTTAAAAATGACATAGACGTCTGAAAGAATGCCAGAGTTGAACTAAATAAATGACATATTTTTGTTTGTCGCAGCCGCGCATACGATTTATCATCGTTTGTTCCACGAGTTGAGTATAGTAGAGTACCATCTACAAGAGTTACGAGTACCATCATTTCCTCCATGCCCAAGGAGTAGATTACCAGTCTTCAATCAAATACTTAGTAGGCAGTAGTCACACAGACGGTTTGTGACAAATAATCGGGATGGTTTTTGCGGTTGAGTAAGAGAAGAAACTGTTCGATGAATCGGGATCGTTTTTGACTCTAAAAACTAGACGAACTCCTGTGAACCGTAGGTGATACCTAACCTTAAACGATGAAAAATAGTAACAGAATTGGTGAAAGGGTCTGCCTTCTTATAAATAAGAAATCTGGTCAAAGGTAGGACAAAATGTACTAAAACAAATGACAAGTAGTTCATGAGATGGTGACAATGTCAGCCTTCCTCGTACACGTGGCTTGATATAATAGTTTTAAATAAGTTAAAGAATTTTTTACAATTTTTTATTACGCCGGATGTGACATTTGTACTTGTGGAGCCCAAAAAGAGGTGATTTTCTAATGTAATATTGCAACTTTAGTAGGGGCAAATATGGTTTTTCCTCTTGTCATTATCGATTTTGGAATTTATTGTTCCCTGGGCCTGATTTTGTAAAGACGACACAAACTAGTATTTATTATCATAATTTATCAATCGTCAAAGCATTTAAGGAAAAAACCACCACTTTCAAATCAAATATTATAATGAGCTCCTTACAATATCATGGTTTTCAACTTTCCCTCCTTACAAAGTTAATAAAAATTGCATCATAACGCTCATATCAAAAGTCTTGAAATATTAAAAAATAATTACTTTATTTCTTCGTCAAAAGCCTCCAATTTATGCTTCTTTTCTAGTTAATTCCCTTAGGAGGTAGAATGACGCATCAAGGTGTCCATCGTTTCCTGCATAATTTTTTTTCCCAAACATGGCACGGCGAATTATTTAATTATTTTATTCTTATTAAAATGACAATTAAACACAAAATTATTCCAATAAGTACATATTACCTGAGTAAAATCCAGAAGGATCTAGACATTCAACATCTTCAAAAGATGTCATGTTGTTTGAACTAGCCTTGGAGTCGTTCGAACGAGTTGAAGGAAAAATAGTTAATTCAGTCTGCCCCGTTTTCTAGGCATAATTTGACATGTCATTCGAACGACTGGGTTTCCAGAAAGACCAATTACGACTGCCTCAATTTTTAGGCTTAATTGAGCCAGTTGTTTGAACAACCCATTGCAGCTTACGGATCAACCTTGTAACACAATACTAGTGACCGAGGCACTAAAATGTGGGGTTATTGTTCGAGAGTGGGTGCACAGGGACGAGATAGTGTCTGCAGAGGCCATTGAAACTGCAGTTAGGAAACTGATGGTTTCGAAGGAAGGGAAAGAGATCAGAAAGCGGGCAGATGAAGTCGGTATTGCCATTCGTGAAGCGGTGTCCAAAGGTGGTTCCTCTACTACACAATTGGACTCATTCCTCGCCCATATCTCTAGAGCGTAGGTAAATAATATCCAATGATTGAAGGTCTAAAACTCCCAATAAAGGTCCCTACGTATCTGACAATTACTTTGTTTATGTCATATTTTTCCTTTGTTTCTTTCGTATCATTATTACACGAATATAGTCAAATCGGATGATGCAAGAGGTTATGTCATATTTTCTTGCACATAATAATTGACAATAAACTAAAGAACCTATTAAAAGCATAGAGCTTGTGATGGAAGAAGATAAGTTTATCCAACACTCTTTATTGTATCAATGGACCATCAATATGGTGAAGTGAAGGAGGAATCACCTGTGGTGGTAGTGATGGTTCCTTTACCAGCACAAGGCCATCTCAACCAACTTCTACACTTATCTAGGCTCATATCAACTCGTGGTTTACCCGTACACTACGTTGGAGCAGCCACTCACAACCGCCAGGCAAAATCACGTATTCAAGGCTGGGATACTTCAACCATATCAAACCTTAAGTTCCATGACTTCTCAGTGCCACCATTCATCAATCCTGCCCCCGACCCAAAAGCCTTGAACAAGTTCCCATCTCATTTAATCCCCACTTTCGATGCTGAGCGATACCTCCGCGAACCTCTTGCCGCATTTCTCAAAACTCTTTCCCAGAACACACAACGAGTTGTAGTTATCCATGACGGACTCATGAGTTTTGCAGCAGAAGAAGCCTCATTTCATCATAACGCAGAAGCTTATTGTTTTCATAGTTGCTCTGTTTTTGCCTTTCTTTATCTTTTTTGGGAATCCCTTGGCAAACCAGCGGATGGGGGAAACTTAATTCCAAGTGACATAAGTGGTCACGCTTCATGGGAGGATTGCCTTAGTGATGATTTTCTTGACCTTCGTAACCGAAGTCATCAATATATGAAGCTTCCGGTAGGTGATCTCTATAATACATGTGATCCGATTGAAGGTGAGTTCATGAAATTGTTAACCCTCCATCCAATACTGGGGGAAAACAAAAACAGTTGGGCTATTGGACCTCTCAACCCAGTGGAATTCGATACAGAAACAAACCAAACCCACAAATGCATCAAGTGGCTAAACAATCAGTCCCCTAATTCAGTTATCTATGTTTCTTTTGGAACGGCGACATCGGTGTCAGACGAGCAAATCACTGAGATTGCATTCGGGTTAGAATGCAGTGAGCAACGGTTTATTTGGGTCTTGAGGGACGCTGACCGTGGTGACATTTATGCAGGAAAAGAAGAGAAGCTCAGAAAGATTGAACTCCCAGATGGTTATGAAGAGAGAGTTGAGGGTGTGGGGCTAATAGTTAGAGATTGGGCACCACAACTTGAGATCTTAGCTCACTCGTCAACTGGTGGATTCATGAGTCACTGTGGGTGGAACTCCTGTATGGAAAGCCTCAGCATGGGTGTACCCATTGCAGCTTGGCCCATGCACTCTGACCAACCTTGCAACACAATATTAGTGTCTGAGGTTCTAAAATGTGGCGTAGTTGTTAGGGAGTGGGTTCATCGTAAAGAAGTTGTTTCTGCAGAGGCTATTGAAACTGCAGTTAGGAAACTGATGGCTTCAGAGGAAGGGAAAGAGATCAGAAAGCGGGCAGATGAAGTCGGTATAGCCATTCGTGAAGCGGTGTCCAAAAATGGCTCCTCTACTACACAATTGGATTCATTCCTCACCCATATCTCTAGAGTGTAGGTATAGACTAGGGGTCCTCCTAGTCCTATCTCTATTAAGTCTTGTGGTTATTCGATAAGCCAACTTGCCTGATTGTGGACTTAATAATCGTCTTGGATATCCTGGTGGGTTGTTGTAATTTCCTTATATTGAAGTTCGAGATCTATACTACTAAAAGGAATAACCATGTCATGAGAAGCATTAGGTTATAACAATAAATTAGATCATAAGGGTTTTTTTTGTCTATTCTCGCAATTTATTTAATCTTAAAATGCCCCCATTTCGTCTACACCTAATTCCTTAATGAATAGTCATCTCAATGTAATTACTTTTTGAAATAGCGAGTATAAATAGAAGTCCAACTCACAACTTTTCGTCTATGGTCTATAGGAAATCAAGGGTATTTTAGGAAATCTAAATACAAAATTAGGGACAATATTCTTAGAAATTTTTAAATTACCCTCTCACCTTTATCTAAATTCCACACTATCTTCTCTTCTATCTCTAACTAAAAAGCCAATCCTAACCCGATCTCTCTCTCCCTCTTTCGATCGATCGATTGATTTCGCAAACGTAACAACATGGAGTCTCGCAGGTCGTCTCTTACAAGTGAAGTACGCCATTGAAGCTGTGAAATAAGGTTCAACAGCGATCGGTCTTCGATCGAAAACACACATTGTGTTAGCGAGCATCAACAAGGCAAACTCAGAACTCTCATCTCACCATTGTGTCCCATGGGAACCCATCATCGATTATTTTCACAGCACGGCGTTATGCTTTTGATGTTTTGTTCTTTTGATTAAGGGAGATTGAGAGTGAGAGAGAGAGTTGGGTATAATGAATTCGATGAATTCTTCGGTGCTAGATCTTATGAAAAAAAATTGAGAGCTATGTTTACTATTCAAAAATTGAGAACCATGTTTTGTTATGTTTGTACTTATATGGTGATCTTGGGGTTCTCTTAAATCTTCAATGAAGTTCATCTAATCAGGTATATGTTGTTGTTGAGCTATGTTATTTAGAGACTATGTTGTTCTTTGATTTTGCATATCATGGGGTGATTGAAAGCACTGATGTATTTTAGATTGGAATATGTTATGGTGATCATTTTTGTTTTGGAAACCTTTAAACAATAGTGGATTTGTAGTTGAAGGAATATGGAGAGTGAGAAGAAGTTGTCACCAGTATTAGATGTGGGTGTTTGGGGTATGAATATTATCAGCTCTGCTGGTATCATCATAGCTAACAAGCAGCTCATGTCCCCTAATGGCTACGCCTTCAACTTCGGTCAGTTTTGCTTCTATCTATCTTTCTATCTATCTATCTCTGTGAATGTGTTTATGCATGTTTTCAATCAACAAATCAGATCTAAAGATCTCTTTTTGTAATCGAGAATTGGGTTCTTGTATCTTACCCCAATAGTACCCAGATGTTGTTTTCGAGTTTTAATTGGATCCGTTAATGTAATTCAGTGGTAATTGATAGGTTGATGATTGGGATATAACACCATTGTTTTAGTGATTGAGGAAGAAATTTGAATCTGGGTCTGGAAAAGTTGTGTTAAGTATGTTGTGAACTGTAAATGACTTGTTCTCATTAAGATTCTTTAGATTGTCTTTTTGTCAACATCTGGCATAGTCAGTTACGTTTCGATTCAATTCAACTTAGATTGATTAAGTTAATTTTGACATTCTGGGAACTTAATCGAAGTTTATTTGCAGCCACTACCTTAACAGGATTCTACTTTGCGGTAACTGCATTGGTGGGATTGGTGCCCAAATTTATGGGGCACTCTGTTCAAAGTATATGCCCTTGTGAAAGCTTTTATGGTTCTCAATTGTTGCCAATTTGTCGATCACGGGAATGAATTTGAGTCTCATGCTTAACTCAGTCGGATTTTATCAGGTATGGTGTTGTTCTTAATGATTTGTATGTCTTATTTACTTTACATACTTATCAATGCATTTAGGATATTTATGACAATGATATTTGGTGTAGATTTCAAAACTGAGTATGATTTCAGTGGTTTGTGTGATGGAGTGAATCCTTCATAGCAAACACAACTCAAGAGAGGTGAAAACAGTTGTTATTGTAGTTGTGATAGGTGTTGGTGTCTGTACCGTAACAAATGTCAAGGTTAATGCTAAAGGTTTCATTTGTGCATACGTAACTGTCGTCTCTACAATTTAGCAGCAAATTGTGAGTCTGTACTTGAATTATTCTTCTATGTTCTGCATATATTCATTATTTGCAAATATTTAAAGTGTTATATATGTATTTATTTATTCGATTTTCATCGTAGGAGCAGTTATCCACACTACTAAAGAAATATCCATTCACTGAGAATCAATCTCGGCTGTTAATTACAATACGCTACACATGTTAAGGAAAATTGAGGGCTTAGGTTATAACCATAAATGTAGATAATCGTAACAGTCATTAGATCTTGAGGGTTATTTCGTCTATTCTTACAATTTTTTAATACTAAAATACCCCATTTCGTATATACTAAAAAGTCTTCGACAACTAGGGTATATATATGGAATTTGCCGCTTTCGTCCAATTCAAAAAAATTCGTTCTTCGAAAAACTTTTGTTTTCCAAAACAAACCCTATAAACTAGGGGTGGCAACAGGTCGGGTTCGGGTCGAGTCTTCCTACTTGAGGACCCATAACCATTTAAGTCGGGCATATCGGGTTCGGGTCCTAACAAGGCCGTCCCAGATCCGGATCCATTTAAATTTTGGGTTTTTAGTCGGATTCGGGTCCGAGTGTCGGGTCCGACCTTTGACATATCTTACTTCTAGCATCAGTTTGGTAAACAGTTCTTGCAGAACATTGTAATTATATATCATATAATAATACTCTGACTTGACATCAAAATTCACCTACAAGCTAGAATAATTCGCACACAAATGTACAAACACATATCAAAAATATAATTTATAAAGCATATTCTCAATAAAACACCTCATATCTTGCTAAAGTAGATGAAATTAAATTCCCATAATAAAATTAAGTTTTACTACAATAATAGAAAATAAGCAAACCGGTTTAAAAAGTTCAGCATCATAAATAAATGATACTCCAAAATAAATAAATTATAAAAAATCTGCAAGATCTAGGTTCATCTTTTATTGTGCTTCCAACTTGGAAAAAACGTTTCACTCATAATATCAACCAAACAAACAAAATCAAGATTCAAGATAGACAAATACAATAAACTAAGTAAAATACTTATGACTTCAAGAAATTATCTCATAATAATATTAATATTCACCATCTTCTTCAAGTTAACACTTAAACTTGGGTTTTAATTGAGTCGACCCGAATACCTGAAATACCCATCGGGTTTGGGTCCTATCGGGTCAAGTCATAAAAGACCTGAATTTAAATAGGTAGTAGAAAAGATGATCCAAATTCGACCCAAATGACTTCGGTTCGGGTTCGGGTAATCGGTTCTACATTGCCACCCCTACTATAAACTTATCAATATTCCGTCTTCGAACCTCTCCCATATCAATCGAAGACAGCACTCGCAAGCATCTTCATAAACGAATTCATCATCAATTAAACAAAGAATATGACACTCTCTTATCTCGGTTTAGCTTTTGAATCTGCTTGAATTGATAGTAATTGGGAAGTCATAGAAACTATGGATCTAAGGGGAAACGTAAGTGATCGTGATCACTTCTTTGTTGGGTTATATTTAGATTTGATCAATCGTCGTTGGGTACTAATTAATCGCTATTAGTTAATATGTGAAATAAGAATAATTTGGATCTAAGGGGAAACGTGAGTTCAGGAAGTTTAGTTGATATGTGAAATAAGAATGAGTTGATTATTGATTTGATTATTTGGAGATTTTGCAATCATTGTGAAAAATTATGTTTTGGAATTGGGAATGAGTTGCTATTAGTTAGTTCTTGCTTTATAAATAAAACAATCTTAGATGAGAATCACCGAATCTGGTACTTTTACTAAGATGGAGGATATGATATACATAATACAACACTCAATGACTCAACTCCATGTTATATCTTACGAAACATCGGAAGTGTTTATAGTGACTGTAAATGTAATTATAACTTGATATTAACACAATGTCGACATGTTTTATGTTTCATGAAAAATGAAAGATTTTTTTTCCTTAAAATTTCCTTGAACTATTACAAGGGATATATATGTTGGAATTGGTAATTAATGAGTATTTGGATTGAGTTTCTATCTTTGATTACTTTAGGTGTAGGATATGGGATTCCTACTGATGAAAAAAGACCGGCTTGGACACATGGTCTGGTTCCACCTTGAATTATATCATTTGAGCAACAGTGTGAACGATTTAGTGAGTCTTACAAATTTAACTATCTTTACTTTTATGTTCAGATGATGTTAATATTCTTCATGTTTTAGTAATGTTATTCTTATACTCATCATAGTAATGTTATTCACTTCAATTTTAAGTATACATGTACTGACATATACTTTTATGTTCAGATGATGTTATTATTTATGTTTTAGGTGGTGTTTGTTTTTCAAGTTCTGAATGCTGAATGATTTAAAGTGCTGAATGCTGAAAAATGAAGTGCTGAATAAGTTATGGTGTTTTTCCTTCTTCTAAGAAGTACTGAAAACTGGTAAGTGTCTTAAATACCATTGTTATAAAAGAACACACCTTAGAGCATCACCTCAAAATTGACAGCACCTCTTCACTACAAGTACTCTGACACCATAGATGGATATTCACAACTTAAAAATGGACAAAATGGACATACAAAATAATATCATTGCACAAAATAGACAAAATAGATATGCAAAATGGACATACAAAGGGCATCATTGCACAAAATAGACAAAATGAACATACAAAAGGCATCATTGCACAAAATAGACAAAATGGATATACAAAATGCATCATTGCACAAAATGGACAAAATTATATACAAAATGGACATACAAAAGACATCATTGCACAAAATAGACAAAATGGATATACAAAATAGACATACAAAATGGTTTATACATATCAACAAAATTAAAAATAGTCTGAAGTACGAATCTTAAGATAACACAAACCAACATAGTCCAAAATAGCAAATAGTCGAACATCAACATAGGCTATAAACTACGAGAAAACAAGATAATCCAAAATAGCAAACCCTGAAGGGTCATATAAAAAAAAAAATGAGAGCACACTTTCAACCGCAGATAAGTTACCAGATGCCAGATTAGTTTTTCAAAATATGTTATTGTCTCGAAATCCCTTAAGCAGACCAATAATGTGTTTGATTCAGTTATCCATGTGGGTCTTACAGATCCCTCTGCCGTCATAACACCCAATTTAGAGTCACATCCCATTTGAACCTTCATGCATGGCATGGCCAGACAATGCTGCAATCCCACCATAAACTTGATGGGTTCCAATTGGTGACTCAGCATAAACAAGGGACCCCAAATGAACTCCAACCTGTTACATTGCACAAAGGACCTACATCCTCTTGTTATTATCATTCTACACCACATAGCTCTTGTTCAAGAACATTGGCCATCTTCGTCTAATGTTAGAATGTTAGCGAATCTCAATACATTCGCTTCCATGTCCACTGACAATGCATCATTTTCTTAGATAAGTAAGCTTCCATCTTCAACTTCATGGTCGACCTGAGTAAATAATCTAGGACCCTCTAGCCACCAGCTCATATGAATAGTATATATACTACTTTTTCATCTTATCCATTGTTACCTGCCTGGATCATTCCCATTTGTTTTCCTTAATGTTCCAGTTTCAACATCTCCCACTTGCACCTTATCATCTATCCTTCATGTCCCAGCGCTTCACAACCAATCTTCTACCCATTAACTATATCACTAAGATTTTAAGCTATATTCAACAATAACTTCTGCCCATCTCATTGCTGCATTGTACCTTTCACGACCTAACTACAACTAAAACAACAGCTTCTATTTGCCCAACAATAAAAACCTACCATCGCTTATGTTGCAAACACTACATCCTTATAGCCACTCAATCTCATACTGCATGTCACAATCAAAATATGCAATATTGTTCTGTCTTTAACAATGTATTACTCTTAAAAGGTATATTTACACACGAAAGTTTATCCAAGAGCATACCTGTGTTACTCATAATCTCTACCCTCCAAACCCCAGAAATAAAAATCGATTCTTTACAACCCCTTTGGATAGATAAAACCACAAATGCCTGTAACAAAAGAAACCCAAACACATAAAAAAAATCATAAATTACAGATTATAACATAGAATTACAAACTCAGATTGGGTAAAATTGCAACATTACATATCGAATCACGAGGCAAAAAGGCATAAATCAATGAATCAAACCTAATTCAAACGCTAATTGAAGAGGGGAGCAAGATCAAGATGAGAAAATGATTGAGATGAGGTTATAGTTTTAAGGTCGAGGAGAAGGGTAATCTTGGCACAAAAGGGCTTGATTAAAAAAAAAAGATTCTCTCAAGCACTTTAAAATATCTACTGAAAAAGTGAGTATGAATTTTTTTTTTCAGCAGAAAAAAAAAAACACCAAACCCACTGCTTAATTTTATTTTTTCTACTGTGCAATGAAACAAGCACCACCTTAAAAATGTTATTCTTATACTCGTTTTGGAATAATTTGTCATGTATAACAAGGATATGTCCGTACATGTACACTTAAAATTGAAGTGATATAAAGTACCCATTTGAAGTATTTATGTATTTTAGCTCTCAAATTAAGAAACACACAAATGTTACTATATTTAGTGTAAATGCGCCTCTTTCTACGTAATGTTACTATATTTCAGAACTTCTCGACACCTCCAGCGACTTCCCCAGAGTCTGGTAACTCGAAAAAGACTTGAGTAGAGATCAAGAGCCTCCTTAGTGGGAACTAGAACATCGAGTTATGCGGACCCTGAACCTCTTTCAATTGAAACGAGGCTGCGCCGAAGCGAATTGAGACTTCTGTGCTGACATCACTTGTATCATTTAGTATACCAATAGGGAAACTGTGCATACCCAATTGTTTGCTCATGACAAAGAGGTTTACGTTATCTTTTGGGGCGCGTTAAGGTTTTCGCTTCCATTTCGATAGATGGGTCCATTAAGGTTTTTTGATTTGAGGGATAAGGAACATTTTACGATTATCTACGAGAGTTCAGAGCCTGAGACATTGTTGGTGAAATTGGGGTGAAACAGACAGGATATTAGGTATATGGTTATTATTATCATGGATATCACCGGATACCCAACGCTTCCTATAGTGGCTTATTTCGCATCTTGAACTCATGCTTCATCTGCAAACTACATCTGAACTCTCAATCTCACCAACAGAGCACGTGGCACAGACAACAGCATCAGGAAACATAATATGACGAGTTTCTCAACTAACACCACTCATTCATAAGGTTACCCGTGCTCTTAGTTGAAAGTCATCTCGTAATAGTTTATTTTGTACCTCGGACTCAAGCTTCATCCCCGATCTCATCAGCATACAGGGAACACTACCAGAGACATATACAATATTCCTCAGTTCACATCATCGCTTTCGACGTCCACATCAATAGTTTGATTTATGCGAGCGTACAATCATCAATAGAACCGTTTTCCTGCAACAGAGATCAGGACATTACACAATCTGGTAAAAAGTATCTTACATGCACTTTGTAATGTCTTTCATTAATAATCTTAATAATCATCAAACGATCATATTATAAGACCTAAAAATTGAACCAAATAACTACAGATTAAGGACAGGTAATTCGAAACAGAAGAATCCTTACTCTTAAATTCTTTATGTTCAGAGCATTCTTTGTAATAGCTAATAATCATCGAATAAGATATCTCTCACTTTCTAAATCCTCAGGAGAGGTCATGGTTTTTAACTTATTTAAAGGCTTTCCACGCTAAACTTCGTGTTAGCAATTACCACTTGCTCATTATCGTTCTGAATATCTTTGGTGTAAATGCTAAGTTCGAATCCCAGAATTAGGCTATTACATTTAGCGCCGCCTGTGGGAACCGAAGTTCTCAAGCCCATTGTCTCAGAAACTGTTGATCACCTTCTTTCAGAATGTCACCACCAAGTCAAAAGCACGCAGATCATTCAGGTAGAAGAAAATGCCGTACTAGCATATCTGCAAGCCACCTTACATTCTGAAATAGAAAGACGTGCTACTTTGGTGCAATAGCTAGCGAGCGTACAGGACGCACTGAAAATTTTACAGGGTCAGCAAGTCCCTACCCAGAAGAACAAAGTTGTGCAACCTGAAGGCTCTCAGATCTTCGTTCATGATAGAATAAGGCCCCCTCCGAATGGTAATCTTGTAAGAAGCGCGCTTCGATCTAACCATCTTCAGCAGGAAAAGGAGCCCATTCTGATCCAGGTGATCCATCAGGAGGTAGATGGCGATCCAGCTGGAGTCCGATAGGCTGAAAATCTACCTCGAAGAGTTTGAGTCCCAACAAAAGAGAGTTTAAGTGAAAGGAGTGGCTATTATGACCCTGGAGAAGGATGCATCACACACCTGACCACTGTAGCTCAACAATATGTGACTCACAAACATGTTGACAGACGAATAAAAGAACTACTCAAGCTCAGATTCCGACCAAGGGAATCCATAACAGATTACAAAAAAGCCCGATCGCACAGGAGCTGTTAGATAGCGAAGTCCCCTCCAAATTCTATACTCCGAAGATCCAAAAATACAAAAGAACTGATCCAGTGGAGCACGTCCAAGAGTTCCAAGACACTTTGGGCCTACATTCCATGTCCAACCACATTCTATGCCGACTCTTTCCGACCAGCTTATCAGGCGAGCCCTTGCGATGGTTCCACACACTACCTGAAGGATCCATCACTACTTTTGAACAGCTGCGAGAACTCTTCGTCAAGAGTTACTCGTACAACAGAGATAAAGAAGAGAATCTATACTACCTATTTAGCCTTAAGCAATTGTTGGGTGCGAAATTAGGGACGTTCACAAAGAAGTTTTTGGAGCTAGCTCAAAAAGTAGATCGACTCAACCAGAAGATTACTATCTCAGCTTTCACTAATGCGCTGCTTGTGGATGGAAGGGCGAAGGAATACCTCGTCCTGAACAAACCAATAAATCTGGAAGACATGATTGAAAAGATCAATTGGTATATCGACCTGGAAAGAATGGGGTCTGACAGGCATAAACCCCATAAATAAACATTAACAGCTCGCAATCAATCAGCCAGCCTGGATTTTAATCGTACTGCTGATCAAGGAGGAAATTGAAAATGAATGAAATCTGACGACGAGCGACCCCAAAAAGGGAATAACTTGCCAAAGCCATGTCTTTCCTAAATGAACGTGACCATAACAAGTATTTATCCTATACTCCAGAAGGATAGGTTCTTCCGCAATGCACAGTATTTCTAATTCATCAAGAACAAGCCGTACTGCATCCACCACAAAGTCAGACACCATGAGACGGAATATTATTTTGCCCTACAACGACTATTGGAATACATCTTTGCAGACGGGCGAATGCACAAATACATTATAGACATCAAAATCTTCAAGAACGGGAGTTACAGACTTCCTACAGAAGCCGTACAAACTGAAGGACTGGCAAGAGAGAAACACTTATACCATATGTCACTCTACCACTTCGTTGAGACCCATATTTTCAACCAATCGAACTGATGCAAATGAAGACGTGTTGGCCAATGTCACGATCTATCTATGCAAGACAAGGAAGCTCATTTACTTCCCGTATCCAGTTCTCAACGAACTGGAATTTCTTTCGACGACTGTGACGTTCGGCATATCAACTATCCTCACCATGATGCTTTGGTGATCATCTTGAAAATAAGAAATATGGTACTACACACAATGATGGTAGATACTGGGAGTACTATTAAATTACAGTTTCAAAGCATGATTGATCAAATGGGATTGGCTGATAAAGTGTAGCCCAGTGACATTGATATTTGTGGGTTCAACGAATCTAAAGATAAACGTGTAGAAAAATTATACTTCCTATCACGGCTAGGCCCATAACTCTCGACGTTGTCTTTAATGTTATCAATCCAAAATCCCATTATTTGGGGATAATGGGACACTGTTGGTTACATAATATGTGAGCTATCTCGCCCACCTACCATTTGGTACTGCGATTTGAATGGAATGATGGGATATATGAAATCAAAGGAAGTCAAAAGCTTACTCGAGCATACGAAATTTCTGTCATCATTGTTCCAGAATCCTCAGAGCCACAGCTCGCATAGCAATTACAGAAAACAATAGGAAATGTTACATAAAAATATACAGTACACTCTACAGAGAACCATCTACCAAGCGCAGAAGCAACATAATACATCAAAATCAGTGGAGAGAAGCAAGGAACATACATTGGCACTCTATTGCCAACGGCAGAACAATTTGTCCTTATTCAGTTCCTCAAAGACAACAGTGACGTATTCGCTTGGTCATTTCACGAAATACCGGGTATTGATCCCAACCTGGCCTGCCACAGGCTCAACTTGAAAGATAAAGCGAAGCTGTCAAACAAAAATAAAGGACCTTAGCACCCAGACTAAGTGAAGAAGTCAATAAAGAGATCGACAAACTCATCGAAGTTGGCCTTATCCGGAAAGCTAATTATCTAGAATGGATCTTGAGCATTGTCGCCGTCCCAAAGAAGAACGGGAAGATCAGGGTGTGCGTAGATTTTATGAACCTCAACAAGCATACTCTAATGGATAGCTTTCTACTTCTTATCATCAACCATCTGCTCGATTCTACTGCAGGACACAGACTTCTATCCATGATGGATGCCGCATCAGGGTATAATCAGATACCGATGTTGATGACCAAGAGAAGACAACTTCTATTACAGAACATGGCTTATACTGCTCTAAGATCATGCCTTTCGGTCTCAAGAATGCTAGAGCCAGTTATCAGTATTTGATGGCACAAATATTCAAAGATCACCTCGATAAAACAATGGAAGTCTACATCGGTGACATGTATTGTAAAAGCCTAAAGAAGGATAATCATGTTACAGACCTGCACACTACTTTCAAAATTCTCCATCTCTACAAGATGAGGCTCAACCCTAAAAAATACCAGTTCAGGGTCTAGTCAGAAAAATTCCTAGGACATCTAATCAATAAGAAAGGTATAGAAGCCGATCCAGATCGCATTAATGAATGACGTCCAGAAGTTAGTCGGCAAGATTGCCACAATAAATTGTTTTGTATCAAAATCTTCAGATCGGTGTTGATGGTTGTTCAACCTATTATGCAAAGGGACAACAAAGCAAAAGTCTAAGAAAAATCTGGAGATCGAATAGACAGTAGAGTGTGAGGCAGCTTTTCAAGAGCTTAAACTTTACTTGGGTTCCCCACCGGTGATGAGTACACCTACCGAGGGAGAAGAACTCGTAATATATCTTGCAGTGACCGACGAATCAATAAGTTCCGTTCTCATTCGACTTAATGGGAAAAGTGGGAAACCTGTCTACTTCATCAGTAAAACTCTCACCCCCGCAAAAACCTAATATACCAAGATTGAGAAACTGCTATTGACTCAAGTGTATACATCGTAAAAATTGAGACAGTATTTTCAAGCACATTCAGTTCGAGTGGTAACAAATTTCCCCTTGAGAGAGATCTTATCCAAGCGGGAAAAATCCAGACGAGTACAAACATGGTAAGTCGCTCTTGGAGAATACGACATCTATTTTGAACCACGACATTCAGAAAAAGATCAAGCAGTAGCAGATTTTATCGTAGACTTCTCAGTAGAAGATCCTGACTAGGAAGAAGATAGCACGAATAACAATGAGACACACTCCGAGGAATAATTCGAAGAGCAATTAGACTTGATAACTCAAAAGGGATGGCATCTTCTAACTGATGGTTATGCCGGACCTCCAAGATCAGGTATTGGAATCGTACTTATCATACCTTCTAATGGCAGAATCGAGAAAGCAATCAGGCTCAATTTTGAAGCTACAAATAATGAGGCCGAGTACGAAGCATTGATTCATGGCCTAGATATGGCTCTGGAGAATGGTGTCTCCGAGTTGTCTGTATACACAGACTCTTTACTCATTGTTAATTACTACATAGAAAATTTCTAGAAGAACAGAAGGATGGTTGACTACGCAGCAGCAGTAGCCGATAGAATGAGCAGATTCAAAAAAATTACTATTGAGCGCCTACCACGCAGAGAAAATAGACATTCCGACTCTCTCGCTTATCTCGCAAGAATCCTTAGTACCGAAGCTCATTACCTGAAGATCGAAGTATTATCCACCCCCAACATTAACATCATCAGCTCCATTTCTGTTAATACTGGGGGCGTTGAAAAAGATGAGAACGATTGGAGACGACCTCTCCTGAAGTATATCGGAGCTAAGAACACGTTTAACGACAAACTCCCTGCAGATCCCACATAAAGGAGACGCGTGCTGGATAATGCTAAATAGTACACCGTTAAAAATGCTCACCTTTACAAAATTTAGGTCACATGACCATATCTTGAGTGTTTGTCCGACAAAGAAGTTCAATAATTCTTGTGTGAACTACACGAGGGCACTTGTGGTTCCCATGCGACAGGAAGATTTTTAGCCAATCGAGCACTTACTCAGGAAGTCTTTTGGCCCAGGATGAAAGCTCAAGCCATTGAAGTCACAAACAAGTGTGATGCCTACCAACGCTATGGCCCCTAAATTTGAGATTCAACTTTGGAACTCTATTCTAGCAATGTTATATGGTCATTTAAAAGATGGGCCATTGATCTCGTGGGAAAATTCCCCACCGTACCAGGCAAAAAGAAGCACCTCCTAGTATCAACGGATTACTTCAGTAAATGGGTAGAGGCAGTCCCACTGTATCATACACGAGAGATGAAGTCATGAAATTTATATGGGAAACCATCACCATCCATTTTGAATACCCCCATCTCATCAGAATCGGCAACAGACCTCAGTTCGTGGGATCCAGAGTCTTCGAATTTCTCAATCAGCACAATATTATACACTCTCCTTCCAATCTATATTACCTGCAAGGAAACAGCCAAGCCAAAATCATTAATAGTACTATCGTTGATGGAATCAAAATCGCTTGACAGAGAAAAAGGGAAACTGGGTTCTAGAGCTACCATATGTATTATGGACATATCGCACAATACCTCGCATATCAACTTGATGTATGCCTTTCTTCCTACAGAAGCAATCATCCCCACCCGGTATCATCACCCACTACGTGACCACGCTATGACAGACAAAGAGAATAAATTCCAGTTGGCATGCAACATGAATTAGATCGAAGAGACTAAAAATAGAGCAATCGTGAATTTTAGAAGGTACCACCAAGCTCTAGCCCAATCTTATAACAAGCGCGTTCATCACATAGAGTTCAAAATCAAAGATCTCGTCCTAAGAGAAATTCCCAAACACATAAAGGAATTAAATACTAGGAAACTGTCCAAAAATTGGGAAGGTACTTTTGTTATGGATGGAAAAAATGGCCTTAGTTTTTAAGATCTCGCCACCGAATATGGAAATCGAATCCCTAATCTTTGGAACACGAGGAGATTGAAATTGCATCGCCGATAAAGATCTATCATAGTGTACTTTTCTACAAACCAATCTATCATCTTGTATGACGATCTAATATCAATAAAAGACTTATGTTCGATCCCCATACATCTGAGTTCTTTTTACTATTTTATCCAGTACTCTATCTAACACATTCATCGTACGTCAATCTTATACCAATGAAATACTTATGTTCGATTGCCCTACACTATTTTACTTTTCTAATATATCCAACAAGTACTTCTATATACAGGTTACAGTTCATTTGTTGCTTTGGATAAACTGGACTTCTATACATTACAGTTCATTTGTTGCTTTGGCCAAACGGGACATCTATACATTATAGTTCGTTTACTGTTTTGGCCAAACTGGACATCTATACATTACAGTTCGTTTGTTACTTTAGCCAAACTGGACATCTATACATTACAGTTCGTTTGTTTCTTTGGCCAAACTGAACATTTAAACATTACAGTTCGTTTGTTGCTTCGGCCAAACTAAACATCTAAACATTACAGTTTGTTTGTTGCTTTGTCCAAACTGAGCATCTAAGCATTACAGCTCATTTGTTGTTTTGGCCAAACTGAACATCTTAACATTACAGTTTGTTTGTTGCTTTGGCCAAACTAAATGTCTATACATTACAGTTCGTTTGTTGCTTCGGCCAAACTGAACATCTAAACATTATAGTTTGTTTGTTACTTTGGCCAAACTGAGCATCTAAACATTACAACTCGTTTGTTGTTTTGGCCAAACTGAACATATAAATATTACAATTCGTTTGTTGCTTTGGCCAAACTGAACATCTAAACATTACAGTTCCTTTATTGCTTTGGCCAAACTATACATCTATAACTTACAGTTCGTTTGTTGCCTAGGCCAATCTAATCTTCTATACATTAAAGTTTGATCACCTATTTCGATTATTTGTCGCTGCGACCAGAGTGATGGCATATCACATCCAGAGTCACTTATAGCCACAGCCAAACCGTTATTTTGTGCTCCCCTACGTTTGTCTTCTCAACAACCATATACTACACAATCACCTTTTGGATCATCCCATACAACAGATATTCTACTCATATAACATCACCGGTTTCTCATAAGGTTAGTACATACCATTGTTTTAGACAGTGCTATTTATATCTACTCTATTGTGTTTCATATGCATAAACTTTATCACACACGCTATACTTTATTCCTCACCAGAGCTATCACTTGAACCATCACCTACATTCAAAGGACCTGCAGCATCACGTATATGACCCCTATATAGCCGTTTAGGCATAAAATTTAGCATTCCCCCTTGAACAATTTTCTTCCCATCTCTGACCATACTCTGTTTAAGAGCCCCAATTTTGGCCACTATGGGGGCTAGATACTCAGATCGTATGACCTCCATCTCACACTGTGCACTATTTCGACTAAACCATCATATACCAGTTTACTTTCTACTTCCAACCTCTTGAACTCTGATACAAAAAATGCAATCACCGCCATCATCTCTCTCTCATGCACATCACTCAATTCATTTTTTACCCGTTTTCAAAGCATCAGATCGCCCAGTTTACTCTGCGCCTTCTTTAGTGAAGCCTTCAAATGTTTACAATGTTTTGCCACTTGTTGAGTTTCCTACCGCATATCAGTATTCCAATCCTCTAATACTGTCATAAAATCATCCATATGACCAACCAACGACATCGCCCACTCCGCTTGATCCTCACGATGATGTTTATTTACCATTTTATCATCAAGATCTACTATAGCCTTCAGCAGATTCACCTCCAATTTGGTATTCAAATCACGTACTCTCGTGCCCTCCGCTAAAAACTCTAAAATATCAAGATCTCGCATTTGAACAGTATGCTCTGCCTCGCACAACCTGTTCCATAACCTTTTCATGTGTTCATTCTACTTTTTCACCATCACGTCAGCAGTCAGCCACAACACTTCATACTTAGAAACACGTGCACGAATAACAACTATATCTGCTTCAAGCCTATTTACTTGAAATTGTAAATATTTTACATTATTACCTTCCTCCTCTAACTCTGCCAACAGTTCAGTAATTCAAACTCGAGCATATGCCAACTCTGCCCCCTGCCGGCTCACTTGCCTTGAGCTACTTGAAAGATTAACTTCTTTCTTTCTTATAATTTCTCTCAACTCCTTTATCTTTGTCAGACTGTTGGCTAGATCCGCCTTTCTCTTCTGTAGTTTCTCGGACAATTGATTTCCATCATCTCGCTCTTTCCCCACCTCCACCTTTGTTCTTTCTACTACCTCAGTAGAACTTTTCAATGCCTCCTTACACGAACTTAGCTCAACATTCAGTTGTTCGTTATGGATGCGTAATGCGTCACACTAACTCTGAATAGTTCTCACTTCTACCTGTCATCGCAGTCCGCATTTACGATAGTTCGATCATACCAATAGTATACATATCACAGTGAACAAGTTTAAAATTAAGAACACTGTATCTAAGTAATGTCGATACACTGTTCCATTCATCATCACAGATAACAAATTTTATTTATCATCAACAACAGTATACAAAGACCTAACAAGCACGAAGGACTGATAAAAGGAAAAATGAGACTACCCTATGTTTGATTCTTCAAGAAATGTGAAGACTGCCCTTTGTCTCTCAAACTCTTTCTATTCCTTAATGGCACATCTATCGAAGTGGTAAATGTCACCACCTCCTGCTGACATTGTTACGCCGCGATCGGGGTATCAAGCTTTCGATTTCCTCCTCGTCCTCTTCTGATGACAGTTTCCTCGACATCAAAATAGGTTTATCACCACCAATTTCTCCATCACCTTTGATAAACCACATATTCTCAGCCTTGGCATTCTCTACGTCAAAATCTTTCTTACATCCCGTCACGAACTTCCTAAATTCGCTCTCTACCCTCGATAGTTCTCCCCTGTAAAATTAATAACACTGTTTATAAGACGCTCATGTTCTGTTCGAGCAACGACTTTTGATCGCGATGGATGTAAATGCCCCCTCAAAGTCATTTGCATTTTGTGTAACCGTTGCCGCGTATCTTTCTGTAATACACCTAAATCCCTCAAATCAGCTTCTACCTTTATTCGAATAGCCACTTCTTTCGACATCCGTGTTACTAAAGATATTTTTTGTTCTACGTGTTGCTGTAACTCCTCCTATAACTCCTTTAATTCGCCCTTAAATTACTTTTGAACCTCTATTTGTTCTTTCCTTATCCTGAAAAATATAATTCTCATGGCCCTCCGATCCTACATAAAACCAAACGCATCAGATAAAGGATCTATATCGCCCTATGCAACAGGCACACCAGCTCGAGCAGAACACTTTCTCGCTTCCAAACTATGACGATTATGTGCTTCTTAAGCCAAAAACATAATTTGAGCTGGGTCCATCACTACACCTCTCTCCTTCAAAAGCTCTACATAAGACTCATTTAACCCTCATTTATTATCTACTTCGACCTCAAAATGCAATGTCAGTGCTACCAACATGCTTTAACACCTAGCCTTATTACTCGGGTCATTAAAACAGGTCAACTCTTTTGGTTTGCGAACTAATAACCCTCTTTCCTCTTCCTTCCTTAACAACTCATCCTTTTCTATTTTTATTTTAGCATACCTACACTGGAGGTCATATAACTCTTTAAAAGTTTTCTCTGAATTTAATTTAAATTGCCTTCTCTTATACTCAGTTTTATTAAGTACCTGTCGAATGCGAGCCACGGAGTCCCTCGCTTTACTCAAAGACCTCTCCAGTCCGGAGTTAGTTTTTCTCAATCGATCTATCTCCTACACAAAGTACAAATGCCTTATTATTATACTAACAGTAAGAACAAGTATATTACAAAATCACTACTCTAACTTAATCAAAGTTTATCAATACTGAGTACATCCCCATTAACATCACACAAAATGCATCAAATTGAAAATAGAATGCCCAATAAGGTTTAAAGATTCTTGCTGATGTCTACCTCAGATGGAGGATCCAACATTTGCCTAACCAGTTAACTCAGTCTAATATGATCAGAAGAGGAGTCCAATACTTGTTCAGCTACTCGGACTGGTTCAACATCTCTTGGTGGAAACTCCAACACCTTCTCAGGAGCAACACCAGCGTCCACCACCTATTTATCTGGAACTTTTGAAGTAAACTTTATTTCCTTGTACCTTCTGGCCCGGCCTAGTTCCGCATCAGCTGGACTTAATCCAAAATCATAATAGGATTGGATGAAAAGATCCCGTATTCCCATTCCACTTTAAGGGCCTCGACCGATTGCGACATCACGTCATCATGCTTCATAAAATTTGCATACTTTTTTGTGAGCTTTGCAGCCGTCGTGGCCTCTACAGCTCCCTTTTCTTTCTCCAGCTTGAGCTCAGCTTCAAGCTCTTTCACACGAGCTGATTAATCTTCCAGCTCAGTCATGCAAAAGAATTGAGCTTCAAACTTCGTTGTCAGAGACCCAAACTCTTGGCTCTTCTTCTCCAGACACTTCTTCACCCCCTTCAAAAGCATTGAGAGTTACCAGTACAAACATACAGAGATAAAGTCAGTACAACAGTTTTTAATCCGACTACAAAGGCAATTAAAATTTTCAAGAGCGTATAGCGAAGGTATGTTCGTAGTACTCCGCATCAAGCTGCTTCGGGTTCGTCCCAACCATCAGGTAGTATTTCAGCTCCAGCTTTGCCATCTTAGTTGTGGCATGTGGTCTAGTTCGCGAGCTACCCTCTTCCTCATACCTTTTTTTCAGTAAATTTTTCTCGACCTCAGCTGGAGCAACCATACTTACTTCAGGTAGCTTAGCCACGTCGGCAGACACAGACTTTACGATCTTTAATGCCTCGACCACCACCCAGTGATAGTAGTACCCTTCCGAGATGGTCTCGCGGGCCGCTAGATAATCCATTGGACGCCCTGAAATACAGGAGTTGGGACACTAAGTACATCAATAACAGTCAAGGCAGCTTTTCCCTAAGCCATAGCTTGCTTCTCCTGAGCTCGTTGAACCCTAGGTACTTCAAAATCTAACCTTCTTTCTCTGTGGATACCCACCTCACTGAGTACCTATTGTAGTTTTCCCAAATCTTGAGCGACATAGTCAAATAGACTGGTCTTATCCGGTGTAGATAAGGGCTTGGGCTCTGCCAAAACAAGGAACATTGCATTAAGTATCAGATCGAGGACAAGTTATAAGTATTGGAAGAATGGTCAACATTAGTTACTCGGATTATAATATCTATGGTTTAGTTCGAGCACCGGTTCATCTGGAACCTACATACAGTTACCCTCTACCCACACAAAATGGTCGTTCCATGGTCTACCCGCGGACTCGAAATCAAAAAGTTTTGGCCTAGCTGAATCACTATCCAGGTAACCATTATTTCGACCTTTGACATATTTCGATTTATAAAACTTCGTCACATCTTCCGCTGCGAACTGCTTCGGAGTCCCTTCCTTCTTTCATTTTTCATTCAGTGCCTCACGCACCCTCAGCATTTCATAAAATTTCCATTTAACTGGGCAGGGCAACACTGTAATACATTCAAAACCCCTTTTTGAAAGAAGGTCAAAGGTATTCTAAGGCCATATACGACCTGATTCAAAAAACATAAAATCCAGTCCCTCGGGCCTTATAGCCCAAGACCATTATAATACAAGAGATTAACCCCCTCGTCAATCCCTCTATCCTTCATCCACTTCGCCAAGCATAGCACTTCGTAGTATACAACCTCCTCCCCTTCACCAAGGATATAGGCCCTAAAACATACCCCTTGCTCCTCCACATAACTTCCCCAATCTCCTTGTAATTTCTTTTATATTTCAAGTATTCCTTCCCTACATCTACCCCCTTTGGGTATATCACAAGGACTTTCTCATTCTCTTATCTATCCTCCCTTTCTACCACCTCCCCCATCTTATTGGGTTCCCCACCCTTTATATTTCCCTCCATACTGTTCATAGTTTCTTCCATCCCACTACACTCATCCCTCCTCCCCGACGATGACGTTCCCTCGGAACTGACGATATTATATATTTACTGGTAGGGATACTAGGTTTAGATCGTATGTCGAACCTACAATATATAGAAATATATTTTTATCATTTTCTCTATAGTACATACAGACAAAAAAAACCACCTTCTACCCAGTCAACACGTCTCATTTACAAATTCCCAAAAATACAAAGAAAAACTTAATAATTTCAAATTTCCCCCGTCCTCTCCAAACACAGGTCCATTCATAAACCTAAATTTATTTTTTAGACTTCCCACAACCCATACATTATCAAATCACTACGTATCCAACAGGCTACTAACAAATATTAAACAGATTACAACAAATCTCATCAAGATTACTAAACAAATCAAGTGGACAGAACTTTACACTACCAACCTGTACTTGACGAATAACAATCATCTGCTTTATCCGGAAGTCTTTTCGAGAATGCACACTCTCCTCGCTTACCCGACAGTTTCCTTTCGGCTGATGACGATTCCTTTTTTAAATCACACTCAGTACTCAAATATTTCCTCTCTTTGGAAGAAAGATAAACAAAACTATTTTCTCTCTCTGAAACTATAGATAATTTATGTGGGATAGAGAGTCGTGTTTTTATACTCTCCCTCGGTTTGCAAAATAATGGCTCTTTTAGACACGTGTCAGTCACCCTTACTGTCTCTACATGTATGTCTTTTCGATTAACAACCTCATCATGACTTCTGTGATAGCGCCGACTGTCATCACGCCTATCTCTATTTTCTGCCATTAAAAATTCTGTACCTTTCCTCTCAACATAGTATAACACGAATAGTCATCTTACTTTTATACTCCACCAAGACCGTACTACTTTCCTAAAACATATTAATATTTAAAATTCGAAGATATCAATACAGTTGTTAAAATCTTACAGCTATTTCCTACAATATCCGTACATAAATCGTAAAATAGAATACTTTATCTTTACTTAAACAGATCGAGATATCACATTCATTTATTCTCTCAAAATCACCCATTTTACATTTATTCGAACTCAACCACAGAATACTCAGAACAACAGATTACTTAATACGAGCTCCCATGCTTCGATCTTACCGAGCCCCCCCAGTCACATCTAAATCAACCTCGATGATACGCCTCCCCACACATAACTATCTCTCCATTTGCTGCCCTTGCATCCTCTTCAATGATCTTGTTATACGCGAGCTGCCAAACAGTCAATTCCTGCACCGCGGCACTCAATAACAACCTCCAAAACACGTCACACCAGAAAAAGCGATCATACTCTACATGCTTACCCTCATCATTTAGTCTGCTCATATTCAATGGCCATGACGGAAGAACAACATCATAAGGCAGGTGATGAAAATATCGTTCCCAAGTTTAGCAACCTTGATATGGAAACAACCATCTGGTGCTTGCTATGTACGCTGAGAGCGAGTCCTCACCACACTAGAGTACACTACCTCCAGAATGATGCAAATTACAACAGTAAGAAATCACTACTTATAGCCACAAGTAAGATCCCCGTAAATTCAAATCACCCCACAGATTCTGCCGAACACAATATTATTGTAAACATTTTGGGATAGAAGAATATCAACATCCAATACAGGATATTGTGGCAGCTCATTATTTCCTTAATACGAAATATTTCCTTAGATTTATACGAGCAGATATAATACTGGCAACATAAAAGGCCACGCAAACCCAACAATGTAAGCTACAGATAAATGCCCAACCTTTCCCACAGTTCGACACAATCTGCCATCCAATTCGAATACACAGATCACAGAAAATAATATATAGTTACTTCCTGATATGTCACTTTACAGATATCCTCTACTTTATATCACCACGTTTTCAAGCTCCTCTCAATTTTCAACCCCATTTATCATTACCATTTACTCTCTTACACACAGAACTCCTTACAGCTTTATTTTCTCTATCATACCCCATGATACCTACCTCGTATCTATAGACCCCTATGTTACAGAATACTATACTTTATTAAGTCTGTGATAAAGAATCATGACAAAAAGCGAAGTTATTTCATTAAGTTTGAAATTTTCTTTACATAATACTTTACAGATAACCAAATAACAACAGATTACATCACTCAGACACAGTTTAAATCTTTTTCAGAAGTCAGCAGCGAAGATGATGAAAAACTGAAGCAACTTCCAAACCCTGATCCCATTCTGCAAGGTCCAGGAAGAATTTAGAACAGGAATTTCACAGATGAAAGATCTTTCATGGCCAAAATCAATGGTCCATGGAAGAAAATGATCATCTGCATCTTCCTCACTTCCCTGTATGCTAGAGACAGACAAAATGCCTCATTTCTTCAACAAGACCCACTCACTAGAAGGGTACCAGCGAGACTCCCTCAGACAAATGCATGTCGCTTCATCTTCAGATATCACAATCCCCTCTGCCAACAACCGAAGACTATGGTGATGCTCTGCCTCAGATGTCAGCAGGTAATGAAAACATACCATTTGGAAAAAGCTATCCCCTGCCTCCATCACTTCTTTATATGACATGTGGTGATACGTGGGGGACACAAGAATTAGAGTAGGCAGATGCAATGGCTGATAACCAAAGTACCTGATACGCAACTCCTTCATCTTCCTCTGAATCCTAAACTCTCGGGCTTGAGTCCTTGTCGTCACCATCCTGACCAAAGTAGAACAACTTCAAGTATAGAGATAGAAAATGGAGAAGATAGAGGGCAGAGATAAAAACTTTGGTCTCCCAAACTTAACAATGATTGCCTTTTATACCCAAAGCCGACTCTTTAAATTCCCAACATCAGATAGATTCCCCATGCAAACAACTTTTGACTATAATCATTGGTTCTAGGAAACTTAAGAGACACCAATGGATACTCATGAATATACATTAGAAATGATTCCTAGATATTAACTGCGGCATTAAATGATACTTCTCAACCAATACCACTCGCCCACAAGATTTCTCGTACTGTTGGCTGAGAGGAGGTGGTTGTAGTGGCTTATTTCACATCTCGAACTTATGCTTCATCTGCAAACTACATCTGAACTCTCGATCTCACCAACAGAGCACGTGGTATAGACAGCAGCATCAAGAAACATAATATGATGAGTTTTTCAACCAACACCACTCATCCATAAGGCTACTCGTGCTCTTGGTTGATAGTCATCTTTTAATAGCTTATTTTGTATCTCGGACTCAAGCTTCATCCTCGACCTCATCAGCATACAGGGAACACTACCAGAGACATATACAATATTCCTCAGTTTGCGTCATCGCTTTCGACCTCCACATCAATAGTTTGATTTATACGAGCGTACAGTCATCAATAAAACCATTGTGCAGCAACAGAGACCAGGATGTTACACAATCTGGTCAAAAAGTATCTTACATATACTTTGTAACTTCCCTCATTAAGAATCTTAATGATCATCAAACGATCATATTATAAGACCTATAAATAGAACCAGAGAACTACAGATTAAGGACAGGCAATTCGAGATAGAAGAATCCTTACTCTAAAATTCCTTATGTTCAGAGCATTCTTTATAATAACTAGCAATCATCGAATAAGATCTCTCTCACTTTCTAAATCATCAGGAGAGGTCGTGGTTTTTAACCTATTTAAAGGTTTTCCACGCTAAACTTCGTATTAGCAATTACTACTTGTTCATTATTGTTCTGAATATCTTTGGTGTAAAGGCTAAGTCTGAATCCCAAAATTAGGCTATTGCACTTCCCATGGTTGAATTACAAAGGCACCATACGACTGTGAATGCCATTGCATGGGTCCTGCATGGTTTGTGCCATACTTGTACTACAGGTGATGATTCACGGGAGCTGATTTGGGATTTGTGGCCAATGGAGTAACCTGCCGAAGGTGGGTTGGATCCTATTCTAGCTTATACGACAGGGGCTAATATCAAGTAGTTTCAGTTGTCATTATCGCAGTCGGATTGGATTGCAATCACCTCCTCCTCCAAGCTTCAAATACTAAGGGTGTGCGTAAAGTGTATTTCAAAGTCTCAATCAACTCAACATTATATACAAAGGTTCATTATTTTTGAATTTCTTGATGATTTGTGTTTCATAGTATCTTAGGCTGACTTCGTGAAAATGAATCTTTGAGAAGACTTTTATGCATGCTATGCAATATAATCCATCCACCAGCTATGGTAAGTGCTTTTGAAATGCATATAGTTTATCTCAAGTTATATGTAATTTTGTTTTTGTTAGAAGAGGAAATAGTTCGAAAATACTTACTGCTAATAGGTGGGGTTTCTTTTCCTCCAGAGAATGCATATAAGTGTTGCATTATTTTCCTGTGATCTCAATAACCAAGCATATTTTAAAAACAAAGCAATATATAGTGAGTTATATTTTAGTCAGACCAATATTACTATATTGTTGCCCTCCAAAATTTGTCAACTTTTAAGTTTAAAGTTGCAAGTACAACTCTTACTATATGGTTGCAGACTTGAGAAGTTTATTTCTACGACTGTCAAACATCGTTAATTACCACTACTATGAGTAGATCTTGTATTAATAATACAGTTTTATATTTCTTTTGTATGTTTGTGTTCTGCTATACATTATGTTGTATAAGCTCCTTTGAACAAAATGCTTTCGCCACAGAGCTGGATAGTAAACCATTTCTACTTTTGAAATGGACCCTGTTGAGAATCGAGGTATCTACTCTCTACTCTCTTCAAGAAAGATACATGAAATAAGCCCTAAAAGAAGAAACGATCAAACAAGAACAATTACGACAAAATAATTCCCAGAGGAGGGAAGTGGAAAAGCCTTGCGGATGAAAAACCACTCCACACGAACAATTCACTATGATATCAAATAGGTTACAATGATCTCTCAAGCTTCTCAAGCTTTAATAGAGTCTCTTCAAACCCTAGCCTCTCTAAGATTAAACTCACGAATATAGGCTAACAAAATAACCTAAGTCTTCTTTATATACTAGAGGACTAAATAAAAATAGTACGAATCTCGAGGCAGAACTCACGTCCCAAACATAACATCTAAAGCAAACCTACGCCAAGCTCGTTTAACCGACTCCTGTCTCGTTCGAACGACTTTACGATAATTAGTCTCCAGCCCTAAAAACATAACATCTCGTTTGAACGATATCCAAGGTCATTCGAACGAGATTGACTCCTGGGCCAAAATTTCAGTGAGTAAGAAAAAGATCGTTCGAACGACTTCCTTCTTCATTCGAATGACTTTGACAATTTACTTATATCTTCGACAATCTTCAGTTCGAGTTCACACCCAACAATCTCCCACTTGAAATCGAATCCTGTAACCCATCTTTAGATCTCCGAATGAATTGTTCGTACTACCCAGACCTTCAATCTTGAAAACCCACAGAAGTTGTACATGTCGTCAACTTTTAAAATGTCACTACCTTCGTAAAGATATTAGTCGGATTCACATCAGTGTAAATCTTCACAAGCTTTAACGCACCGTCCTCAAGTAGCGAGTAAATATAGTGATACCGAATATTAATATGTTTAGTTCCTGAGTGAAAAGCCAAATTCTTTGCTAAGTGTATAGTGCTTTGACTATCACTATACAACTTAGGAGATAATTGTTCTCTACGAAGCTCTTTCATCAACCCATTGAGCCAATCCATATCTTTGCACGCTTCTACAGCTGTAATATATTCGGCCTCCATCGTAGACAAAGCTACAATCTTCTGTAACCTAGAAACCCATGTAACTGCACCACTTCCCAATATAAAAATGAAACCACTAGTATTCTTCCGCCTATCCATGTCACCCACCATATCATAATCAACAAGACCCTATAAGCATATCTGAGAACCTCCATAACATAATGCCATATCTTGAGTCCCCTTTAGATACCTCAGTATCTATTTCATAGCTCTCTAATGCTCCTGGCCTAGATTACTCATATACCTACTAACAACTCCCACTGCTTGGGTAATATCCGATCTCATACAAATCATAGCGTACATTAGGCTACCAACCTTGAATTGATAAGGAACTTTCCGCATCTCATCGCGATGCTTCTGTATCTTCGGACAGCAATCCTGTGATAATTTGAAGTGACCTCCCAATGTTGTACTAACAACTTTAGAACCATCCATATTGAACCGCTTAAGAACTTTGCCGATGTACTCAGCTTGAGACAACTTCAATTCTCACCGTTTTCTGTCCCTTGTAATACGCATACCAAGAACTTGTTTCGCCGTACCCAAGTTCTTCATAGAAAACTCCTGGGATAGCAGTTCTTTCAACTTAACTGTCTCTCCCATGTTGGGACTTGCTACAAACATATTATTTACATACAGAAGTAGAATAATGTATGAGTTCCCCGTATTCTTTATAAAATAACAGTGATCTGAATTGTAGATATCTTTACAAAAGGAGCAAAAATCTCACTGGAATCAACACATTCTTTATGCTAAAAGCCCTTTACCACAAGTCTAGCCTTAAATCTCCTTGAACCGTCAGATTCTTACTTTAGTTTGTATACCCTTTTGTTGTGCAATGCCCTCTTCCCTTTCGGTAACCGAACTAAATCCCAAGTTTGATTAACTAATAATGATTGCATCTCATCATCCATAGAAAGCTCCTACTTGCTCTTGGCTTCCACATCTAAGGCCTCCTTGTAACTTTCAGGTTCACCACCATCTGTAAGTAACAAGTAATTTAAGGATTTAACGTACCTTGCCAGAATTCTTGCAACTCTCGGCTCCTTTCAAAGTGCTATTGGAATGTCTAGATTATTAGGTTCCTCGCTTTGATCTGGTGCATCGGACTCAGCAATAAATTCTACATCATCCTCTCGAGAGGGTTCATCATCTTCAATGTTGATACTTTCTGCTACTTCACCACGAATCATTTCCATATGTACTTTGAAATCTTAATTATCGAGCACATCTGACTTGTTCTTCACGAAGTAGACCTACAGTTTACGAATAACATCATTAATAAAAGTAACATAATAATGAGAACCACCAAGAGAATACACCTTGGTTGGCCCCCAAACATCCGTGAGTACAAGATCCAGATTTCCGGTTTCCTTAATCTTCTAGATAATTTAAAACTGATCTTCTTCTGTTTGCAAGAACACACTCTTCACAAAACTTGAGATCAACCTCAACAAGTCCCTCTAGCTTTCCCTTTGTTACCATTATCTTTATCCCTTTCTCACTCATGTGGCCGAGCCGTTTGTGCCACATACTTGTATCAATCCCCGGAGTGGCCGCACAAATAGTGGAAATTGTGCTCTGCGTTGCATACAACGTTCGTTGTCGCAAGCCTCGAGCTACTAGTATAGCTCCCTTTGTAACCTTCCAGAAGGTTGCACCAAAGGTACTCATATATCCGCCATCATCTACCAATTTGCTAAGCGATATCAGGTTACGCCCCAATTAAGGTACAAGTCGTACATTCTATAAAAACAATGATCCCCCTGAAGGCAACAACAACCTAGCGTTTCCCTTTCCAGTAATATTGTGTGTATACTTATCTGCAAGAAAGACCATACCGAAGTTGCCTTTGACAATACTAGTAAGAAAACCTACGTTTATAGTAACATGGAAGGAAGCGCTTGAATCAACAATTCAAGATTTGTTAACATCGTCACACGATAGTCGTAGAGCCTCGTCAAAACTAACCTCCTCAGTAAGGTTCATTGTATCTTTTTTTTCATCATCAATCTTTTTAGAAGAAGAAGAGTTACAATCTTGCCTGAAGTAACCCTTCTTTCTACAAGTCCAACACGCACCGGGCGGCATAGACTTCCCTCTTGACTGTGATAGACCCCTTCTAAATTTCGGCCTTTTTTCTGTAAGCCTCCATCTTTCTTCGACATTCAACATAATTCTGTTTGAACTCAAAGAAGGTTTAGATGCTTTACGCCTATTTTCTTTACTCATAATTAATGAGACTGTAGTATTAAATTTGATGTCTTCCTTCCCCTATGAGTTGTTCATATCTGTAATGAACCCTTCCTAGCTCTCAGGCATCTACCCCAATAGAGCCCACGCTCTCACCTCATCGGCAAAAGTAATTTTAATAGATTCTAGTTGAGCATGTATGGTATTGAACTCACTAATATGAGCTTGCACACTACCATTGTCCTTCATCTTTATAGTAAATAAGCGTCGTAAAAGGTATACCTTATTTGCCCCGGACGATTCTGACTACATAGCGAACAACGTCTCTATCAAACCCTTCGTAGTCGTGACTTTGGAAATTATGTATAGAATCTGAGATGACAACGCTAACCTAACGGTTCCAAGCGCCTTGCGATCCAATCGTGCCCACTTAATAGTATCAAAATCTGTTGGCTTCATCTCAGCTCCACCCAGTGGTAAATTAAGATCCTTCTGATAGAGGTAATCTTCTATCTGGATCTTCCACACTCTAAAATTCGATCCATTAAACTTCATGATCTTCAACTTCTCCTGATCGGCCACCGCTCTTCACTACATAAGCCCTAACACTTGATCTGACACCAATTATTGAGAATTAAGGTAGCTACTCTCTCACCTCTTCACGAACGATAAGCGGAATAAGCCCTAAAAGAAGAAACGATTAAGCAATAACAATTATGATAGAAAAATTCCCAGGGGAGGGAAGTGGAAAACCCTTGCGGATGAAAAGCCACTCCCCATGAACAATTCACTATGATATCAAATAGGTTACAATGATCTTTCAAGTTTCTCAAGCTTTAATGGAGTCTCTTCAAACCCTAGCCTCTCTAAGATTAAACTCACGAAGATAGGCTAACAAAATAACCTAACTCTAATTTATATACTAGAGGAATAAATACAAGTAGTACGAATATCAAAGCAGAATTCACGTTTCAAACATAACATCTAAAGCAAACCTACGTCATGCTCGTTCTAACGATTCCTATCTTGTTCGAACGACTTTACAATAATTGGTCTCTAGCCATGAAACGTAACATCTTGTTCGAACGATATCTAAGCTCGTTCGAACGAAATTGACTCCTGGGCTAAAATTTCAGTGAGTAAGAAAAAGTTTGCTCGAACGACTTCCTTCTTCGTTCGAACGACTTTACCAATTTCCTTATATCTTTGACAATCTTCAGTTCGAGTTCACACCCAATAGACCGGACTCTTGTGGAGTTCCATCTAATATGTTAAATTCACAACATTCTTTGGCTTTCATGTGACCACCACATTCGTCAATCTCATGCCTACTGAGTTTCCTATTGTAACTGAACAAGTAACTTCTTTCTTTTCGTGAATTGCGATCATTAGTTTTTCTAAAGGAGAAATGTAAAAAATAAAGAAGGGCAATGGCCAACAGCCATGAAATAGTAGCCCAAGAATCTATTGTAGTACCTAATTGTGCTTTATATATTTTATGTTCAAGTACTTTATATGCCTTATGACGAGCATATTTTTCGAGCACTGGTTATGAAGAATTTTTGGTCTGTTGTATCTTAGATATGTTAGAAAAAATGCATGTATTTTCGTTGTGGTTTGAATAAAACCTTGGTGATTACTGTTAGTCTCACATTAGATAAGTGAAAAGAGTATTTTTATTTTATATTGGGTTACAGATGTATAGCATGTGTAAGTAAGTGGTGCCCTCACAAATGTGTGAGGCTAGTATGCAAAGGCTTGCTATGGGGACACCCATGGGCTTGTGTGCACGAACCAACCCATGACCCATTTGGACTATTTTATAGATTCTATTCGAATAAGATTGTTGTAATGACCCGTATTTATTATTATTATTATTATTATTTATAGTATATTAGTATATTATTCATTTTCTGCATATTCCTATCCTTTTTAGCATCCGCATATATTCCGTACATTCCTTCTATCCATTCTGCATCCATTTTATTCCTTTTGGGCAGGTTTTGGATTCATTTTCAGTATTTTCGGTAGTTCGGTGGCTTTTGAGAGGAAGTGGTTGTGTTTTGTGTTTAGGAACCCATGGTTGGGTTAGTGTTGTTGAAATGTCCCGGAATTTCAGGGTAATTTTTTTGTTTATTATTAAGTATTGTTACTATGATTCATATATTGTTATTCGTTATACATCCATTTATTCCTTTCGGCAGGTTTTGTATGTTAGATTCATTTTATGTAGTTTCGGTGGTATGGTGGTACGTGGTTATTCGGAGGAGGAGGTGGCGTTGCGGCCTTGGGAACCCCTAGATGGGTTGGTGGTGATGTGTTTGTAGTTTGGTGTGGTTCCGGTGAGCCGTTGGATTGGCTGATAGGTTTTCAGAGTTTTCCGAGCAAAGATTCATTTTTGGGGGTTTAGGCGTTTTGGTGGCCGTGAGGCGGTGGAGGTGGTGTTTATACCTTGGGAAACCTTTGTTGGGTTTGTAGTAGTATTTTATGGTGGTATGGTGATGTGGATGTGATTTCGGGGAATCGTTGGTTAGCCTTGGATTTCTGTGGTTTTCCACTGATAAATTCCTTTATTTTTCCATTGGATGGATTCCTTTTACCAACTGTTAATTTTTGGACTGCTTATTTATGTTCAGGCATATTTCTGTTATGATTTTTCCCTCTGTTTTTGTTCAAACATTTGTGCGTTCAGACGACCAAGTTGGGTCTTTTGAGCTATTCTCGAGCGTTGGATTTTACCTTGAGATGAGTGTAGGCTTCCCCTATATAAACACTTCATTTCATTTACAAATCATTTTTCTCTCCAAACCAACTCCAACTCTTTCTCTCTAAACCGACTCTTCTTCCTCAAGTAAAACCCAAACTTTAGAAACCCTTCTCATCCCTTCAATCCTTCTCTTCCTTCACTTTTGGTTTGTTTGGAGCTTGAGTTATCATCCCCAATACTTTGATTTCAGTTCTTCAGAGGGTGAGATTTGTTGTTCTAGAGAGAGAAAGAGAGGGCTGCATTTCTGTCGTCGATTCACCAATTTGACGTCGTTCCCTCGCCGGTTACAGCCGTTCCCTCTTCCTAATTTCAGATTGATTCCGGTGTTGGTTTGGGTCATTGATGGACTAATTATAGGGTTTATAATTGTGGTGTTTGGGGTTTGGTGTTTGTGACCAAATGGGCATTGTTGGTGATTGGATTTTCTAATGTTTGTTTGCAGGTGTTGGGCTGATTTTGGGGTTGTGTTTGATTGGGGGATTTGGGCGTTCGGTGGTGGATCATTGGGTTTTGATATTGTTTCGGAGAGGGCTGCCTGAACCAGCGGTTGTTGCCGCTTCGATTCAGATGTTTGCTTCACCTAGTTGCTGATTTTATCCGTGATTGTTTAGCAAACTTCGCTAACGAAATTATTGTCGTAGTTACTGTAATTATGGAAGAAGGGTTAGGACTGTTTTAACGCCCTTTGAATACCGGGTTCGTGATTGTTGGGCATCTGATTTGGTGGGGTTAGAGTGGCTTATCTTCATGTGATTGTGGGTGGTCAGAGTAGCGCAGCGTAGCGTGGTGGATCGTGGGTTTAGATGCAGTTTTGTTACTAAATTCAGTTGTGGTGCTGATCTGAAATGCAGTTTCGGGCGGGTATCCTTTGTCGGATTTGTGATTGGGCTCCGGTACTTCATAGTGGTTGATGTTGTGGTGTTCCTGGTCCTTTCCGTGATTGATTTGGAGTTCCAAAAGTCGATTCGCGGAGCACATTTCCGTTGGGGTGCTGTTTGGGCAGTTTCGCCGAGATTGTCGTTCCGAGCATATCGTCATGCGAGTTTTATCTTCCTTAATAACTAGACCATTATATTGATTCGTGAGTTATTGTATCACATAGTTTATCATGTTTATTACCGTGATTATGTTAGTATATGGGTTAATTGCTTAGGACACATTCACGGGTTATCCGTTTGGCATACCTTAGGCGAGAGTACTTAAGGGTTTGATAAGTTAGTAAAACCCGCAATAATGTGATATTAGTTACTAGATAGAACCCGTAGGTTATGATTAAGCAGAGGAGGGTATTCTCTGTTGTCGTTGATGTGACGATGACTCTTGAGACTCTTCTTAGACCGATTTCATTGAGGGTGGTTCTCGCAAATCATTTATCGTTGAGGATTAAGAACAAATACATTTCTCAGTGTGTTGCGATGCCTCAGCGTCGCTATATATTTATATAATATATTGAGTATGGTATTGTTGGTTAGTTATTAGGGTGCCCAGCTTGTTTCAGGGCACTAGTAACTAGGTTTGGCGATCAGTGGAGACTTATGGACGGCTTGTGGTTTAACCGCCATTTCTCTGAGATAGTGTAGTTCAGAGACTATAGTTCTCACCCTATAGTATGGCACCCTGGTTAGTTTGGGTTGCTGGACTTGGTTCCAGGGTAGTCTTGGGGCGACATAACTTCAGTAAGACATGGTCTTCGATTCGGAGCTCGTTCTCTTGCCTGCTATTGTTTTGATTAGTCTTAGGACTAGCCTAGGTGTACTATGTATTCTCGAGGCTTGGTCCTTAAGCACTGTAATTGTGATTGGTGGTTGTTTGGAATGTTAGATTCCATATGGGAGTGTGGTATCTCCTGGACTGTTACTTGTTGATGGTGAGCAGACGGCTTGTCAGTGGTGGTTGGTTGTGGATGTTGAACTTCTGATAGTTTGCCTTAGGATTGTTTGCTTATCGGGTTGTAACACTTATTGTCCTTATGATTCTTAGAGCTTAGAGCTTACTCGTAAGCCTTCTTTCCCTGGGACGAGGCTGTTAGGGCTGTGTTCCCCTCCGTCATCTAGGAGGCAATGAGACAGCATGGTTCAGTGTGATCCGCGGCTGAGCCAGGTAGTTTATGAAGTTGTACATCACCCGAGATGTTGGAATGCGGCTAAAACCTCCTGTTGAATCCAGTTTCTGTACATCCGTGTTGGAGACTTATGTACATGATTAGGAGGATTGTGAGGCAGTTCGGTTATTGGGGGTTGTTAACTACATGTTGGACACTTGTAGGTCACCCCATGAGTACTAGTCCGTGTTGACAGCTAGAGTACTGTTGTACTTGATGGTAACCATATTGTTTTGAGGAATCTTAGAGACTGATGTCGTTTTGATGTCGTGACGGTTAAGTTGTTATTTCATCTAGGTTTATATGGTGCAACTGAGTTACAGGAGGGCATCTGTGTTGGTTTTGGTCTCCACGCTCTCAGGCAGGTGGTTATCCTATCGTGTGCTGGCTGTGTTAACAGCAGTTGTGTTTCAGTCTCTAGGATCATGCTCACATCCATAGATAATATATTATCTCCTAATCTTACTGTGTTTGGATACATAAACAACTCCGCATCAGCAGGCCCCCGATAGGTTGATAGGATCCCTGGATCGGGTTTAAGTTTTAGGGGTAAAGATATGGTTGGATTAGTTTTCCTGGTACCCAGTCTCGTCCTACGAAGAGAGACATGGTTGGATACTATTTCCTGGTGCCCAATCTTCTCCTACGAGTGAAGTTATGGTTGAATGCTAGTTCCTAGTACCCAGACTCCTCAGGCGAGGTTGAAATACCTATGATAATATCTTTTAGTCTGGTCGAGATAGTGCAGTACATCGTACACTTGTATCCAACAATATCCAGTAAGGTAAATCATTTTTCAGCAATTGTCAGCCCACTTTAGTCTTGGGGGCTAGCCCTTTGGGTTGACATCGCTATATCATTGCATTTGGGATAGGTATGGGACTATCCAACTTCATCATAAATCTTTCTGCATCATCATCATCATCAAGCATATCATTGCATCTCAGCATACTTCCAATTCGTAGGTTCTTCTGATAGAAATCCTTAACCATTTCTGCATTATGTTTTAATATAGAATCTTCTACAGTTGGGATAATCATAAGATTATCTCTTTCCATCATATCATCATCATACCATATCATTACATTGGGATAATTATGGGATTATCCTAGTTCATCATATTCCTCTTCTCCTAATTGATTGCGGTGTCATTAGATTCCTCTTCCTTCTGCATATTCCTCTCCTCTCTGCATCTACTCCTCCCTCTTCTGTATTTAGTTAATTTATTAGGTTGAGTAGCCTGTTGGTTGTTGTGAGCTTTAGGCTGGTATTTAGTTGTGGGCGATCTCGTTCAGCTTGTGGCAGCTTCGGGATTGTGCCTGGTTGGGGTTTGGATAACCCGGTTGGATTATTGTGAGTCGAGGGTGTTTACCCTCATGTGTAACTGTATTCCTGAGGTGGGTTAGTTGCTTGTGGCGCTGAGGGCCATGGTAGTGATTAGAGTGTAGTTAGTGGTACTTATGACTAGAGTGTGGATTAGCACTCCTTTGCACGAGGTATATTTATAGATAGATTATTAGAGTTAGTATATATACGTATACCTATTAGTCATTATATATATATTTATATGTATGCATTGTTTATCGTTAGATATTATTATATCCTGCTATCACTAATATTTATATCCATCTCATTGGTTAGTATAATCGTTTAGTTATTCTTGGAAGTTAGTGAGCTCGTTGTTTGCTCACTCTTGCAACCCCCTTTCAGTGGCAGGTTGTTTCAGATTTTAGTTGCTGCTGTGGTGATCTTTGGGGAGCTGAGCTGGAGGCTCATTCTTTAGTTTTGCAGTTGGGCTTGCTGCGTAGAGGTTTGTAGAATCTTATATTTAGATTCTGTTATCTTAGTCTTCCGCTGTTTCTGTTTTCCCTTTTACTCTGCTGTGATACTATTGTGAATGACTGGGCCAGAATTTGTCTACGGCTCGGTTGTTCGTGGGGCGAATCTGTGGAATCCCCGACCTACACAGCATCAGATCTAGTAATTGGTCAAGCTATCGATTACTAGATTTTGGGGCGTGACAGTTGTTGTGGTTTTTGGGTGTAGATTGTTCTGTGTTCGGGTATTCGTGTGGTTCGAGGATCTTTTAAGATTTTCCAGTAGTCGTTCGAACGAGTTGACTCATCTCCTGGAACTTGGCCCAAGATCTCCAAGTCGTTCGAACGACTTCTGTGTCCATTCGAACGACTTCTGTATCCTTTTGAAGATTTCCTTGTCCATTCGCACGAACCTTTTTCGTTCGAACGACAGAGGCACTTCTCTGTAATTTTGCCTTGATATCCTTCTTCGTTCGAACGACTTTCATCTTCGTTCGAACGAGTCTGCGGTTGTTTGTTCTTTTGGGGTTATTTTCATTTCATTCATCTCTCTCTTATTCTCTTACTCTCTCTCTCTCTCTTCAATCCCCTTTCCCAAATTTGTAGCCAATCCGTTCCCTCGGTCGCCAATTTTTCGCAGTGATTATCGCCCTTTATCCTTGGTGAGTAGTTTCGTATTCCTTTTCCGTTCTTTTCTTCTGATTAGGCCTTGGGTTGATTTCTAGGGTTTGGCTTATTGATTGGTTTCCTGGGTTTGTTTGTTTAATTGTTGTTGTGATTGTCTGTTGTAGCTTGTCCTGTGTTCCGTTAGCTGTATTGCTGATTCTGAGTTTAGAATTCTGGCTTTAGTTTTTTCAAAACTCGAGATTATTATAAGACGATTTTTTCCTTCATTTCTAAATTCCACTACTAGTTAATAGATGTTGATTAGAGTAGTACTCTATGTAGAAAGGTGCATGTGATCTAGTTAGGTCTTGTTATCATATTATTTCTCTGTATAATTGTTAACCTATTTTAGTTAGTTATTCTATAACTTGGTTACTATAGTTTGCATTTGGCGTTGGGTTTTGTTAGAAGCTGTTAGTGTGGTATTTCTAGTAGCTGCATTTCTTGTTGTTAGTTTCGATCTACTAGAGACTGATGTTGACTAGTCGTTGTGACGGTTAAGTTACTGTTTCATCTAAGTTTAGATGGTGTGACTGAGTCACTATTTACGTTTGGGTTAGGATTTTGTGCCACGCTCTTATGCAGGTGGTCATCCTATGTTTATTAGCCAGGTTTACGACTGTTGTATTTTTGATCCTTGGGATCTGTTGCATCTTTTTAATCACGCAAAACTCTTTTAACTTAACAAGATCGGATACATAACAAAGCTCCACATCGGTTGACCTCCGATAGGATCGTAGGAGTCCTGCATCGGGTTAAAATAGTAGGTGAAGAACTGGCTGTGAATACTATCATACCTTATATACCCATCCGGGAGTGTGGGAAGGTATGAGACAGTATGAATCCGGTGCTAGACTTATCCTTGAGGTTGAAATTCCTTAGAATGAAGTACAGTTCGGACGTTGGCTCCGTGAGTTGAGAAGCCCAGAACACTTTGATCAAGTGAGTATCCACTAGCTTGGTCGAGCTTGAAAAAAATCGTACCCATTGTATCCCCTTATCAGATCTCTTTAAGTCAAACATGCTAGCGGTTGATCAACCAATATTATAATAGGATTGCAACATGTTTTAAAACATCAAATCATTCAATATTAGGACCTTAGTTCATCATTGCATCAGTCAGCATTAGGGATAATTGTGTGATTATCCCAGTTCATCATATCATATCATTAGCATATCATTGCATCATCTCCACATGTCATAATTCCCCTCTTCTCTTAAATTCTTTATCCTAACTCCGGTTACTTATATATATTTTATTCTTCTGTTCTTATTTCTCTATTACCTGGATCATGATCGCTTATTTTGCTATCCATTTACTTTAAACTTACTCTACCTTATTCACTTCACCCTCTTCATCTGTACCTGTTTACTAGTATGTTATTTAGCCTTGTTGGGTTTCAGTGAACCGTAGTTTTACTTACTCTCGCATTGTTCCCCCCTTTCAGAGGTTGAGTAGCTTGAGTTGCTGAGAGCTTCAGCTGTGTTTGAAGCAGTTGCCGCTGCTGATCTGTTTTAGTTTAGACTTTCTTGTATGTGATCTCAGTATGAGTAGATGTCCTTTATTCGAGATATTGTAATTCTGTTTTCAGTCTGATATGTATATATATCATTTGCTTCCGCGTTGTTATTTTCTTTCTTTACTCTGATGATTATTGCTTAAAGTGAATGACTGAGCTTGATTCTTATCTTTGGCTTGGTTGTTTGTGGGGCGAATCAGTGGATTCCCCGACCTGCACAACTTCGAATCTAGTAATTGGTCAAGCTAGCGATTATTAGATTTTAGGGCGTGACAATTGTATTCGAATAGAATAATATTCTATTCGAATAAATCTGGCAGGAAGAATCTATTCAAATAGAATATTATTCTATTCGAATGGAATCTTACAGGAAGAATCTATTCGAAAGGATTATGATTCTATTCGAATAAATCTGGCAGTAAGAAATGTATTCGAACAGAAATAGATTTTATTCGAATAAAACATGTAGTTATCTTCAAAAGACACAACTCTTCTCAGAGATATGTCTTGGGACGCAACCCAGTCTGTAGGTGCTTCTAAATGATACCTTCTCCTTTATTTAAACAATCATTCTTGATGTGTTTGATACACAGAAAACATTCTGCAATCTCATTACTCTTCTTCTATATTTGATTCCTTCTTGAGAGTAAAGTCACAGATAGTTTGGCAGGCGTATGGACTTGAATACTTGAAGTCTATACGATTCGATCGTTGTATCTTGGGAGATAGGCACTGTGATAAAATGTGAAGCACAATACACAGGGTAAAATCTGTCTTAAGGAAATTGCAGTGACTGCAAGCCTCGATCTTCAGTTCTTTAATTTCCTTTTTGTTCATCTTCGACATACATCTGAATACATGTTCGACAAGATATACGTTATTTATTCTTATATCTATAAATCCATAATATTATACAATGATGTGTAATATTTAGAAGAAAAAAAATCAATATCTTTTTTGGTACTTCTCAATCTTTCTGCATTATAATCTATATGAGGAAAGGTACGTTATCAAATAATGAGGTATGAGAAATATTATTTTGATATATGTTCTGAATGTAGCGCTTTTCTTATAATAATAGTCATATTTATTTGTTATTTGATTACATTGCATTTTCATGTTCATGACTACAGTTGAAGAAGTATTGTTAACCAAGAAAAAGTCATTAAATCGTATTTGTGACTCATGAAGGAGATAAGATTCCTCTATATAGAGTAGGAACAAGCTTAACAGTTTCAAGAAACAGTGGTGGAGACTATTAGAACTCGAAATTTGAACACGAGGAAATGTGGTAGGGAATTAGTGAGGACAAAGCACAAAAGGTACATTACTTGCCCAATAGTCGTAGTGAGCGTTAACTCTGCAACCTCCAAACCTATCAAGCTCAAACAAGATTCATGTACATATCATTGAGTTCATAAAGGCTTTGAACTTATACTTTTATCTGGTTTCCCTCATCCTAAGTTCTATTGTAAAATTTGAGTTGATTTGAGGCATACCGGGTCATTTCATTGATGGGTCAGCTCAATATCCCTTACATCTAAACCCTGTATTCATAAATTCCATGGATTATATACCCGAGTTATATGCAGCTTGGTTGACTTCTCTACTTCAGTTTTCCTCTATTTGCCAAACTTGAAGAATTGACAAAGGCTTGGTACAGTTGGGGAGAAACTGAGAATCATAAGTGAGACTTTGGAGCATGCAGAGGAAAGAGTTATTAGATTTCAAGAAAGACATGATCGATTGTTCAACCAGATTTTTTTCTACTACTTTTGCCACCAGGAGCGTGAACAAGCCTTGTTGGGTGCCCGAAAAGCCATGAATGAAGCTCTTGTATGTTACTCTACGACAAATACAGATGAAGATGATGCACTCTTACCATAGATAGTTCTCATGGAAGGGCCCATTCAAACAATGCTTATATTTTCATATGTTTGTATATTGGATTGCTGAGAAATTTATAAGCTCTAAAGGCTAAAATAATGTAATGTCATTACTAAGTACTAAGATTTCTGTTCAAGCCAAAGTAAAGCAATTTATAGATAACCAAATCAATATCATGTTGAAAGCTTGTAAGTCGTCCGTCTGTTCAGAATCTTATTCATGATCAACTATTCCCAGTTACGTCTAAGAATTGCGAAGAATAATATTACCCTTGACCAAGCCATGGTAAAATCACGACGGCACTGTCTATAGTACCGAATACGTGCCTTCAACACTTTAACAATATAAAGACGAGTCTTCAGCACTAAAAAAAATGCCTTCGATGATGGATCACCAACATTACAAAAGTCATTAAAAATTAAAAATTAAAAATATAAAACCCTATTTAATAGTTTTCAATTATCTAAAATATTTAAAAATTATTGTAGGCACACGCAACAGCGTGTGCCCAATTGCTAGTAACATAAAAATAAAAAATAAAATAAAATAAAAAGCCTCTAAGAGCATCTCCAATAGAGGGAAGTGGGAGTGGAAATCATCACGCTCACCCCTTAAATCCTCTTCAATACGAGGGTGAAAATGAGAATTACCACTCCAACTCGCCAAAAAAATAAGAATTCCTGCACTCTAGAAATTTTCTATTCGACACATGTGCCTGTCGTACAGGTGTACGCCTCTACGACAGGCGCCCACACAAAAAAAATGCACACCTAAAATCAAATAGCGCTACTCTGAATACCTATCATAAAACCGCATACCTTTACGACAGGCGCCTCAAAACTGAGTCTCATTCTCGTCTTCCAATAGCCAAACAGTTAGTTTTCTAAACTCTTTAAAACCCCAATTCTTTATTCTATCAACTCTCAAGCTCCCAAAGCTCATAATCTCTCATCTTCAAACTCTTAATTTCACAATTGTTCAAGTCTAATTTCTCAATGTCCCATCCCTCAACCCGCATACCCTTTTACCTTATGGAGTCTCAAAACTCATTTGGAACTTTTGTTCCATAAACCCAACATACCGGAAATTGTGGAGGCGGAATCAAAGAATTGAACGGATGTTGAAGACATCATTTTTGCCACATTGTGAATGAGTGACACGGTGAATGCTCAAACTGAGAATTTAAAAAAAAACCATATTTTTTGGGGTAAAATATTTGAAGAATTCACCAAGCAATTGACCGGTCCCGCACAAACCATATTCTCGCTTAAAGAACGCATGGGAGTGGTCAACAAATCCACCATTCATTTCTCGTCAATGAAGACTAAAGTGCTTACCACGGTTAAGAGCGGAGAAGTCGTCGGCGAAAAAGATGTGGTATGTCTCACTTCTTGAATTTTGTTTAACAATATTATTTTATATATTATGTTTTAATTTTCGCTTTACCATATTGTAGAAATCTCGTGCAAATAAATTGTTTAAGGCGACTTTCGAACAAAAAAAGAAACATCGACGTCCATTTGGTTTTTTTTAATCATACATGACAAATTTTGTCCAAACATCCAAAGTTGATGGATTTCGCGGAAAAAAACATTAGGCGAATTAAGTAGCAATGCCAAAAAAACTGGAAAAAAGTTGAAGCATAGGGCCTTCGTTGTGTATGGACTTCGATGGTGAAGATGGAGATGCAATACCACTTTATGATCAATCCATAGATGGTAAGCGTCCTCCAGGCCAAAAGTTGGATAAGAAAAGGCAGAGTCTAAATACCGCTTTCAATCACGTCATGAATGCGACTACCAAAATCTCATAAAGTTTTAAAATATGAAGATTAAAGAGAAGGAAGAGAAGAAAGTATATGCGAAATCCCGCCGATAGACTAAAAATGAGCTTGCACGAGCAAAGTTGGAGAGTTTACACTGAAACAACTAATCACTCGAGACTAACCAATTTCGATTAATTTTTGGTCAAAATCAGCAGATCCGAATTCTTTTAAATTAATGGTCTACGCTTAGCCTAAATCAAGTTGGTTCAATTATTTAGTGTTAAGCAAGCAATTGGAAATTTAAAAACAAGGTCAAGCAATTTTAACCCTGCGGGAAACCTTTCTCAAGAGAAAAACCCATAGGTCACTGTCAAATCACCCGACGGCTAAACAATCCACTATTGAAATCAAATTACAAGTATTCAATTTCTTACAGAATCGATAAATGCATCCCGTGGTTACTTCTCTTCTAATTGAACTCCTCGCAATCAATTTCTCGTTCTCGCAACGCCCTACGCTCTCGCGACGCCTCACCTCGGATAACATACCAAAGCTACAAAGCTTGAATCGCTTAAACTTTACAAATTAATGATTAGGGCTTCTTGATCTCTGATGATTGATTCAAGATTTAAGTATTTTAATTCTCTCTTGAATCTCTCATGAATAATCTCTCCTTACTCTAAATATCAAGCTCTGAAAAAATAGGCTTTGGAAGAGGTAAATTATAAAATAGAAAGGATGTCTTAAATAGGAAAATAGAAAATGCGTTCTCTGTTCGAATAAAAATAAATCTATTCGAATAAAAAGGCTCAGCCTTTTATTTATTCGAATAAAAAAAAACTATTAGAATAAATAATGTTCCTGAGGTATTTTATTCGAACAACATAAAATCTATTCGAATAGAAATGTTCTCAGTTCTATTCGAATAGAAAAAAAATCTATTCGAATAGAAGTTTTGTTATCTTAAAAAGACATACTTATTACATTTTCCATACTCTGTAAAAATATATAGGGCTTGATATTCTAAAACAAGGAGTTAGAAACTCACTTACCTATTCAGTATCAGTCCAACTATAGTCGCTCCACGTGCACTCACTGACGCTGGATAACCACGAGATAGTGTTGGCACCTACTATATACACAAAATGAAATAAACTCCAAAATGGATGTTTCAATCTCCCACTTTGGTTCATTTTGTGTCAAAACTAGAACTATAGGTAATAAAAGAAAATTACAAACTCGATGGACTGACTCACTCACTGAACATCCATTTACAAAAGCATATCTGCTGAAATCCATGTACACTAAACAAGCAATATTACATACTCGTTCATATTCTAAATAAGGAATTCAGAGGACAAAAATTACTTACCTAACTTACCTGAAGGATCATCTCTCCCCCTTTTTGGTACAAATAAACAAATGGCAAATAGCCAATAAAAGGAGAAGCAAACCATGAGTGAAACACAGATTAAATGAGAAATATATACCAGTAATTGTCAGAGCAAATATTCTGAACAGATAGACTATTAGGATACTAAAAAAATCAAAACCAATACCCAAAAATATATGCATCTCCCCCTCAAAAAAATAGTAACCCCCTTAAAATGAAATAAAATGAAAACACGCATGGGGAGTGTCTCTAAAATAAGAAAGCAAAAGAAGACAACACTCCTCCTAAACACAAGGCATGATAGAAAGACAATGAATCTAAAATATTCAATAAAGACCAAGACATCACCAATGTATTATAAAACAATCACTAAATGAATTACTTGGTGTGTTTATGTGCATAGTCAATTAGATACCCATATTTCAATGTATTACTCAGCCGCAGTTAGAATACTATATTAGAAAGTTGTTTCAACTTAGGCCTCTCATGGTGGTCACTCAAAATTACTGAGAATTGACTAGTAAATACTCTGTGTGAAATATGAATATGAATATAAAACAATGGAAATTTTATATTTTATCCAAAACGATGCACTGTGAGCTGGAAGATCCCATGGGAAAGAACCCCATTTGTCATATATGGTGTCAAGTTAAAACTAATAAAGACTCTTTATATCTACTCTCCACTAATAGTGACTGCGTCTAACTCAAGATCAAATAGGACTTTAAAACAGGTTATAATGTACGCACGGGTAGGTATATGATGGAGTAGGTTTTTTGCTGGTATTCTAGGACTACAGTTACACTAACTCCCATTCTTACTTGAAACCAAATTTACCTTCTGTTATTCTCTTACTTATTGAGTACACATAAAATAAAATACCACTTTTCTTCCCCCCCCCCCTTTTTATGACTCTAATTTGAGATAATAAAACCGTCAATTGGGGACTCATTGTATTCTTCTATTCATCTTTCCCCCAAAAATTATACATATTTTTCTTTTCTCTTTTTTTTCTCACTGAAAAGTCTCTAAACAAATGGGTAAAAGGATAAAGGATTAGGGGAAAAAAAGGAAGGCATATTTTAAGGCACAAATGGCTGCAAGTGGATAAAAATATTGTTAGAAATAACGGGGGCCAAAGATGGGAAATGGAAAAAAAAGACTATTATCACATCTTCGATTGGACACCATCACCTTTTCGCCTCGAGTAAAAGTAGGAAAGTATAACTAGAATAACTTGACTTTGATATTACCATTTGACAATTGGGTAAGGAAACGAAATGAGATTACAAACAATGAGATTAAAATTGAAGAGTAAATGTCATAACACTCAAAGCTCGTAAATAAGGTCAGATCCTCACATAACATTAGATACGAAGTCTCTATAGTAATTCTCACGTGGTTCTAGTTAAGATGAGCTTTTAGTTTAAACAAGATAATCAATGACTATTATGAAATGTAGTTTTACCAAATAATTATCCCATAAATTAATATAATACAAAAGCGCAGTCAAAGTCTAACAAGAATATTCTACAAACAAAATCTCCTAAAGTTCAAATAAAATAAAAATAGTACCCTCATGTCTAAAAAAATAAAAATAAAAACAAAAACAAACTGAGGCAGGGTAAGAAACGTACCTAATCAATGGAGCATACTTATAACCCTTCTCAGTGAATATTCATTACCTTATTTGAGCAATATTGCACCTTATCTGTGGTGCCAAATTAGTCTTTCGTACCCAAATGCTTTTAAGAATCCTTCAAGCTGAGGTTTCCTGTGCAAACCATCTAGACACATTCTCACTTTTTACATTAGTAGAAATCACATTAGACTTATATATTTGTCCATTGAAAGAGCGAGCATATGGTTGATAGGGTCAAACAAATCTACAATAAGATGCAATATGACCCTTTCAGCCACATAAACTACAATAATAAATCTGAGAGTAAGAGACCCGGTTGGAGTGATAATGAGTAGTGGATATCATGTCATGTTTGGGCACCAAAGTAGAAGCAGTTGCTTTTACAAACTTTGTGATTTGAGGAGTCTTGGCATTAGGAAGATGTTCCTCATATCCTAGACCCCTTTTGTCATTATCCGTTTTCCCCATACATAATATTTTATCAATGTTCTTGGCCCTATGACAGAACTTCTCAAGTTTCTGCTGAGATAGAACTACATCAAGCTTGGCCGAATGAAGTTCATCCAAAGTTGATTTCATTTTCTCCTTTGCATCATTAACTTCTTTTTCTTAAAACACAACTTTGTCATGAAGGCTTTGTTTCTCATTCTCAAGTACCTCTATCTCATGACTTGTGCTATCAGTTTTGTCATGAAGGTCGCACGTAAGTGTATTAACTTGGTCTTTGAAGACTTTGTTAAGTTTACCGAGTTTCATACACTTGGTGAGAGTATGAGCATACAAGTCCTCAAGATTCGGGTCTTCAAACTCATTTTATTCTTGATTACTCTGATTTTCATTAGAATTTTAAAGTTCAAAAATGTCATAGTTATTATTGCCAGACATAAGAAATGTCGGATATGCACAATATTGCCCATTATCAACTACTTGGCGATTACTCTCATTGTTATCATGTTCATCATCACTGTTATCCCAAGTAATACTGATATTCATAGCTTTATGATTTGTTCTAGATTTCTTATTAGGACAGCTATGGGCATAATGACCAAACTTATGGCACTTATACCATTTAACTTTACTCAGGTCAGTGTCAAGGTTGCCTGCCAGTTATTCGATTTAGGATAGTCATGAGTTCGCGACTTATAATTCACTGATTGCCATTGTTTTTTAAATTGATAGTTTTTTACAAGGTTTTTAAGCTGATTGCTTATAGAGACAATTTGTGAATCCATATCGATGAGTTATCAGCTGATTGTTCATAACCTAAATCAGATGAGTTATCAGCTTCTTTGGTACCCTTAGAAGAAGAAGAATAAAATGAATATTTAAAAGCAGTATTCTTGTTCTTCTCAAGGTTTTCCATTTTCATCTCAAGTTCAAAAGTTTATAATTTTCTAGTTAATGTATCTGGTTTCATTTTCTTAAGATCCTAAGCTTCCTCGATAGTATCACGTATGGATCTAAAGCTCTTAGGAAGAGATCTTAGAACTTTGTGAACAATTTGAACATCTGAGTAAGCTACACCTAATGCGGCACTAGTGTTGACAATATCACTTAGTCTCGCATAAAACTCATCAAAGGGTTCATTCTCATCCATTCGAATATTCTCAAATTGTGAGGTGAGCATTTGTAATTTTATTTACTTAACTATATCATCGCCTTCGTGAGTTTGAAATAATATGTCTCAAGCTTCTTTCGAAGTGGTACAAGCATATATGTGTCGAAACTCATTTGGGCTCACAGCTATGAAAATAGCATTGCGACCCTTATTATTATAACCCGCAGCTTCCTTTTTATCCTTAGACCATTGATTCCTAGGCTTAAGGACCTCTTCAGATTCATCACCCACTCCTTTCATCATGACAGGGTGCGTCCATCCATCCTTGATTACAATCTAGATATTTTCTCCGAGTGATTATAAGAATGTAACCATTCGGACCTTTCGATAAGGATAGTATTTGCCATCGAAGAGGGGAGGACGATTTATTGGACCTCCAAATCTTTTGGAATCCATTATTCTCAAGCAATCAAGCAAGGATCCACGCTTAGGTTGTTAATCCTCGAAGCGTGACCGCTCTGATACCAATTAAAATAACTAATCACTTGAGACTAACCGATTTTGATTAATTTTAGGTCCAAATAAACATATCCGATTTTTTTTGAATTAATAGTCTACGTTTAACCTAAATCAAGTTGGTTCAATTATCTAGTGTCTAGCAAGCAACAATACCAAGCAATTTTAACCCTGTGGGAAACCTTTCTCAGGAGAAAAAACGCACAGGTCACTGTCGAATCACCCGACAGCTAAACAATCCACTATTAAAATCAAATTACAAGTATTCAATTACTTACAGACTCGATAAGCACATCCCGTGGTTACCTTTCTTCTAATTGAACTCCTCGCTGTTGATTCCTTGTTCTCGTAATGCCCTTCGTTCTCGCAACGCCTCGCCTCAGATAACGTACCAAAGCTACAAAGCTTGAATCGTTCAAACTTTATAAATCAATGATTAGGGTTTCTTGATCAATGATGATTGATTCAAGATTTAAGTATTTTATTTATCTCTTAAATCTCTCAAGAATAATCTCTCATCACTCTAAATATCAAGCTCTAAAAAAATAGGTTTTGGAATAGGTAAATTATAAAAAAAGAAAGGATGTCTTAAATAGGAAAACAGAAAACACGTCCTCTGATCGAATATAAATAAATTTATTTGAATAAAAAGGCTCAGCCTTTTATTTATTCGAATAAAAAAGAAATTTATTCGAATAAATAATGTTTCTGAGGTATTTTATTCGAACAACATAAAATCTATTTGAATAGAAATGTTCCAAGTTCTATTCGAATAGAAAAGGAATCTATCGAATAGAAGTTTTGTTATCTTAAAAAGACATACTTATTATATTTTCTATACTCTGTAAAAATACATAGGGCTTGATATTCTAGAACAAGGAGTTAGAAACCCACTTACCTGTTTAGTGTCAGTTCAGCTATAGTCACTCCACGTGTACTCACTGACGCTGGATAACCACGGGATAGTGTTGACACCTACTCTATACACAAAATGAAACAAACTCCAAAATAGATGTTTCACACACCTTTACAACGAACATGTGAAAAATGAGATACGGAAGAAAGTTATACAAGTCATGTCCATTGGCACATCTATTATGGACACCAATAGTGTGTGATATTATGAGTTAATGAAAAGTGATATTTTTGCAAAAATGGAAGCCCAAATTCGAGCTCAAGATTCTTCATCTAACGTCAGTGGTGGCGTTCGTAACTTCTTCATCTAGAGAGAGAGAGAGAAGAATTCATTGTAATCAAATTTTGAGCAATTGAAGTTCTCTTTGGGAAGTTTTATCCACCAATTTTGTGTTTTTCGCATTAATTCTTCGATAGGTTAATCTCAATTAGATTTTGGATTAATCTTCAATCTGTTTCCTCTTTTCTTGAGTGATAGTGTTATATGATGGTTGTATGTATAATGTCCGAGAGAGATTGAGAGTGGAGAGAGAAAATAAAAAGAGAAAGTGGTGTATGATACTAACCGATAATTGTTTGGGTTTTAAATTTTAACTTTAATTAATGTTGTGGGCCTTGTGGCAGAGAGTAGATACTAGATATTAGATAACAGCTTTAATAACTAGAGAGAGAAAAAGCTTATATAGGTAGTTGTTGGGAACCCCAGCTTACGTAAAATACGTATACAGCTATCTTGACGTAAGGTCCATCTCAAAAAATGACATGTATCCCCCTTTAACAACTCATTTGGACCAAATTTAATCTCTCTATTAATTTTATAATAAAACCCCATTTATACCCTTTCATTTAACCAAATCGCGAAAGCATTTAAGGAAAGAACCACGACTTTCAAATATTATCAAATATTATAATGGGATCCTTACAATATCATGGGTTTTCAACTTCCCCTCCCTACAAAGTTAATAAAAATCGCATCATAACGCTCATATCTAACCACCAAAGGGCATCCCTTGGAAGTGTTCATTATATGTTACAAATCCCTGCATAAGTGTATCATTTGTGGTTTCAATCATAATATGAAGAAAAATAAGTATGAACTTTATTGCTTAAAAACATGTATATTAATTATTTTCTTACTGGAATTGTAGGCGTGGAAGCACTAGAAGACATCGCGGTCGATTGGCCATTATGTCCTGATAACACTTAGGGATTTAACCAAAAGGACTAGCGTTTCAATAAATTCAAAATTACTTCAAAAAAAAAATCATGTACCTAAGGGACATAAAGTATATAATCATCAAATGGCATCGTCGTCAATTGGCCATTATGTCCTGATAATACCTACACAGTTGCATATGTACACATTACTTTCACGTGCACATGTATGAGTATTTTTCTTTTTAGTTTTTTTAGTTTTTTTTTTGATAATATGTTTTCTAGAAGTTTGGATATTTTGCCTAATTGCTCCCCACATCACAAAAGGAAGGTTCTATTACAAATATATTATATCAAAAGGGGGACCTCCTTAATATTTTAGAATATTGAATAAGAAAAGTGTTGAATGTGTCATATACGTTGCTTTTAAAAGGGGTAAAATTGGTAGAGAAAATAAATTTAATGAAGGCATTAAATTTGGTCCCTAATTTGTTGTTAAAGGCCCCGCACATAGAGATAGGTGCATACGTACCTCACACAAGCCGGGTTCAGTTGTTGGGTCAATACAAACTACAAAGTATATTTAACGAGTAAATGAGGTATACTTTTCGATTCGGTTTTAACTTGTCATCCATAACTAGAAACCGAAACCAAACCACATCTATTGATTTTCATTATTTACAAACCAAAACCGAACCGGTTCTATGGAGAACTAGCATAAACCAACGCTTTCGGTTCGATTTCCGGATTTACGGTTTTTCATGTACACCCCTAGGTAATGTAGATTGTAGCCAAATCAGATAATGCAAGAGGTTATGTCATATTTTCTTGTACATAATTGACAATCAAACTAAGAGCCTATAAAAAGCATAGAGCTTGTGATGGAAGAAGATAAGTTTATCCCACTCTTTATTGTATAAATGGACCATCAAAATGGTGAAGTGAAGGAGGAATCACCTGTGGTGGTAGTGATGGTTCCTTTACCAGCACAAGGCCATCTCAACCAACTTCTACACTTATCTAGGCTCATATCAACCCGTGGTTTCCCCGTACACTACGTTGGGGCAGCCACTCACAACCGCCAGGCAAAATCACGTATTCAAGGCTGGGATACTTCAACCATATCAAACCTTAAGTTCCATGACTTCTCAGTGCCACCATTCATCAATCCTGCCCCCGACCCAAAAGCCTTGAACAAGTTCCCATCTCATTTAATCCCCACTTTCGATGCTGAACGATACCTCCGCGAACCTCTCGCCGCATTTCTCAAGAGTCTCTCTTTGAACACACAACGAGTTGTAGTTATTCATGACGCACTCATGAGTTTTGCAGCAGAAGAAGCCTCATTTCATCATAACGCAGAAGCTTATTGTTTTCATAGTTGCTCTGTTTTTGCCTTTCTTTATCTTTTTTGGGAATCCCTTGGCAAACCAGCGGATGGGGGAAACTTAATTCCAAGTGACATAAGTGGTCACGCTTCATGGGAGGATTGCTTTAGTGATGATTTTGTAGAGCTTCGTGACCGAAATCTTGAATATATGAAGCTTGCGGTAGGTGATCTCTATAATACATGTGATCCGATTGAAGGTGAGTTCATGAAACTGTTAACCCACCATCCAATACTGGGGGAAAACAAAAACAGTTGGGTTATTGGACCTCTCAACCCAGTGGCATTCGAGACAGAAACAAACCAAACCCACAAATGCATCAAGTGGCTAAACAATCAGTCCCCTAATTCAGTTATTTTTGTTTCTTTTGGAACGATGACATCGGTGTCAGACAAGCAAATCACTGAGATTGCATTCGGGTTAGAACGCAGTGAGCAACAGTTTATTTGGGTTCTGAGGAACGCGGACCGTGGTGACATTTATGCAGGAAAAGAAGAGGAGCTCAGAAAGATTGAACTCCCAGATGGTTATGAAGAGAGAGTTCAGAATGTAGGGTTGATAGTGAGAGATTGGGCACCACAACTTGAGATCTTGGCTCACTCATCAACTGGTGGATTCATGAGTCACTGTGGGTGGAACTCCTGCATGGAAAGCCTCAGCATGGGTGTACCCATTGCAGCTTGGCCCATGCACTCAGACCAACCTTGTAACACAATATTAATGTCTGAGGTTCTAAAATGCGGCGTCGTTGTTAGGGAGTGGGTTCATCGTAAAGAAGTAATTTCTGCAGAGGCCATTGAAACTGCAGTTAGGAAACTGATGGTTTCAGAGGAAGGGAAAGAGATCAGAAAGCGGGCAGATGAAGTCGGCATAGCCATTCGTGAAGCGGTGTCCAAAAATGGCTCCTCTACTACACAATTGGACTCATTCCTCACCCATATCTCTAGAGTGTAGATTGCAATCCTGGTAAGGCTAATGCCAGCCAGAGATATGTTTCCGTAGAAAGTTACTGCATCGTGACACAAAATCTCAGAACACCCAAGGCATAACGAATCACAAACAGTAGTAACATCTCCAAATTATATATAGTGTTGTGGTGGATTGTGATTGTTTTATTTGCATCTATTATAGATTGTGATCAATGTTTGTACTGTATTATTTATGTTGTTTACTGTTATTTAGACTATTGTGTTTGAATTATCTGTTTGATTTGATGAATTCATGTGCATAATTCCTTGATAACGGCAGATAAAAACAAGTCTAGAACTCCGGGGGAAATCTCCACCTCTCGAGTATTGGAAATTTCTCCTGAACTTTATTTACAGGTATTTGCTTGGTACTAAGCTCAGAATACGTTAGCAAAAGGATCACAAGGACCCAACAAGGAGAGATAGGTTGTTAATTAGTGATGATCTAGTTGATGGGGAATGCGTGTTATAGATGATTTTGATGTGAGAAAATACCTTCAAAGCTTTCTTTTTGTCTTCGACGTCCATCTCGCTTTCTTTGGTCGACGGACTTGTAAATTTCATTGCCTGCTTGACAGTGAAGCGGATATTTTATGCTAAAGGGTCACAGTTCCAGGGATTCGTCAAATACATTTAAAATTATTACTCATAATTCAAACCATTGATGATTGTTGTTTTATGATGGAGTGATTTGTTAAACAACAGTAATTAATAACTGCTAAATTTTGATATGTTTGCCCTATTAGGTCTGAATTGAATCGTTAACTTGTGTATGTTTAACTACTAAATTATTTAAGAATTTTCAGGAAAAGTGTCGTGTTTTTTTTCATCTCAAAAGATCACATAAAGGGAAGGATGAGAGTTTGCAGTTTATTCTCATTAATTACTGCAATGTGTTTCAGACTTCCCTTTTTGTATTAAATTTTCAGGTGGTACCCTTCATTAGTAGTGACCGCCACAACCCACAGCTGATAGTCCAGTTTCAATGTCGCCAGCTTTATTTACCGAAGTTAAGTGTTTGCTTAGACTTGTTGGTATTATTCTACGCCGTTGAGTGCCATTGCGGCTCGATTGGAAATGCCGCGCTGCTGATGTTTCCTTTCAAATGGGTAACCAATGTGGAGACTCATTAGGCCACATTTGGTGCACCAAAATTGGTCTATGTTTCTCTAGACAATCAGCCGACGACCATTGTGGCATTTGAAATCAGAGTTTTATTCAGTGGAGGCGGACGGCGGGGAATGATCTATGTTTGTCTAGACAATTAGCCGACAATTCACCAGCGGAAAGGAAAAAAACTGGTAGAAATTGCAAAATTCTCTCCACGGCATACAGACTTTTAAAAATAATGTACACCAAGCAGGGCCTAGGGCATAACAAACGCAATTAACAACATTGCTACGTACACGCAAACCAAGATTTTGCAGTTACGATTTGCCTGACGCCATGAACTCCTTTTTCGTTAGTTAGTTACAAGTCTGCCTCGAAAACAACGCTCTTCCTTCTAGAGTCTTCCTTCCTTCAACTGTGTTTCATCATCAGAGAGTTACTGTTCTTGCTTCTTCTAGCTCAACAGAGAGGCGCAAAGGCGATGGAGGACGGGATCGAAAGAGTGGAAAAGAACGACTACATCATCGAGGAGGATGACTATGAAAGACAAGGTAACTGCAAAACCCTAAACCCCATTTTGAAATCTTCAGTTCTTAAGGATCATACATACACGCGTTAAAATTGCCTAATTATCATGGCTAAGTATTTTGATTGTTGAGTGCAGGAACGGTGTGGACAGCAACGGCGCATGTTATAACCGCAGTGATAGGTTCAGGGGTACTTGCATTGGCATGGAGTGTTGCACAATTGGGTTGGATTGTTGGTCCCATTGTTCTCATCGCTTTTGCTTCAATCACATACTACACTTCGACTCTCATGGCCGATTGCTATAGGTTTCCAGACCCGATGACCGGATCAAGAAATCGGACGTACATGAGCGCAGTTCAATCTTATCTAGGTAGTAATCTTCTTTTGATTTCTCGGTTTTGGTTTAATTTAATAAAATGGGATAATGTAGAATTATTCGATCTGTTGCAGGTCCAGAAAATGTACGTTTATGCTTTATAGCGCAATATACCAATCTTTGGGGGGCTTTAGTCAGTTACACGATAACTTCTGCGACGAGCATGAGGTACGCTATTTTAATTTTTGGGTGAGGTAGGCTGTTTTAATTTGTGTTCTGTTTTTAATGCAAAACTGGGGCTTTATTAATGAAGCACATAAGCGTGATTTTTGTCTAATTCTGCTCAGGTACCCTTTCGCTATCGTCTAACTACTTTGGCCGATATTTGTATGAAAACAGGGCAATTTTGCAATCAAATTGTTTCCACAAGTACGGGTCAAAAGCAAGCTGCAAAGGATCTGGGAATTCATTCATAATCATCTTCGGGGCGTTACAAATCTTACTATCTCAGATTCCCAACTTGGAAAAGATAACGTGGCTTTCAGTAGTGGCAGCGGTGATGTCGTTTGGTTATTCTTTCATTAGTCTTTTCCTATCTATTGCGAAATCGGTGTCTCATGGTCATCCTGATGGAACTATACTGGGAGTTATAGCTAGAGACCATCACGTCTCTTCTGAAGATAAAACATGGCGGATTCTCCAAGCTTTGGGCAATGTTGCATTTGCATTTAGTTATGCCGAGGTTCTGATTGAAATCCAGGTACATTTTTATGATTGCAACGATACTAAATAATTTCAGAAAAGTTTCTGAGTTATCCAACCAACATTTAACATTTTAGTCCATATTTCATTAAGCCCATTCGGATACTAGGAATAACCTGAGTTTTGTGGCAGTTTAACCACGAAAAAATACTAATTTTTGAGAAATTGAGCTAAGTGAAATCAGAGCAAAAAAGCCTGGGATAACCTGAAATTAAGCTTATGATCATTATGTCATGTTATAAGGACATTATGATTTAAAAAGAATCGTAATAAACATGCAGGACACCTTGAAATCACCTCCTTCGGAGAACAAAACGATGAAGAGAGCGAGCTTGTACGGGGTTGGAACAACTACAGTTTTTTACATAGCCATAGGTTGCATTGGATATGCTGCTTTTGGCGATGACGTTCCAGGCAACATCCTTACCGGATTTCAGGATCCCTTTTGGCTCGTTGACATTGCCAACATTTGCATTATCATACATCTTGTCGGAGCTTATCAGGTTTACGCACAACCAATCTTTGCAACCGTAGAAAGAAAGATCAACTCCATGCTGCCAAACTCCACATTCACCCAAAACATTCTCACCCTACGAATGCCATTCACTAAACACAAATCCCTGCGTTTGACGCCCTCAAAACTAATCTCCAGATCAGTTCTGATAATTTCTTCGACGTTTGTAGCCATGTTGCTGCCGTTCTTCAATGCTGTGATGGGGTTTCTTGGTGCAGTGTCGTTTTGGCCTTTAACCGTGTATTTTCCAATAAACATGTTCTTGGTTCAGAGGAAGATAAAGAGAGGATCGATCACATGGGTGCTCTTACAAAGCTTGAGCCTCATTTGCTTGCTCATTTCCATTGCGGCTACCATCGGTTCAATCGCCGGGATTATAGATAGTCTAAAGAGTGTAAAACTTTTCAAAGCAGAATATTAATTGATTAGGTTTTTATCGCAGTACATTTCATGGGATTTGGTTGTATAAAGTATTACGTTTAAATACCATAGTTTTACCGTCTCTGCGGGAAGGATTTGCGACTTATTTCAGGGACAGGGAGCATTTTTGATGTCGACATATTATAAGGGAGAATTTAAATGCATGAAAAAAAACACTACATCTTTCAAATTCATAAAACGCACAAAACCGGCAGAAAGCCCTCCACGGCATCACAGTCTGAAATCCATTTTTCGACAATCAATCAACTGGCCGTTTTAAAACGGTAAGAAGAGTACGAAAGTGCACCAAGGCTCCAGCCAGTATGGATTTGTTCGGCAGTTGATTCTTCGCCTGCAGCCCCCATTGCAACATGTAAAGGGTAGAAATGGTCGGGATGGGGGTGCGCCTTTTTCGCATGTGGTGCCTTCTTCTCGTAATCGTTAACGTCTTGGTACCTGAAAAAATAACATTATTTGTCAAAAAAAAAAGTCACGAAATTGCGACGATTATGATAAAGGATTAGACAGTACTATTACCTTCCATCCAAGAGAGAATCCTTAAGCCAATTATCGAACTCCAATGCCCATGGGATGACGACAGATTCGTCCATAGAAAGGAGCCGTAAATTGTGGGTAGCACTGCCAGACCCAATTATAAGAACACCTTCGTTACGTAAAGGTGCCAACATTTTCCCCATATTGTAGTGATAAGTTCCGTTCTTTTTCGTCTGGACGGAAAGTTGACAGACCGGGATGTCAGCTGCTGGGTACATAAGCATTAGGGGTACCCACGCACCATGGTCAAGACCGCGACTCTTGTCTTCTTTAACTTTTTTAAACCCGCCTTCTTTCAGCAACTCTTTCACTCTCATTGCCATTTCAGGTGCCCCGGGAGCGGGATACTTGATCTGACCAAAGGGAAGAAATATTATTAAATGATCAGTAATTCTCTAAATCACCGGAAACATTTTTCCGATCACAAACATTTCAAGTGTACAAAACCGAGCCAATATTATCATGCATACATGCTTAAAACAATAAAAACATGTACCGTTCGTCTGGCTGTAATATTAAACAACGTTCAGGTAATAAATCAAATACAAGGAATATGTTAACACCCAGTACCACTGCACCACATAAAGCCTAAGGTGTTAGTGGTACCATATTTAATAGTCTTAACCCTTATCTATCCAATAAAATACATACGACTATGATCCTTACACAACCTCGAAGAAGTTCGTACCCACCAACACATTCTTTATAATTATTTTATTAATATTTTATGATGGATTAGTTAATTTCTTAATTTATAAACAGCCACCAACCTCACCAATAACCAAACTTGTCAAACAAGAATAAATAAATCAAATGGTGTTTATGCAAAAACAACATAAGCCAAAGTCATAAAAAGAAAGAAAATACAGAGAGAAAGAGAAGAAGGTTCACCTGATACATGGATTTAGGGAAGCCATAGAAATCATAGATGGTATCCATGGGACCATTTACGACGTTGACAGTCGGGTCGCTAGTCTCCCAATGCCCAGAGATAATAAGAATCGCCTTCGGCTTCTCTTGGAATACTTTCTCTCCAAATGATTGTAAGAAGTGTCTCGCCGGCAATGATTCGTCTATCGAAAGCGTTGGCGATCCGTGTGAGATGAAGAATGTATCCATCTTCTCTTCTTACAAATCTTTCCTAGAGAGAGGGGAGAGAAATATTTCAAGAAGATAGAAGAGAGGAGAGGAGAGATATGTTTTGAGAATGATGCAATAATAAGAGGACAGCAAACGTGCAATATTTATATTTGGTGAGGGAAATGGATGTTGATGTAGTGGGTGAGGTCGGCAAAAAAAAACGCGCTAGAGATGTGAGGAGGTCAACGATCGCGTTAACAAGCACTACCGTTTCTAGAAGGCTAAAAAAAAAGAAAAGGGTTCAGACCCACACATCTAGAGGTACATCAAGCGGCATAATCTTTTTGGAGTTTTTTGGAATATTTGTTCACCAACTTGTATAGGATCTCCTATAAAGTACCTCACTCAGGTGGGTGAAAAAAACTAAAACCTATCTGAGTTAGGTCCAAATTTCATCCAACAGGTACCTCAGTTGGTTTTTTTTAATAGGCGCCCGTTTTCTTTTCTTTTTTAAAATAAATAAATAAAAATTCATCAGGCTACTAATTGTTATATCATATGCAGTAGATGGAGGAAGGATTTCTCCCAATCTACCCCACAGCAGTTAAGCCCAAAATCAAGGTGGATATTAGCCAACACAATTCAGAACTGCGCGGCACAATCTACGTCACAGATAAAACTACGTCTCAACATCTGGAACGTTCAATCCCCACGCGCAGTTCTAAAATGCGTGGCAAACACACTACACGCAATTCTGAAGTGAGGGGCAAGGGAGTCACTTAAAGCTTGACAAGTGTCATCATTCTATTGGGTTAAAGGCTACAAGCAATTCTGAACTGCTCGAGATAAATCTACAAAAAATCCACCCAAAAGGTGGAGAGACCACTCCCAAGGTGGGTTTGGGGTGGCCACGTCAGCTCCTCCACCTAGCTGTTATGGGGTGGATTTGTATTTTAGAGGGTGGATTTCTCAATCCACCTCGCCACGTCATAATTGACCTAGCTGCTGCAGGTGCTTTTAGGCGGCCGGTTTGATTTTTTATTTTTTATTTTAAAACAATTGGGCGCCTGATTAGAAAACAAACAGACGCCCAACATTTGGGCGCCCAATCGAGACGTAAAAATACAAGGCTGCACCTTGACTCAACCTTGTTTTTTGAGGAGAAAAACCAAGTGGGTGAGGTGTTGTTGAAGAATAAAAATCGTACGTGGCACCTTAAAAACCAAGTGACTGAAGTGCTTTAGGAGATGTTCTAAGACAAGTTTGTTACGATTTTGGAGGAATTTATGAGCATGAGAGAGAAAAAATCCTTTAGGGAATGTGGATGTAATTTTGTGAGACATTAAAAGAGAGAGAGATAGATAGATAGATATTCGGTGAACAGTGAACAAGTACAAACAATAAAATACTCTTACAAAGCTATGAAAGTATAGAGAAACAATCAGATGTTTGCTCTCTTTATTGTAAATAAATTAATCATAGTATGTTGTACCCTAGCGACTCATACCAATTGTAAGAATATTATACAATTAACTATGATCAATAACTGAATCTGTAAAGTAGATTATACTAACCCCTTCTCCTACTATCTGAAAATCTCATGTTCTTGAGTAGAGTTTTCCCTTGGATTGGTTGTAAACTTCAATGAGATGGTTTCTGTATTGTAGCCTCCAAGAGTGACTTCCTCTCTATTAAACCTAATAGGGTTTTAGTGGTCTTCCATTGTACCCTCAAACCCTAATAAAGAGTAACACTAAGTTCCACCTACCTTAACTTGTTGTAACAATTGGGCACAGCCAATAACACCTATACGATGTATGCTCGTAAACCAGAACATAAAACATTGAGTAGTGCCGGTATAGATGGTTGATAAACCATATCAAATCGGGTGTTATAGTATAAAAGAGGGTTGTCATTCTTCAGGGATGCATAGACCAAATCATAATTCTAGTTATCAAATTAAGTAAAAAGAAATTGTAATTGATAAATAACTTACATTGATTTCCCAAGATTTTCCAATAAAATAATATAAGTCTCTCTGCAAGAATACAAAATTAGCTACGATTGTTCCCCAGAGAGAAAAGATGATCTCCTCCCCTCTCTCCAACTTTATCTTTATCCCCTAACAAAAGTCATATTCTCCCTCAACAACTCCTGATTTGGTGGAGACATTTTAGTAAGGCTTGACTACTCAGTCTTCTAGCAGCTCCCGCAGCTCTTGGTATTAAGTCATCTCCAGCAGCTCTTGACAACTGGTTATTTCCAGCAGCTCTTTAGCTTGTAAAAGTTGGGCTTTAAGAAGGCTTGGTCACAAATGTTTTATTACCTGCAATAGTCAAACATACTTCAATTAGGCCCAGTGAAACATAAAATAAGGTCCTGGATAATATAAATTGAAGAACAAAAATAAGCATTTTTCATGCCTATCAATGGTAGGGTTTTAGTAGTCCTCCCATTATACCCTCAAACCCTAATAAAGAGTAACACTAGGTCCCACCTGTGAGGGCTTATTTCCAATCCTCATACTGAGTACAATATGCGAGCTCACATAGTTCGAGAAAGCATGCTGACAGCAAATCAAAGATTTAAGACAAAAAGGTTGTAATACAGACTTCCTTACCTACAGTTCAAAGATATCGAAGCATTCTGCAACTTCGCACTACAAAAGATACTCCTCCACTTATCAACAGGTCGTATACATGCGAACATCACTGGAGATTATATCTTCTCCAACGGTCTGAAGTTATAGCTAAGAGTATTAATAGATCTGTTACAGATCAACAAGTATCAAGACGTTACAAATGACCTCATAAAGACTCATCAAATACGGACGACCAAAACGTACGTCATCAATGTAACCAACGGTCATATTATAAGACCTATAAAAAGAGACCTGGAGATCAGAATCCAGGATGGCTATTATCACCTACAGAACTCATAGAGAAAGTGATCCCTACTAAAACTCAGATATTCAATCTCTTTTTCTTTGTAATAGCTAGCATCTAGATAAACATCATTCTTTTAGAAATCCTCAGGAGAGGTCATGGTTTTTAACCCATTCAAGGGTTTTCCACGCTAAATCTCGTGTTAACTACTTTCAGTTCTTAACCAAAATTATATATTTCAAGGGTGTAGGCACTATCTTCGTCCAATACAAAAATAGGTTATTATATTTGGCGCCGTCAGTGGGAACCGAAGCATACACTCAGCATTCTCCGATCAAGTTTTTCATATTAATTTTTTGAAAGATGGCAAATCTAGACGTCAACGTTCTACCTAATACTGCTGAGGGAGTGACGGGCTTACGAAATATTGTGTAAGCAGAAACTGAGGGATGAATAGAACTTGAGAAATAGCTCGCCAGCATGCAGAGTACGATCTGAGCACTTCAAGACCAATTAACAGCAAATCCGAGACCAAGAAACGCTCTGCCTGCAACCTCAAGGATATTAGTCCATGATCGTTTGGGAAATTGAGGAAAAAATCTAGCACTTCCTCAAATTCTGCAAGAAAAAGTTCTACCTCGGAGTCATGGCAATCTACTATTGCCCGCTGGGGAGATAATAGATCTGCAACAACAAGAGGAACAAAACAAAGAAAAACCTTGAGTTCCAGTCTTTGACCGCACGGGAGAAGCAACAGGAGAGTATAATCTACCAGGAGGACAAGCAACAAGACGAGATGTCACATCTCGGCAACATCTCACTCCGGAACAGGTGGACAAATGCATCAAGGAGCTGTTAGACGCTCAAATACTCACTGAACGAAATAGCTATACTAAATTATAGAAGAGCCCGCTCACACAAGAGTTGCTGGACGAGGAAGTACCCATCAGTTTTCATACTCCGAAGATTCATAAATATAAGGGGGGAGATCCTGTGGAGCACATCCAAGAATTTTAGGATTCTTTGGGGCTGTATTCGACATCCAATCACATCTTCTGCCGTCTCTTCCCGACCAGTTTAAAGGGTAAACCTCTACGATGGTTTCACATACTCAGTGAAGGATCTATCTTCACTTTCGAACTTCTTCCCGAACTGTTTGTCAAAAACTATTCGCACAATAAAGACAAGGAGGAGAGTCTTTACTCTTTGTTCAGCCTATCTCTGCTTTCACCAATGCTCTGCTTATTGATGAACGAGTCAAGGAACACCTAGTTCTCAACAAACCACTGACGTTGGAGGATATGATTGAGAAGGTCAACAACTTTATCGACCTCGAGCGACTGACAACTGAGAAACCAAAACCTCAACGCATCACTCTATCCACCAAAGATCATCCCGAAGAATGTGCTCACAACAGAAGTAAAGACTATGGGGGTGATAAGAAGCAATTCAAGTCCTATGACGATCGAGCATGCCAAGGATGAAAGAAGCCAATTCTGTGCATATCACAGTTAGCACCTACTCTTACAGACTTATACCCGTTGATACAAAAAGATGAGTTTTTCAAAAATGTCAATACTCTTACGCCCATACCAGGAAAGCCATACTGCATTCACCACCAGATTCAACATCATGGCACAGAGTGGTGTTTCGCACTGATATTTCTTCTCCACAGTATATTTACACAGAGTTGAATACTTGAGTATATTGCCGAGATCAAAAGTTATAAGGATGGCAGCTACAAGACTGACGCCAAGATCGTCCAAGTGGACGAAGCAAATGAAGAAAAAAACTTATATTTCATCGAGACACAGACAATCAACAACTCCATCAGATCCAAGCGTAGGCGCATCAGACAATGCCTTGATCTGACAATGGTAGACAAAGAAGCACGTTTGTTGCCAGAATCTAACAATCGACGAGCTAGGATTTCTTTCGAAGACTGTGACGTTCCTCACGTCAACTTTCCGCACCACGATGCTCCCATCATCATGTTAAAGATGAAGAACATAGTTCTACATATGATGATGGTAGATACCAGCAGCAACATCGAACTAATTTCCCAGAGCATAATCGACCAAATGGGCTTAGCAGACAAGGTTGAACCAAGTAACATCAATGTCTCTAGATTCAACCGCTCTATGGAAGAGCTCGTGGGGAAAATCACATTTCCCATCACAGCCGGGTCAGTCACACTTGACGTGGTTTTCTACGTTATCAAGGCTAAATCCCGTTACATGGGAATCATGGGACGACCATGGTTGCATAACATGAAAGTTATTCCCTCTACATATCATCAGGCATTATGATTCAACTGGAAAGGAGGGATCTACGAAATCAAAGGAAGCCAGAAATTGGCTCGAGCTTGCGATAATACTATTTTCATTAAAACTAAGCCAGCTACAACAACTCCTGCATAGCATTTATTGTAGTCAATTCCAGCAGAACCTCAGTTGCCAAGCGTCGAACCAACAGAGTACGTCGAGATTAATAGTACGCACAGAGGAACTCACATTAGAACCTTCTTAAGCACGGAGGAACGCTCAAATCTCATACAATTCCTCACAGAGAATAGTGACGTCTTTGCGTGGACGTTTTATGAAATGCCAGGGATCGATCTAGCTATAGCCTGCCACAAGCTAGGGTTGAAAGATAAAGCAAAACCTGTCAAACAAAAGCAACGAACTCTAGCACCAAAATTGCTAGAGAAAGTAAATAAAGAAATCAACAAATTGATTAAGGTCGGTTTTATTCGTAAAGCTATTTACCCGGACTGGATCTCGAACATTATCGCAGTCCCAAAGAAGAATGACAAAATCAGAGTCTGCGTTGATTTCACGGATCTCAACAAACACACTCTGAAAGATAGCTTTCCACTTCGAATCATCAATCATCTGCTCGATTCTACAACAGGGCACGAACTCTTCTCAATGATGAACGCTGCATCAGGATATAATCAGATACCACTTCTTCCTGAAGATCAAGATAAGATTGCATTCATCACTGAACAAGGTCTATATTGCTATAAAATCATGCCTTTCTGCCTGAAAAATGTCGGCGCCACCTATCCGAGATTGATGACACAAATATTTAAAGACCATCTTGGTAAAATAATGGAGGTCTACATTGACGATATGCTCCGGAAAAGTCTCAAGAAATAAGACCATCTTACAGATTTACAAGCAACTTTTGAGATTTTGTAATCTTACAAGATGCGTTTAAATCTTGATAAATGCCAGTTTGGTGTACAATCCAGAAATTTTTTAGGCCATCTAATAAGCAAAAGAGGTATTGAAGCTGATCCGTCAAACATACGAGCTCTCTTAGCTATGCCTTCACCAAAGACAAAGAAGGGCGTTCAGAAACTAGCCGGGAAGATTGCAATACTCAACAAATTTGTATCTAAATCATCAGACAGATGTCGACCTCTATTCAATCTATTAAGACAGGGTACATCACGAGGAAAATCAAAGAAAGATCTACATATCGAATGGACAGACAAATGCAAAGCGGCTTTCCTCGAACTCAAACGTTATTTGGGCAAACCACCGGTTATGAGCACACCAGCAGATGGAGAAGAACTCACAGTATATCTAGCTGTTACGGATACATCTCTCACCTCTGTTCTTCTCTGACTCGAAGAAAAGACTGAGAAACCATTCTATTTTATCTGCAAAACTTTGACTCCCACTGAAACGATATACACAAAAATTGAGAAGCTTTTTCTCGCTCTCATCTATACATCATAGAAATTAAACCAATATTTCCAAGCTCATACTATTCCTGTTTTGACGAACTATCCACTCCCCAAAATCTTATCCAGGCGCAAAAAATCTCGACGTATTCAACAATGGTTCGTAACACTTGGGGAGCACGATATACATTTCGAACCACGCCATTCCGAAAAAGGTCAAGCTGTAGATGATCCTGATTGGGAAGAAGATTTTATTGGTCAAAAAGATGAATCGCTCACAGACCAGTCATAAGATAAATCAGATTGGGTAACAAAGAAAGGTTGGTGACTTTGGACTGACGGCTCTGTCGAATCAGCCAGATCAGGAATTGGAATTGTCCTTATTACTTCTTCTAATGATCGGCTTGAAAAATCTATTCGCCTCAATTTTGAAGCATCCAATAATGAAGAAGAATATGAGGCGTTAATTCATGGCTTGGACATGGCACTCACACTGGGTGTAGCAGAGCTCTCTGTCTACAGTGATTTGTTACTAATCGCCAACCATTACACAGGCGTATATCAATCCAATGGAAGAATGGTCGACTATGCTACTGCAGTGGTCGAACGAATGAAAAAATTTTAGACAATTTTTTTGGAGCATTTTTGAAGGGGGGAAAATATACATTCAGATGCACTCGCTTTCCTAGCTGGAGTCCTTGGATCAGAAGCTTGTTACTTAAAAATTGACATAATTTCTAACCCCAGCATTAACGCCATCATGTCCAATACCATAAATACTGGGGGCAGCGAGGAGATCGAAGATGATTGGAGACAGCCTTTTATTACATACATCGGACTTTAAAATAAATTAGACGGTCCACTTCCTGAGGATCCTACAGAGAGACAGAGATTAATTGACAATGCTCGAAGATACATTGTTCAAGACAATCTCCTATACAAAATTTCGGTCACTGGTTCATACCTCCTTTGTCTATCTGACAAAGAAGCACAACAATTATTGTACGATCTACACAAAGGCATGTGCGGATCCTACACAGCAGGACGATCACTTGCAAATAGAGCTTTAACACAAGGAATGTTTTGGCCTAAGATGAAAGCACAGGCAATCGAATATGCTCGTAAGTGTGATGCTTGTCAGCGGCATGGACCTAAAATACGAGCTCCAGCACTCGAACTACACTCGAGCCAAGTCACTAGGCCATTCCGACGATGGGCTCTCGATCTCGTAGGAAATTTTTCTACAGCACCAGGAAAGTGAAAACATTTGTTGGCCGCTACAGATTACTTCACTAAATGGGTAGAAGGAGTCCCGTTGTGCCGAACCCGAGATGACAAAGTCATCTGATTTATCTGGGAGAATATTATTATCCGATTCGGTAGACCACACCTCATCAGAATTGATAATGGACCACAGTTTGTTGGCTCCAAAATCGTCGCATTCCTCAATAAACATAACATCATTCATTCTAAATGTACTTTGGACCTACCGAACAACTCCCAAAGCAGCAACAGGCTGTACTCTATTTTTACTGGCCTACGAGACTGAAGTTATCATTCCCACTCAATATCATCATCCAATACATGATCATGAGATGACAGATGAAGTAAACGAATTTTAGATCGCATGCAATCTGAATTTGATCGAAGAAACACGTGATAGAGTCATTGTTAATCTAGGAAGATATCATCTTGCTTTATCCCGATCCTATAACAAACGCGTTCGACACAGAGAATTCAAAGCTAAAGAGCTCATTCTCAGAGAAATCCCACAACATCGCAAAGCATCCAATGTTGGAAAGTTAGCAGACAATTGGGAAGGTCCTTTTATCGTAACTGGTGCAAGTGGTTTAGGACCTGCGATCTCAGTACATATGAAGGTGTACCTATACCTAATCCATGGAATACCCGTCGATTAAAGCTGTATCGAAGATAAACATGTTGTAATGTCCGATATTATTCAATGAAGTACTTTTTCATCATCATCTTGCAAGTCTCCTAAATTCAAGCATTTTTACCTATTTCTGTCTATACTGGAGAATTACTACAACAATTACTATAATATAGCTATTCAAATATACACGTTCTCCGAGGGTCGCTTATTGAGTCAATCAATTTGATCTGGCAGAGATGCACGATACAGCCTATTTAATATTTAAGATATCTCATAATGGTCGCTTATTTATATACTCAATTTGGCCTGTGACTAAGACCTATAACATAGCTATTCAAATATACACGCTCTTCAATGGTCGCTTATTGAGTCAATCAATTCGATCTGGCAGAGATGCACTATACAGCTATTCAATATTCAAGATATCTCATAACGGTCGCTTATTGATACACTCAATTTGACCTGTAACTGAGAATTACAACATAGCTATTCAAATATACACGCTCTCCGAGGGTTGCTTATTGAGTCAATCAATTCGATCTGGCAGAGATGTACTATACAGCTATTCAATATTTAAGATATCTCATAACGGTCGCTTATTCATATGCTCAATTCGACCTATGACTGAGACCTACAACATAGCTAGTCAAATATATACGCTCTTCGAGGGTCGCTTATTGAGACAATCAATTCGATCTGGCAGAGATGCACGATACAACTATTCAATATTCAAGATATCTCATAACGGTCACTTATTGATACACTCAATTCGACCTGTGAGTGAGACCTACAACATAGTTATTCAAATATACACGCTCTCCGAGGGTCGCTTATTGAGTCAATCAATTCGATCTGACAGAGATGCACTATACAGCTATTTAATATTTAATACATCTCATTACAGTCGCTTATTGATACGCTCAATTTGACCAGTAACTGAGACCTACAATATAGTTCTTCCAGTATACACGCTCTCCCGAGGGTTACTTATTGGGTTAATCAATTCGACCTGGCCGAGACACGCTATTCAACATTTAATGCATCTTTTTACGATTGTTTATTGACTTGTTCAATTCAACTTATATAAAAGAGAATACAACATCGCTGCAATCATATATCTTTACATGGTCGTTTATTGGTTCACCCTATTCGACCATACATAAAGATAACAAAACAAAAACATTTTTTACTCAAGGTTTGACATTTTTTCTATAGCAAAGACATATTTACACTCTATCTGATTATAATTTAAGCAAATTAACTACTCCTCACGCTTTGGGCGTACAGCATTCGAACCTTCCCTAGGACCAGATAAAAGTAAGGCAGGAAAGGTATCGCAACATCAACTACAGCAGGAGACGCATTCAGAAGTTTCGTAACTCTCGGCATCAAAATATCTAGATAATGCAACTGCATTAGCTTCATATCATACTCCATACTGTGCTCAGACGAAGTAACCAAGATCAAATCACGCTATTGCCGCAATTTCTCTACATCAGCATGCAACATAGCCATAGTACGCAATGTAGCATTATCTGCAGTCAATAGCATAGCTTCACCAAGTTAGGTCTTCACCTTGTTTAGCTCATCATCAAAATCCTTGCATCGATCTACCAGACACTCTTTCTCCTTCTGCAATGAATCTTTATATTGCTTCGTTATCTGTACACATTGACTCATGTCTCACTTTATAAGTAGCAACTTCTCACACAACTCCTGACAATATTCGCCATCATTCTCTACATCCACCGACCATTGCAATTCCTTATACTTCACATGGAGCTCCTCAAAAACTACATTATCTTGCATACATTCTAGTTCCAAGGCTTTCTTTGCCTACTCTAGCTCGGTGATCCGTGTGTCACACTTATTGATGGTTACGTTCAGGTCTTGATCTCTCTTTTTACATGCTTCTTCGTGAGTTCTGGCATGATCACTTTTTCTCTAACAAGAATCTCGCACCTCACAAAAATCCCACCTCAACTATTTCAGATGATCTTGCATATTATGGAGTTCATCATCTTGCTTCTTTAACAAATTCGTATTATCTGTTACTACCGATTGATGATACAACAGATCATTCTTCTGCTTTTCAATCGTACTTAACAAACCCAGCACTTGTTGGTTCGCAGCCATGGTTTCCAATTTCTTCTTCTTTATAGATTATTTCCACAGTTCGGCTTCATTATTAGCAGTCAATATCTCTGCATCCTTACATGACAACTCTACAGTCACAACATTGAGCCGACTCTGCAGTTTCAACATATCTGCCTCAAGCTTCAAATTCAAAAAGATTGTATTTTCAACCACCAACGAATACTGCTGTAACTTTGCAGTCAGTTCCTTATTTAATGCGGATAAAACAGCCAGTTCATCCTGTTTGTTGTCTTCAGCCTAGAAGAACAGATTACAAATGGTATACATCTATTAACAGACATTCATGCAAACAAGACATATCATTCAACAACATTTATTACAACATCAAGATATGATTATATTTCTACAACTACATACACAGATCAACTACATTATGCAAAGCAAAATTATGTGCCACAGTTTAGTTGCCTTATGATGGAACCCTACTACTACTCACATCTACTTGCAGAGGTTCATCAAAGATTACGACCTCTTGATGACAAGTCTTATGCCATTTGGGAGGTAACAGATCTTCAACCTCCTCCTCCTCAGACTCTTCAGCTCGCAATTTCGAGGTTGAAGCTCCCCCACCCTCTTTACCTTTTACAAACCACATATTTTCAACCTTATCATCCTCTACTTCAACATCTTTACCGCAGCTCGAGATATAACGTCTAAATTCATTCTCTACTCTCACGAGCTTGCCCCCATAAAATTTGATCACATCGGCCATCTGACGTTCGTGATCTACTTTACCAGAATGTTTTCCCCGCTTTGGAGTAAGATACCTCTTCAAACGCGATTGGGAGACTTGCAGACGTTTCTGCGTATCTAGTAAATGCACTTCTAACAACTTTACTCTCTTCTCCGAACTCTGCAACAACTTATTACACTCCACATTTTCCCTCTCCAGACATGCATTATGATCCTTATATCGCTCCAGTTCGCCATAAGCATGCTTCAGATCATTTTTTACTGGGGTGGCGGCCACGGAATAAGAGGTTGTAAAGACTGTTTCTATAAATGTGGAGGAGAGGTTGGAGGTTGGTGCGGTTGCTCCTGCCGAGGCCGAGAAGAGCTCGATGAAGAGAAAATGGCATGAGGAAGAGGGCAGTTCTCGAACTAGTCCTTATGCTACAGCTAAGATGAAAGAGTTGGAGCTGAAGTATTATCTTATGGCTAGGAGCTGAAGTATCTCAAAGACGAGTATCATGAACATACTTTTGCGGTACGTTCTTGGAATCTTTAATTATCTTTGCATTCAGATTAAAATGTTATTGTGCTGAATTTGTCTTTATGTATTTTTGAACTGGCAGCTCTCAATGCTGTTGAAGGGGGCAACAAAGTGTCTAGACCTGAGGAGCTAGGAGTTCGGGGCGCTATCAATGAAGTTTGATTCTCAATCAGTTCGTATGAAGGAGCACGAAGCTGAGCTCGAACTAGAGAAAGAGAAGAGATCTGAGGATGTGGAAGCAGCTGCAGAGTCCACAGAAAAATATAGTAATTTGGTGAAGCATGATGGCGTCATGTCAAAATTAGTCGCAGTACTTTTAGTGGAGATAGATTACTTCATCCATTCTTATTACGATTTTGGATTAAGTGAGGCAAATGTGGAACTAGGCCAGATTGGTAGATACAATAAAATAGTTTTCCCTTCAGAGGCTGCGGATAAAGGGATGGTTGATGTTGTTGTTTCGTCTGAGAAAACGTTGGACCTTCAACCAGGAAACACCGAGTTAGTCCGATCTGTTGAAAAAATATTAGATCCTCTTTCGGAACATGCTGATCTAGTCCATCCTGTTGGGAAGACGTTGGAGGCTCCATCTGAGGTAGAAATCAATAAAAATCTCTAAACGTTTTGTGGTATTAATTTTTGATTGATGCAGTTCACTTGATTTGGATGTCATTGTACTCTGTATTGTCATACACTATTTAAATTTGATTGATGCTTTGAAATATATTTTGCTTGAATGTATGTATGACAACAAGGTATTTGTAATCTGTGTAAGAGATAGAGCGATTGAGAAAAACTAATTCCGAACTAGAGAGAACGTTGAGTAGAGCGAGGGATTCCATGGCTTGTATTCAACAGGTACTTAATTAAACTGAATATGAAAGAAGGTAATTTAAGTTGAATTCAGAGAAAATTTTAAGGAGTTATATGGTCTCCAATGTAGATATGCTAAAATAAAAATATAAAGGGATGAGGTGTTAAAAAATGAAGAGGAAAGAGGGGTATTAATTTGAAAACCAAAAGAGTTAACCTGCTTTAATGACCCGAGTGATAAGGCTAGGTATCAAAGTATGTTGATAGCTCTGACATTGTATTTCGAGTTTGAAGTAGATAGTGAACAGTCTTTAAGAAAAAGCTTATGTAGAGCTTTTGAAGGAAAGAGGTGTTGTTCCAGACCCAGCTCGAGTTATGTTTTTAGCTCAAGAAGCACGTAATCGTCATAGTTTAGAGGTGAGAAAGTATTTTGCTCAAGCTGGTATGTCTGTTATTTAGGGCGATATAGAATCTTTATCTGATGTGTTCGGCTTTATGTAGGATCAGAGGGCCATAAGAATTATATTTTTCAGGATAAGAAAATTGCAAATATAGGTTCAACAACAATTAGAGGGTAAGTTAAAGGAGTTGCAAGTTGTAATATCACAACATGTTGAGCAAAAAATGTCTTTGGCAACGCGATTGTCAAAAGAAGTGACTGCTCGAATAAAGGTAGAAGCAGGTGTGAGGCCGTTAGGTGTATTGCAAAAAGAAATGCGTTAGCGGCTGCACCAGGCGCATATGCAATTAAAGGAGCGTCTGTATCCACCGGGATCAAAAGTCGTTGCTCGGACAGAATATGAGCATCATATAGACAGTATTATTGATTTTTATGAAAGAGAACTAGCGATGGTAGAGAACGAATTTAAGAAGTTTGCAACGGATTGTGGGAAGGATTTTGATGTTGAGAATGCCAAGGCTGAAAATATATGGTTTACCAAATATGAAGGAGAATGTGGTGGGGAAAAACCCAACCCCAGGTCGAGGGAACTGTCGTCAGAAGATAAGAAGGAGGAGGTCAAGAATCTGATACCACAATCGTGGCAAAAACAGCGTCAGAAAAAGGTGGTCACCTTTGTAGCTCCTGCAAATGTTCAAGTAACGAATAGAAAAAGTTTGAAAGATAAAGGGCAGTCATCACATATCTCGAAGAGGCGAAAATAGGGTTTTCCAGTTTATTACTGACCCTATATATGTGAGATCTTTGTATATTGTTTTGTTTTGATGATAAATGAAATTTGTTCTCTGTGATGATAAAATAGAATGATATATCGAATTTACACAAATATCATGTTCTTGATTTAAACTTGTTAACTGTGATATGCAATCTGTACAAGCGAACTGTGATAAATGTACACTGTAATGGCAGGTAGAACTGATAACTATTCAAAGTCATGTAACGCGTTATGCGTCTAAAATGAACACTTGAATGTTGAGCTAAGTTTGTGTAAAGGGGCACTATAGAGTGTTACTGAATTGGATGAAAAGACGAAGGTGAAGATTTTAAAAGAGTGAAGTATAGTAGTCCGTATGACTAAAACGTTGAGAGAAAAAGAGGCTGAACTATCCATGGAATTTAGAAAGGTAGAGGAATTAAAAGAGGTGATAAGGAAAAATAATGTTGAAGTTGTAGGCACTTCTGAACAAGCTTGCCAACAAGGGACTGCACTGATATCTACTCAAACTCGAGTTAAAGAACTGTTGGCAGTGTTAGAGGAGGAGGGAAATAATGTGACAGACTTACAATTTCAAGTAAATCTGACGTGAGCTCGTGCTCGTAATTATGAAGTATTATGGTTGGTTACTGATGTGATGGAAAAGAAGATGGAAGAGGCCCTCAATCAATAGAGTGAAAACCAAAACAAGGCTTGGACCAAAATATATATATTAGAGCATACCATGCAATCGCTGGAACTAGATAACTTGGAGTACCAATCAGAAAATGGCCAACTGCGAAACGCGAATATGAATTTAGATGCTGACCTATTACATGCGGAGATACGTTTTGATGAGAGGAGGGTAGAATGTGAAAGTCGTGAAACTTAAATGGAGGGGTCAATATCTTTGATTTATCATATGGAAGAATTCAGGACAGTATTGGAATATCAGAATGCTGATGTGTGGAAAGAAAAAGAACAAGTGGATAAGTATTGTGCACATTTGGGAGCTATGCTGAAAGAAGCTCAAAGTAAACTTAGCTAGCTAATTTTGTCTAAACAGGTAAAAAGTGAGGCAGGTAATGTGTATGAGAGAGATATGGCAGCAGTTATTTTGTTCTTTGTAGCGGAGTTCAATAGATTAGAAGCAGAAAATAGAATTGTTTATGACAAATTAGTTGCACATGGTGCGCAGTGTGAAATGAGGCTTATTCGATATGAGTATTTGGATCCCATGGTGTCAAGAATTGGAGTTCTTAAGGAGAGTATGATTAAGGAATGCAAATAAATTATTATGGGTAGGATGCCAGAGTTTATGCGTCATCGCCTGTATAAGAGTTGTTCAAGTAATGCTGAGATTCCTCCAGGTGACAGTTTAAGTGAAAGTTCTAGTGAAGAATGAGGCGTACCGATTGTGATAAATCTTTGTATATACTTAAACGAATATATTAGATATAGTGTACAAAGATAGGACTGCTGATAAAAGAATGATCCGTACTAACCTTATGAGGAACCAACGATAATGTATGAGTTGATTATATGTTTAATAGAATGAGTCCAAAGGCTTTTATATAGTAGATAGTTACAGAGGCAGCAAATGTATAAGAACGTAGAAGATCGGTTTGGCGCCCGCCATAAACGACTTGCAATGTGATATGTGACTAGCTTTGCCAAAAATGATCTGCAATGTATTAGATGATCAGTTTGGCCAAAGCAACAAACGATCTGTAATGTATAGAGGATCAGTTTGGGCAAAGCAACAAACATTCAATAATGTATAGGGGATCAGTTTGGCCAAAGCAACAAACGATCTGTAATCTGTATATAGAAGTACTTATTGGATATATTAGAGAAGTACTATAATGTAGGGCAATCAAAAAAATATATTTCATTAGTGTAAAATTGACGTACAACGAATGTTTTAGATAGAGTACTGTATGATATAGTAGAGAGTACTCAAATGTATGGGATCAAACATAAGTCTTTCATTGATATAAGATCGTCATATAAGATAAATTGATTTTAGAAAAATACACTGTGATAGATTATTATCTTCAATACAACTTTAATCTCCTCGTGTTCCAAGGATTAGGTACGCATTCTCCATGTTCAGCTGCAAGATCGTAAGAACCAATGCCACTTTTTCCAACAATGACAAAAGGACCTTCCCAATTTTCGGCTAGTTTCCCAACATTAACTTCTTTTATGTGTTTGGGAACTTCTCGGAGTATGGGATCTTTGATTTTAAACTCCCTATGATGAACTCGCTTGTTATAAGATCAGGCTAAAGCTTGGTAGTATCTTTCCAAATTTATGATTGCTCTGTCTCGAGTCTCCTCGATCCAATTCATGTTACATGCCAACTAGAATTCATTTTCTTCATCTGTCATGGTATGGTCGAGTATTGGATGATGATACTGAGTGGGATGATTACTTCTATACCATAGGCTAGGAGGAATGGTGTGCATCCAATTGATACTCGAGGTGTTGTTCGATATGCCCATAATATATGTGGTAATTCTTGAACCCAATTACACTTCTCCTCTGTCAAGCGCTTTTTGATTCTATCCGTGATAGTGCAATTAATGATTTCGACCAGACCATTTCCATTGCTAATTCTGATGAGATGGGGGCAGCCAAAATGGGTAATGATGGTTTCCTATATAAACTTGATGATTTCAGCTTCTCGTATGCTACACAGAGGGACTGCTTCCACCCATTTAGTGAAGTAATCCGTTGCTACTAAGAGCTCCATCCTTTTGCCCGGTGCAGTGGGGAATTCACCTACGAGGTCGAGGGCCTATCTTTTGAACGGCCAAAAAATGTTGCTTTAATGAAGTTCCAAGGCTGGAGCTCAAATTTTGGGACAGTATCGTTGGCAGGCATCGTACTTGGTTACAAGTTCAATGGCTTGGGATTTTATATTAGGCCAGAAGATTCCTTGAGTAAGAGCTTAATTGGCTAGAGATCGTCCAGCTGCATGGGAACCACAAGTGCCTTCTTAAAGTTCATGCAGGAATTTTTGAGCTTCTTTGCTGGAATTTTATAAAGGAGATCGTTTTCCACGATGTATCGCTTAGCATCATGGAGCACGCATCTCCTTTCAGTGGGATCTGTAGGGAGTTCACCGTCAAATATGTTTTTATTTCCAATATATGTAAGGAAAGGTCATCTCCAATCGTCCTCGTCCTCTTCAACGCCCCCAATATAAATAGAATTTGAGCTTATGATTTTAATGTTGGGGGTGGATAATACTTCGATCTTGAGATACCGAGCTTCTCTACCAATGATTCCTGCTAGATAAGCAAGATAATCAGAATGTCTATTTTCTCCGTGGGGTAAATGCTTAATAGTAATCATCTTGAATCTGTGCATTCTGTCGGCTACCGCTGCGGCGTAATAGTTTATCTTTCCATTCATCTAGAATTTTTCTGTGTAATGGTTTACAATGAGTAAAGAGTTTGTATACATAGACAACTCAGAGACTCCAATCTCGAGAGCCATATCTAGACCATGAATCATTGCCTCATATTCAGCCTCATTATTGGTAGCTTCAAAATTGAATCTAATTGCCTTTTTGATCCTGTCATTGGAAGGTGTGATTAGTACGATTCCAATACCAGATCCTGCAGGTCCAGAAGATCCATCAGTTAAAAGACGCCATCCCTTATGAATTATCCAGTCTGACTTTTCTTTAAACTATTCTTCATTAGTATCTCTACTGTCTTCTTCCCAGTCAGGATCTTCTACTGAGAAGTCTACAAGAAAATTTGTTACTACTTGACCCTTTTCAGAATGTCTCAGTTTAAAACGGATGTCATGTTCGCCAAGAGTGACTAACCATTATTATACTCTCTTGGATTTCTCTCGTTTGGATAAGATCTCTCGTAAAGGGTAATTTGTCATTACTCGAACTGAATGGGCTTGAAAATACTATTTTAATTTTTGTGACGCAAATTACGAGAGCTAAAAGTAGTTTCTCGATCTTGGTATACTGGGATTTGGCTGGAGTGAAAGTTTTGCTAATAAAGTAGACAGGCTTCTCCGTCTTTTCATCAAGTCGAATAAGAACATAATTTAATGATTCGTCAGTAACTGCAAGATATATGGTGAGTTATTTCCCTTCTTTAGGTGTACTCATCACTAGTGCTATACCCAAGTAATGTTTGAGCTCCTAAAATACTACTTTACACTCTGCTGTCCATTCGATCTCAGGATCCTTCTTAAACTTATTTTTTATTGTTCCTTCACGTAAGAGGTTGAATAACCACCGAAATCAATCTAAAGACTTTGAAACAAAACAATTTATTGCAGCAATCTTGCCAGCTAACTTCTGTACTTTTTTATCTGCTTTTGGAGAAGGCATAGACAATAGTACGAAAATACGATCTGGATCAGCTTTTATGCCTTGCTTACTAATCAAATGTCCTAAGAATTTACCTGACTGTACCCCAAACTGACACTTATCAGGGTTGAGTCTCATCTTGCAGAAATGAAGAATTTTGAATATAGTGTATAAATCTGTGATATGGCTCTCCTTCTTAAGGCTTTTATACAACATATCATCAATGTAAACTTTTATCATTTTCCCAAGGTGATCCTTGAACATCTGTGTCATCAATCATTGATAAGTGGCTCTAGCATTCTTAAGACCGAATGGTATGATCTTATAGTAGTATAGGCCATGTTCTGTACTGAAAGTTGTTTTCTCTTTATCATCAGGTAGTATAGGTATTTGATTATACCCTGATACGGCATCCATCATGGACAAGAGTTTGTGTCCCACAGTGGAATCGAGTAGATGGTTTATGATAGGAAGTGGAAAACTATCCTTTGGAGTATGTTTGTTGAGATCTGTGAAATCCACGCACCCTCTGATCTTATCGTTCTTCTTTTAGACTGCTACAATGTTTGAGATCCATTCAAGGTAATTGGCCTTTCAGATAAAGCCAACTTTGATGAGTTTGTCGATCTCTTTATTGACTTCTTCTCGAAGTCTTGGTGCTAAATTCCTCTGCTTTTGTTTGACTGCTTCTACTTTTTCTTTCAAATTAAGCTTATGGCAGGCCAGATTTGGATCAATGCCCAGCATTTCCTGAAACGTCCAAGCGAAGACATCACTATTGTCTTTAAGGAACTTGATGAGGGCATCTCGTTCTACTATGGGCAAAAGAGTGTCAATATATATCTTTCGCTTGTCTTCACTGATTTCAACGTACTCTGTGGTTTCTGCGCTTGGTAGATGATTCTCTGTAGAGTTCATTGTATAATTTTTTGTAATGTTTCCTGTTGCTTTATGTAATTTCTATATGAGAAAAGGCTCTGATGGTTCTGGTATAATGGCAACATAATTTTTGCATACTCGAGCTAGCTTCTAATTTCTTTTGATTTCATATATGTTGTCATTCCATTCAAATCGCAGTGCCAAATGATAGGTTGATAGAATAGCTCGTATATTGTGCAACCAGCAACGTCCCATTATTCCCAAATAATGGGATTTTGTATTGATAACGTAAAAGACAACGTCAATTGTTACTGGTCATGCCGTAATATGAAGTATAATCTTTCCTACACATTCTTCTTTAGATCTATTAAATCCACATATATCAATGTCACTGGGTTGTACCTTGTCGGCCAACCCCATTTGATCAATCGTGCATTGAAATAGTAGTTCAATAGTACTACCAGTATCTATCATCATCGTGTGAAGCACCACATTTCTCATTTTTAGCATGATTACCAAAGCATCATGGTGAGGAAAATTGACGTGACGAACATCACAATCATCGAAAGAAATTTCTGTTCGTTAAGAGCTAGATACAGGAAGTAAATGAGCTTCTTTATCTTTCATAGAAAGATCGTAGTATTGGCCAACACGTCGTCTTTTTCTTCGGCTCGATTGGTTGACGATCTGAGTCTTAACGAAGTAGCTGAGTGATATATGGTATAAATGTTTCTCCCCTGCTGGTTCTTCGACTTGTATGACTTCTGTAAGAAGTTTGTAACTCCCATTCTTGTAACTCTTAATGTCCATGATGTATTCATGCATTCGTCAATCTGCAAAAATATATTCCAATAGACATTGTAAAGCAAAGCAGAGTTATGTCTCGTGATGTCGGACTTTGTGATGAATACAATCAGGTTTATTCTCAATAGGTTGAAGATACTGTGCATTTCAAAAAAATCCATCCTTCTAAAGTATAGGATAAATGTTGGCTATGGTTATGCTCATCTTGGGAAGATAAGATTTTGGTAAGTTACTACCCTTCTGAGGTCGCACATCATTAGATTTTGTTTGTTTCCTGTCTCCACCTTGATCAGTAGCACGGTTGAATTCTTAGCCTATGGATTGATCTCGAGCTGTCAATATTAACTTCTGAGTTTTCTGCATGTCAGACACCATTCTTTCAAGGTTGATATACCCGTTGACATTTTTGATCATGTCCTCCAAAGTTGTCCATTTGTTTAGGACGAGGTACTCCTTTGCCCTTCCATCAACGAATAAAGCATTGGTGAAAGCTAAAATAGTAATATTCTGGTCGAGTCAATCTACTGTTTGAGCCAACTCCAAAAACATCTTAGTAAATATCTTGAGCTTCTCTCCTAGCATCTGTTTAAGGCTGAAAAGAGAGTATAGGTTCGCATCTTTGTCTCTATTGTGCGAGTAATTCTTGATGAATAGTTCTTGCAACTGCTCAAAAGTTATGATTGATCCTTCGGGTAGTATGTGGAATCATCGTAGGGGTTCTCCTGATAAGTTAGTAGGAAAGAGTCAGTATAGAATGTGGTTAGACGTGGAATGTAGACCTAAAGCATCCTGGAACTCTTGAACATGTTCCACTGGATTAGTTTTATTGTACTTTTGGATCTTCGGAGTATGGAACCTAGTGGGGACCTTGTCATCCAACAGCTCATATGCAATCGGGATCTTTTGTAATCTGCTATGGATTCTGTTTGTCGGAGTCTGAGCTTCGAGTAGTTCTTTGATTCGCCTATCAACATGTTCCTGAGTCACATATTATCGAGCTGCAATGGCTAGGCATGCGGTGCATCCTTCTCAAGAATTGTGGTCGCCACTCGTTTCACTTAGACACTCTTTTGCTTGAACTCAAACTCTTCAAGGCAGATTTTC